>CM040406.1:57740504-57898004 GCA_022702515.1 Ilyophis sp. 1 JC-2022
CACCTTTTAAACTGCACACTGGTCTCTCCTTTTAAACGGCACACTGTTTTTTTTCATTTTAAACTGCTCACTGGTCTCTTCTTTTAAACTGCACAGTGGTCTCAACTAATTTACATTTATTTTGCTTGATTAACAAGTGTGAATTATCTGAATGATCTACACTGGTACATTGAGCGATCCAAGTGCTATGAATATCAGTGCATGACCAGTCCAAGTGATATGAATATCAGTGCATGGCCAGTCCAAGTGATATGAATATCAGTGCATGGCCAGTACAAGTGATATGAATATCAGTGCATGACCAGTACAAGAAATTTGAATATCAGTGCATGTACACAGCTGCGGCTCTACTCTTACAGACAAAACTTATACTTTTGGGATTATTTAATTTGTTCCAACACACCAGACGAGCTTTAGTCAAATACAGAGAAGTACCAATAGAACAAATAGTACAAATAGTACGAAAAGTAAAAAAAAACGAATACTATACTATCAGAGCCCTATCTACTGCGCCCTGTCTCCTGTGTACAGTGCCCTATCTACTGCGCCCTGTCTCCTGTGTACAGTGCACTGTGTCTGAATCAGAGCCCTATCTACTGCGCCCTGTCTCCTGTGTACAGTGCACTGTGTCTGAATCAGAGCCCTATCTACTGCGCCCTGTCTCCTGCGTACAGAGCCCTATCTACTGCGCCCTGTCTCCTGTGTACAGTGCACTGTGTCTGAATCAGAGCCCTATCTACTGCGCGCTGTCTCCTGTGTACAGTGCACTGTGTCTGAATCAGAGCCCTATCTACTGCGCCCTGTCTCCTGTGTACAGTGCACTGTGTCTGAATCAGAGCCCTATCTACTGCGCCCTGTCTCCTGTGTACAGTGCAGTGTCTGAATCAGAGCCCTATCTACTGCGCCCTGTCTCCTGCGTACAGTGCACTGTGTCTGAATCAGAGCCCTATCTACTGCGCCCTGTCTCCTGTGTACAGTGCACTGTGTCTGAATCAGAGCCCTATCTACTGCGTCCTGCGTCCTGTGTACAGTGCACTGTGTCTGAATCAGAGCCCTATCTACTGCGCGCTGTCTCCTGTGTACAGTGCACTGTGTCTGAATCAGAGCCCTATCTACTGCGCGCTGTCTCCTGTGTACAGTGCACTGTGTCTGAATCAGAGCCCTATCTACTGCGCCCTGTCTCCTGTGTACAGTGCACTGTGTCTGAATCAGAGCCCTATCTACTGCGCGCTGTCTCCTGTGTACAGTGCACTGTGTCTGAATCAGAGCCCTATCTACTGCGCCCTGTCTCCTGTGTACAGTGCACTGTGTCTGAATCAGAGCCCTATCTACTGCGCCCTGTCTCCTGCGTACAGTGCACTGTGTCTGAATCAGAGCCCTATCTACTGCGCCCTGTCTCCTGTGTACAGTGCACTACGTCCAAATCAGTGCCCTATCTACTGCGCCCTGTCTCCTGTGTACAGTGCACTGTGTCTGAATCAGAGCCCTATCTACTGCGCCCTGTCTCCTGTGTACAGTGCACTGTGTCTGAATCAGAGCCCTATCTACTGCGCCCTGTCTCCTGTGTACAGTGCACTGTGTCCGAATCAGAGCCCTATCTACTGCGCCCTGTCTCCTGTGTACAGTGCACTGTGTCTGAATCAGAGCCCTATCTACTGCGTCCTGTCTCCGAAGTACAGTGCACTGTGTCTGAATCAGAGCCCTATCTACTGCGCCCTGTCTCCTGTGTACAGTGCACTACGTCCAAATCAGTGCCCTATCTACTGCGCCCTGTCTCCTGTGTACAGTGCACTGTGTCTGAATCAGAGCCCTATCTACTGCGCCCTGTCTCCTGTGTACAGTGCACTACGTCCAAATCAGTGCCCTATCTACTGCGCCCTGTCTCCTGTGTACAGTGCACTGTGTCTGAATCAGAGCCCTATCTACTGCGCCCTGTCTCCTGTGTACAGTGCACTGTGTCTGAATCAGAGCCCTATCTACTGCGCCCTGTCTCCTGTGTACAGTGCACTGTGTCCGAATCAGAGCCCTATCTACTGCGCCCTGTCTCCTGTGTACAGTGCACTGTGTCTGAATCAGAGCCCTATCTACTGCGTCCTGTCTCCGAAGTACAGTGCACTGTGTCTGAATCAGAGCCCTATCTACTGCGCCCTGTCTCCTGTGTACAGTGCACTACGTCCAAATCAGTGCCCTATCTACTGCGCCCTGTCTCCTGTGTACAGTGCACTGTGTCTGAATCAGAGCCCTATCTACTGCGCCCTGTCTCCTGTGTACAGTGCACTGTGTCTGAATCAGAGCCCTATCTACTGCGCCCTGTCTCCTGTGTACAGTGCACTGCGTCGAAATCAGTGCCCTATCCACTGCGCCCTGTCTCCTGTGTACAGTGCACTGTGTCTGAATCAGAGCCCTATCTACTGCGTCCTGTCTCCTGTGTACAGTGCACTGTGTCTGAATCAGAGCCCTATCTACTGCATCCTGTCTCCTGTGTACAGTGCACTGTGTCTGAATCAGAGCCCTATCTACTGCGCCCTGTCTCCTGTGTACAGTGCACTGCGTCTGAATCAGAGCCCTATCTACTGCGTCCTGTCTCCTGTGTACAGTGCACTGTGTCTGAATCAGAGCCCTATCTACTGCGTCCTGTCTCCTGTGTACAGTGCACTGTGTCTGAATCAGAGCCCTATCTACTGCGCCCTGTCTCCTGCGTACAGTGCACTGTGTCTGAATCAGAGCCCTATCTACTGCGCCCTGTCTCCTGTGTACAGTGCACTGCGTCAGAATCAGAGCCCTATCTACTGCGTCCTGTCTCCTGTGTACAGTGCACTTGTGTCCGAATCAGAGCCCTATCTACTGCACCCTGTCTCTTGTGTACAGTGCACTGTGTCCGAATCAGAGCCCTATCTACTGCGCCCTGTCTCCTGTGTACAGTGCACTGTGTCCGAATCAGAGCCCTATCTACTGCGCCCTGTCTCCTGTGTACAGTGCACTGTGTCTGAATCAGAGCCCTATCTACTGTGCCCTGTCTCCTGTGTACAGTGCACTGTGTCCGAATCAGAGCCCTATCTACTGCGTCCTGTCTCCTGTGTACAGTGCACTACGTCCAAATCAGTGCCCTATCTACTGCGCCCTGTCTCCTGTGTACAGTGCACTGCGTCCAAATCAGTGCCCTATCCACTGCGCCCTGTCTCCTGTGTACAGTGCACTGTGTCTGAATCAGAGCCCTATCTACTGCGTCCTGTCTCCTGTGTACAGTGCACTGTGTCTGAATCAGAGCCCTATCTACTGCGCCCTGTCTCCTGTGTACAGTGCACTGTGTCCGAATCAGAGCCCTACCTACTGCGCCCTGTCTCTTGTGTACAGTGCACTGTGTCTGAATCAGAGCCCTATCTACTGCGCCCTGTCTCCTGTGTACAGTGCACTGCGTCAGAATCAGAGCCCTATCTACTGCGTCCTGTCTCCTGTGTACAGTGCACTGTGTCTGAATCAGAGCCCTATCTACTGCGCCCTGTCTCCTGTGTACAGTGCACTGCGTCAGAATCAGAGCCCTATCTACTGCGTCCTGTCTCCTGTGTACAGTGCACTGTGTCCGAATCAGAGCCCTACCTACTGCGCCCTGTCTCTTGTGTACAGTGCACTGTGTCCGAATCAGAGCCCTATCTACTGCGCCCTGTCTCTTGTGTACAGTGCACTGTGTCTGAATCAGAGCCCTATCTACTGCGCCCTGTCTCCTGTTTACAGTGCACTGCGTCAGAATCAGAGCCTTATCTACTGCGTCCTGTCTCCTGTGTACAGTGCACTGTGTCTGAATCAGAGCCCTATCTACTGCGCCCTGTCTCCTGTGTACAGTGCACTGTGTCCGAATCAGAGCCCTATCTACTGCACCCTGTCTCCTGTGTACAGTGCACTGTGTCCGAATCAGAGCCCTATCTACTGTGCCCTGTCTCCTGTGTACAGTGCACTGTGTCTGAATCAGAGCCCTATCTACTGCGCCCTGTCTCCTGTGTACAGTGCACTGTGTCTGAATCAGAGCCCTATCTACTGCGCCCTGTCTCCTGTGTACAGTGCACTGTGTCTGAATCAGAGCCCTATCTACTGCGCCCTGTCTCCTGTGTACAGTGCACTGTGTCTGAATCAGAGCCCTATCTACTGTACCCTGCGTTCACCCTTGCGCTGCCATGTCATATGTTGTTTTTGTTGTATTCGAAGGAAAACGTCAGCGAATATGCGCCTCATTTTTAAAAAACGAAACCTCACATCATATTTATGCGACCAAAATGTTTGTGTACTGCTTAACACCTTTATGCACCTGCATGCAAGCCACTGCCTCCCATCACATGTATTTACATTTTAGCCAATTAACGGAGGCCCGAGAGAGACTTTGGTAGATTAAACATGTATTTGTCTGTTCTGCCCCCTGGTGGTGGAATGAGCTTCTCACTGCAGTCAGGAGAGGAGACACCCTGCCCATCTTCCACACAGACTGGAGACTCGCCTCTTTAGATATGCTTTCTTTTTCTCTTCCTTTGGATTTTGGGTATAGCTGTGTAAAATGTTATTTGCCGAGTGGTATTTTCTTTAGTTACATTACATTACAAAAATATAAACGTTTTATACACCTGAATATTGACTGATGTAATTCAGGTTAAAGATGCACTAAAGTTCATATTATTGCTCTGTGCTAAGATGGGAGTGTAGTGTGTGTTATCACTGCCTGCATATATGCACCATAGAGGAAGAATTCGCCCATTATTCTCAGCTGAAAGAGAACTCTGCAGTTCCCCTTTAACACAGACAATCGACATAATCCAGTAAGCGTTCCAATATTTCAGCAACCAAACACATACAACAACCAAACACACACACACCATCCAAACACACACACCATCCAAACACACACAACATCCAAACATACACAACATCCAAACACACACAACATCCAAACACACACAACATCCAAGCACAAACATCATCCAAACACACACACCATCCAAACACACACAACATCCAAACACACACACACACCATCCAAACACACACACACCATCCAAACACACACACCATCCAAACACACACACAACATCCAAACACACACAACATCCAAACACACACAACATCCAAACACACACAACATCCAAGCACAAACATCATCCAAACACACACAACATCCAAACACACACAACAACCAAACACACAACATCCAAACACACACAACATACAAACACACACACCAGCCAAACACACACAACAACCAAACACACACTCAACATCCAAACACACACAGCAACCAAACACACACACACCATCCAAACACACACAGCACCCAAGCAAACACCATCCAAACACACGCAACATCCAAACACACACAGCATCCAAACACACACAGCACCCAAGCAAACACCATCCAAACACACGCAACATCCAAACACACGCAACAACCAAACACACACAGCATCCAAATGCATAAAATAACCAAGCACGCAAAAATATACCAAACTCTTAATATCGGACATACTGGGTGTGTAATAAGTATCCACACAGAAAAATATATAGCTGTATGTTGAGCTTTTTCAGGCAATACTGGTTCTGCAGGGCACCGTATGGTGGTGAGGGAAATGTGGAAGTAAATTTAGAGTGAGTGTTTTATGGAACTAAGTTTTCAGCTTACAGACGGATGCTTCTCCTTCATACTGTCATACTCTCACTCTGCTTTTAGCTGACAGACGGACACTCTACTGCACTTAGTCTGGGTAAGATGGACACATTTTAACACTGAACATTTGATTATTTCTAGTTATAGTCAGTGTTCAGCAGGCACACTATGAATTTTACTTACCTGCAATGTGTGTGTGTGTGCATGTGTGTACGTGTGTGCATGAATGGTTTTGTATGTGAATATCTGCACAATCATACTGTGTGTGCGCCTGTGTGTATATCAGCATATGTGTGTGTGTGTGTGTGTGTGCACATAGCCACATGCACGTGAGTTTTCAGTGTGTGGAACAGCTTTGCCAGATTATGTGATAGAAACAGAGACCCTTAATGTGTTCAGGCTTGGTGGATACCAAATCAAATAAAAATGTACATGTGTGTACTTTACAAATAATTTGACACATTATACTTCACAGTATATCTAGACTATCTCTTGGCTGTAGGGAACTAACGAGCCCACTGGACTGAATGGCCTGTTCTCTTCATTATGTATTCTTATGTTCTAGATGGGCTGAATGGCCTGTTCTCCTCATGATGTATTCTTATGTTCTTATGTTCTAGATGGGCTGAATGGCCTGTTCTCCTCATTATGTATTCGTATGTGTATGTGTATCAGGAAGCTGAGGCCATGCCATTGGACACTGCACCCTTGTGGGAGGTGCTACAGTGGAGTGGGTGTGTCCTAGCAGCAGCTTCTCTCCTCCCTGCTGTGCTGCTCCTCTGTGCCTGCTGTGCTAAACGGTGACGCCCCTTTATCTGCCCATCCATTCATTCATCCATCCATCCATCCATCCATCCATTCATCCATCCATCCATCCATTCATCCATCCATCCATTCATCCATTCATCCATCCATCCATCCATCCATTCATCCATTCATCCATTCATCCATCCATCCATCCATCCATTCATCCATTCATCCATCCATCCATCCATTCATCCATCCATTCATCCATTCATCCATTCATCCATCCATCCATCCATTCATAACCAGTGCAGTCACATCAGATCAAACTGGTTTGGCTGTTATTCAGTGGGCGTGTCCAGTCTTCACTTCTGCTCCCTGTCTTACAGCCCCCCCCCCCCCATATGACCCCCACAGGACAGACTGATCTAATTGGCTGTTCTCTGCCCTATAGAAAGCCCGCCCCATCCTCTGCCGGCCTGGAGCTGAGAACTCACACACAACTGTCCTCAGCAGTGAGATCCATTACATTTTTCTGTGGTTACTTGTGAGCTCCCTGGTTATGATTAAATAAGATATCTATGATAATTAATGTGCATATCATCGACGCATACATTTTCATTATACAAAACAAAAAAGCCTTAAGACAAAAGTGTCAAGAGCATTCTCTACTGGTGAACACAGAAACTGTCACTCCAGTTCTGTTTTATAGCCTGCTGCAGCTGAACTCAAGATCACCAGCTGGTCACCTGACCCACAATCCCAGAATCCAACAGAAGTCCAGCAGACCCCAAGAGGTGTGTGACACCACCCTTCCTACTGCTTTACTCATTTCTTACATTTCTCTCACTAAAATAGCATAAACCCATATATGTGTGTGTCTGTGTGTGCATGTGTGCATATGTGTGTGTGTGTGTGCGCGCATGTGTGCGTGCGTGCGCCTGTGCGTGTGTGTGCGTGCGCTTGTGTGTGTATGTGTGTGTGTGTGCGTGCGCCCGTTCGTGTGTGTGTGCGTGCGTGTGTGTGTGTACGCACTTGTGTGTGTGTGTGTGTACGCACTTGTGTGTGTGTGTGTACGCACTTGTGTGTGTGTACGCACTTGTGTGTGTGTGTGTGTGTACGCACTTGTGTGTGTGTGTGTGTGTGTGTGTGCTCTGCTTCAGGCTCAGAGAGCCTGGGAGACATGAGCAAGAGGGGATTACCCAGACTTCCACTGCAGGACAGCAGGACGCAGATTCGCCGCCACAGCAGCTACACGGGCAGCAGCGTGTACGACGTGGTGAACGAGCCGGGCTGCCCTTGGCCTGAGGCGGACAGCCGCAAGACCTCTGCCTGTAGCCATCTGTACGAGGAGCCGTTCCCGGTCTACGCACAAGTCCACAAAACCACGCCAGCCGCCCTCAGAGACAGGGATAACACAGACAGGGATAACACAGACAGGGATAACACAGACTTCCACCTATATGCCAAAGTAAAGAAGACTACCGGACGGGCGGTCAAATCTGAACTGATTCTTTAAAACATACTTTAAATTCTATGCATAAAATATGTCACATTCTGTTTTTGTTAATGTGAATAATTATTGATATTATTAGGCATTTTGCCTAGATATTGTTCATTGTTATAAGACAGATATTAAGAGAACCAGCAGTAAAAATGTTGTACATTTCTATTTAAAGTTCTCAGGTACCCTAAACTGAAAGTGAGGTGTTGATAGTCATTGATGTACCGTTACCATAATTTATCTATGGCTTTTTTTTTTTTTCACAGTGTGAATTAAACATTTCTGAATAAGCACCGGTGCCGTTTTTGTCCAGTATTTTATCACTTGTTCCTCATAGCAAGCACAAAGCATTGCTTGGTTCTTTCCCGTAATAGGACACAAACTCAACTTCCTTTTATTTTATTATTGACTATCTTACACACACAACTTGATTATTTTCTCCAGCACGATGAACAATAACTTTATTTGTTCATCGAGAAAAGGATCTAAAATCGTGAAACGCGGGATTAATCTTGATCACTGTACTGCGCATGTGCAGTGAGCCCACCGCTTGGGTTTAAACGCTTATCTCTCGGCGCAAATTTTAATCATACGGTGTCGTAAATTAACGACCAACTATGGTCGCAGAAAACCACATTCGCCGCATATTTTCACTAATAATATTTTTGTGACAAGCCAATACAAAGTTTAATTAAATAACTGGTCCCACAACGGCAACACTGTCCAATAGCGAGACAAGAAACAAAGTCGCCTGCGAGATTGACAGGTCCAGTGTGGGCGGGGCTTGGAAGAGTGCGAGTGGGACGGTTAGAAAATCTGTTTGATAAAGAGTGGAGTGGGACGCTCGAGCTGGTGAAGTTATTCGTTTGCTAAGGTTGCTAAGCAATCTAATGGTTTTTCTTTGGTTATATTTTAATAGTGCTGCTGATATCATTTACCGTTAAAAGGTAAGACTGTTTTTCTGGCACTTTGAGCTGTACTTGTTACACTGTTAAATAGCTGTCTACCCTCTTAACGTTACTGTCAACTGTGGCAAAAAGAAAGACCAGCACAAACTAGCTACCGTTAGCTAGCTATCCAACAGCGTGCGTGCGTGCGTGTGTGTGTGTTTCCATCGGCGCAGGTACGTTATCTGACCGGCTACAGCGTGCGTGCGTGCGGCTACACTCCAAATCTGTTCCGTGTCAGTTTACAGTTTATTTTACGCTCTTAGTGAAGCTGCCGATGCTGTGATGTAGCATTGCTAGCTAATTACAAAGTTGGTAACTAACGTTAGCCAGCTAGTCGGCTAACTTAACCTGAACCAAATTGAAATGTAAATTCAACAAATGGCAAAATGCTAATACTAAGCTAACTTATGTCCAGAGTCACTAATTTGAATGTAACGTTAGCGTGCAGGGTAACATTAGCTAGTTAGCATTAGGCAGATCGCAAAACTAACTAACTAGCTCCCTAACGGTTACCTTACTTAGCTGTAGCTAGCTACCTTCCAACTAGCAAGCTACAAACATAAGATTAAGCTGGTTTCTGTTGAAACGCTAAATGGCTAACTCGCTAACTTTTGCTAACGTCAGCTGTGTTAATGATTACGTTAATTGGCAAATAGCCGAAAACATTGAGGTAACGTTAAGCTAAATTTGTTAAGCAGCGCTATAACGTTACCCCTTAATTTAGCCATTGTTTTAAAGGTTGGTCAATCACGATAACTGGAGATGCAAGTATCGTGAAGCAATGTTATAACTTTGAACTTTTAATTTATTCAGACTAACGTTAACTTGCTGACTTTAACTAGGTTGACCAGACGTCCTCTTTTTCCCGGATATTTCTTCTTTTTTGGCCCAAAAATATCCGTCCAGGCGGGATTTTTAAATTCCGAAAATGTCTGTTTAGGATGTCCTTGTTCCATAGACCATGTATAAACAAACAAATAGTCTAGTATTATGTTCATAACGCCCGTCTAACCCTGTCCTCTTTTTTAAAATCCAAAATATGGTCACCCTACCTTAACTAACACAACACTACTAGCCAGCTGTCCGCTAACTGACCGGGACAGGATCATCTGGAGGGACATCCCAGCGTGATTTTAAGGAATTTAGTGGTTTTTCGGTCGCGAATCTGAAGTCGGATATGTTTGTGCGTTCACCACCCGCCCCCAAAAAACAACAACAGAAAACATTCTGTGATAATTTCAAACTTCAAAGGTTTTTGTTGAAGGCTTAGAGGCAGTTGTGTGTCCTGCTATCCGTCTCTTACGGTTTACTTGTGTTTTTGATATTTTATATTGGCTAAGAGTGGCAGAATACAGGCTAATATTAAGAGATTAAGGTCGGCTGCAGAAGGTATGTTATAATGTTCGTCTGTTGATTATGGAGCGCTGGCACACTCATACTCATAATGGCAGATGTGCTCCTAATTCAGGAATGTTACTGTTTGACCTCATCGGTATTGGCTGGAGATCTATAGTACATCCAGCGCAATATGTGCAGGGCGTTATGTTCCATTTTATAACAGGCAGGGCTTTACATTCTATATTGTAACTGTTACAGGCCTCCCAGAAACTCCAGCAATGCCGCTGCTCTTATGCAATGGAACAGTCTGGACTGCAACGCACACACACATACGCACACACACATACGCACACACACACGCACACACACGCATAATTTGCTAATGGGGCAGTTTGTTTGGTCATGGCTGCGTGTGTTTCTTGGGAGTCACAGAAGAGCAGGGGGTTATTTCACGAACTAAGTGCACTGTGTAAAATCCAGAACAGGTCTTTTTACTTCAGTTCCAGATATGGGAGGGTACCGGCCGGGTTTTACTCAGTGCAGTCATCGATCTCCCTGCTGCATGTGATGAGAAGGGAGGAGAGGAGGAGAGGAAAGGAGAGGAGTACTGCTGGACTCTTAACAGGAATGGGCTGGGGGATAGCTGGATAACTGCACTGAGTAAAACCCAAAGCAGGATTACTGAGTTAGCTGGATAACTGCACTGAGTAAAACCCAAAGCAGGATTACTGAGTTAGCTGGATAACTGCACTGAGTAAAACCCAAAGCAGGATTACTGAGTTAGCTGGATAACTGCACTGAGTAAAACCCAAAGCAGGATTACTGAGTTAGCTGGATAACTGCACTGAGTAAAATCCAAAGCAGGATTACTGAGTTAGCTGGATAACTGCACTGAGTAAAACCCAAAGCAGGATTACTGAGTTAGCTGGATAACTGCACTGAGAAATGGGAACCTTTAAAAAAGGTAAACGGTAAAACCTGTGAAATGGGGCCCTGTTCTGCTGGACTCTGCTGCTGTGTGTGATGGCGGTAGTGGAGGGAGTTAGCTGGATAACTGCACTGAGGGACTCAGGCGGGAATGTGCTGTTCTGCTGGACTCTGCTGCTCTGTGTGTTTCTGGTGTTTTGTTGCTGTTTACATGGCAGCTGTTGCTGCTGTTATTTGAAGCTGGCTCCACATCACTATACAGGACCGAAAGGGCGGTCAGAGGAAAAGGCCTGCTATATAATTGGCTGGTGTTGAGGAAACGGCCTTCTGTAATTGGCTGGTGTTGAGAGACCTGGTCTTGTTTCCACTGGAGGTGATGAACACTTAAAGGCTGCAGTGTACACTCCTGACACAACCGCACGCTCCTGACACAACCGCACGCAGCTGACGAGGGTGTGCAGTCTATGTTTTTTAGCAGAAAGTATTTGGCTTATTTGGCCAATTCTGTATTGCAAACACTTCACCTGAGGGGTGTACTACGAAGCGAGATTAAGGGGATAGCAAGCTAAATTAAGCTTCAACCCTGGGTTTTCTGTATCATGAAGCCGACACTTTTAATCAGGGTATATTGCCACAGCAACTTACTCTGCATGGCTAACCTGCTCCAGGGCAGTTTATGTTCAGGATAACAGATTTAACCATATAAAAGCACTGCCCTTTGGCCAATCAACTCCTTGGCTTTGGAAAAAGGCATCTCCATTCCAAAGGATCCCGTGGAGATATGTGAGGATACTGAGGGAATCTCTTTGCAGGGCGAGATTAGTGAGTTCCGCAAAAGATTTTCTGAGTTACGGAAAATGCTTGCAATACTCTTTTATGAATGTGATATGATTGCTTCAGCAATATTTTAAGTGAAGTTGTACTTTATTGACCCCATGGGTTAATTTGTCCTCTGCATTTGACCCATCCTAACTACTTAGGAGCTGTGAGCTACTTAGTGGAGCTGGCTGGTCACCGGGGCTATTTAAGTGTTATTGTGTGTATAAAGTGCGTAGGCCTACGTGTGTTTTGTTGACAGTAGTGTAGCTATATAGCCACAGTAGATCTATAGGTCATGCAATATGTTTGACAGTTTGCAGTATTATCGCCAGGCCAGTATAAAAATGCTTGAAGTCTATGCGTTTGAGTCAGTGTAATCCTCTGTGCGTTTGAGTCAGTGTAATCCTCTGTGCGTTTGAGTCAGTGTAATCCTCTGTGCGTTTGAGTCAGTGT
Source organism: Ilyophis sp. 1 JC-2022 (assembly GCA_022702515.1). NCBI lineage: Eukaryota > Metazoa > Chordata > Actinopteri > Anguilliformes > Synaphobranchidae > Ilyophis > Ilyophis sp. 1 JC-2022. The sequence goes on from CM040406.1 coordinate 57,752,884, forward strand.
AATCCTCTGTGCGTTTGAGTCAGTGTAATCCTCTGTGCGTTTGAGTCAGTGTAATCCTCTGTGCGTTTGAGTCAGTGTAATCCTCTGTGCGTTTGAGTCAGTGTAATCCTCTGTGCGTTTGAGTCAGTGTAATCCTCTGTGTACTGAGAACATTGACTTGCAATAAAAGCAACGAGTGAATCCGCCTGATCGGTCTTTAGATGCGGACATTTCTTCAAAACCTTATTTTTTATCTTGATTTTTCCTAATTTGTTGAGTTTAAATAGTAAACATGCATTAAACATAATGCTATGTTTCCAAATGTTCTATACCAATGTTGTATATAAAGGTGTGTGGGGTAATTTGTGGGGTAGCTGTGTAAAATGTAAGAAAATATACAACCTATTTAATTTTTTTGGTGAGTGATTTTTTTCCCATGCAAGTTTTAAACTTTAATACAATATTATTTTATTCATGCATTGGTGTCAACCTCTGGAAAGAGTCATATTTTATGCCTGCAAAACTGTATAAATTCACCAAAAACTGTATAGAACATTATCTGTCAGTTACTGATTCAAGTTTATTTAATATATTCTTGTATTTAGCTTTTGACATAATAATGACTGTGTAGCTATACAAATTAATTAAGGTTCTAATTTTAAAACAGGTAAACAGACACCAAATGACTGACCCGCACACTTACAACCCAGTGCAGGAGAGAGATACATAAGATAACATTTCCTAAATTATGCAATCGTAGTGTTGTTATGCAATCTACTACATAACACCTTTGATAGCCTAAGTAGGCAACGTTAGCATTCATGTAGCCTACATATGGTTATAAAATTAGCTTGTCTTAATTAGAATAATTTTCTCGTAACAGTTAACATTAAGTTAGACGGGTTATTTTACAATTAAACTTGTAGTGGCTTTGTTAAATTGAGTCATCCACCGCATGAATACATCATGGAACATCATAAACATGTGTTTGCTGCGTTTGAATGAATTATGTTGGAAAACAAAAAGCTATATAGACTAGATTTCTCGTATCATATACACCCGCAAACCTTCGAAAAGGTGGAAACCCATATTTTATATGGGCAAACCGTTGCTATGGGTTGACAGTGAGTAGCCTACCCATTTCAGGATTGGACACGAGCAACGTGGAAGCTAGCAAAATATATATGAAAGGACAGGGATTATTTGTTTAAATAAATTGCATATTTAGCCTGTTGTTTAATTTTTGCTGTTGTATTCCAACTAAAATGTATTCCAAATTTGTTTTAAAAATACCAGAAAACAGCGCTTTGAACTAACTAGACCTATTTCATTTTATGAATGTGATTAATTACACATTTAATTTAAAACTATAGTGTTTGCTCCTTCATGTCTGCATTCAGATCAGTCTCTGCTCATGTTCAATGATTGTTTCCCATATTCCTAAACTAAACATCGGTTAAGTTATTCCAAATATCGTTCTATGTTTTTGGAATTAGTGTGAAAATTAAAATGACAAACAACGAAAAACTTTGATTATCGTTATGATTCAAATGACCGTGAAAACTTTGCGGGCTGTCCAACTGGATATGTGGTGTCTAGTTTGTGTCGGCTTTTGAACTGTTCGGCCTACCATATGTTTTTTGGGTTCAGGGACCCGTGAGTGATATGACAGCCTCTCAGAGACCCCAGGACTGGATCTCCCAGCAGGCTAAGCTCTCAGGTAAAGCTCTGCCTCCTCACCATGGACATGAATGAGAATACTACAGAACTACAACTCAGACTGGACCTGACTGCATGAGAATGCAGGGGCGGCTGTGGCTCAGGAGGTAGAGCGGGTCGTCCGCTGATCGCAGGGTTGGCAGTTCGATCCCCGGCTCCTCCTGTCCTCATGTCGAAGTGTCCTTGGGCAAGACACTAAACCCCAAATTGCTCCCAATGAGCAGGCTAGCACCTTGCATGGTAGCTGCCACCATTGGTGTGTGAATGTGTGTGTGAATGGGTGAGTGAGAGGCCATTGTAAAGCGCTTTGGATAAAGGCGCTATATAAGTGCAGTCCATTTACCATTTACCAGAATACTACAGAACTACAACTGACTGACTGACTGACTGACTGACTGACTGACTGACTGACTGACTGACTGACTGACTGACTGACTGTGTGTAATACAGGTATATGTGTATTACTGGGTACCGGGCCGTGTGTGTAATACAGGTATATGTGTATTACTGGGTACCGGGCCGTGTGTGTAATACAGGTATATGTGTATTGCAGGGTACCGGGCCGTGTGTGTAATACAGGTATATGTGTATTACTGGGTACCGGGCCGTGTGTGTAATACAGGTATATGTGTGTTGCAGGGTACCGGGCCGCGTGTGTAATACAGGTATATGTGTATTGCAGGGTACCGGGCCGTGTGTGTAATACAGGTATATGTGTATTGCAGGGTACCGGCCCGTGTGTGTAATACAGGTATATGTGTATTGCAGGGTACCGGGCCGTGTGTGTAATACAGGTATATGTGTATTGCAGGGTACCGGGCCGTGTGTGTAATACAGGTATATGTGTGTTGCAGGGTACCGGGCTGTGTGTGTAATACAGGTATATGTGTGTTGCAGGGTACCGGGCTGTGTGTGTAATACAGGTATATGTGCATTGCAGGGTACCGGGCCGTGGGCTCTCAGATGGACTGGCAGACTCCTGCTCTCTCAGAGAAGTTCCAGAGTCGCTTTGGTCGGCGGCCTGACAGTGCCGATACAGGGCTGGGCTCCGCCCACTCGGACAGCACAGAGGGTAAATGTGGCCCCGCACACACACATGCCCAATATTTCGGTTGTCACGATATCCCATTTTAATATCGTCGATATACCTTTAAGAAATATCATGATATTCAATATTATCGTTAGTATATAATGATAGTGGATTAATGACGGCGTGAACAGAAGTGATTACCATGTATGGCTGCACAGTGGCAATGTTGAGTTCTAATTTCAGTAGCCTTAGTGTTGCTTCTGGATCCGTGTACTTTTTGGCCAATCGTTTCCCGTTTAAGAAACAGAAATTAAAAAACAAGAAACAAATGATTATTCTTTTTTCATTTTAAAAACAGAAATTGAAAAACGAGAATCAAATGGTTATTTGTTTTTCTGACTGATTTTAAACATAACATTACAGGCAATTTAAACTGGTCTCGATTTCCAAAGTTTATGGCGCCATCCGATTTCCATTTTCTCAAGGGAAAAGGGTCCATTCCAGCCAGCGCACAGAACTGTGGTCCAGCGGCTACGGAGCAAAGCCAGAAACACGTCTTTTGCACAGACATGTAGGCTATATTATAATTAGCTAGCTATAACTAATATAAGGTATCAGTTAGACATACTTTGAAACAAACAAAAACACAACATAACACGGATTTATTTTTATTATGAAGCAATTGAATACAGGTATGGAGCAATCGATTTATAACCTCGTCTATATTTAACCCACACAGTTTGGCTGCTTGCTCCGAGACACTGAGCCTGTAGTGTCGTAAATGAATGCCAAATCCGGTACGGTCATTCATCTCACAAAACAGTTTTTTTCCCGTAACTTAGTGACTAGACACTTTATAGATCGTTCCACAATAAATATGTGATGGCAAACATGATGACGATGAGCGGCCATAAATGTATTATATTTCAAACTATGTCCACAAAACAATGTTGCGATGCAATGTTTGCTGCTATGTCTGCATATGACAAATTATTTATTGCCATCTCCTGTCGGCTCTCAGTGGTAAAATGTTCTAATGCTCTCATATAATGACCGTGTAATTAGCGAAAATGTTTTATGGGAAATGTTTGTTGTATTCCCATGACTTTCATGCATTTACGGCATGTTACCTCGTCAACATTCGCCGGTTCTCCTTTATCATTGGGTTTTGTAGCCAAAAAATTTCCAGACTGGCAAAGTGGTGTTTTTCTTTGAAATAAGATCAGCCATCTTCTCTCGCTTTCTCTTGATGATGACGATCAGTCACGAGATAGGATAATACATTGACACAGTGGCTGTTACATCTATTGCACTGGCCCCTTCTGCAAGGATGAAAGCAAGCGATCAGACGTTGTAATTTGATCCTACATCATACCATCCACTGGAAATGGGAAAATCTATGTAATAACCATCCTCACTCTGCTGTTAACATTGCGCATCAGATAATTAATTAGTTCTGTTAATAGTCAAAATAGCTAGTATACAAATTGGCAAATAGTAACAAAATAATAAATACAGAGCAAATGATAATAACCAAATATAAAAAAAACAAAGCATACAGAATTAGTTGCGAGGCAGCAGAACTAAAATAGAAAATGGAGCAGAAAGGACTCAGTCTGGCGGGTTAGGGTTAGGACTCAGCACTCGGGTGGAGCGGGAAAGGACTCAGTCTGGCGGGTTAGGGTTAGGACTCAGCACTCGGGTGGAGCGGGAAAGGACTCAGTCTGGCGGGTTAGGGTTAGGACTCAGCACTCGGGTGGAGCGGGAAAGGACTCAGTCTGGCGGGTTAGGGTTAGGACTCAGCACTCGGGTGGAGCGGGAAAGGACTCAGTCTGGCGGGTTAGGGTTAGGACTCAGCACTCGGGTGGAGCGGGAAAGGGAAAGGACTCAGTCTGGCGGGTTAGGGTTAGGACTCAGCACTCGGGTGGAGCGGGAAAGGGAAAGGACTCAGTCTGGCGGGTTAGGGTTAGGACTCAGCACTCGGATGGAGCGGGAAAGGGAAAGGACTCAGTCTGGCGGGTTAGGGTTAGGACTCAGCACTCGGGTGGAGCGGGAAAGGGAAAGGACTCAGTCTGGCGGGTTAGGGTTAGGACTCAGCACTCGGATGGAGCGGGAAAGGGAAAGGACTCAGTCTGGCGGGTTAGGGTTAGGACTCAGCACTCGGATGGAGCGGGAAAGGGAAAGGACTCAGTCTGGCGGGTTAGGGTTAGGACTCAGCACTCGGGTGGAGCGGGAAAGGGAAAGGACTCAGTCTGGCGGGAATGCAGGAATGCAAATATTTAGTTATACAAATTTTGGAATCTAAACTCACCTATTATTATTTAAAAGTATGCATGTTTTGTCCTTAGAATATCAATAATAATAATGTTTTTAATAATATATATATTTTTATATCATGGCTATAGACACTCATTGATATTATTGGATATCATGACAACCCGACCCAACATGCAGCCTCTGGTCCCAACAAGCACAGTAACTGCAGAGTGTCAGTAACCGTGTGTGTGTGTGTGTGTGTGTGTGTGTGTGTGTGTGTGTGTGTGTGTGTGTGTGTGTGTCAGTGTGTCACTCAGTCACTCAGTCACTCACTCAGTGCTGACTGTATGGAGCCAGCTGGTTTGGCGCTATATCCAGGCCTCTGTTCCGTGTCCAGCAGTTCTGACTTGCTTGTGGTATTCTGCTCATGTATGGTGTGTTTTTCAAAAAGGGTCCTAGTGCAGGTAGAGTCATTCAGTAGATGGATAACATGCCCTTAAGACACTTCCCATGTGAAAGTATTTGAAGCCTAATGAAAGTTTATTTTCTGTGGTGGTTACAGCGCTCTTAATGCTCTGGGCACTTAGAGCTGCTGTGTCTTATCTGTGACTCACTGGAGCCTGTTCTGTCCCAGGAGAGACATGCAATCAGGCTAGCGTGCGTTAGCATTGTTTCCTCTTAGTGGAGGGCTAGAGCAGAATGTTGTACGTCAAAAGTGCATTGGCAGTGCACTGGTATATGTTGGTGTGCTTTAGCATTAATGGAGATGGCGCTACAACTTTGTGTTCAGTAGCGGCTTGTTTTTCATTAGTTTCATTTGAGTTGCCAGATTTGGACACTCAGATGGTGCTTTTGAGTTCAGACCTGTGGCTGAGGGGGAGTTTTTGATGCTTAAGGGGATAGATGCCAAAATAAGAGCGCGTAGATCAAGGCCCTCTGTAACCTGAGAGGAGTTATAAATAGTGCTAACCTTTCTGTCTGTGTATTTACGCTTGCAGTGAGCTAAAGAGGACTAGCGCCTCTGCTACCTCGCTGCTACCTCGCTAAAGGGAGATAGCGCCTCTGCTACCTCGCTAAAGGGAGCTAGCGCCTCTGCTACCTCGCTAAAGGGAGCTAGCGCCTCCGCTACCTCGCTAAAGGGAGCTAGCGCCTCCGCTACCTCGCTAAAGGGGGCTAGCACTGCTGCTACCTCGCTAAAGGGAGCTAGCGCCTCTGCTACCTCGCTAAAGGGGGCTAGCACTGCTGCTACCTCGCTAAAGGGAGCTAGCGCCTCTGCTACCTCGCTAAAGGGAGCTAGCACCACTGCTACATCGCTAAAGGAAGCTAGTGCTACTGCTACCTCGCTAAAGAGGGCTAGCACCACTGCTACATCACCTCCACCATACTCCGGGACAATGCTGCGCCATGTCTGCATCTGTGGAAGTACTTTCCAGAATCCTCAGCGCTCCCTGAGCTTTCTCTACCTGGCTAAAGGGACGCTACTTTAGCCTAAAACACAGCAGGGAGCAGGGAGCTCCCCTGCTGTTTGTGCTTCTGGGTTGTGTGTGTGTCATTTGAGCAGCGCTGTGCGCTCTAGCTGATGTAAACTGTGTTGTGGAGCCCAGGGAGTTTTTTAGGGTCAGTTTTAATGGCTTAGTGTATAAGCCAGTGATCTATCCACAGATAAAGGTTTAATTTTCTTTCCAGCAAATTCTCTTTTGTATTTTCTAACGCATTGTGATTGGTCAGTGTCTGATGTACACGCCCCTCATATAGGTGCCCCCCTCTCTTTGTTTGTAGATTTTGGTTGTTCCAGCGGCAGCCCCTCCTTCCAGCCAATCCGCAGTCAGATCTCCATCCCTACGGCCCATGTGATGCCCTCCACGTCAGGCCCCGCCCCCTGCAGGCCCCCCCCACATCCCGCGGACCAGGCCCCGCCACCGGCTGAAGCCCATGCCAGCTCCTCCTCCACCTCAAGCTCCAAATCCTCCCCCCTCCCCAAATCTGCCTCGTCCCCCAACCTGGAGGCACAGTGGAGGGTCCGGGAGGGCGGTGACTGCCTGAGCCGGTACCGCAGCCTGGTGAACGGGCTGGACCACTCGCTCCTGCCCCCTGCAGATGGCCTGGGGTTCGACACGCCCGCCGTGGAGCCCACGCTGAATCAGTCCGCCCTGCTGGGCTCCTTCTGCCCAGAGTCCCGAGCGCCGCTGCAGCTGACCCGCCTGTCCGACACTGACCCCGCCTACAAGGCGCTTCCTGAGGCGGCCACGCCCAACGCCCCGCCCGACGCGTTCGGCCTCCGGCCCGCTGGCTCCCCAGGCCTGGCCACGCCCCAGGCACTGCCCGGCCACTCCTGGCTGAGGGAGCAGCAGGGCGGCGCCGGGTTCGACCCACGCTGGCAGCAGCTGGAAAAGCTCCGCATGCAGGTGGAGCAGATGCAGGTGAGTGGATGTGAGCTTAGTGCTGTATTACACAGCAGCAGGCAGTGGACTACACTACCCAGCAGCAGGCAGTGAACTACACTACCCAGCGGCAGGCAGTGAACTACACTACCCTGCAGCAGGCAGTGAACTACATAACTCTGAATGCTTGCTGTGTGCAGCTCCTGACTACAGGCTCTGGGCAGTACTCGTCTCTGTACCCGCCCACCCTGCCACCAGAGGGCAGAGTCTGGGACGCCGCTATCATGGCCAGCGAGAGCCTGCTGAAGGAGAAGGAGCTTGTGATTGACAGGTATTGGTACCGTCCCTAAATCAGTTCCACCAGGATCTCGCTGAGTTTTTTTGTGATTGTTGCGGCCTAAAATGCTTGATTTCGCGGCAGCTTTTCTTAAAATTTGCGACGCAAAGTGCGATGTTTTGTGTGTGTTTGTTGCAATGAAGTTGTGGTAATTTGTGAAAGTTGCTAATAAAATTGCGATTTTCAAAAATATACATGTAATTCAATAAAAAATCATATGTAATATAAGTTCTGTGAGAATGAAACAGTACTGTATAACCCCCAAGCTCCACTGTGGCTATCGAGCGTTGCGTTGAATGTGCGTTGCGTCAGCAATTGCCATCAGTCAGGGAATGTTGCTTTTGTAATCAATGAAAGGTGCTCCGCTGCCTACGTTGCGTTGCGTCCGATGGCTGCATCGAAGCAAAAAAATCAGAGAGGTTAAATTTTTGATGGCCAACGCATGCGTCCACTCACATCTAATGCATTAAAATAATGAGATAAGTTGCATATTGTAGATTGTATAATTGTATATTGGTTGTTTTCTGGTGTAGGCCATTCGTTCACGTCATAAAATTAAATTCACATAGGCTATTAAATTAATTAATTAATTAACAAAAGGCATACAAAAGAGTGATGTTCTTTAGTTGCATTCACTAGTAAGTAGTCTACATTAATGGTTATAGTTACATTACCTCCTCACATAAACTTGCTGTCACTATTCAAGGGTAGCAGTTGGCTACGGTATGCATTTTTCATAATTCATAGCCTACTGAACAAAGTTTCTTTCCGTATCATCATAACTTACGTACGTACCCTGTGGAGCAGGTAGAACGTGACGTTGACGCAACGCTGATGGTGACGCAACGCTGATGGTGACGCAACGCAATGCTATTGGTGGCGCTGGCTTGTAACACTGGAAATATTGTGGAGCTTGTGTTCTGAGTAACCATACAAAAAACACGCAATATAACAAAAATCTTTTGTTTTATTTGTAAATTGAATTGTGAAACTTATTTCTTTGGACCTGAAAATCACAGTTAAGGTGGAGTAATTCTTGGATTAGCCTAATTCTATTTGTGCTCATGTGGAACCCGGAAGTAGCACATGTGTAGACTCGTGACAGCAGAACCCAAACGTGCTTTTATTATGAAACCATTTTTACTCTCCCTAATGACGGGGAAACTGACCGTGCTTTAAGAGACTTGCTACAACGGAGAAGATATTTTAATAAAAACATTTTGTATGCGCAGTAATGTTGCTCATATATTCTGTGATGCGTGTGTATGCGCAGTCATGTTGCTCATATTCTGTGATGCGTGTGTATGCGCAGTCATGTTGCTCATATACTCTGTGATGCGTGTGTATGCGCAGGCAGAAGCAGCAGATGGCGCAGCTGGAGCAGCGACTGCGTGAGAGTGAGATGCAGGGGCACGGGGCTCTGCTTGGGCGTGGCGCCCCCTATCCTGACATCTGTCTGCTCCGACTGCAGGTGAGACTCACGGACGGACACACGCGCACACACAATATACACTAAATATACCGCACACGCACCCACACACCCACGCACCCACGCAGAGTATGCACTAACTGTACTACAAACGCATGTACATGCATTATATATGCCATAAAATCCACAGGGGGCGCTGTTGTGGGTGTAGGGGAGATTTTCCGAAGGACTCTCTTTCCTGTTCCAGTGTAAACGCACCAGCGGTATGGAGCTAATTGTTTTGAATTAGAAACTGGGTCAGAGTTAGTCTGCTTCTGGTATCTTTATAGTGTACAGCATGGGTCGGCAACAGGCGGCCCGCGGGCCATTTTTGGCCCGCCAGCAATAATATTTGGCCCGCCAGATAATTTTTATATTAAAAAAAAAAAAAAAAAAATTCTTAAAAAAAAAAAAAAAAAAATTCGTTTTTTTTAACAATATCGAACCGACAGTCCCACGTATCGGCTATAATGTCTGAATAGAGAATCTACCCACACCTGAAGAATGCTTATTGTACTTTTATCCATGTTGAGAGTGAATGACACGCACAGACAGTAGTGAATCAGTGGACAACGCGTGGTGCTGAAATAGCCAACATGTGGTGTGTGGTTTGAAAAACGCGGAAGCGGACACACACCCGCGGTAAATACGTTAAATGAATGAAGTTTGTAAAAAAGGCGATTGCACCCCCCCCCCCCGTCAAAAAATTAATTATTGAATGCAGCCCCCCCCCCCGTCAACAATTACAATCGAGGTCCGCGAAAGTTGCAACCGGCCCTTTGAGTGCAACCATAACGCTAATTTGGCCCGAGGCCAAATGTACTTGCCGACCCCTGGTGTACAGTATTCACCTGCAAGGCATGCTGGGAATGCTCCTGACTCTGAATGGCAGCTGTGTGTGAATTGCAGGCCTGTTATCTGCTATAATCCCTTGCCCATAGGAGGGGGTTTCTATGAGGAGGGGGTTTTTAGGAGGCGGGGTCTTGTAGCTTGGCCCGTATGGGGTGGGTTTATGCTGACCTGTAGCTTTGCCTGTAGGGGATGGGTTTATGCTGACCTGTAGCTTTGCCTGTAGGGGGTGGGTTTTTAGGAGGCGGGGTCTTGTAGCTTTGCCCGTAGGGGGTGGGTTTTTAGGAGGCGGGGTCTTGTAGCTTTGCCCGTAGGGGGTGGGTTTTTAGGAGGCGGGGTCTTGTAGCTTGGCCCGTAGGGGATGGGTTTATGCTGACCTGTAGCTTTGCCTGTAGGGGGTGGGTTTATGTTGACCTGTAGCTTGGCCCGTAGGGGGTGGGTTTATATTGACCTGTAGCTTGGCCCGTAGGGGGTGGGTTTATGTTGACCTGTAGCTTTGCCCGTAGGGGGTGGGTTTATGCTGACCTATAGCTTGGCCCGTAGGGGGTGGGTTTATGCTGACCTGTAGCTTGGCCCGTAGGGGGTGGGTTTATGCTGACCTGTAGCTTTCCCCGTAGGGGGTGGGTTTATGTTGACCTGTAGCTTTGCCCGTAGGGGGTGGGTTTATGCTGACCTGTAGCTTGGCCCGTAGGGGGTGGGTTTATGTTGACCTGTAGCTTGGCCCGTAGGGGGTGGGTTTATGTTGACCTGTAGCTTGGCCCGTAGGGGGTGGGTTTATGTTGACCTGTAGCTTTGCCCGTAGGGGGTGGGTTTATGCTGACCTGTAGCTTGGCCCGTAGGGGCTGGGTTTATGCTGACCTGTAGCTTGGCCCGTAGGGGGTGGGTTTATTACATTACATTACATTATAGGCATTTAGCAGACGCTCTTATCCAGAGCGACTTACACAGCATTTCTTTTGCATTTATACATAGTATCCATTGACAGTGTTGGGAGTAACGCGTTACAAAAGTAATGCATTACAGTAATGCATTACTTTTTTCTGTAACGCGGTAATGTAAGGCATTACAAAAAAAAAATTGGTAATATTTTACTCGGTACAAATCTCAGTAACGCGCGTTACAATGCATTTGAAACCCGAAATCAATTGGTGTGTTGTTTTTATATAAATTCGCCATCAACGCGAGATTCGCAGAGGAGAAAAAAATCCGCGCAAATGTTTACTTCCTCTTACTGCTAGCGATTGAGGAGAAGATGACGGCAGCAGCAGAGTCGGACTCTACATTCGCGAGATGGTCATACGCTCATTATTTTCAATATGTCAGAGACAAGGATTCGAAGAACATTATAGTTAAGTGCACTTTGTGTTCGAAACCAAAAGATCTCTCTACCTCACGAAATAGCACAAGTAATTTAACGAAACATCTAGTGAGGTGCCATTCTAACATCAAGCTAGTAACCAAAAGAAAGCAAACTGAGGATGAGAGTGGAGAAAAAACCAAGCAGCAAAAACTAACATTCTCCCGTCCTGCGATGCTTGAACCTCGAGAAGTGAGGAGACTCGTGGCAGAGTATGTTGTCGAAGATATGCTGCCACTTTCAACAGTGGAGTCTCCATCTTTTAGAAACATTGTGAGCAAGATCCCTGTCCGGGCTAGCAACGACAAGGTAAGCTTCTATCACTGCCTCAACAGGTTAGTCCAACTGGGCTATTAAATTAAATTATTAAAATAGCCGCCCTCCAGAACAGTGACGTAACGTCAATCTGTATCACGTCAGTCTGTGTCCAGACGTATGTTAGACACAATAAAAATGAGCTAAAGGACCTTACAATATCCCCCCCCCCCCCCCCCCCCCTAAACACACGTAGCTAGCCCTACTGAATTTTAGTGTTTGTCTACAAACATTTTGGGATGCACGGCTGGTTTCTGCCCCATGAACAGATTTAGGCTACATTGAAAATCAATGTGTGTTTCAAAAACTTTCAATATAATGTAGATGGATTATAGGAATGTACTGTCCCTGTTATAGAGGAAGTGACATGTCCTGCCATGTTTAATCACATCTTGAGGACATAAGCTTTCCTCTTAGGCTAGTACAGACCATGTCTTGACATACAAAAAGTTTTGACACATGGATTTTTCAATGTAATTTTTCTCATGGGACTGAAACAGGTAGTGCACCCCAAATGTTTCATGCATTTTAACATTGCAATATCATGATCAGCATGGCCAGCTTTCAAAAACTGTTGTTTTCAGTGTTGGTGGTTGATGGAGGGTAGCCTACATTTTCAGGCCCTTTAGCTAATGTTTATCGCTTATTGCATTAGGCCCTCTAGCCTAGGCTACATCAAACACCACTTATTTAGTCCACTTAGCATAGCATGCGTTTAATATCTGCCTATTTTCTTATTTATGTTTCAAAACTGCATTTCATTGGCTCTGTAGCTGTACTCTGCTAAATGACAATAAAATTTAATCTAATCATCTATTTTTCAGCATGTACTGCCAAGCAGAAAGACCTTCGCAAAGGACTTGGATAAGGCATATGCTGTCATGGCAAAGGAACTTAAAATGACCATTGAAGAACAGCACCACGTGTCCACCACCGCTGATATTTGGAGTGCAAATAACAGAAGCTACCTCGGGGTGACTGTGCACTGGATTGATGGTGAAACTTTGAAACGGAGGAAGGCGGCAATAGCCTGTAAACGATTCAGGGGTCGACATACATTTGATAAAATTGCCGCTGAGATCGAGGACATTTTCTCGGAATATGGCCTTACTCACGACAAAGTCACTGCATGTGTAACTGATAACGGGAGTAACTTTGTGAAGTGCTTCAAGGAGTATCAGTATGTTGAGTCTGGAGAGGAGGAGGAGGAGGAGGAGTTGGAGGATGGCGAAGGCGAAGGCGAAGGCGAAGGGGAAGTAAAGTTTACAGACCTTCACAGTGTACTGCTTACTGAAGACGAAGATGCCCAGGCTGGGCTATGTGTACTGCCTCCACACCATAGATGCGCAGCCCATACACTTAATCTAATTGCGAACAATGAGGTTAATAAATGGTTGGCAACCAATCCAGAATCAAGAGCGGTGTACCGCAGTTCCACAGCCAAATGTTCAGCAATGTGGACAAAAACGAGCCGCTCCACAGTCGCATCAGATTGTCTGGAAGAGGTTGGTGAGAAAAAGTTGATTTTCCCCACAGTAACACGGTGGAACTCATTCTATGATGCCTATGCACGAATTACAGAAATGCCACTCATTGACATAAATAATCTCTGCACACAGTTTCAGATTAAATGTATGAATGACAGGGAATATCAGTTTCTCAAGGAATACTGTGCAATCATGAAGCCTTTCACAGTCGCATTGGACATCCTGCAGGGTGAGGACACTTGTTTTTATGGGACGCTTCAACCAACGCTAGAGGTTCTAATGGCCAAAACCTTAGCAATGAAAAATGGTCTATCACCAATGACCACTGGGTTGCCTGAGGTTATTGTGGGAGCAATCAAAACTCGATTTGCTGCTACAATTGATTCCAAAGCTGCGCTACTGGCTTCCGTCTCACTGCCCAAGTTCAAGCTGCGCTGGGTAAAAGAGGAAACCAGAAGAGACCACATCACTTTCCTCCTTACAACGGAGTGCCGCTCCCTTCCAACAGAGGAGCCTGCAGCCCTGATGCCTGATGCCCCTCAACCTGCCGCGGTCACTCCAAGTGAGGAGGACTTTTTCTCTTTTGATGAACAGGTCAGGGTCTCGGCTGATGCCCCGATGTCAGTCGAAACAGAGGTAACGTCTTACTTGAATTCTGCCCCTGTGATGGAAAGCCTCCATCAGTTTCCAAGAATTAAAAGAATCGCTCTCCGTTACAAGGCACCAACACCATCCAGCGCACCAGTCGAAAGACTTTTCAGTCTCGGGAGTCTTGTGCTCACTCCAAAACGAAACCGTCTTGGAGATGAGCGATTTCAGCGCCTTCTTCTGTTGCGCTTTAACAGATATTTTAGTGAAGTATGTAGTGAATAGGATAGCTCCCCACCATAGAACAAGGCTATATAAGTTAATTTTACTAGCCTTGTTTGGCTAATATTACCAGCCTTGTTTGGCTGCATGCTACCTCTGTTAATATTACCAGCCCTGTTTGGCTGCATGCTACCTCTGTTAATATTACCAGCCCTGTTTGGCTGCATGCTACCTCTGTTAATATTACCAGCCCTGTTTGGCTGCATGCTACCTCTGTTAATATTACCAGCCCTGTTTGGCTGCATGCTACCTCTGTTAATATTACCAGCCCTGTTTGGCTGCATGCTACCTCTGTTAATATTACCAGCCCTGTTTGGCTGCATGCTACCTCTTTTAATATTACCAGCCCTGTTTGGCTGCATGCTATCTCTGTTTATTTATTTGGCAGTAACAGGTCCTCTGTTTAGACTTTTTTTATTTCCATTTTTTCATGTATAGCCACTTTAATTTCATTTTTAAGCACTTTATCATTTGTAATTTTGAAAAATGTGGCTATCCCCACAGAAGCAATAGCCATAGGTCTAGCTATGTCATTATGCTGTGAATTCTCTGTGAGTAAAAGAAAATAAAGGGATAGAAATGTAAAAAGGGTTGTGTATCTTGTCGTAACTTTTTTTTACAATATACAGTAGTAGGCTCTAGCTCTATTGATTTCAATATGGATACCTAAAGTTACAGTATATCCATTATAAAATGTATTGCACCATGACCCATAACTGCGACCATTATATTGTACTTTTGTTGGCCTTAAGCCTAGCTCAGTCATTATGCCATACCACATCACCTCCTGCTGTGTAATGAGCTGCATTGAACACAAGAAGATCTATTGAGAACACCAAATCCATATTTCCATTTATTTTGGCGAAAGTAATGCAAAAGTAATGTAAAAGTAGTGTAATGCCTTACAATTCAAAGACAGTAATATTGTAATGTAACTAATTATTTTGAAATGACAGTAACAAGTAATAAATAATGCATTACGCTTTTGAAGTAACTTGCCCAACACTGTCCATTGATACAGCTGGATATATACTGAAGCAATGCAGGTGAAGTACCTTGCTCAAGGGTACAACGGCAGTGTCCGACCTGGGAATCGAACCGGCAACCTTTCGGTTACAAACCCAGTTCCTTAACCATTATACCACACTGCCGTCCTTTATGCTGACCTGTAGCTTGGCCCGTAGGGGGTGGGTTTATGCTGACCTGTAGCTTGGCCCGTAGGGGGTGGGTTTATGCTGACCTGTAGCTTGGCCCGTAGGGGGTGGGTTTATGCTGACCTGTAGCTTGGCCCGTAGGGGGTGGGTTTATGTTGACCTGTAGCTTGGCCTGTAGGGGGTGGGTTTATGTTGACCTGTAGCTTGGCCCGTAGGGGCTGGGTTTATGCTGACCTGTAGCTTTGCCCGTAGGGGGTGGGTTTATGCTGACCTGTAGCTTGGCCCGTAGGGGGTGGGTTTATGTTGACCTGTAGCTTGGCCCGTAGGGGCTGGGTTTATGCTGACCTGTAGCTTGGCCCGTAGGGGGTGGGTTTATGTTGACCTGTAGCTTGGCCCGTAGGGGCTGGGTTTATGCTGACCTGTAGCTTGGCCCGTAGGGGGTGGGTTTATGTTGACCTGTAGCTTGGCCCGTAGGGGCTGGGTTTATGCTGACCTGTAGCTTGGCCCGTAGGGGCTGGGTTTATGCTGACCTGTAGCTTGGCCCGTAGGGGGTGGGTTTATGTTGACCTTTAGCTTGGCCCGTAGGGGGTGGGTTTATGTTGACCTGTAGCTTGGCCCGTAGGGGGTGGGTTTATGTTGACCTGTAGCTTGGCCCGTAGGGGGTGGGTTTATGCTGACCTGTAGCTTGGCCCGTAGGGGCTGGGTTTATGCTGACCTGTAGCTTGGCCCGTAGGGGCTGGGTTTATGCTGACCTGTAGCTTTGATGCCACAGGAGGCCCAGCGGGAGAATGCCTTCCTGCGGGCCCAGTTTGTTGAGCGCACTGACGGTCTGGCCAAGGGGATGGCGGAAGCAGAACGCAGGCTGGCGGGGGAGGAAGTGGAGTCTCAGCGACTGAGTGAAGCGATGCGGGAGGCGGGGCTGAAACACGGCGAGGAGATGAAGAAACAGGAAGAGCGGGTGAGCGTGCGTGCGGGCAGCGTGCATGCGTTCCCGTCTCAAGTCTCAATTTTAAATGGATAAAATTGCCATTTTTGCCCATCAACCTACACTCAATAACCCATAATGACAAAGTGAAAACATGTTTTTAGAAATGTTTGCTAATGTTTTTTATGTACATCAGTATTCATACCCTTTGCTTAATGTAATTTTAAAGTATCATATTTAATATTTGGTCGCATATCCTTTGCATGCTGTTACTTCCTGAAGTCTGTGACCCATCAAAATCAAGACTCAATACCTTATTTTCAGGTACTGTTACAAGCGATACTATAACCTCTCTGCATTTGAATGGATTTCTATGGGAATTGGGGGGTGAGACTAGATTATGGAAGTATGGAACACATGACTGGCAAAATGGCTTTAAGCCATCAAGGGACTAGGGTATAAAACAAGCCCCAAACCATCACTCTGTGGCCAGATATGGAGTAGATGTGGATGGATCACTTTAAGGGTTTCTTCTCCTGACTTTTTTCCCCCCAAAGAGTTCTATAGCAAAATGAGTCAGGAGAAACAACTTTGGATATTGTTGGGTCACAGACATCAGGAAGTCATGGCATGCAAAGGATATGCAACCAAATATTAAATATGATGCATTTTGGTTGAACCATGTAGCAATTGTAGTCATTTTTACACATAGTCCATTGTAGTAATGTTTACACATAAAAATGTATCATATTTAATGTGTGATGTGAATTAAAGCTGCACTTTAACTTCAGAGTTACTTCCATTTCAAATCCAATGTGCTAGAGTACAGAGCCAAAACAACAAAGAAATGGGTCACTGCCCTAACACTTTGTGTGTGTGTGTGTGTGTGTGTGTGTGTGTGTATGTATATCTATTTATGTGTATATATATGCGTGCGTGTGTATATGCGTGTGTGTGTGTGTGTGTGTATGTGTATATATGTATGTGTATATATATGCGTGTGCGTGTATACATGCGTGTGTATATATATGTGTGTGTGCGTGCGTGCATGTGTGCGTGTATACACGCGTGTGTGTGTATGTGCATGTATACATACATACATGCGTGTGTATGTGTATATATGTGCGTGTCTATATGTATGTGTATACATGCGTGTGTGTATGTATGTGTATACATGCGTGTGTGTATGTATGTGTATATATGTATGTGTATACATGCGTGTGTGTGTGTATGTATGTGTATACATGCGTGTGTGTATGTATGTGTATATATGTATGTGTATACATGCGTGTGTGTATGTATGTGTATATATGTGTGTGTACATGCGGTGTATGTAGATTCGCAGCAGGGATAAGCACATCGGCAGTCTGAAGAAGAAGTGTCAGAAGGAGAGTGAAGACGGCCGGGAGAAGCAGCAGCGTATCGAGACTCTGGAGCGTTACCTTGGCGATCTGCCTACCTTAGAGGACTACCAGACACAGAGCAAGCAGGTCTGCCACCCCTTCACCTTCCACCAGGGGGTGCCACATACACTGCAGTTACAGACATGGTCGTGACCGAATATGATCCCTTCACCCTTTTGAGAGTGCATATTCGAGTCAAAAAGCTTTTGAGTGGGCAAATTTCTCTCACAAATGGGGGCACTTAGAATCCCAGGATGAACCCCTTATTTCCGGGTTTTTGTTGAGGGGATTCAGGAGCACACTCATCCACAGAACTGCACTCATCCGACAATTTCGGGAAGTAAACCAGACTTTTTTTGTTGTTCTATCTCCATTCGTAATCTACACTTTGTAACCATTGTCATATGTAAACTGATTGATATTCTCAATAAAACTAAAATATTTTAATATTATGAACTACTTTCTCACTAGTTTGGAAAGAGTTTTGCGGGATTTCTTGCGCACACTGCTTGCAAAGTGAGGGGACGGGACAGTGGTCTGTTCTCAAATGAAAGCCGTCAGTCTGCAATTTAACCTCAGAGCCACTTTTCCATTTCAAATCCAATGTGCTGGAGTCAAAACAAAAAAAATAGTATCACTGTCCCAATACTTTAGTATTTAACTGTACATATATATATGTGTGTGTGTGCCTGTGTGCGTGTGTGCGTGTGTGCGCCTGTATGTGTGCGCCTGTATGTGTGCGCCTGTGCGCCTGTGCGTGTGTGCCTGTGTGCCTGTGTGCCTGTGTGCCTGTGTGCCTGTGTGCCTGTGTGCCTGTGTGCCTGTGTGCCTGTAGCTGGAGCAGGCCCAGCAGCAGGTGTCTGACCTGCAGGCCAGTGTGGGGGAGTTGGAGGCTCGGCTGGGAGATGCTAGAGATGCTGCCCTGGAGAGAGACGCTCAGCTGGAGGAGGTCAGACTGAGAGAGAGAGACCTGCTCACTACCGTCACCAGGTACACACACACACCTGCTCACTACCGTCACCAGGTATACACACACACACACACACACACCTGCTCACTACCGTCACCAGGTATACACACACACACACACACACACCTGCTCACTACCGTCACCAGGTATACACACACACACACACCTGCTCACTACCGTCACCAGGTATACACACACACACACACACCTGCTCACTACCGTCACCAGGTATACACACACACACACACACCTGCTCACTACCGTCACCAGGTATACACACACACACACACACCTGCTCACTACCGTCACCAGGTATACACACACACACACACACACACACACACCTGCTCACTACCGTCACCAGGTATACACACACACACACACACACACCTGCTCACTACCGTCACCAGGTATACACACACACACACCTGCTCACTACCGTCACCAGGTATACACACACACACACACACCTGCTCACTACCGTCACCAGGTATACACACACACACACACACCTGCTCACTACCGTCACCAGGTACACACACACACCTGCTCACTACCGTCACCAGGTATACACACACACCTGCTCACTACCGTCACCAGGTATACACACACACACACCTGCTCACTACCGTCACCAGGTATACACACACACACACACCTGCTCACTACCGTCACCAGGTATACACACACACACACACCTGCTCACTACCGTCACCAGGTATACACACACACACACACACACCTGCTCACTACCGTCACCAGGTACACACACACACACACCTGCTCACTACCGTCACCAGGTATACACACACACACACCTGCTCACTACCGTCACCAGGTATACACACACACCTGCTCACTACCGTCACCAGGTATACACACACACACACCTGCTCACTACCGTCACCAGGTATACACACACACACACCTGCTCACTACCGTCACCAGGTATACACACACACACACCTGCTCACTACCATCACCAGGTGTACACACACACACACACACACACCTGCTCACTACCGTCACAGGTATACACACACACACACACACACACACCTGCTCACTACCGTCACCAGGTACACACACACACACACACCTGCTCACTACCGTCACCAGGTATACACACACACACACACACCTGCTCACTACCGTCACCAGGTATACACACACACCTGCTCACTACCGTCACCAGGTATACACACACACACACCTGCTCACCTCCGTCACCAGGTATACACACACACACGCCTGCTCACCTCTATCACCAGGTACACACACACGCCTGCTCACCTCCGTCACCAGGTACACACACACGCCTGCTCACCTCCGTCACCAGGTATACACACACACGCCTGCTCACCTCCGTCACCAGGTATACACACACACGCCTGCTCACCTCTATCACCAGGTATACACACACACACACACGCCTGCTCACCTCCGTCACCAGGTATACACACACACGCCTGCTCACTTCCGTCACCAGGTATACACACACACACCTGCTCACCTCCGTCACCAGGTATACACACACACCTGCTCACCTCCATCACCAGGTATACACACACACACCTGCTCACCTCCATCACCAGGTATACACACACACACCTGCTCACCTCCGTCACCAGGTATACACACACCTGCTCACCTCCGTCACCAGGTATACACACACCTGCTCACCTCCGTCACCAGGTATACACACACACACACCTGCTCACCTCTATCACCAGGTATACACACACACACCTGCTCACCTCTGTCACCAGGTATACACACACACACCTGCTCACCTCCGTCACCAGGTATACACACACACACACACGTGCTCACGTCCGTCACCAGGTATACACACACACACACACACACACACCTGCTCACCTCCGTCACCAGGTACACACACACACACGCCTGCTCACCTCCGTCACCAGGTATACATACATACAGTAGTAGCATGTGAGTAATGTGTATAATGTGTGTGTTAGCCTGCAGGAGCGGGTTCAGGAGGGGCTGAAGGATGGGGCCAGGCTCCCCTCTCTGGATGTGGAGACGCTGCAGGGGGAGAACAGCAGCCTGAGGGAAGAGCTTCAGAGACAGAGAAAGGTGCACATTCATATAATAATAAGAGTAATAATATACTCTTACGCATTCATATACACACTCATATAATAATATACTCGTACGCATTCATATACACACTCATATAATAATATACTCATACACATTTTTGTACACACTCATATAATAATAAGTCATACGCAATAATATACTCATATACGCATTCATATGCACACACACGGATTACGTCAGACCAATTTAGAAAATTAAATAAAAACCCTCAAATTAAAGCTTACAGTCTGCACTTTAACCTCATGCTCGCTGTTCCATTTCACATCCAATGCGCTGGAGTACAGAGCCAAAACAACAAAAATGTGTCATTGTCCAAATACTAACAGACTGCACTGTATTTACACACTCCTATATCTATACACCACATACAGATTAGGGCTGGGCGATATACCGCAACGATAATTATCGATTGCAATAACAGCCGTTACCACCATGTGGGGTATTGCCTTTTTTTGTCTTTTTTTATTTAAAGTGATGGGCAAGGCATTCTAAAAACTTAAAATAACCACAACTCATCACAGAGGAATGTATCCACTACACATCCACCAAATATCTTCAAGAAAATGTGAATAGGTATATTAATATACATCTCAAAGTCAGCTAATAAACTCAGTCTTGAAAGGACTCTGGATTGTAGGGGTGTGCTCTAAATCCACGCCCTCAACTCGAGTGCCATCGACGTCATCCAGCCCTACATGTTTGAACGACAGTTTCACAGAACTGTTTTTATACAGTTCTGTGGTTTGAACCATAGGTTTGAACCTCAGCGAGGAATTAATGCAATCAATTCAAAGTAAAATACAGTACGGCTGCTATCAAGAGATAAATATCACACGTAAGCTTGCAATCAAAGTTAACTTAAACACTAAACAGAGTATTGTAACCCTTTAATCTAACGTTAGTCTATTTAATGCAAGCTAAATTGCAAGGCGACATTTCACAAAATGCACGTTCCACACAAATCATTAAATAACAGTAGGGTTTATCGAGTTTTAAAAATGTATTTTGAGGCCTTAATTTCAGTTGCTAATCGAACTAAAATTACGTGCATGGCAACTGTACTTCGGTGGATAATGGTTCTCGTCATATTTTTGTTACTGTAACCAGCCACTGAACAATACGACAAAACCATGGTTTATTTGGTAAAATCTTAACTATCTATTCTTTTCGATATATTATCTGACCAAGTCAAAATGACGTGTGAGGGATTAATTTGTTTCTGTGCTGTGCAAGGAGCCATCTAATGTTACTAGCTAGCACCATGGAGGGATGGATAAAAAGGTGAAAGATTGGGAGAGGGATAAAATATAGGGATAAGGAGAGCGGGAAAAAATAAACACTTTAGCTAATTTACTATTCCAAATCCAAATTCTGATAACACGGACAACTATTCTCAAGGGCAAACAAAACAAGCGTTTGGTTCAGAGTCAGACTTCAGATAGGATTTCTTTGTAGAACAGGACAGTTTTAATCGCCTGAAATTATGGGAGGAGTTATGTAATGAGATCAAAGTATGTATTGGTTGAGTTTTTACATTTATGTCACCATGGACCATTTTGACTCCACCCTTTTTTTCAGCATACAGGAATTAAGAGATATAGATAGACTGAAATTTAACGAGATTGCAATGGAATTTATTCTTTGTGCTTTATTGGTGCTCAATACATACCTTAATATCCATAAATAACGTGGTTATAAGAATATTACGGATTTGTCTTGACTGTCACTTTAATTATACCTGATGCAGTAGTAATCTAAACTTCAAAGCCGATGTGAAATTCTCTCGTCGTCACTGTCTACTGGGTGTTGATAAGACGGACAATCAGCAGAAAGGCGTTGCAATTTTCATGTGATTGACAAAAACACATCACATGATCACATGGAAGCTGCCCGACCTTGCTGCTGATTGGCTGTCTTATCAACACTCGATAGATATCAACGGGGATGTTTTTTTTCTAGAAGCATTTCACGCGGCCTCTGAATTTGAATGTTTACTGCCGTATATCGGGTATACTTCAAGAAAAACAGACGGAAAGAAAGGCAGTACCCCACATGATGGCGATGGCTGTTATTGCATTCGATAATTATCGACGCTGTATATCGCCCAGCCCTAATACAGATACACACACACACACACACACACGCATATATGCACTCATCTACACTCATGCGCACACACACACACACACACTAATATAGCTGCATCACACATTGTTTTTGTTTTTTTGTTATTCTCTGTTTCAGTTAATTGAGAAGCAGCAGACGATGATGGATCAGATGAGAACACAGATTGGGGTACAGTGTATATTTGATTGGTACTGGGTGGAGTGTGTATGTGGTGGGGTACAGTGTATATTTGATTGGTACTGGGTGGAGTGTGTATGTGGTGGGGTACAGTGTATATTTGATTGGTACTGGGTGGAGTGTGTATGTGGTGTGTGTCTGTGTGTGCATATGTGATTATATTTGATGTGTGTGTGTGTTCATGCATACATATGTGTGTATACACTGTTTGGTGTGTGCATGCATATTTGTGTATATATGGTGTGTATATATATGTGTGTGTGTGTGTATATTTTATATATATATGTGGTGTGTGTGTATATTTTATATATATATGTGGTGTGTGTGTGTATATTTTATATATATATATGTGGTGTGTGTGTGTGTATATTTTATATATATATGTGGTGTGTGTGTGTGTATATTTTATATATATATATATGTGGTGTGTGTGTGTGTGTATATTTTTATATATATATGTGGTGTGTGTGTGTGTATATTTTATATATATATGTGGTGTGTGTGTGTATATTTTATATATATATGTGGTGTGTGTATATTTTATATATATATGTGGTGTGTGTGTGTATATTTTATATATATATGTGGTGTGTGTGTATTTTATATATATATGTGGTGTGTGTGTATATTTTATATATATATGTGGTGTGTGTGTGTGTGTATATTTTATATATATATGTGGTGTGTGTGTGTATATTTTATATATATATGTGGTGTGTGTGTGTATTTTATATATATATGTGGTGTGTGTGTGTGTATATTTTATATATATATGTGGTGTGTGTGTGTGTATATTTTATATATATATGTGGTGTGTGTGTGTGTGTATATTTTATATATATATGTGGTGTGTGTGTGTGTGTATATTTTATATATATATGTGGTGTGTGTGTGTGTGTATATTTTATATATATATGTGGTGTGTGTGTGTGTATATTTTATATATATATGTGGTGTGTGTGTGTGTATATTTTATATATATATATATGTGGTGTGTGTGTGTGTGTATATTTTATATATATATATGTGGTGTGTGTGTGTGTATGTGTGTGTGCAGGTGCTCCATGCTCAGGCCCTGCAAGAGGAGGGAGGAGCCCAGGCTCTGAGGGAGGAGATCTGTGGGAAGGAGCAGGACCTGCTGCAGCTGCGCCGCGCTGTAAAGGAGGTGAGCAGGAAACTGTGGGCTGGATTTAGAGGAGGTGAGCAGGAAACTGTGGGCTGGATTTAAAGGAGGTGAGCAGGAAACTGTGGGCTGGATTTAAAGGAGGTGAGCAGGAAACTGTGGGCTGGATTTAAAGGAGGTGAGCAGGAAACTGGGCTGGATTTAAAGGAGGTGAGATGGAAACTGTGAGCTGGATTTAAAGGAGGTGAGATGGAAAGTTTGGTAAAACAGATTTTTTGATTTACATTTTGTGTGTGTGTGTGTATGCTTGTGTGCATATATGTGCATATATATGTGTGGGACTAGATTTAGCTGTAAATTACACTGGAACAGTATGGAACACATGGTTGGTTAATGGCTGTAAGTCATCAAGGGTCTGACTTATCAATCAAGCCTTAAACCATCACCCTGCTGTCAGAAATACAGTAGATATGGATGGATAACTTGAAGGGTTTCTTCTCCTGACTTATTTTTCCATAGAGTTCAATAGAAAGATTTGTCAGGAGAAACAACCTTTTTATGTGATCCATCCATAGCTACTGAATATCTGCATGGGTTGAAGTAATTTAGTTATTCGCTTTCCAAATCTACTCATCTGTGCGTGAGCAAGCAGGAAATCGTTGTCAGATATTAGTCTACCTCCAATTAAAACACTGCAGTTTTACACTTGTAGTTAGTTATAAGCTCCCGAGGGAAGTCCACACACTCCACAAATCTGTTGAATAATTGATCATTTCCGAAGACTGATCACAAAATGGAGAGCTTACGCGAACACATTTTATATAGATTTTTAAATGAAGTTGGTTGAATTAGTTTTCAAAAAATTAATTAAGAGACTGAGGCCTTTAAAAAGGCCGGCCTTGAGACCTCCAACACTGGTATTCACATATTAACAGTAACCACTAAACAGTACTACCACATTAGCTATAAAACGATAGGCCAGCGCAACAAGTTTATACAGCTATTATTATCGCACAAAGTCAAGATACAATCAAATTACAGATAAACAATTCAGACTAAAATCCTAAGCTATGCCTGGGATGTTTGATCAGTCTTACTGAGGTCTGCGGTGAGTTGATTACAGCTGGCTTGTCCGTGAGGTGAATGGCCAGAGCGCCTTTGGTCTTTGTCAGCCCAGCGACGTCGTCTGGTTATCGCCTGGTTTGGGTTTTTGTCCGCGGGCTGGAACTAACACCTCGTCAGAGTTAGGGTTAGTTCTGTTCCGTTCACTATAGTCAGGAGCCGGTAAGCAAGCTGACCCATCGCTGTGGTGTGAGGCTTGCTTCTCTCTCCTCAGCCTGCAGAGCTTTCTGCAGCGGTGTTGCTGGCAAAAGGGAGATCCTCATTTGTAGCTCTGTAGCTTGTAAAAGTCATATAGTGTTATGGTTTTATGACCCTTATTCGTATTTCCGAGCTACAGGATTGGCTACGGACATCACACTGGGGTCTGTGTTGTACATGTGACTTGTGTTGCCTGTGGAAGGAATGGTAACAGTATGTTGTCCCTGCACAGCTCTCTGCTCAGACTCAAGAGCTGATGGAGGGGAAGTTGACCCTGCAGGAGCGTTTGGGGGGGTCAGACTGTGGGGTACCCCCCGCCCCGGGTGCAGCCCAGCTGACGCAGCGTTTCCATGGCGAGCTGTCGGCCTGTCTGGGGGACCTGCGGTCCCTGTGCAACGTCCTGACCCAACGGGCGCAGGGCCGAGACCCCAACCTGTCCCTACTGCTGGGGATCACCTGTAAGGGCCCGCACGCGACACACCGCACAATACACGCATGCTTCACGCTGCTCACCGCATGGTACACGCCACACATGCTACACACCGCATGGTACAGGCCACACACACCACACGCTGCCCTGTACACACACTACACGTCACATGTCACGCACACACTGCACTCCACACGCTACACACTGCTCTCCACATGCTACATGCTAGGCTTGTCACGTGTTACTATTTCACACTGGTGTTACTTCCCTTTAAAACACTTGTTTTCATTAATTTCCCTTGAATGGCAAGTGTGCCAATGATCTCAATAATCCATCATGTGGGTTGATTTTAATAAATTAATTTTTATTATGTATATTTGTACATTTCTAGGCTCCGCCAAAAAAATTGTTCCAACAAAGGACTTTCTGACAATGGCTGAGTATCCTAGAAACCCCAGACATCAATAATTGAGCGACAACTTGCTAGTTACTATTCAAGTTTTGATATTGTACTTTAACTTGTTACTTGTGTGTGATTTAATGGTGTAAATGTAGTGTAGCTACGCTATAAGGGTACCCAGTACTTGTAAATACACAATCTTATGCTATGTGCATCTGAGTGTGTGCCCGTATGCGTGGGTACGAATGCATGCGTGTGAATGCTTGTGCACGCATGTGAATGCTTGTGCACGCGTGTGAATGCTTGTGCACGCGTGTGAATGCTTGTGCACGCGTGTGAATGCTTGTGCATGCGTGTGAATGCTTGTGCATGCGTGTGAATGCGTGTCTAACGGGGTGGGACCCAGACTGTTGCAGTGGAAGTGAATGGTAACCAAGGTAACGGGTGTGTGTTCTGCCCACAGCCCCGCCCCTGGGAGCAGAGGGGCCTGATGATTGGCTGCAGGTGGAGACTCTGGACAGGAAGCTGTCGGAGGTGCAGCAGTTACGGCGTGACGTGGAGGAACTGCGTACGAGTGTGTCGGACCGCTACGCCCAAGACATGGGGGACAACTGCATCACGCAGTGACCCACGAGGAGGTGGCACCAGGAAGCCACACCCTTTATCTCATCTCAGCACTAACCTCCCGCGTTTGTGTAATGCTGCAGCAACGTTAGTATGATGTTGCAACAGTAAAGCAGAATTTGGTGCAGCAGCCAGAATACTGGTTGGTCCAATCACATTTTTGTTTGTGGGCGTGGCCTCAACACTAAGTATTTATTTACACTTGGACTGTAGCCAAGGCAACAGTACACAGTATGACAGCAGTACAGCATGAGTGTTTTGTTTACATTTTTGAATAAGAGTCGACCATAACCCTGGACACATCCATTTCTGCCCTGGACACATCCATTTCTGCCCTGGACACATCCATTTCTGCCCTGGACATGGCTATTTTTTACCCTGGATACGCCCATTTATGTTGTGGACACGCCCTTTTATGCCATGGACACGCCTATTTTTACTCTGTATTTATGTTCTGTACATGCCTGTTTCTGTCCTGTACACACTCATTTCCTCCTACACATGCCCCTCCCAGTCTTAACTGTACATCCCTCTGTACTGCAACGGTTTTTTGAGGTTTGAGGTTTGAGTTTGCCTTTCATACAGTGTGTGTATATTTTTGGTGAATTATAGCTAGCCTAGCCTAGTGTTGCGTCTTTAAAATAAAACCCAACTTTCCTTAGTGTAAAGACATTATGAGTAAGCTGCAGTATTTGGGTGAGAAAGGTGAATAATAACCAGCGCCCCCTGTTGAGGAGCCCCCGTGAATTACAGCAGAACTACGGGGCGTGTACGTGCTGTTCTACAGCCCAGCAGAACTACAGGGCGTGTACGTGCTGTTCTACAGCCCAGCAGAACTACAGGGCGTGTACGCACTGTTCTACAGCCCAGCAGAACTACAGGGCGTGTACGTGCTGTTCTACAGCCCAGCAGAACTACAGGGCGTGTACGTGCTGTTCTACAGCCCAGCAGAACTACAGGGCGTGTACGTGCTGTTCTACAGCCCAGCAGAACTACAGGGCGTGTACGTGCTGTGCTATAGTGTCCGCTCATTTCTCTGTGCTGTTGGTATTTGTGTATTAATCCTTGATGGAACCTTTCAGACTGTAACCGTGTCCACGTGCCTGTGAGATCGGAGTGATGTGCTGACTCAGCCATTCTGAGATTTCTTATGCAAGACCGCTGAAGAGAACTAAACCAGCCTTGTTTCATAACATTATTTTGTCAGAAATTAAGATGTTTATATTCAGAAATTGTATTTTTTAGACCAGTGTTGAATTTGTAATTTTTAGAAATAAAGTTTGTTTTCAGTAACTACCTCGGGTGGCTTTTCTTGAGTGATTGTTTCCATAGCATGGCCTATAGATGGGGCTTATTTGGCGTCATCAGTAAACCAGAAACCACGACTGATTAATTGGTGTAAAATATAATTTGTTGCTTCAGTACGGTACTTTGAGACTGTCGTCATTGTGTTAAATCGTAATCCGTTTGTTGTGTAGCCTATAGTGCGGAACAGATTTACGCTTTCTGCATTTAACCCCTGAGCGTTCAGAAAGAACCGCGGTAAAGCGTTTCAACAATTAAAATAGCCTACCACAGCGATTACAAATCATTTTTATACTCCGGATAACTCGAGAGGGTACACTGACAAGAGAGCAATAGAAAAAAAGGAGGTGATTTTAAATGCTGTGCGCCCCGCAGTCGTGCTTTTAAAAGATGAAATTTCAGTGTGGTGGTCCCTTTAAATTGCACGCTGAATAGCAGGCTGACAAACGGGCCAGGATATTATAGAGGAAGCGATAGAAACAAAGGGATTTTCAGTGCTGCGACTATGGGCGTCAAATTATACTACACCACCGTCACTGCTTCAAGGGAGGTGAGAATTCGCGTTCAAATTTCCAGCGATCATCCGAAATGCGTGCATTTTAATACCATTTCCTGCCAACTGTATTAGAAATAAATTGAAGTGAAATTGTGACCCACCCAGCTCTCTGTCACAACATAATTTCAGTCGGCTGTCAAATTCGCAGGCTCAGCAAATCGCCATCGAATTGTGAATGGAAAGTGGTAACTAGCAGTGTTTACACTGTTTGGTCTTTATGTTCGTGTTTGGGAATCAGCTGAGATGGGGAAACTCACAGGACAGCTAATAACTCGCTTTCAAACAAGGCAGCGGAAGTATATTTCTTTCTTTGGTCCGTCTGCCACAGCGGGCGTATGTAGGCTAAAACCTTTTGTTGCCTTTCGCAACTATTTTACGAACTGCGGTACTTGGGTAACTTGCTTTGCGACAAGAGCGTACAGGATGCAGCTAACTGCTAACCTGTTGTGTTGTCCGTGATGGGAATCCGCCTCTTCAGACAGGACTGACCATGTCGGTTCCCCGCTTCCCACGCGCAACAACGCTCCTCGCCCGTGCCCGTGCCCCTGCCCAGTGTGGAGATAGGCTGCTAATAATTGGCCTACATTATTTTGTCTGTTTAACTGGTTTGAAACATTGACTGTATAAAAAAAAAAAAAAAATTGGAGGTTTTTTCCTCTCCTTTCCGTCGTTTTTCGTTCTTTTGATGCAGAGATGCATAAAAAGTAAAAAAGCACAAAAAACTAAATTTTTTAGATGATAAACTGACTTTTTTGGGTTTTCTTTAATTTGTAATTGAATCCTGGTCCAAATCTGAATCTTACACTGCAGTCAGCACAAAAAAAAAAAAAAGCTCTAAAAAAAAAAAGTGGTCTAAAACAAAATCAATCTGATTGGTCAGAAATTTCCTGGTGTGACGTTTTTCTCTTCTCATTCTCTAGAACCTTTCTGTACTTCGACGTCAGGGTGCGATGTGTGAAAAAACCAGAGGGGGGACATTTCAGATTTCTTTTTGTCATATATACAGTTATATTTGAACAAAACGCACAGAGACGCAAGATAAATGTATTTTCGTTTTTTTTCTAGTACATTTTTGTTTAACATTTTTTTATTTGAACACTTGAAAGGACAAGATGATTTACTGCACCACACTTGCACAGCAATTCAATGAAAAGGGGTACATACAGTGGGGTGCAAAGATTTGGGCCTTTTATGCTTTTTACAATTAATATCTGATATATAGGTATATTAATAAGTGAACAGAAGCTAAGCTTAGCGTGTCGGGAGTTAGCTAACGTTAGGTTACAAGGACAGATCAGGCAGACGCTCAAAGTTTATAACATTTCGTTAGGTTAGCTGAAAGGAAGATATTTGTTTCATAAACTATATTCTTATGTAACGTTATTTAGCCAGAACATGAAACATCATTTTAAACTCTCTGTCTTACTTACTTACCAACCAAACCATGAATTATTATGAACCGATCTACTCTTACACAGGAAAAGCAATCAAACACTGTCACGGAGCTCGGGAAGAGAAAATCCACAACACATTTTCAAAATGGCCTACCTATCTTGACTCAATTGTGCCATCTTGTGGCAATTTTAGGAAATTCACATATTTATTCAATACTAGAATAGACTAACGTTACCAGAAGTGGGGATTAATCGGAACCCCGCCGGGGATGAAAATGAACAACCAGCGTAGGGATGTGAAAACCAGAGGCGGGGAATTCCCCACCATCCCCCCCGGCAAATCGCACCCAGGCTACGCCCACCGATAGTTCAGTGGATACGTCCTGAAGTTTTGGAGGGAGGGCGGCCTACCTCACAGCTATAAAAGCGAATCTCATCGGTTGATTTGCGTGCATGGAGAGGAGAATCAGGAGATGGAGAGAGCGAGCGATATATGCTAGCTAGCTTGCAGTTGAGCTTTTTTGAATATTCTAGTTATAGTAGCCTATTTGTTTTTGGTATATATCTTTTTTATAGCTATATCTTGATAGTCCCTTGTTTTTTGATGGTTTGTTTTTTAGTCTAGCTTAGCAAGTAGCTAGCTAGTTTTTTTATTTATAACTACATAGGCTACTTTATTTAAAATAATTATATAGTATAAAGCATATGAACACTGCATATCTGACAGGGACATGGAGAACTAGGCTACTTTCTGCTTGCATGCAAGGTGTGGATATTTCCTGTATTTTTATGTTAAAACAAAACTACATTTTATGTTCTGACGAGGTAAGTGAAGTAGCCTATCAATTGATTACTTTGTTCACACTGCCCTTGCTGGCCTGTTTGTCGAATATTTTTTGTAAACAAGTTATTACTCGCGCTGCACAACACTGTTCAATGTGAGCTGTAGTGCTCGCTGTGGATGAGAGCAGTTATTTACATTTTGTTAGCTAATGAAGTCACTTTTAAAAAATATTGTTGAATTTAGGGTATATTATTGCTAATTATATGTGGTATTTACTGCAGAAAGGGGGGATATGGGTCAAATAGTTGAGCCAGGAGTTGTGCCTATAGCCTATGCATGCTAACGTTACACGTTTACCATTGCAACGTACGTCCCTACAACAGACATTCTCTCTTGGGCCTCGTACACACTGGAGTTTTAGTTTCAAAGCGTTTCTGAAACGTTTTCGTTTTCAGGTTTTTGCTACCTTGACCTGTAGTACACATTACCTGCAGGCATCCTGTGGTTTTAGAATTCTCCGCGATGCAAGTTTCCTTGACAACCAATTTGATATTTTGTGTTCCTTGGTATCCATATCAACAAAATAAACAACATGGATCATTTGCTGTGATCAAGTGGTGTAAATGAGTCTCCTCCTTCTTCCAAATTGAACCACGATCAGCAGTCATAATATAGAGATAAAATAATATAATAATTATAAAATAAACACAACAGGTGTTGTATTGCACAATCCGGAAAATTGACGGTAAGACATAATCAGTAGAAATGCTTTAAAAGTAAGCTTTAGTTAATGTCTACGCTCTAAATTAATAGGGAATTTACTTCCGAAACCAGCGTGACGTAGTCACTTGAGTACTCTATATGATTACCTTATCATGGCCAGATTTTGGCATTTTTAAAAATTAGAAAGGGGGCGGGGTCTAGCTAAACCAACGTGTTTTGTAACCCTTAATCGTAGCTACTGTGTACGATTTTAATGAAAGCGAAGTTCGGTTCACATTACCTGAAATGCTTGATAATGGTGGTTGCAGCTTAATTTTCTAGTGGAAACCGTATAGGTCTATTTTTCACAACTGAAACGCGGGTAGATGATGAAATCAAGGCTAGCTGCAATTTTTTCATTAATGTGTAAATGTTAATTCACACACTCTTTTTTTCGTGAATGACGAGAGGGAGTAACTTTAAGGCTTTTTGTTTGCTCATACTGTGTAGCTCCAGAACAAACATGTGCTCTCCGTTTCATCAGTTTAGTTGGAGCTCAGCCCAGGACACTGTGCCACAGAGCTGCTTGTTTATTGCTGTGCATTTTGGGTGGGTTATTTCAGGACTCTATATCAGGGGTCCGGAAAGGGCCGATGTGGGTTCAGGTCTTTATCCGGAAAGGGCCGATGTGGGTTCAGGTTTTTATCCGGAAAGGGCCGATGTGGGTTCAGGTTTTTATCCGGAAAGGGCCAATGTGGGTTCAGGTTTTTATCCGGAAAGGGCCGATGTGGGTTCAGGTTTTTATCCGGAAAGGGCCAATGTGGGTTCAGGTTTTTATCCGGAAAGGGCCGATGTGGGTTCAGGTTTTTATCCGATAAGGGCTGATGTGGGTTCAGGTTTTTGTTTTAGCTCAGCGCTAAGACACCTGATTCAACTAATTAACTAATCATGGCCTTCAAGCAAGGCCTTGATAAGTAGAATCAGGTGTCTTAGTGCTGGGCTAGAACAAAAACCTGCCCCCACACGGGCCCTTTTCAGAGGAGATTGGACACCCCTGCTATGGGGACTGGGGAGTTCCGTGTGAGAGTCTGATGCTCCTGAGCACTGAAAGAACAAGCAGCTGTATAAACATGCTCTGCACAATCACGCAGGGCAGGACAAGCGGCTGTATAAACATGCTCTGCACGATCACACAGGGCAGGACAAGCGGCTGTATAAACATGCTCTGCACAATCACGCAGGGCAGGACAAGCGGCTGTATAAACATGCTCTGCACGATCACGCAGGACAGGACAAGCAGCTGTATAAACATGCTCTGCACAATCACGCAGGGCAGGACAAGCGGCTGTATAAACATGCTCTGCACGATCACGCAGGACAGGACAAGCAGCTGTATAAACATGCTCTGCACGATCACGCAGGGCAGGACAAGCGGCTGTATAAACATGCTCTGCACAATCACGCAGGGCAGGACAAGCAGCTGTATAAACATGCTCTGCACGATCACGCAGGGCAGGACAAGCGGCTGTATAAACATGCTCTGCACGATCACGCAGGGCAGGACAAGCGGCTGTATAAACATGCTCTGCACGATCACGCAGGACAAGCGGCCGTATAAACATGCTCTGCACGCAGGGCAGGACAAGCGGCCGTATAAACATGCTCTGCACGATCACGCAGGACAAGCGGCCGTATAAACATGCTCTGCACGCAGGGCAGGACAAGCGGCCGTATAAACATGCTCTGCACGATCACGCAGGACAGGACAAGCGGCTGTATAAACATGCTCTGCACGATCACGCAGGACAGGACAAGCGGCTGTATAAACATGCTCTGCACAATCACGCAGGACAGGACAAGCGGCTGTATAAACATGCTCTGCACAATCACGCAGGACAGGACAAGCAGCTGTATAAACATGCTCTGCACAATCACGCAGGGCAGGACAAGCGGCTGTATAAACATGCTCTGCACGATCACGCAGGACAGGACAAGCGGCCGTATAAACATGCTCTGCACGATCACGCAGGGCAGGACAAGCGGCTGTATAAACATGCTCTGCACGATCACGCAGGACAGGACAAGCGGCCGTATAAACATGCTCTGCACAATCACGCAGGACAAGCGGCCGTATAAACATGCTCTGCACAATCACGCAGGGCAGGACAAGCGGCTGTATAAACATGCTCTGCACGATCACGCAGGACAGGACAAGCGGCCGTATAAACATGCTCTGCACAATCACGCAGGACAAGCGGCCGTATAAACATGCTCTGCACAATCACGCAGGGCAGGACAAGCGGCTGTATAAACATGCTCTGCACGATCACGCAGGACAGGACAAGCGGCCGTATAAACATGCTCTGCACAATCACGCAGGGCAGGACAAGCGGCCGTATAAACATGCTCTGCACGATCACGCAGGACAGGACAAGCGGCCGTATAAACATGCTCTGCACGATCACGCAGGACAGGACAAGCGGCTGTATAAACATGCTCTGCACAATCACGCAGGGCAGGACAATCGGCTGTATAAACATGCTCTGCACAATCACGCAGGACAGGACAAGCGGCTGTATAAACATGCTCTGCACAATCACGCAGGACAGGACAATCGGCTGTATAAACATGCTCTGCACGATCACGCAGGGCAGGACAAGCGGCTGTATAAACATGCTCTGCACAATCACGCAGGACAGGACAATCGGCTGTATAAACATGCTCTGCACAATCACGCAGGACAGGACAATCGGCTGTATAAACATGCTCTGCACAATCACGCAGGGCAGGACAAGCGGCTGTATAAACATGCTCTGCACAATCACGCAGGACAGGACAAGCGGCTGTATAAACATGCTCTGCACGATCACGCAGGGCAGGACAAGCGGCTGTATAAACATGCTCTGCACAATCACGCAGGACAGGACAAGCGGCCGTATAAACATGCTCTGCACAATCACGCAGGACAGGACAAGCGGCTGTATAAACATGCTCTGCACGATCACGCAGGGCAGGACAAGCAGCTGTATAAACATGCTCTGCACGATCACGCAGGGCAGGACAAGCGGCTGTATAAACATGCTCTGCACAATCACGCAGGGCAGGACAAGCGGCCGTATAAACATGCTCTGCACGATCACGCAGGACAGGACAAGCGGCTGTATAAACATGCTCTGCACGATCACGCAGGACAGGACAAGCGGCTGTATAAACATGCTCTGCACAATCACGCAGGGCAGGACAAGCGGCTGTATAAACATGCTCTGCACGATCACGCAGGGCAGGACAAGCGGCTGTATAAACATGCTCTGCACGATCACGCAGGGCAGGACAAGCGGCTGTATAAACATGCTCTGCACGATCACGCAGGGCAGGACAAGCGGCTGTATAAACATGCTCTGCACGATCACGCAGGGCAGGACAAGCAGCTGTATAAACATGCTCTGCACAATCACGCAGGGCAGGACAAGCGGCTGTATAAACATGCTCTGCACGATCACGCAGGACAGGACAAGCGGCCGTATAAACATGCTCTGCACAATCACGCAGGACAGGACAAGCGGCTGTATAAACATGCTCTGCACAATCACGCAGGACAGGACAAGCGGCTGTATAAACATGCTCTGCACAATCACGCAGGACAAGCGGCCGTATAAACATGCTCTGCACGATCACGCAGGGCAGGACAAGCGGCTGTATAAACATGCTCTGCACGATCACGCAGGGCAGGACAAGCGGCTGTATAAACATGCTCTGCACGATCACGCAGGACAGGACAAGCGGCTGTATAAACATGCTCTGCACAATCACGCAGGGCAGGACAAGCGGCTGTATAAACATGCTCTGCACAATCACGCAGGGCAGGACAAGCGGCTGTATAAACATGCTCTGCACGATCACGCAGGACAGGACAATCGGCTGTATAAACATGCTCTGCACGATCACGCAGGGCAGGACAAGCGGCTGTATAAACATGCTCTGCACGATCACGCAGGACAAGCGGCCGTATAAACATGCTCTGCACGATCACGCAGGACAGGACAAGCGGCTGTATAAACATGCTCTGCACGATCACGCAGGACAAGCAGCTGTATAAACATGCTCTGCACGATCACGCAGGGCAGGACAAGCAGCTGTATAAACATGCTCTGCACGATCACGCAGGGCAGGACAAGCGGCTGTATAAACATGCTCTGCACGATCACGCAGGGCAGGACAAGCGGCCGTATAAACATGCTCTGCACGATCACGCAGGACAGGACAAGCGGCTGTATAAACATGCTCTGCACGATCACGCAGGACAGGACAAGCGGCTGTATAAACATGCTCTGCACGATCACGCAGGACAGGACAAGCGGCTGTATAAACATGCTCTGCACGATCACGCAGGACAGGACAAGCGGCTGTATAAACATGCTCTGCACGATCACGCAGGGCAGGACAAGCGGCAGTTGATCAGGCCAGAGATGCGTAATGAAGCGGAGGATGAGGCGCTACAGGGATAATGTTGAATGTTGGCAACGTAGACGTGGGTTACTGAAGGCGGGGGGATTTATGTCTGAGCAGAGCCGCTATGAAGAGGGATACTCGCTTTTATCTGTGATGGAATAAAACTTACTGGTCATCAGCTGTGGCCACTGACTGAGCCCACGTAGAAGTGGGTTACTGAGGGCGGGGGATTTATGTCTGAGCAGAGCCGCTATGAAGAGGGATACTCGCTTTTATCTGTGATGGGAATTAAAACTGTCATCAGCTCAGCTGTGGGCCACTGACTCCGCACAGTGAGTACGGGGGGGGATTTATATTTATTTATATAGGCTGTGCCACTGGTCCAGGGCAAATATATTCCAGTAATTGTGTGTGTATATATAGCTGTATGTATATTTAAGTGTGTATATGTGTTTATATATAAAAAATTCTATATATAAAATTAGATCACACAAAAAACATGGAATGAGGCTTTATATTCAGTCATGTGTGCCTTGACCTCTGACCCCGGCTGCAGGTGAAGTCCCAGCAGGCCGAGATCATGCGCATCCTGGAGAGCAAGAGCATCCAGTACCACCTGATCGACATCTCTGTGGGCGGAGCCGTGCGGGAGTAAGAGGATGACCAGTACTGTGGAGTAAGTAAGGATGACCAGTACTGTGGAGTAAGGATGCCAGTACTGTGGAGTAAGTAAGGATGCCCCCGTGGAAGGATGACCAAATATTCAACGATGACCAGTACTGTGGAGTAAGTAAGGATGACCAGTACTGTGGAGTAAGTCAGGATGACCAGTACTGTGGAGTAAGGATGACCAGTACTGTGGAGTAAGTAAGGATGACCAGTACTGTGGAGTAAGTAAGGATGACCAGTACTGTGGAGTAAGTAAGGATGACCAGTACTGTGGAGTAAGGATGACCAGTACTGTGGAGTAAGGATGACCAGTACTGTGGAGTAAGTAAGGATGACCAGTACTGTGGAGTAAGTAAGGATGACCAGTACTGTGGAGTAAGTAAGGATGACCAGTACTGTGGAGTAAGTAAGGATGACCAGTACTGTGGAGTAAGTAAGGATGACCAGTACTGTGGAGTAAGGATGACCAGTACTGTGGAGTAAGTAAGGATGACCAGTACTGTGGAGTAAGTAAGGATGACCAGTACTGTGGAGTAAGTAAGGATGACCAGTACTGTGGAGTAAGTAAGGATGACCAGTACTGTGGAGTAAGTAAGGATGACCAGTACTGTGGAGTAAGTAAGGATGACCAGTACTGTGGAGTAAGTAAGGATGACCAGTACTGTGGAGTAAGGATGACCAGTACTGTGGAGTAAGGATGACCAGTACTGTGGAGTAAGTAAGGATGACCAGTACTGTGGAGTAAGGATGACCAGTACTGTGGAGTAAGTAAGGATGACCAGTACTGTGGAGTAAGTAAGGATGACCAGTACTGTGGAGTAAGTAAGGATGACCAGTACTGTGGAGTAAGTAAGGATGACCAGTACTGTGGAGTAAGTAAGGATGACCAGTACTGTGGAGTAAGTAAGGATGACCAGTACTGTGGAGTAAGTAAGGATGACCAGTACTGTGGAGTAAGTAAGGATGACCAGTACTGTGGAGTAAGGATGACCAGTACTGTGGAGTAAGTAAGGATGACCAGTACTGTGGAGTAAGTAAGGATGACCAGTACTGTGGAGTAAGTAAGGATGACCAGTACTGTGGAGTAAGTAAGGATGACCAGTACTGTGGAGTAAGGATGACCAGTACTGTGGAGTAAGGATGACCAGTACTGTGGAGTAAGTCAGGATGACCAGTACTGTGGAGTAAGTAAGGATGACCAGTACTGTGGAGTAAGTAAGGATGACCAGTACTGTGGAGTAAGTAAGGATGACCAGTACTGTGGAGTAAGTAAGGATGACCAGTACTGTGGAGTAAGGATGACCAGTACTGTGGAGTAAGTAAGGATGACCAGTACTGTGGAGTAAGTAAGGATGACCAGTACTGTGGAGTAAGTAAGGATGACCAGTATTGTGGAGTAAGGA
Organism: Ilyophis sp. 1 JC-2022; assembly: GCA_022702515.1. Taxonomy (NCBI): domain Eukaryota; kingdom Metazoa; phylum Chordata; class Actinopteri; order Anguilliformes; family Synaphobranchidae; genus Ilyophis; species Ilyophis sp. 1 JC-2022. The sequence continues at coordinate 57,790,977 of CM040406.1, forward strand.
TGACCAGTACTGTGGAGTAAGGATGACCAGTACTGTGGAGTAAGTAAGGATGACCAGTACTGTGGAGTAAGTAAGGATGACCAGTACTGTGGAGTAAGTAAGGATGACCAGTACTGTGGAGTAAGGATGACCAGTACTGTGGAGTAAGTAAGGATGACCAGTACTGTGGAGTAAGTAAGGATGACCAGTACTGTGGAGTAAGTAAGGATAACCAGTACTGTGGAGTAAGTAAGGATGACCAGTACTGTGGAGTAAGTAAGGATGACCAGTACTGTGGAGTAAGTAAGGATGACCAGTACTGTGGAGTAAGGATGACCAGTACTGTGGAGTAAGTAAGGATGACCAGTACTGTGGAGTAAGTAAGGATGACCAGTACTGTGGAGTAAGTAAGGATGACCAGTACTGTGGAGTAAGGATGACCAGTACTGTGGAGTAAGTAAGGATGACCAGTACTGTGGAGTAAGTAAGGATGACCAGTACTGTGGAGTAAGTAAGGATGACCAGTACTGTGGAGTAAGTAAGGATGACCAGTACTGTGGAGTAAGTAAGGATGACCAGTACTGTGGAGTAAGTAAGGATGACCAGTACTGTGGAGTAAGTAAGGATGGCCAGTACTCTGGAGTAAGTAAGGATAACCAGTACTCTGGAGTAAGTAAGGATAACCAGTACTCTGGAGTAAGTAAGGATGACCAGTACTGTGGAGTAAGTAAGGATGACCAGTACTGTGGAGTAAGTAAGGATGACCAGTACTGTGGAGTAAGTAAGGATGACCAGTACTGTGGAGTAAGTAAGGATGGCCAGTACTCTGGAGTAAGTAAGGATGACCAGTACTGTGGAGTAAGTAAGGATGACCAGTACTGTGGAGTAAGTAAGGATGACCAGTACTGTGGAGTAAGTAAGGATGGCCAGTACTCTGGAGTAAGTAAGGATGACCAGTACTCTGGAGTAAGTAAGGATGACCAGTACTGTGGAGTAAGTAAGGATGACCAGTACTGTGGAGTAAGTAAGGATGACCAGTACTGTGGAGTAAGTAAGGATGACCAGTACTGTGGAGTAAGTAAGGATGACCAGTACTGTGGAGTAAGTAAGGATGACCAGTACTGTGGAGTAAGTAAGGATGACCAGTACTGTGGAGTAAGTAAGGATGACCAGTACTGTGGAGTAAGTAAGGATGACCAGTACTGTGTAGTAAGGATGACCAGTACTGTGGAGTAAGTAAGGATGACCAGTACTGTGGAGTAAGTAAGGATGACCAGTACTGTGGAGTAAGTAAGGATGACCAGTACTGTGGAGTAAGGATGACCAGTACTGTGGAGTAAGTAAGGATGACCAGTACTGTGGAGTAAGTAAGGATGACCAGTACTGTGGAGTAAGTAAGGTTAAGAGGGGTTAGGGGGAGTGGCCGAAGCGAGAGGGGAGTGTGGTCCAGCCTATCAGTGATCCAGCCTATCAGTGATCCAGCCTATCAGTGATCCAGCCTATCAGTGATCCAGCCTATCAGTGATCCAGCCTATCAGTGATCCAGCCTATCAGTGATCCAGCCTATCAGTGTGTTGTTATTATTTGTCTCTCTATTCTTTTTGTGTTTGTGTTTAAAGCCGCTTCTCTCTGTCTGTCTGTTCCGCAGGATTACCAGCTGTTCTCTGAAGCAGTGGAGGACGACGCTGTGGAGCAGTTTCTGAAGCTGGCATGAGGACCGCCCATGCGCCGCCCTGCTGGTGTAGATGGGACACATCTCTCTCTCTGTCCAAACAACAGGATAAATGCCACACAAAAAAAAACAAAAGACAGGCCCCTCAGTATTCAATCCTATGAACCTGACCCTGCCCTAACCCCAAAACCTATGAACCTGACCCTGCCCTAACCCCAAAACCTGAAATCTACATTCTGACCTCAGTATGACCCTAACCTCCTTTCTAAACCCGGATGAGGACCCTGCTTATCAGTATTACAGTATTTTAGTTTCACTGTACCCCCCCCCCCCCCCCCTCGCTCTGTCCTTTCTCTGATCTGAGTGCTCGCATATTTCAGGCATTATGGGAAATATTCACTAAAATTCAGGTGTTTACAACAGAAACTTAACTTAGCTTCTAAGCCTTTAATGGAGTGGGAGTAATTCTGTCAGGTGGTCTGAGTGTTTATGGCTGTGCGTTTACGGCCGTGCGTTTATGGCCGTGCGTCTAAAAGTCTTATGGAGGTGAAAACTCTTCTGCTGCCGGGAAGATGGAGGGATAAACTCACCTGTGAAAATGGGCTCTGCTCTGAATGTGGACGGTTCCATGTGGCCCTGCTGAATGTGGATAGCACTCAGTCAGCATTATTCTAACATTTATAAGTAGCACTTAGGAAAGAGGTTTTTTTCAGACCAGACGGAGCTCCCTGTGCCTAGCCCTGTCCTGCTGTCTCACCTTCCCTCCTCATCTCACCGTAATAAGATGCAGTAAATCAGACTATGCACTAAAACTGGCTCCACATGCTCCTCCCTCCCGCAGTCTGGAGATGAGATGAGCTCTGGGGGGCCCTCATATCTGTCAGCGTGTCGTTTGTGATGCAACCCTCCCCATCCCAGAGCTAAATTATCTTATTGTGTGATTATTTCAAAATAAGAGTCCCTGTGCTGACGTGCAGCTCTCTGCCCAACATGCTAACCCTGCTAATGGCTGTTTATCTACAGTCCGTTTCTCTGCTGGAGTCCATTCCCTCAGCTGAGATCTTTCTGTCAACAGTGTTACATTTAGGAAACAATCGGTGTTAGCAGACATGAAGACCGAAACCCTCTTGTGTGCCACAAAATAAAACACAGTACTGCATTTCCACCGTAAGGCTGGAACCAGGCCAGCAGGAAGTAGAACCGGGCCAGCAGGAAGTAGAACCGGGCCAGCAGGAAGTAGAACCGGGCCGGCAGGAAGTGGAGAGGTTTAATGGAACGGTGCTGCAGTAAGGACATTGATGGCTGCTCCTCAGTCCCCTATGTCAGCTGAGAACATACATGTCTCCACATTAGAGACACTACCCAGGACTACCCCCCTTTATAATGAGCCAGTCTGGTTCCAGCTCTACAGTGGGAAAGGGGTATAATGAGCCAGCCTGGTTGCAGCTCTACAGTGGGAAAGGGGTATAATGAGAAAGCCTGGTCCGGCTCTACAATCTGTTTGATTTTTTATTTTATTTCCCCCACACCCCACATACAATATATATGATAAAATTGTGAATTCATCTTTCAATAGCAGGATATTCAGAGTGCAGTTCCTGACAGGAAAATGAGCAGTGACTGCAGAACGTTACTTTGATGTTACGGTAACATTGAGGCTGGCTTTTGATGCTGTGGTACACAGGGCGGGGCACTTTGACTGGTGTTTAGGTGTGAAAGTCAAAGCGCTGAAGCTGGGTTTAGGATGAGGTAGTGTCCCGCCTCACCCCTCCTGCTTTTTAGTCCGGGACTCTTATTACCCCTAAAACCCATACCCCAAAAACCCGTACCCCGTCCTAATTCTCTGACCAAATGTGACATTCCATCTTTACTGCTTTGCTTTTGGACCACCGCCCTTTTTGGCCAAAAAAAAATCTGTTGTCTTCCAAGAAGATAATAAATCGCTGGTGAAATGCTGAACTTTGTGGTGATTCTTGTGACGTTTTCCTGGCTGGTGTGCTGAACATGCTGGATCTCAGAACAGCCGTTTCCATGGTAACACTGGCTGCCCCCAAGACTCCCTTATGAGAAACAGTCCTGCAGGGGGCGCTGTGCCTGCAGGTTTAACTCCAATCCTGTTAAACCTCCAGACACTGTGGCCCTCCATGACTGGAGTTAAACCTGCAGGCACAGCGCCCCCTCCAGGACTGGAGTTAAACCTGCAGGCACAGCGCCCACTCCAGGACTGGAGTTTGAGATCCGTGCTGTAAATATACTGAAGTGGCTTTGAGCCAGCAGACGAGGAGAGAGGGTCAACGTGGGGTCGCTTTGAGCCAGCAGACGAGGAGAGAGGGTCAGCGTGGGGTCGCTTTGAGCCAGCAGACGAGGAGAGAGGGTCAGTGTGGGGTCGCTTTGAGCCAGCAGACTAGGAGAGAGGGTCAGTGTGGGGTCGCTTTGAGCCAGCAGACTAGGAGAGAGGGTCAGTGTGGGGTCGCAGCAGTAGGTTGGTGTTGGACGTCAGGCCGCAAGCATGGAGCGTCTCGGAGGTGTCGTCATAGCGACACAAGGGGAAGGTGCTGATGATGTGGTAAGTCATGGTTCCAGGCCCTCTGCTCAGAGACAGAATACACACACACACTCTGCTCAGAGACAGAATACACACACACACTCTGCTCAGAGACAGAATACACACACACACACACTGCTCAGAGACAGAATACACACACACACACACACTCTGCTCAGAGACAGAATACACACACACACACACTCTGCTCAGAGACAGAATACACACACACACACACTCTGCTCAGAGACAGAATACACACACACACACACACTCTGCTCAGAGACAGAATACACACACACACACACACACACTCTGCTCAGAGACAGAATACACACACACACACACACTCTGCTCAGAGACAGAATACACACACACACACACACTCTGCTCAGAGACAGAATACACACACACACACACACACTCTGCTCAGAGACAGAATACACACACACACACTCTCTGCTCAGAGACAGAATACACACACACACACACACTCTGCTCAGAGACAGAATACACACACACACACACACACTGCTCAGAGACAGAATACACACACACACACACTCTGCTCAGAGACAGAATACACACACACACACACACTCTGCTCAGAGACAGAATACACACACACTCTGCTCAGAGACAGAATACACACACACACACACTCTGCTCAGAGACAGAATACACACACACACACACACACTCTGCTCAGAGACAGAATACACACACACACACACACTCTGCTCAGAGACAGAATACACACACTCTGCTCAGAGACAGAATACACACACACACACACACACACACTCTGCTCAGAGACAGAATACAAACACACACACTCTGCTCAGAGACAGAATACACACACACACTCTGCTCAGAGACAGAATACACACACACACATACACTCTGCTCAGAGACAGAATACACACACACACACACTCTGCTCAGAGACAGAATACACACACACACACTGCTCAGAGACAGAATACACACACACACACACACTCTGCTCAGAGACAGAATACACACACACACACACACTCTGCTCAGAGACAGAATACACACACACACACTGCTCAGAGACAGAATATACACACACACACACTCTGCTCAGAGACAGAATACACACACACACACACTCTGCTCAGAGACAGAATACACACACACACTCTGCTCAGAGACAGAATACACACACACACACTCTGCTCAGAGACAGAATACACACACACACACACACACACACTCTGCTCAGAGACAGAATACACACACACACTCTGCTCAGAGACGGAATACACATACACACACTCTGCTCAGAGACAGAATATACACACACACACACACTCTGCTCAGAGACAGAATACACACACACACACTCTGCTCAGAGACAGAATACACACACACACACTCTGCTCAGAGACAGAATACACACACACACACTCTGCTCAGAGACGGAATACACACACACACACACACTCTGCTCAGAGACGGAATACACACACACACACTCTGCTCAGAGACAGAATACACACACACACACACACACTGCTCAGAGACAGAATATACACACACACACACACTCTGCTCAGAGACAGAATACACACACACACACTCTGCTCAGAGACAGAATATACACACACACACACTCTGCTCAGAGACAGAATACACACACACACACACTCTGCTCAGAGACAGAATACACACACACACACTCTGCTCAGAGACAGAATACACACACACACACACTCTGCTCAGAGACGGAATACACACACACACACTCTGCTCAGAGACGGAATACACACACACACACTCTGCTCAGAGACAGAATACACACACACACTCTGCTCAGAGACAGAATACACACACACACACACTCTGCTCAGAGACAGAATACACACACACACACACTCTGCTCAGAGACGGAATACACACATACACACACACACTCTGCTCAGACAGAATACACACACACACACTCTGCTCAGACAGAATACACACACACACACACTCTGCTCAGAGACGGAATACACACACACACACACTCTGCTCAGAGACAGAATACACACACACACACTCTGCTCAGAGACGGAATACACACACACACACACTCTGCTCAGACAGAATACACACACACACACTCTGCTCAGAGACGGAATACACACACACACTCTGCTCAGAGACGGAATACACACACTCTGCTCAGAGACGGAATACACACACACACACACACTCTGCTCAGACAGAATACACACACACACACACTCTGCTCAGAGACGGAATACACACACACACACACTCTGCTCAGAGACAGAATACACACACACACACTCTGCTCAGAGACGGAATACACACACACACACTCTGCTCAGAGACAGAATACACACACACACACTCTGCTCAGAGACGGAATACACACACACACACTCTGCTCAGAGACGGAATACACACACACACTCTGCTCAGAGACGGAATACACACACACACACTCTGCTCAGAGACGGAATACACACACACACTCTGCTCAGAGACGGAATACACACACACACACACACACACACACACTGCTCAGAGACAGGGAGGAGAGGGGAGTGGAGCTTACAGGGTACATACCTATGGCACATACGTGTGATGTCACGTGGTGCTGTAATGGCGACACATAGTCCAGCTGTCTCTCGTGTTCGTGTTTGTTAATTTTAATGTGTTTTGTTGTGTCTGGCTTTTGTCTTTGTTTTTTTCATGCGCTGTGTGTCTGTAGTGGGACGGGGAAGTGGGCTGGAGATTTTTCAGGGCACTCCTGCCGTTTTCATAATATTGACAAATTGTCTAGTCGATATAATTTTGTTTGTGGTCGTCACCATGGAGACGGATTCGCAACATATGCTCGGGAATGTCCGTTGAATCTGCAGACTACAGCAACAAAGTTTACCATCGCTCTTTACCGGAGTTGAAGATTTCGGGACTGATCCGGGAGTGCAGAGAATCTTCAAAAGGCAACCAGGGAAGGAGAACATAATGCGGGGGAGGAGTGAGGAGACGATTGCACTTTAATTCACTTAGTTCATGTAATGATTATGTTGGATGTCTTTGTTTGATATGTTTGTTTGTGTGTTGTGGGTCTGCCCCACTGTCTGTCTTTTTTTGTTGTTGCTGGGGCTACAACTGAAGTTCCTTAGCGGGAAAATAAAAGTTATTCTATTCTGTTCATACTCTGTTACACACACACACACACACACACACACACACTGCTCTCTGCTAATAAATACACACAAATAATAATACTTAATTTAAAAAAAATTAAACAGGAACAGGATGTAAGTAAAGGGTATTGAGCGCTTCCTGGTGCACAGTGTGTGACTGGCTTTAATGTGTGTAACAGGATCAGAGCGGGTCGTCCGTGTGTGACTGGCTGTACTGTGTGTAATGGGATCAGAGCGGGTGAGCCGTGTGTGACAGGCTGTAATGTGTGTAATGGGATCAGAGCGGGTGGGCCGTGTGTGACTGGCTGTAATGTGTGTAATGGGATCAGAGCGGGTGGGCCGTGTGTGACAGGCTGTAATGTGTGTAACGGGATCAGAGCGGGTCGTCCGTGTGTGACTGGCTGTAATGTGTGTAATGGGATCAGAGCGGGTGAGCCGTGTGTGACAGGCTGTAATGTGTGTAACGGGATCAGAGCGGGTGGGCCATGTGTGACTGGCTGTAATGTGTGTAACGGGATCAGAGCGGGTGGGCCGTGTGTGACTGGCTGTAATGTGTGTAACGGGATCAGAGCGGGTGGGCCATGTGTGACTGGCTGTAATGTGTGTAACGGGATCAGAGCGGGTCGTCCGTGTGTGACTGGCTGTACTGTGTGTAATGGGATCAGAGCGGGTGAGCCGTGTGTGACAGGCTGTAATGTGTGTAACGGGATCAGAGCGGGTGGGTCGTGTGTGATGCCTGAAACAAGAGCTCTGCTGCTTAATAATGCAGCAACCCCCCCCCTTCCACGCTCACCTGTGGACAGGTGCTGCATGCTTATGGCTATATCCCTGCAAACCTGTACACTGAGGTTCTCTCTGCAAACCTGTACACTGAGGTTCTCTCTGCACACCTGTACACTGAGGTTCTCTCTGGATATACAGAACTCAGAACCGCTAGAGGAACCCCACAGCAAGGACGTGTAGAGAAAGCAGGGCTGACGTCTGAAATGTAGAAATGCTCTTTCTATCTATGGTGTATCTATGAGTTACTCAGTGCCCTCCACTATTATTGGTACCCCTGGTAAAGATGAGTAAAAAAGGGTTATAAAAAATTTACCTTTTGGTGAATTAGCTTAATGTCACCCTGAAAAATTTAGAAAAATCCAACCTTTAATTGAAGTACATTTATTATAAGAAACAAAATTCCCTCATCAAGAAATAATTATTTTTAACAAAACCATGTGTGCCACAATTATTGGCACCCATGCATTTATATATAGAATAAAGTAATAATGTTTTATATTTAGTCGCATATCCTTTGCATGCCATGACTTCCTGACGTCTGTGACTCAACAACATCAAAAGATTCTTGATGAGGGACTTTTTTCTTATCATAAATTTATTAAATTAAAGGTTGGATTTTTCTCATTTTTTCAGTGTGAGATTAAGCAAATAATGGTGAATGTTTTATAAACATTTTTACTCATCTTTACCAGGGGTGCCAATAATAGTGGAGGGCACTGTATATATCTACAGGGTGTCTATGGTGTATCTATGAGTTACCCATTAATTTATCTACAGGGTATCTATTGTATATCTATGAGTTACCCATGCATTTATCTACTGGGTATCTATGGTATAGAGTCTCACCTGTGGGTGTCCAGGTACTGGCGCAGTTGCCCGACCGTCTCAGAGAGCAGCATTCTGAGGATGAAGCAGCTCCGCCCATCCTCTGCCCTCACCTTCAGCTCTATGACATCATCACCAGGGGACCTGTGGGTAACAGGCCTACACTGTAACAGTGCCGTGTACATGGAAAAGTAATGCTGGTGTTTTACATATTAACAGCAATGCAGGTGTGTCAAAGTGTTACAGTAATGAAGGCAGGTGTGTTACAGTGTAACAGTAATGCAGGTGTGTTACAGTGTAACAGTAATGCAGGTGTGTTAGTGTGACAGTAATGAAGGCAGGTGTGTTATAGTGTAACAGTAATGCAGGTGTGTAACAGTGTAACAGTAATGAAGGCAGGTGTGTTACAGTGTAACAGTAATGAAGGCAGGTGTGTAACAGTGTAACAGTAATGAAGGCAGGTGTGTTACAGTAATGAAGGCAGGTGTGTTACAGTGTAACAGTGTAATAGTAATGCAGGCAGGTGTGTTATAGTGTAACAGTAATGCAGGTGTGTTACAGTGTAAGAGTAATGAAGGCAGGTGTGTTACAGTAATGAAGGCAGGTGTGTTACAGTGTAACAGTAATGCAGGTGTGTTACAGTGTAACAGTAATGCAGGTGTGTTAGTGTGACAGTAATGAAGGCAGGTGTGTTATAGTGTAACAGTAATGCAGGTGTGTTACAGTGTAACAGTAATGAAGGCAGGTGTGTTATAGTGTTACAGTAATGAAGGCAGGTGTGTTACAGTGTAACAGTAATGCAGGTGTGTTAGTGTGACAGTAATGAAGGCAGGTGTGTTATAGTGTAACAGTAATGCAGGTGTGTTACAGTGTAACAGTAATGAAGGCAGGTGTGTTATAGTGTTACAGTAATGAAGGCAGGTGAGTTACAGTGTAACAGTAATGAAGGCAGGTGTGTTACAGTGTTACAGTAATGAAGGCAGGTGTGTAACAGTGTAACAGTAATGAAGGCAGGTGTGTAACAGTGTAACAGTAATGAAGGCAGGTGTGTTACAGTGTAACAGTAATGCAGGTGTGTTACAGTGTAACAGTAATGAAGGCAGGTGTGTTACAGTGTAACAGTAATGAAGGCAGGTGTGTTACAGTGTAACAGTAATGAAGGCAGGTGTGTTACAGTGTTACAGTAATGAAGGCAGGTGTGTTACAGTGTAACAGTAATACAGGTGTGTTACAGTGTAACAGTAATGAAGGCAGGTGTGTTACAGTGTAACAGTAATGAAGGCAGGTGTGTAACAGTGTAACAGTAATGAAGGCAGGTGTGTTACAGTGTTACAGTAATGAAGGCAGGTGTGTAACAGTGTAACAGTAATGAAGGCAGGTGTGTAACAGTGTAACAGTAATGAAGGCAGGTGTGTTACAGTGTAACAGTAATGAAGGCAGGTGTGTTACAGTGTAACAGTAATGAAGGCAGGTGTGTTACAGTGTAACAGTAATGAAGGCAGGTGTGTAACAGTGTAACAGTAATGAAGGCAGGTGTGTAACAGTGTAACAGTAATGAAGGCAGGTGTGTTACAGTGTAACAGTAATGAAGGCAGGTGTGTTACAGTGTAACAGTAATGAAGGCAGGTGTGTAACAGTGTAACAGTAATGAAGGCAGGTGTGTTAAAGTGTTACAGTAATGAAGGCAGGTGTGTTACAGTGTTACAGTAATGAAGGCAGGTGAGTTACAGTGTAACAGTAATGAAGGCAGGTGTGTTAGTGTTACATTAATGAAGGCAGGTGTGTTACAGTGTAACAGTAATGAAGGCAGGTGTGTTACAGTGTAACAGTAATGAAGGCAGGTGAGTTACAGTGTAACAGTAATGAAGGCAGGTGTGTTACAGTGTAACAGTAATGAAGGCAGGTGTGTTACAGTGTAACAGTAATTAAGGCAGGTGAGTTACAGTGTAACAGTAATGAAGGCAGGTGTGTTACAGTGTTACAGTAATGAAGGCAGGTGTGTTACAGTGTAACAGTAATGAAGGCAGGTGTGTTACAGTGTAACAGTAATGAAGGCAGGTGTGTTACAGTGTAACAGTAATGCAGGTGTGTTACAGTGTAACAGTAATGAAGGCAGGTGTGTAACAGTGTAACAGTAATGAAGGCAGGTGTGTTACAGTGTAACAGTAATGAAGGCAGGTGTGTTACAGTGTAACAGTAATACAGGTGTGTTACAGTGTAACAGTAATGAAGGCAGGTGTGTTACAGTGTTACAGTAATGAAGGCAGGTGTGTTACAGTGTTACAGTAATGAAGGCAGGTGTGTTACAGTGTAACAGTAATACAGGTGTGTTACAGTGTAACAGTAATGAAGGCAGGTGTGTTACAGTGTTACAGTAATGAAGGCAGGTGTGTTACAGTGTAACAGTAATACAGGTGTGTTACAGTGTAACAGTAATGAAGGCAGGTGTGTTACAGTGTAACAGTAATGAAGGCAGGTGTGTTACAGTGTAACAGTAATGAAGGCAGGTGTGTTACAGTGTAACAGTAATGAAGGCAGGTGTGTTACAGTGTAACAGTAATTAAGGCAGGTGAGTTACAGTGTAACAGTAATGAAGGCAGGTGTGTTACAGTGTTACAGTAATGAAGGCAGGTGTGTTACAGTGTAACAGTAATGAAGGCAGGTGTGTTACAGTGTAACAGTAATGAAGGCAGGTGTGTTACAGTGTTACAGTAATGAAGGCAGGTGTGTTACAGTGTAACAGTAATGAAGGCAGGTGTGTAACAGTGTAACAGTAATGAAGGCAGGTGTGTTACAGTGTAACAGTAATGAAGGCAGGTGTGTTACAGTGTAACAGTAATGAAGGCAGGTGTGTTACAGTGTTACAGTAATGAAGGCAGGTGTGTTACAGTGTTACAGTAATGAAGGCAGGTGTGTTACAGTGTAACAGTAATGAAGGCAGGTGTGTTACAGTGTTACAGTAATGAAGGCAGGTGTGTTACAGTGTAACAGTAATGAAGGCAGGTGTGTTACAGTGTAACAGTAATGAAGGCAGGTGTGTTACAGTGTAACAGTAATGAAGGCAGGTGTGTAACAGTAATGAAGGCAGGTGTGTTACAGTGTTACAGTAATGAAGGCAGGTGTGTTACAGTGTAACAGTAATGAAGGCAGGTGTGTTACAGTGTAACAGTAATGAAGGCAGGTGTGTTACAGTGTAACAGTAATGAAGGCAGGTGTGTTACAGTGTTACAGTAATGAAGGCAGGTGTGTTACAGTGTAACAGTAATTAAGGCAGGTGTGTTACAGTGTAACAGTAATGAAGGCAGGTGTGTTACAGTGTTACAGTAATGAAGGCAGGTGTGTTACAGTGTAACAGTAATACAGGTGTGTTACAGTGTAACAGTAATGAAGGCAGGTGTGTTACAGTGTAACAGTAATGAAGGCAGGTGTGTAACAGTGTAACAGTAATGAAGGCAGGTGTGTTACAGTGTTACAGTAATGAAGGCAGGTGTGTTACAGTGTAACAGTAATACAGGTGTGTTACAGTGTAACAGTAATGAAGGCAGGTGTGTTACAGTGTTACAGTAATGAAGGCAGGTGTGTTACAGTGTAACAGTAATACAGGTGTGTTACAGTGTAACAGTAATGAAGGCAGGTGTGTTACAGTGTAAGAGTAATGAAGGCAGGTGTGTTTGTGTAACAGTGTAACAGTAATGCAGGCAGGTGTGCTGTCTGTGTTATGGCAGATGTGTTGTAGGTACCTGAGGTTGTGTAAGGCAGGTGTGTCTATCACAGTTGAGATACAGGCAGGGTTCTGTGTTTGGGGAGAGCAGGTAGTGATTATTGCACACACTGCTTAAGATTACATCACTCAAAACAACAGCTGACACACACAGGCTCATATTTTACACAAACACACACACACATTTACACACATACTCATACTACACACAGACCCCCACCCCAGGGATGAGTCTGGGGCGTGGCTCTGAAAGGGGTGTGGCTCTTAAATGGGGTGTGGTTCTGAGTCTGGGCGTGGCTCCGAGTCCGGGCGTGGCTCTGAAAAGGGTGGGGTTTAGAGTGAGGGGTGTGGCTCTGGAAGTGGGCATGGTTCTTAAAGGGGGCGGGGTTCTGAAATGGGTTGTGGTTCTGAAAGAGGGTGGGGTTCAGAGTGGGGGCATGGCTTTGACAGGGGCGGGGTTCAGAGTGGGGGCATGGCTTTGACAGGGGCGGGGTTCAGAGTGGGGGCATGGCTTTGACAGGGGCGGGGTTCAGAGTGGGGGCATGGCTTTGACAGGGGCGGGGTTCAGAGTGGGGGCATGGCTTTGACAGGGGCAGGGTTCAGAGTGGGGGCATGGCTTTGACAGAGGCGGGGTTCAGAGTGGGGGCATGGCTTTGACAGGGGCGGGGTTCAGAGTGGGGGCGGGCCTCACCTGCATGCATGTCTTCAGAGAGTTGCGGATGTAAATCACTTTTCCCGCCTTAATCACCATCTTTGGCAGCTTGTTCAGAAACTGCTCCACCGACAGCTTTCCACCTCAGAAAAGAACAGATTCATTCTGCACCCATCCCTCCATCTCGCTCTCTCTCTCCTTTTTCTATCTATCTGTCCAATTATCCATCTATCTGTCTAATTATCCATCTATCTGTCCAATTATCCATCTATCTGTCCAATTATCCATCTATCTGTCCAATTATCCATCTATCTATCAATATATGCATCTATCTATCTGTGACGGGACTGATATCACAATGACTTCACTGACCTGCTGCCTGATGTGTCGTTCGCACAGATTTTCCAGGGGTGCGTTCCTCGTACACGGCTTTCCCAGGGGTGTGTTCCTCATGCACGGCTTTCCCAGGGGTGTGTTCCTCATGCACAGATTTCCCAGGGGTGCGTACCTCATGCACGGCTTTCCCAGGGGTGTGTTCCTCGTGCACAGATTTCCCAGGGGTGCGTACCTCGTGCACGGCTTTCCCAGGGGTGCGTACCTCGTGCACGGCTTTCCCAGGGGTGCGTACCTCATGCACGGCTTTCCCAGGGGTGTGTTCCTCATGCACAGATTTCCCAGGGGTGCGTACCTCATGCACGGCTTTCCCAGGGGTGCGTACCTCGTGCACGGCTTTCCCAGGGGTGTGTCCATTGCTGTAAAGGGAGCATTCTGTGGCTCCGCCCACAGCCTTGCCCACTCCTGGAAACTCCGCCCCCACAAGCCTCACCTTAAACTGCTCCTCCCTCCTGTCATTGACCTGAAATTACACCAACGAGCCAATCACAGGACTGTCCTCGCTCTTCAGAACAAGCCAATCCCTCTGGAATATCCTAGCCACACTCTTCAGATACTGCACCAATCACAGGGCTGTCCTCGTCTGAGACCCTAACCACATCCACCAATCATGTCTCTCTTTTCTCCATCAAACGTACTTTAAAAACACGGGCCGTGACTGAATATGATATGATAACTGATATCACCCCCTTGAGGGCGCATATTTGAGTCAACTTCGTCAAAAAGCTTTTGAGTTTTGACTTTCTGACAAATGGGGGCACTTCAAATACCAGGATGAACCCCTTATTTATTTATTTTTTTTGTTAATTCTATCTTCATTCATCATCAACACTTTGTAACAATCGTCATATGTTAACTGATTGATATTCTCAATAATTTTTTTAAATAAATATTACGAACTACTTCCTCACTAGTTTGGAAAGATGTTTGCGGGATTTCTTTCGCACAGGGCACATAGTAAACAGGGGTCTGAGTGGACAGGTGGCAGGGAACAGGGATCATATTCAACAAACTAAGGTAATCTTGACCAAAATAAGCATGTGTGGATGTTTCCGAGAATTCTCTCTGAGTGACAGGGCCACTCTGTGGGCAGAACACAGCTTCTTTCACAAATAAAAGAAAAATTTATTTCATCATAAAATATGAGTGCCAAAAACAGGCACAACCATCCTTCGCCAATAGGGGGTGCTGCAGTATGACTAGGGAAGGCCGTTTAGACAGCTTCCTGCTCTTGGCAGTGAGTGCAATGCTGGTACTGATTGTTTATACTGTGTGGCTGTTTAGTGCTGAAGCTGATTTCACAAATATAACAATCAGCACATTTCAACTGCTGTTCCAAAACAAAAACAACACACACACACACACACACACACACACACACACACACACACACGCATACATGCACTCACACACACATTTTAATACTTTTGTCCACATACAAAAGTAACATCAAAGGACAAAAACAATGGGGACACTCAGTACACACTTGCAGGCTCATTAAGGGTATAGGTAGCAGTACACACTTGCAGGCTCATTAAGGGTATAGGTAACAGTACACAGTAATGCTATGGACACTTACAGGCTCATTAAGGGTATAGGTAGCAGTACACAGTAATGCTATGGACACTTGCAGGCTCATTAAAGGCATAGTAAACTTTGTTAAATCATAATGTTGTATAGCTACCTGTCACCTTCACGACTTGCTCCAGTGGTCAGCAACTGGCCAACGAAGAATGACGTTTTTTCTCTCTCCATTCACTCCCATTGCATGGCGAAACAGGTCTCAAAAGCACACTTTTAGCACATAAACAAATGCAAACAAGGCGGATTATGCCGATATACTAAATCACCACATCCGAAACCGAACGTTTGAAAAGATAAAAAGCTCCATTCGTGATATTTTACACTTTTTCCAAACAGGTTTGTAAGAAGATCCGTCGTTAGCATATAGTGTATGTATATATGCAAACAAATAAACATACGATACAGTGTTTATTTAAGTTGGGTGTATTAATAGTGTCTTTGATAAGTAGCTGTCAGGGAGTGACCATAAGCCCCCATTAAATCAATGTTATTTGGCTAACAAAGCTAACGGAGATTGAGCTACGCATACTCGAGACATGAGGTCTTGAGCCCTATATGTTCCCCAATTTATGACATAATTGGTGGCAAGTAGCTCAACGAACATGGGTCTAAAAAACCTCGAACCCACCAGACGCACAAGAGCGCAGACGCTTATTGCTTTTTCGGAGCGCATTCCGTGAACGACAGAGACGCGCTATACAAACAAACAATCTACATTCCGGATTTGTGAGCTTCGCTTAATAACGGTTAAGTAAATGCTGCTATTACATATGTCTTACTGCTTAAAAGCTCAATTTAGCAATGCAAAGCTAAATGTAGCAAGCAAGATAACGGCTCCTTTATAAAGTTCACTTTTATTTATTTGGGACAGTAATCAACATGTTCTAAACATTTAATTATAGCAGAATTAGCAGCTAATGTAGTAATGTAGTTCTGTAGTACCTTAAATCGAGTGATATCAGTATACTAAAAACAGAAGTAAACATGGTCTTAATTGAACAAATATGTATACTATAATAAAGAAAAAGCATTATAAAAATGGGAATAATTGGTTCAAAAGTTTCAAACGTTTGGTTCGGGATGTCGTGATTTTATATATCTGCATAAAGATCGCTGGAGCAAGTCATGAAGGTGAGCTTGAATATTACAACTCATATTGGGACCAGGTAGCATTACCACATTATGTTCTAACAAAGTATACTTTGCCTTTAAGGGTATAGATACCGGCGCGGCCTCCAGATATGGTGGCTACCTATAATTACTGGAGCAATATCTTGCCAACTGCTTTGCCCTTCTTTTTTTTTTGCACATACTCACACAAACACGCATACTGACACACAAATACACACACACACACACAAATACACACACACACACACCCCCCCACACACACACACACACACACACACCTGGAAGGGTACTCCATCTGGAAACCTCTCCTGCAGCTCAGAAGGGAAGTATCCGTCCATCAGGTCCAGCATGCATTGCTGCAATCACATGACCAGTGTCAGCTGACCGAGCGGCTCTTCTGCTGTTGTCTGCAAATTAAGCTCCTCCTTCTGGAGGCTTTCTCTCACATCTTGGCTGTGTCCCAAACCGCATACTTCCATGCTCCAAGCATGCATAGCGAGCACGCATCCATGTGAGTCCATAGCGAAGTATGGTAGTGGGGAGCATGGAAGTATACGATTTTGGACACAGCCCTTGTTTCACACTGTAATCAAAAACTGTTAAAGAGATAGTTCAACCACATTGCGTCACGGAAGTGGACTAGAAGATAGCTTTCTAGCGTTTAGTCTGCCTGTAAACAAAGAAGAAACCGCTAGCATTTGTTTTTTTAGCTAAATGTCTTATTATAAAGAAGATGACGGGGTGGAATTTGTAGTTGTATCATACTTGTAAGTTTAAATGGACTTTGTCTCTGATATGACAGCCATAAGGATCGATAGATTGCTTGTGAGTTATCCCGTTGAATGATACAAAAAAGTTACCGGTTCTCTTACCGGATGTTCATAAATCTAAACAGAGGCTGAAACGACATAATCATATACAGTAATTTTAGCAAAAATATCATCCTTGTGCACTCAGTAATCATAATATGTGCATTTTTGACACTTGTAAAGCTGTTGTTGTTCAATTATATTTGAGTGGATTTAGGCGGTTATTTTTAGCCAGGAGAAAAATGATATCCAGCATTGCTCCAATTCAGGATAGCTACAATGGTGAGACCAGGGGGGTATTTCACAAAGCAGGGCTGCATTCGAATCCAATTTAACACGCTCCCTTCCCTTGCTGTCTTCCCTCGAGGGAGCTATTTTGTGACTCAATTTGCTACGTGCAGCAAGAACACTTAAACGGAACCGAACCGCCCTCGCAACATTTCGGAAGTGCAACACCATAGAGTTGAATGTGACCGCCACATAGTTCTGTAGTGACCGCCAACTTTTTCCATGTAGAGCATTGCATTGTGGGATTCCCTTTTTGCTGGAAGCTTGCATTTTATACCCTTGGTGGAAGGGAGGATAAACGAGGGAGTGGGAGAATATAATTACTCCCTCTACTTTCTTAAATTGGATCTGAATCACACTTGGTGTGGCTGCAGTATTTCATCCTGACATTTTGGGGATCCCCCCCTTGAAGCAAGGAAAGGGAAAAACAGGAAGAAAGGATAGATTTGGGATCCGAACGCAGCCCAGGATTATGGAGTTAGCTGAACCCGGAACCCTCTCAAATCTGGAACATGGACTGAAGTAAAAAGAGTGGTTCTGGGTTTTACTCAGTGCAGTTATCCAGCTAACTCAGTAATCCTGCTTTGGGTTTTACTCAGTGCAGTTATCCAGCTAACTCAGTAATCCTGCTTTGGGTTTTACTCAGTTATCCAGCTAACTCAGTAATCCTGCTTTGGGTTTTACTCAGTTATCCAGCTAACTCAGTAATCCTGTTTGTGAAATACCCCCCAGGACAGCATCACTACAGCCTTACATACCATTTTGGGGGTAAGTAAAACAAAATCAAATTCTTCAAAATGGGTGAACTATCCCTTTAACATTATGAATATGATCAGAAGCTGCAGTAATCATCACATGTTGAGACTAAAGAAGCTGCTGTAGGTGCAGCCAATCACAGCAGCACCTGTGCACTGACACACCTGTGCTGTGTGGTACCTGTGTGCTGGGGTCCTGGTAGGGGCGGAAGGGCCCATCAAACATGAGGATGCCGTTGCTGAAGAGAGAGAGGGGGATGGGCGAGCGATGCGCCAGACGGGCCCCTCCGGGCATGGCCTGCACATGGGACACCCCTTCCCCCGCCAGGATGTTCAGATCCCGCACGCTCTGCACGACCAGGTCAAAGTTCATGTGGAAGTCCCTGCCCACCAAAACATCTGCAAGGCGACAAGCCAGAAACGTTCACACAACGCTACGCTAACGTTACAGCAACGCTGTTTCTTCGTTCAGGCCCAGGGGAGAAACTCTCTCACAGGACATTCCTACAGGAGACGCTGTCCAGCGCAGAGACTGTTAGCATTAGCATGTGATTCACAGGAAATTAGTTCAGCGCAGAGACTGTTAGCGTTAGCATGCCATACACAGGAAATGAGTCCAGCGCAGAGACTGTTAGCATTAGCATGGGATACATAGGAAATGAGGGAGTGGATTTTTGTACCTGGCTGCCGTAGATGTGGCCTACGCTGCACTTCCTCTTTGGGCTCCGCCTCTTCCTGTAGACCGCTGCCACTGTTTCCCACCCACACCATTCCATAATCACGGAGAAAATGCTGCGAACAAACTGTCCTCATTCAGAAAGCTGTGGCTGCTGATCACACTGTTTGGATGAGGAAGTGTGTTTGTGAAGCTTGGCACTGACTTCCTGTCTGAGCTCTGCCTGGTCCTGGCAGGGTGATGGAATATGCCATGAGCAATCAAAGGGTATTAATATAACTATAAAAATGGGTGCGGATGGAGCGGGTTGGTATAGGCTGCATGTGTGTGTGTGTGTGTGTCGTGTCTGTATGGAGTGTGTAGTGTGTACATTACATTGCATTCATTTGGCAGACACTTTTATCCAAAGTGACGTACAAAAAGTGAATACCGAAGGTCATTGAAGCAACTACAAAACAGATCAGACAAAACACATTTTCATAGTCATGAACACTGAATAATAGTAATAATAATAGTACACACAGTAAGCTATGGGTAAGTCAGCTACACATTATAAACTATACAATTAAACAAGAATTAAAGAACATGAAATAACTAAAAAACAGGAAACAAGTGCTATATAAAAATGGTCCTAGATTGGTAAGTCAGTTAAAGTGGAGTCTGAAGAGGTGTGTCTTCAGACCACGATGGAAGGCAGGCAGTGTTTGAGCAGAACTTAGAGGAGTGAGGAGTTTGTTCCACCACTGGGGAGCTAGGGTGGAAAAGCTCTGCAGTCGGGACGAGCGAGAGCCGTGACATGGAGGGAGGGAAGTGCGAGTCGCCCTGCTGCAGCCCTGCTGTGTGTGTGTGTGTGTGTGCAGGTCTCTGTGGTGCTTACTGTAGTCTCACCTCCATCTCACACACCTGGCTCTGAAGCCTGTGGCAGGTCTGCTCCAGCTCCACCACCTGACCAGAGGCTGCAGGAAGCTCTGCACAGACACAGGAAGTGTGTTATAGCTGCACAGACACAGGAAGTGTGTTATAGCTGCACAGACACAGGAAGTGTGTTATAGCTGCACAGACACAGGAAGTGTGTTATAGCTGCACAGACACAGGAAGTGTGTTATAGCTGCACAGACACAGGAAGTGTGTTATAGCTGCACAGACACAGGAAGTGTGTTATAGCTGCACAGACACAGGAAGTGTGTTATAGCTGCACAGACACAGGAAGTGTGTTATAGCTGCACAGACACAGGAAGTGTGTTATAGCTGCACAGACACAGGAAGTGTGTTATAGCTGCACAGACACAGGAAGTGTGTTATAATGCTGAATCAGGAGTCGCACAGGAGAAATTAAACCAGCACTCTCAGCTCTGAGCTCATTCTCTCACTGCTGCTGCTGTGTAACGGCAGAGTTGAACCCCTTTGCGCAGATGGCAAATTTGGTCAATTCTCCTCTATTTAGGGGGTGCTCTGTTTAAGGCTTTATAACTCCAGGTGTGGGCATCACATAAACTTGGCAAATTTAAGTCAAAATAAAGTGCCACAAATGCAAAGAAACTTTGGAAAAATGCAAAAAATAATAATAATAAATTATCTTTAGTTTGCAATAAAATACAGAGAGCTACATATGTGAAACAGGTAAATCTATACATTTACTCTGTGACCACAAGTTTCTAAAATCTGAGGATGCAAAACGACTAAAGATCTATGCAAAATAGGCAGTGCACCCTGTTAGTGTCTCCAAATCTATCCACATTGTGCACTGCTCTAAATCATAAAATAATGATAAATTGAACTATAAATCAAATGTTTTGAGGAAAAAAAATCACTTTTGCATAATTTTCAAGTGGGAATTACTATCTTTTGATCAGTATAGAAGGGTAGATATCTATGGGTCCAAAACCCGATCCAATACATGTCATAAAATGGATGATGACATCATCCATCGAGCCAACCCTAGTTTGCGTCATACGCTGGGCTGCAAATTATTGGTCAAAGCGTTAAAAAAAAAAGACAAACACCGTTCAAAAAGATATACTTTGTAGTTGTGTCAATGACCTTCAATATGCACTTATTGTACGTCGCTTTGGATAAAGGCGTCTGCCAAATAACTGTAATGTAATGTAATAACGAACTAAACTGGTGTGTATTTCTCAAACAGATTGTCTAAGACAATAAATGACCACTGAATTTTGAAAGGGACATCTCTATGCTTAAAATCAACGGTAGGATTGTATATTTATTTCATATTTAGTAGCAGATATTAATAGTGGAATATGACACAATAATTTCTCATGCATTTGAGTGAGCAGGGGCTTTTCACAGCGGTTTTGGCATACGATCAGGCTATTGTTGGGTTTATCTTGTTGCCATGATGGAATTCTAATTTTAGATGATGAATAAATATATTTATGAACTCACACAAAGACACTATTATCCACTATGTCACACATGGGTAGGTATAGACTGGGTGGGGGGTTGCTCGTTAAATGGACTTGCTACAGGAAAATAGTGACACTTAGAAACTCCGTATTCTGCAGAGTTGTCACAAATCATGTACTAATAAAGATAAAACACGGAGTTTGAGGTTCCATTCATAGTTTGGATGCAGGAGCAACGAATTTCTCTGAGAAAAATCTTGGCACCGGCGGAATGGTCACCAGGCATCTGCGCAAAGGGGTTAACCCAACAGTGTGACTCTCAGCCAGACACTGTGTCTGAACCCAGCAGTGTGACTCTCAGCCAGACACTGTGTCTGAACGCAGCAGTGTGACTCTCAGCCAGACACTGTGTCTGAACCCAGCAGTGTGACTCTCAGCCAGACACTGTGTCTGAACCCAGCAGTGTGACTCTCAGCCAGACACTGTGTCTGAACCCAGCAGTGTGACTCTCAGCCAGACACTGTGTCTGAACCCAGCAGTGTGACTCTCAGCCAGACACTGTGTCTGAACCCAGCAGTGTGACTCTCAGCCAGACACTGTGTCTGAACCCAGCAGTGTGACTCTCAGCCAGACACTGTGTCTGAACCCAGCAGTGTGACTCTCAGCCAGACACTGTGTCTGAACCCAGCAGTGTGACTCTCAGCCAGACACTGTGTCTGAACCCAGCAGTGTGACTCTCAGCCAGACACTGTGTCTGAACCCAACAGTGTGACTCTCAGCCAGACACTGTGTCTGAACCCAACAGTGTGACTCTCAGCCAGACACTGTGTCTGAACCCAACAGTGTGACTCTCAGCCAGACACTGTGTCTGAACCCAACAGTGTGACTCTCAGCCAGACACTGTGTCTGAACCCAGCAGTGTGACTCTCAGCCAGACACTGTGTCTGAACCCAGCAGTGTGACTCTCAGCCAGACACTGTGTCTGAACCCAGCAGTGCGACTCTCAGCCAGACACTGTGTCTGAACCCAACAGTGCGACTCTCAGCCAGACACTGTGTCTGAACCCAACAGTGCGACTCTCAGCCAGACACTGTGTCTGAACCCAACAGTGTGACTCTCAGCCAGACACTGTGTCTGAACCCAACAGTGTGACTCTCAGCCAGACACTGTGTCTGAACCCAGCAGTGTGACTCTCAGCCAGACACTGTGTCTGAGGCTGTTCAGCTGTTCTCTGGGTTTCAGGGCAGGTGAATATGGTTCAGGTGTGTGCAGGTGAATGTTTCAGGTGTGTGCAGGTGAATATGGTTCAGGTGTGTGCAGGTGAATATGCTTCAGGTGTGTGCAGGTGAATGTGTTTCAGGTATGTGCAGGTGAATGTTTCAGGTGTGTGCAGGTGAATATGTTTCAGGTGTGTGCAGGTGAATATGTTTCAGGTGTGTGCAGGTGAATATGGTTCAGGTGTGTGCAGGTGAATGTTTCAGGTGTGCAGGTGAATATGGTTCAGGTGTGTGCAGGTGAATGTTTCAGGTGTGTGCAGGTGAATGTTTCAGGTGTGCAGGTGAATATGGTTCAGGTGTGTGCAGGTGAATGTTTCAGGTGTGTGCAGGTGAATGTTTCAGGTGTGTGCAGGTGAATGTTTCAGGTGTGCAGGTGAATGTTTCAGGTGTGTGCAGGTGAATATGGTTCAGGTGTGTGCAGGTGAATGTTTCAGGTGTGTGCAGGTGAATATGGTTCAGGTGTGTGCAGGTGAATATGCTTCAGGTGTGTGCAGGTGAATGTGTTTCAGGTATGTGCAGGTGAATGTTTCAGGTGTGTGCAGGTGAATATGTTTCAGGTGTGTGCAGGTGAATATGGTTCAGGTGTGTGCAGGTGAATGTTTCAGGTGTGCAGGTGAATATGGTTCAGGTGTGTGCAGGTGAATGTTTCAGGTGTGTGCAGGTGAATATGGTTCAGGTTTGTGCAGGTGAATGTTTCAGGTGTGTGCAGGTGAATGTTTCAGGTGTGTGCAGGTGAATGTTTCAGGTGTGCAGGTGAATATGGTTCAGGTGTGTGCAGACAGCGTGACAGGCTCCGTGCATTTTTACCTTTTGACTTCTGAAGAACCCTCAATTTATCTTGCAGCACGGCAATCTTTTTCTCCTACAGAGAGAACACACATGTATCCCACATCTCATATCTCATATTCCATCAACATCATAGTTATTGTCTCAAAAATTAACAAGATCTTAGGCAATGCACACAGTGAGTACAATGTATTCAAAGTGTGAGATCAGTGTTACATACTGTGTGAATGCTGGCATACTGCCCTATTCAAAGTGTGAGATCAGTGTTACATACTGTGTGAATGCTGGCATACTGCCCTATTCAAAGTGTGAGATCAGTGTTGCATACTGTGTGAATGCTGGCATACTGCCCTATTCAAAGTGTGAGATCAGTGTTGCATACTGTGTGAATGCTGGCATACTGCCCTATTCAAAGTGTGAGATCAGTGTTACATACTGTGTGAATGCTGGCATACTGCCCTATTCAAAGTGTGAGATCAGTGTTACATACTGTGTGAATGCTGGCATACTGCCCTATTCAAAGTGTGAGATCAGTGTTACATACTGTGTGAATGCTGGCATACTGCCCTATTCAAAGTGTGAGATCAGTGTTACATACTGTGTGAATGCTGGCATACTGCCCTATTCAAAGTGTGAGATCAGTGTTACATACTGTGTGAATGCTGGCATACTGCCCTATTCAAAGTGTGAGATCAGTGTTACATACTGTGTGAATGCTGGCATACTGCCCTATTCAAAGTGTGAGATCAGTGTTACATACTGTGTGAATGCTGGCATACTGCCCTATTCAAAGTGTGAGATCAGTGTTGCATACTGTGTGAATGCTGGCATACTGCCCTATTCAAAGTGTGAGATCAGTGTTACATACTGTGTGAATGCTGGCATACTGCCCTATTCAAAGTGTGAGATCAGTGTTGCATACTGTGTGAATGCTGGCATACTGCCCTATTCAAAGTGTGAGATCAGTGTTACATACTGTGTGAATGCTGGCATACTGCCCTATTCAAAGTGTGAGATCAGTGTTACATACTGTGTGAATGCTGGCATACTGCCCTATTCAAAGTGTGAGATCAGTGTTACATACTGTGTGAATGCTGGCATACTGCCCTATTCAAAGTGTGAGATCAGTGTTACATACTGTGTGAATGCTGGCATACTGCCCTATTCAAAGTGTGAGATCAGTGTTACATACTGTGTGAATGCTGGCATACTGCCCTATTCAAAGTGTGAGATCAGTGTTACATACTGTGTGAATGCTGGCATACTGCCCTATTCAAAGTGTGAGATCAGTGTTACATACTGTGTGAATGCTGGCATACTGCCCTATTCAAAGTGTGAGATCAGTGTTACATACTGTGTGAATGCTGGCATACTGCCCTATTCAAAGTGTGAGATCAGTGTTACATACTGTGTGAATGCTGGCATACTGCCCTATTCAAAGTGTGAGATCAGTGTTGCATACTGTGTGAATGCTGGCATACTGCCCTATTCAAAGTGTGAGATCAGTGTTACATACTGTGTGAATGCTGGCATACTGCCCTATTCAAAGTGTGAGATCAGTGTTACATACTGTGTGAATGCTGGAATACTGCCCTATTCAAAGTGTGAGATCAGCGTTACATACTGTGTGAATGCTGGTATACTGCCCTATTCAAAGTGTGAGATCAGTGTTACATACTGTGTGAATGCTGGCATACTGCCCTATTCAAAGTGTGAGATCAGCGTTACATACTGTGTGAATGCTGGCATACTTGTTATGTTCTGAGTTTGTTTTTGTATTTCTGTCATGTTTAGTATTGTCAGTGTCGGTAGCATACACTTTTCCATGTTTTCCGCAGCCTTGCGTTCTGTGCTGTATCTCTCGCTCCCTCTCACGGAGTTTTACTTTCGTTTCTGTACACTTCGTTTGTATTACCCTGCACTACTAATATTTATATTGGACTTATTAATTACTAACTGGCTAAACACGGGGTGGTTAACTAATCTACTAACGTCAGGGTTTAATAGAATTATTTCTAACACAAACTAACAATTTAGTTCTCATCACGTTTCCACAGCTGTTTAGTGTTTCCTTACGTATCCAGTCATTGTCTTGTTAACTAATTTACTAACGACAGGGCTAGGATAGGATAATTACTAACGAATTACTAATTGCCTTGTTATGTGTCTCAGCTCTCTCGCTGTTTTCCATTTCCTGCTATTCTCGAGCTAAGTGTTTGCACCTGTCTACACATGCATTTATACCTGCTGTCTTTGTTCCTCGTCGCGAGTTCGTCTTACTATATTGTTAACGTTTATCTGTTGCCTGTTGTTTCCGCCGAGTTTTCGATAGCCGTTTTTTCCGAGTCAGTGTTTCTTGTGTCTAGTGTTTGGTTTTTGTTGTTCGTTCTCTTGTTTAGTTTTTTCGTGTTATTGATTTCCCGGTTTCGACCTCAGTCCGTGTTCTCGCTACCCTGCTACTGGATTCTGATTTTGTACCTCTGCCGTGCCTTCCCGTAATCGACCTCTGCCTGTCTTGACTTCCCCCTGGACTGTGATTTTGTACCTCTCTGGAATAAAAACATCGTTTTTGTTCATTCCTGCCTGCTATTGGGTTCCTGTTTTCACCGGACATAACAATACTGCCCTATTCAAAGTGTGAGATCAGCGTTACATACTGTGTGAATGCTGGCATACTGCCCTATTCAAAGTGTGAGATCAGTGTTACATACTGTGTGAATGCTGGCATACTGCCCTATTCAAAGTGTGAGATCAGTGTTACATACTGTGTGAATGCTGGCATACTGCCCTATTCAAAGTGTGAGATCAGTGTTACATACTGTGTGAATGCTGGCATACTGCCCTATTCAAAGTGTGAGATCAGCGTTACATACTGTGTGAATGCTGGCATACTGCCCTATTCAAAGTGTGAGATCAGCGTTACATACTGTGTGAATGCTGGCATACTGCCCTATTCAAAGTGTGAGATCAGTGTTACAGTGACCATATCTGGCAACAGAGTGATGGTTTGGGGCTCGTTCTATAGCTCAGACCTTTGATGACTTACAGCCATTTAGCCAGCCATGTGTACCATACTGTACCAGTGTAATTTACAGCTGAATCTAGTC
Organism: Ilyophis sp. 1 JC-2022; assembly: GCA_022702515.1. Lineage (NCBI taxonomy): Eukaryota > Metazoa > Chordata > Actinopteri > Anguilliformes > Synaphobranchidae > Ilyophis > Ilyophis sp. 1 JC-2022. Next base: position 57,817,514 of record CM040406.1, read on the forward strand.
TCACCCCCCAATTCCCATAGAGATCCATTCAAATGCAGAGAGCTTATAGTATCACTTGTAACAGTACCTGGAAATAAGATATCGAGAGTCTTTTGATGTTGATGGGTCACAGACTTCAGGATGTAACAGCATGCAAAGGATATGTGACCAAATATTAAATTTGGAATTTTCTAATTTTTTCACCAAACCAACCCTTTTTATTCATCCTTACCAGGGGTGCCAATAATTGTGGAGGGCACTTATATATGTTGTATATGTGTGCATGTGTGTGTGTGTATGTGTGTGTGTGTGTTGTGTGTGCGTATGTGTGCGTGTGTGTATATGTTTATCCACAGGTACAGGTATGTTAGACACGCAGGTAAAGGTTATCACCTTGCTCTGGATCTCCACGCTTTGGCTGCACACCTTCCTCTCCAGCAGACGCAGTTTCTGCATCATTGTGGACATCAGCTCAAAGTCACTGAGCCCCGCCCCTGAGAGAGACCAGGTGTCAATCCAGTGTTACCCCCAGCCTATACTGACTGAGCCACTCTATAGGGCCCAGTCCCCAACCTGTACTGACTGAGCCACTCTATAGGGCCCAGCCCCCAGCCTGTACTGACTGAGCCACTCTATAGGGCCCAGCCCCCAGCCTATACTGACTGAGCCACTCTATAGGGCCCAGCCCCCAGCCTATACTGACTGAGCCACTCTATAGAGCCCAGCCCCCAGCCTATACTGACTGAGCCACTCTATAGAGCCCGGCCCCCAGCCTGTACTGACTGAGCCACTCTATAGGGCCCGGCCCCCAGCCTGTACTGACTGAGCCACTCTATAGGGCCCGGCCCTCAGCCTGTACTGACTGAGCCACTCTATAGGGCCCGGCCCCCAGCCTGTACTGACTGAGCCACTCTATAGGGCCCAGCCCTCAGCCTGTACTGACTGAGCCACTCTATAGGGCCCGGCCCCCAGCCTGTACTGACTGAGCCACTCTATAGGGCCCGGCCCTCAGCCTGTACTGACTGAGCCACTCTATAGGGCCCGGCCCCCACCCTGTACTGACTGAGCCACTCTATAGGGCCCAGCCCTCAGCCTGTACTGACTGAGCCACTCTATAGGGCCCGGCCCCCAGCCTGTACTGACTGAGCCACTATATAGGGCCCAGCCCTCAGCCTGTACTGACTGAGCCACTCTATAGGACCCAGCCCCCAGCCTGTACTGACTGAGCCACTCTATAGAGCCCGGCCCCCAGCCTGTACTGACTGAGCCACTCTATAGGGCCCGGCCCCCAGCCTGTACTGACTGAGCCACTCTATAGGGCCCAGTCCCCAGCCTGTACTGACTGAGCCACTCTATAGGACCCAGCCCCCAGCCTGTACTGACTGAGCCACTCTATAGGGCCCGGCCCTCAGCCTGTACTGACTGAGCCACTCTATAGGGCCCGGCCCCCACCCTGTACTGACTGAGCCACTCTATAGGGCCCAGCCCCCAGCCTGTACTGACTGAGCCACTCTATAGGGCCCGGCCCCCAGCCTGTACTGACTGAGCCACTCTATAGGACCCGGCCCCCAGCCTGTACTGACTGAGCCACTCTATAGGGCCCAGCCCCCAGCCTGTACTGACTGAGCCACTCTATAGGGCCCAGCCCCCAGCCTGTACTGACTGAGCCACTCTATAGGGCCCAGCCCCCAGCCTGTACTGACTGAGCCACTCTATAGGGCCCGGCCCCCAGCCTGTACTGACTGAGCCACTCTATAGGACCCGGCCCCCAGCCTGTACTGACTGAGCCACTCTATAGGGCCCAGCCCCCAGCCTGTACTGACTGAGCCACTCTATAGGGCCCAGCCCCCAGCCTGTACTGACTGAGCCACTCTATAGGGCCCAGCCCCCAGCCTGTACTGACTGAGCCACTCTATAGGGCCCGGCCCCCAGCCTGTACTGACTGAGCCACTCTATAGGACCCGGCCCCCAGCCTGTACTGACTGAGCCACTCTATAGGGCCCAGCCCCCAGCCTGTACTGACTGAGCCACTCTATAGGACCCAGCCCCCAGCCTGTACTGACTGAGCCACTCTATAGGACCCAGCCCCCAGCCTGTACTGACTGAGCCACTCTATAGGGCCCAGCCCCCAGCCTGTACTGACTGAGCCACTCTATAGGGCCCAGCCCCCAGCCTGTACTGACTGAGCCACTCAGGGAGCATTTCAAAGGTAATAAAAGCACAGGACATTACCACTGAGGCTGCCTTTTCTCTGCGTGACCTTTGACTTGGAAGTAGAAGCCGCATCTGAGGCAAGGGCGACTTGCTGTCTCAGTCCCGGAGAGATGATGTCATTCATCAGAACAGCGTCATGCCCTTGGGAACATAATATATTATAATATTACTATAAAATATGAAATAAGACTACATCCCCCTATGGGCAGCTCTGTCATATAATGATAACACTGCGGGCTGCCAGTTTAAATCAGAGGTGGGAACAATGCCATGGTACGTATATAATAATAATGCCTTGCATTTATATAGCGCCTTTCTCACCAGCCGGCGACTGAAAGTGCTTTACAATGATGAGAGGGAAGCTCGCCTCTACCACCACCAATATAGGCTCCTTACCCTCAGCTGTCTCAGTAATCCAGCTGTATAAACAAAACATCAACTGTTTAAATCCTTCTGGATAAGGATGTCTGCTATTCTTCTTCTTCTTCTTCTCCTCATTATTATTCCTACATTCCCCTTACAGCGGTATATTGGAACAATAGAGGAGATACAAGAGAACTTACCTACACATGGTTTCTCTTTGAGAGGTCCCCGTCTCTGCCTATGAAGGCAAAAAAAGCCACAGATGAGAAATACAAACGGAAATATGGCAGCAGTAGAGCTCCTGAAGAGCTCAGTTAGTGGTCATCGCAGGAGGGAGATTCTGTAACTGGGGGTGTGTCCCAATACTCGAAAAATGCATCCTCCTTTCTTTCACTACCACCTCCTCTCCTCTGTGCCCCAGAAACAGATCTTTGTGTCCTAATCTAATGCTGCTGATTCGGTTACATATTCATTACAAATGGTTACAAATTGATTAATATCTAGACACAAACCGCGATGTCAGGTACATTGTATACTGTACATGCAACTACTTGTAATTTTCAGGAAGTTTTGCATACTTCCTGGTAGGAGACGAGTGGTAGAGGGGGAGTGGAGAAAAGGAGGAGAGGAGTGAAGAATATTGGGACACAGAATAGAGTTCTGTGATTGGGACTGTGTTTGGGGGTGTGTGTCCTACCCCTGGTTCTGGGCAGTAGGGAGGGGAACCCTTTTGTTTTTCCCCAACATAGAAAGTGGTGAGCTCATGTTCCTGAAGGACAAAAGCGCTGCAACGGACAGAAAACAGACTACATTTGTGGCAACAGCGGAATCAGATTAATTGTACATAGGCATTCAACAGACACTCGTTTAGAGCGAATTACACAAGTGCATTAAAAAGCGTCTACTGTGCGTGTGCCAGCATCAGCGCCTCGCAGGTACCAAGCCACAGTCGTATTACATCGTATTATAAGATTGTTTAAAAATACGTCAATGCTATTTTACGCCAGGATAATGTAGCCTACCAGAGTAACGCAGCTAGGTGCAAAACTATGTATAAACAAATGTTAGCTGTATAGCTTTTGCTTTAAGCGCAAAGTGTGCTCAAAATAGCCTCACTGTTACACAAAACATCGTAGCATTTGCTCTCCGTAAATACATAGCTTACCTTATCCACTGCTTCAAAACTTTTCTGCACAATCGTCCTCCTCACTGCAAGCAGGTACTGGCCTGCTTGTTTACAGTTCGTTGTCATTGGTTACCGGCGGAGACATTGTATGAAGCCACGCGCTTGATTCACTGAAAGTGTTCAGACAGCTTTCGCAGCTCGCAGCTCGAGGATAGTCCTACCTGAGCAGTGAGCATAAACACCTACAACCCTTTCATTCAGGTATTGTTTTGTCATTTCACATGGCTTGGACAACCTGGCACATCTGAAAAAGTAGCTTTTTTACTGAATTAATTAGCAGTAGCCTATGTTGTTTTGTTTAGTCAGTTAAAGGGGAATTCCACCCAAAAACAACACTAACCTTATTGAACAGATCAAGGCGCAACTAATCAAGTCTTTATTTGTGGCTTGCCACAGTTATTTGAATATAAAGTTGAAAATTTGGAAAATGCGTCAAAATGGCATATAGCTTGACCACTTGCTCTGAAGTCCAAATAACCACAATTTATCACATAGAGAAATATCCACTACACACCCACCACATATCCTTTCAAGAAAATGTGAATAGGTATATTAATATACATCTCAAAGTCAGCTAATAAACACAGGCTTGAAAGGACTCTGGTTTGTAGGGGTGTGGTCTAAATCCACACCCTCAACCCGAGTGCCATCGACGTCATCCAGCCCTACATGCTTCAACCATAGAACTGTATAAGAACAGTTTGAATCCGGCAAGGAATTAATGCAATCAATTCAAAGTAAAATACAGTGCGGCTGCTATCAATAGATAAATATCACACACAAGCTCGCAATCAAAGTTAAGTTAACTTAAACGCTAAGCAGAGTATTGGAACCGTTTGATCTAACGTTAGTCTATTTAAATCAAGCTGAATTGCAAGGCGGCGCTTCACCACATGCATGTTCCACACAAATCATTAAATAATGGTAGGTTTTATTGAGTTTTTAAAATCTATTTAAAGGCCCATTCATTAATTTCGGTTGCTAATCGAATGAAGATTATGTGCATGACAACTAAGTACTTTGGTGGATAATGGTTCTCGTCGTATTTTTGTTACTGTAACCAGCCACTGAACAATACGACAAGACCAATTCCAAGGCATGGTTCCAAGGCGTAAGTGATTCGTTCGTTTCCATGCTGAGCTGTGCAAGGAGCAAGCTAATGTTACTAGCTAGCACCACGGAGGGATGGATAAAAAGGTGAAAGATTGGGAGAGGGATAAGGAGAGTGGAGAATAATAAACACTTTCTAACGATTCCAAATACAAACGCTGATAACGCGGACAACTATTCTCAAGAGCAAACAAAACGAGCGTTTGGTTCAGACTTTATACAGGATTTCTTCGTGGAACAGGACGGTTTTATTCGCCTCAAACTGTGGGAGGAGTTATGTAATGAGATCAAAGTATGTATTGGTTGAGTTTAGACGTCTACGTCACCATGGACCATTTCGACTCCACCCTTTTTTCAGCATACCGGAATAAAAAGATATATATTTATAGACTGAAATTTAACGAGATTGCAATGGAATTTATTCTTCGTGCTCTATTTGAGACGTAGTGCGTGGAGGGTTGGACCCGAGAAGCACAACTCAGAACAACAGATGTAATAAATACCCGCAAGGGTTTTATTAAGGAAAGTCCAGTAATCGTTGTCTTAGCACAAGCAAAGGTCATACACAAAAAGATCCAGCCAATAAACAAAAGTACCGAGGGAGAAGGCAGTCTCGTCGTCGGTAAGCCAGGCAGTAGTTCGGAACCAGGAAGGCAATCAGCGTGGCAGAGGTACAAAAGGGAGAAGGCAAAAGAATAGTCGAAAAAACAAGCAGGGTCAGACCGGAGTCCTCGCCGCGTGGCAAAAGTACAAAATCAGCAAGCAGGAATCGTGGTCAGGACAGGCAGTGAAAACAAAAGGCTGGCAGTAAACAGTGGTCAAAAAACAGGCTTGGATCAAAACAGGAAATCAGAAAACGTAAACTTGACAAATGCTTAAGAGTGCTAGTGAGGCAACAATTTCGCAAGGACATGACATGAACACTGATCTTATATGCAGGTGTAGACAGGTGCAGACACTTAGCTTGAGAGCAGCAGGAAATTCACAACAGCTTGAGAAAATGACACGTAACGAGGCAATTAGTAAATCATTAGTAGTTAACCTATCCTGACCTAGCGTTAGTAAATTAGTAATTAGACAAGGGAGAATGAAACAATTAGGGAAGCGTGAGTGACAGCAAGAGAAGAAACAGCATGAACGCAAGGCTGCGGAAAAACATGGAAATATGTATGCAAACTAATAAACTATGACAGAACGTGAATACAAATAAGGGCGTGACATAACAATAAACATAAAACATGGCGTGGAACGGTTAGAACCGTAACACTATTGGTGCTTAATACATACCTTAATAGCCATAAATAACGTGGTTATAAGCATATTACGGATTGTTTTTGACCGTCACTTTAAGGGACAGGCTCAGATATGTTCCCAGAAGGAAATCCTGCAGCCAAACGGATGACAGCTTCGACACACCTCCACGCGCTTCCTCATTTGCATTCAGTTAAAAGAAGTGAGTTGAGGCGATTCTCTGGTTATAGTGTCACTGAAGAGCATAAGACCTAAGCTTCAACATGAACAAACTTCTATTCTGCCTGGTTTTTAGCTTGGTGGTGCTTCAGTGTGTGGTGAGTCAAACTGACAATGTTCCAAAATAACTATATCAGCAAGCTACAACAGGCTGCCTGTCAATAACCTACTCGCTGCAATATTTATTTTGGATAACATTTGATAAAATAAATATTTTATTTCCCCATGTGTAGATGGCGAAGGAAGACAACCCTGAAAAGGTAATATTAAATATTACTTTCTTCATTTATTTTATTTGGCTTAACTCTTATTTGGGTAGTTTTGTTCTTCTTTGCAGAACGTAGTTGAATATTCAACAAGGTTGTTGACATGTTGTCAATAGAGCCGGCACTTCTTGCACTTTTGCTGTCTTTCTAGCTAATCGTGCAGTAAGGTAAAGGTTAATAAAACACCTTGGGAAATGTATATTATGATATTATAAGGCAGTGATATAGTGGGTCTGTCTTATTGCATTAAATCCTGTCCTACCTGAGCAGTGAGCATAAACACCTACAACCCTTTCATTCAGGTATTGTTTTGTAATTTCACATGGCTTGGACAACCTGGCACATCTGAAAAAGTAGCTTCTTTACTGAATTAATTAGCAGTAGCCTATGCTGTTTTGTTTAGTCAGTTAAAGGGGAATTCCACCCAAAAACAACATTAAACTTATTGAACAGATCAAGGCGCAACTAATCAAGTCTTTATTTGTGGCTGGCCAAAAAAAAATCTGTACTGAGTTATTTGAATATAAAGTTGAAAATTCAGTAGAGGTATGCGTCAAAATGGCGTATAGCTTGACCACTTGCTCTTTTTGAATGTATGACTTTAAATACCCTTTTCGGGCTTTGTTTTCTAAGGCGGGAAACAGAAATGCATATTTAAAGGTGGTGTGCTTGAGTTAAGCGTACCATCTCTCACCTCTAAAATAGTCTGCTATACAATAAAGGGCTTTATGTTCCTGATCTTCAGGCCAGGAACCAGTCTATTGTGTTGCTAATCTAGAACCAGCCTATTGTGTTGTTAATCTAGAACCAGTCTATTGTGTTGCTAATCTAGAACCAGCCTATTGTGTTGTTAATCTAGAACCAGTCTATTGTGTTGCTAATCTAGAACCAGTCTATTGTGTTGTTAATCTAGAACCAGTCTATTGTGTTCTTAATCTAGAACCAGTCTATTGTGTTGTTAATCTAGAACCAGTCTATTGTGTTGTTAATCTAGAACCAGTATATTGTGTTCTTAATCTAGAACCAGCCTATTGTGTTGTTAATCTAGAACCAGTCTATTGTGTTGTTAATCTAGAACCAGTCTATTGTGTTGTTAATCTAGAACCAGTCTATTGTGTTTTTAATATAGAACCAGTCTGGTTTTTAGCTTGGTGGTGCTTCAGTGTGTGGTGAGTCAAACTGACAATGTTCCAAAATAACTATATCAGCAAGCTACAACAGGCTGCCTGTCAATAACCTACTAGCTGCAATATTTATTTTGGATAACATTTGATAAAATAAATATTTTATTTCCCCATGTGTAGATGGCGAAGGAAGACTACCCTGAAAAGGTAATATTAAATATGACTTTCTTCATTTATTTTATTTGGCTTAACTCTTATTTGGGTAGTTTTGTTCTTCTTTGCAGAACGTAGTTGAATATTCAACAAGGTTGTTAACATGTTGTGAGAGCCGGCACTTCTTGCACTTTTGCTGTCTTTCTAGCTAATCGTGCAGTAAGGTAAAGGTTAATAAAACGCCTTGGGGAATGTATATTATGATATTATAAGGCAGTGATATAGTGTGTCTGTCTTATTGCATTAAATCCTGTGTGTATTATAAAGCAGTGATATAGTGTGTCTGTCTTATTGCATTAATTCCTGTGCGTATTATAAAGCAGTGATATAGTGTGTCTGTCTTATTGCATTAAATCCTGTGCGTATTATAAAGCAGTGATATAGTGTGTCTGTCTTATTGCATTAAATCCTGTGCGTATTATAAAGCAGTGATATAGTGTGTCTGTCTTATTGCATTAAATCCTGTGCGTATTATAAAGCAGTGATATAGTGTGTCTGTCTTATTGCATTAAATCCTGTGCGTATTATAAAGCAGTGATATAGTGTGTCTGTCTTATTGCATTAAATCCTGTGCGTATTATAAAGCAGTGATATAGTGTGTCTGTCTTATTGCATTAAATCCTGTGCGTATTATAAAGCAGTGATATAGTGTGTCTGTCTTATTGCATTAAATCCTGTGCATATTATAAAGCAGTGATATAGTGTGTCTGTCTTATTGCATTAAATCCTGTGCGTATTATAAAGCAGTGATATAGTGTGTCTGTCTTATTGCATTAAATCCTGTGCGTATTATAAAGCAGTGATATAGTGTGTCTGTCTTATTGCATTAAATCCTGTGCGTATTATAAAGCAGTGATATAGTGTGTCTGTCTTATTGCATTAAATCCTGTGCGTATTATAAAGCAGTGATATAGTTTGTCTGTCTTATTGCATTAATTCCTGTGCGTATTATAAAGCAGTGATATAGTGTGTCTGTCTTATTGCATTAAATCCTGTGCGTATTATAAAGCAGTGATATAGTGTGTCTGTCTTATTGCATTAAATCCTGTGCGTATTATAAAGCAGTGATATAGTGTGTCTGTCTTATTGCATTAAATCCTGTGCGTATTATAAAGCAGTGATATAGTGTGTCTGTCTTATTGCATTAATTCCTGTGCGTATTATAAAGCAGTGATATAGTGTGTCTGTCTTATTGCATTAATTCCTGTGCGTATTATAAAGCAGTGATATAGTGTGTCTGTCTTATTGCATTAAATCCTGTGTGTATTATAAAGGTTGAAACAAGTGCGGCTTGGGTCTTGGCCCCGGCTCAAGTCCTGCTGCAGCTTGGAATGACGGTGTTTCCAGCTCTTCTCTACGAACTACTGTGACCCGCCTCTCACCCAAACCCCCGCTGCTGACCCGCCTCTCGCCCAAACCCCCGCTGCTGACCCGCCTCTCGCCCAAACCCCCGCTGCTGACCCGCCTCTCCCCCAAACCCCCGCTGCTGACCCGCCTCTCACCCAAACCTCTGGCCTTGCACCCGCCCTCCCAGCCCTACCCAGCACCACAGTGAAAATTCAAATATGAAGCATCTTTCATTTTTGTACTGAAATACATGAATGTGTATTAGAAAAGTATTGCTTTTGCGTTAAATAAAGGCTTTCATTTGATTGTTTAAAGTGTGTGATGTTTTTCTTCCCAGAACAGAGTAGAGCCTCCCGACACAGCAGTCAGGATAAACTGCGATGATTTATGAGTGATAATTATTAATCAATCATATAATCAATCAATAGCAGTATCACTGGGTTCAAAGAGTCATTCTCCATCTTGTCTGTAGAACAAGGACAGGCAAGGGGAATATGGCAGAAACATTACCAAATCATCTTCAGATGAGTGAATTGTAGGAAGAAGGTTCCTTAATTCAGAGTGTTTGGAACCACAGCAGTAGCTCGCTATAATGGTCAGGAATTTGAGAGCAACGTGAAAGTTGCAGGTTTAAACGAAACCGCTTAAACATGAACTGCTTTAGTAAATATCCAGATGCATAAATGGATGGTTTGTAAAAATGTAAGCTGTATAAATTGTTCTTGGGGCATTTGTACCTTATAGCAATGTGGATAGGGTCCCAGTTTATTTGGAGACCCTCTGTATAGAGATTGTAACTTCGTATTTGTAACGCTGCCCAGGTTTCCAGACGTAATCCAGGTCTGAACCGCCTGGGGTGTACAGTCCAGGGCCCAAACCTTGTGTTATATGTGCAGAATATTTTAGGTTTTATACCTACACATCACATTTTCTGTGTTTTATAACACATATAATTTACAATATCATATAACACATATATTTTACAATATCATATAACACATATATTTTACAATATCATATAACACATATAATTTACAATATAATTTACAATACTTTACAATTACTGATATAGAAACTCAGGTCGTTACTCATTAAAGCCATTACATGCCAAGAACGACGCAAATAAACAACACAAAATCACTAATATTTTGGAGGCGAATTTGACGCACCTAATATATTCACACCAAAAGTCAAGCGATTTAACGATTAATTACACAGGTTTTTGGAAAAAATTTGCACCACCATAAAATGGAGTCTATATGAAATGACAATGACCTGGTCCTGCCTGGCCACACCTCCCCTCCTCCTGCCTGGCCACACCTCCCCTCCTCCTCCGCCCTCTTCCTCCTCACATAGGCCACTGTGTCTTCCACAACTTCTTCACCTCCTCAACTATAAAATAAAATAATAGTAGCTACGCTATAGCTGTTAAACACACTAAACAAACAACACCAACTGATAAGATGGCACCGCCTGCTTTAGTAGTGTAGTGATAGAAAATATTCCTCATGATGAAGTATATCTATTTCCAGCTCCTGGCCAAGTACAGCAAGACACTTGTGCTGTAAGCTTACATGTCAAATAATACATCGTCTGATTACTGCATTACTGTTGTATTTGGGCAATAAACGTCCGCAAAGGAACAAACTGAATACAATTGTGCTGGGAATGATAGATACAGTGCAGTCCATAAGTATTTGGACAGTGACACTATATTTGTTGTTTGGTTCTGTACTGCAGCACATTGCATTTTAGATTAAACAATGAATATGAGTTTAAAGGAGCTATATGTAAAACTGACACCGAGCGTTTATTGGGTACTGCAGTCTATGGCAAGCCGTTTTAACATTTATTCCTCAAGATTTACTAGTACGTATTCTAAAGTTACTAGTATTTATTTTTTAGTTACTAGTCACTAATCCAATATTGACTAGTATCTATTTCAATTTTACTAGTAACTATTCATTAGATACTAGTACTTATTATTTAGTTACTAGTAACTATTCCAATAGTTACGAGTAACTATTTCAATAGTTACGAGTAACTATTCAATTTTTACTAGTACAATGTTTTTAGATACTAGTACTTATATTTTATAGCTGAAAGAAAGACATACAGCCTAAATAGTTAGTACAGCCTAAATGTTTGCATAAGTAAAATATGGAAATACGCAAACAGTATATATATATATATTTATATAAATCTTTAGCTAGCTAGCTAAATTAAAACGATGCTGAACTTAGCTTAGGCATGCGTAAATCGGCTGTCGGAGTGCCGGAGTACATCTGGTTGTTTGTAATGGAAAGTGGGTGGAGTCAACCCGGAGAATAGTGAATCACACAGGCTAATACAAAAACAGACGTTTCGACCCGGAATGGAAATTTCAAAGAAGAACATACTGGCTGTAGCATTGTTGTCGGAGAAGCCAGTATTTCGACATAGCATGTTTCCTTAATCTCTGATGACATATCATGGTAATTTTATGATTTAGTACAGTAAATGTGTTACATATAGCTCCTTTAAGGTGCAGACTGTGTGAAAGTTTTTAGAACCTGAAATAAACACAACAGGGAACGTTTAGGGCAACCTTAAGAACATACAGGGAACATTTCTAGAACATGATTTTTTTAGCTGGGGACATTGTTCTGCTGCAAGCTGAAGCGCCATCCAATGAGTTGTGAGAACTCAGGTGAAAAAGTAGTAACACACAGCGGGCCAAGCAACAGCTGAGCAGCCAATTGTCCAATTACATTTAGTCCCCAAAATGGGGGCCTATGCACAAAGGGCTGCAGTTCCTACATGTTCCCCCTTTAAGGAAGTAAATATCCTTAAATTAAAGCTGACAGTGTGCAATATAACCTTATGTTGATTGGTTCATATACGTAGTGTGGAACCCATGATTGACTAAATGGCTGTCAATCATCAAGGGTCTGAGGTATCAAACTAGCCTCAAACCATCACTCGATATGGATGGATCACTTGAAGGGTTGTTTCTTCTTCCATAAAGATCTATTCAAAGGCTCACAATTACGAGGGCAAATATCCAACATGCAGCAATATCACATTTTTATTGATTGATTAACTTAAAGGGGAAACTTGGTTGGCAACAACATGACAAGAATATATAGCCTATGTGACGCACACAATGTGGTCACAATTTGGTGTTTATGTCTGCATTCATTTGTGATTGGTTTTATTTAAAAACATGTTTTAAGTGAGTGCTCCCGTGATATCCGCTGGGCATAATGTATTCTGGCTGGTGGGGTTTATTTATTTTTTTGCTTGGGTGAGTCAATCGTGCTCAAGTTTTAAATAGAGCGCTGAGCTGCTCGATTGTTTTACTGTTGCTGCGTGATGGTTTCTGTTCCGCAATACAGTTTTTCATTATAAAAATATAATGCAATTATTTTCACACCTCTGCTGCAAAACTTTAAACACAACAAAAACCTGCTTCGTGTTTCACTGACAAAACTGAAATAAAAAGAAACTACATAAATTAAAGTTACATATATTATTTATTTCAGTTAGGCTACGGAATATTAAAAAATGTCACTGGTTTAGCTTTAAGAGACTATGGTAGAGGAATGTCACTGGTTTAGCTTTAAGAGACTATGGTAGAGGAAGCATTGATTCGTCCTCTCTGTGGTCGCTATCTCCCTGTGGACTATTTGCATACGTCACTTTGTGATGGGCGGTCCAGTCTGAGCTGTGTTGGGGAAGTGAGGACTATGTTGGGGAAGTGGGGACTGTGTTGGGGAAGTGGGGACTATGTTGGGGAAGTGAGAAGGGAAGTTTTAGCAGCACTTATGTTCAGCACTCTGAATACAGAACACAAATGGCATCAACGGTTAAAACTCCTCACTTATCCAACACTTAAAATAGATTTAATTTATTAATTATTAATTATTGTTCATTATTATCAAAAATATCAATTAAATTGCCAAATTTATTGATAGGCAGAACAACCTGTAGGATCAACATTTATCAAAATGTACAACTCACAACCAAATTAAAATGAAGAAATTCATTAAATAACCAGTATTCCATGCCTTATCTATGTCTTGGTTTGTGGGTTTTCTTTTCTTTTCCGCTGCAATCCTCGTCCTGTTTCCCGATTGAGAATCTATCAGATTTTTTTTACATTCCGGTCTGGGGTTTTGCTTTCCCGTGCTCGTTATTAATTTCACCTGTGCTTCTACCGGCGGGGTATTTAGGTTTCTTACTTCCGCTTCAATTGATGAAAGATGATACCAGACCACAGCTTATCTCTTCCAAGGTAATTTCCAGAAGACCAAAGTCCAAAAACCAACAGACAGCCGAATATTCAAAAAGACCACAGATGAAATGTAAAAATCCCAATGAGCCAAGGCAAAGAAAGTAAGGCCCCACGCAAGACTAAACACCACAAATCCACATCAGATACAAGACTCATGCCAACTCAAATTAAAGACAGGTCCACATTTGAAGTAGTTGAAAGATGGGGAGGGGTCGCTTTCTTTCTCCTGGTCCATGTATACTTCATCAAAAGAGGATCTGAAGAATCCTGATCGCTTTCCTTATTGGTTCAAATCAATCTACAATACAACACATCTTTTTAAGGTGATAAGGAAATTAACCCTCTCCTGGTGAGCATTATAGGTTTTGAGATTTTTTGGGAGGGATTTTTTTGGGAGGGACACCTTTGGCTCTTATTTAAAAGTGTTGGTTAGCTAATAGGTGGAAAGACTAGATCAGGCAATAATTAAACCAAGTTTTAAAAAAAAGTTATTCTAGTATACATGTAGCCTTGCCTAGTGTCCGTAGGTATATATATATTTGAATTTATGGAATCCTAATAGTATGAGGTAGGTCAGTGTGAGGTTTGTCATGCCACCCCTCTTGACACACGCACACACATACACACCCACACATACACATGCACATACACACACACACCTCTAATGGCTACCCCCCAGTGCCTACTCTCTGTATCTTATCTCTTGGCTTCTCTGGGCTAGTTTTCTAAGATCAGGATCACCTCCACAATTACCTCGTCTGGCTAAAGAGGAGGGGCCTCAGGTCCCTGAGGATGTGGTTATGCGTGTGGCCTCGGGTCCCTGAGGATGTGGTTATGCTTATACCCTATCTGCTACGGTCACCTATCTGTGTATCTGTGTATGTGGAGCTCCCTGTGCTGTAGTTAAGAGAGGTCTCTTACAAAAAAGTATACATGCGAAAAAGTAATGTCACATAATATGTAATCATGTTTTTACTACCACAACACTGCTTATAATACCACATGCAAAATATGTGGCAAATGGTACGTAAAGACTTTTTGGCAATATAATCATTTGCACGGGATATGCAGTTTGTAAATTAAGCCTCGAGTTAATGGTCTGGTGGCGGTGTTCACACAAATTTCCCCCTCTACTGGACTACTTGCCGAAGATGAAGACGAAGCGTGAATGTCCCTCCGCACCTCATGGCGTCGCTGTTCCAAATTCATCATGTATTAACTGAGGTTATAGCGCAGTACGCGTCACACTGCTGTGTGTTCAGCACATTTACCTAGCTAGCTAGCCAGCTAGTTATTTTATCGAAATAACTTGTGACCGAAGTTCAAAGCAGTTTATACTCAAATTGAAGAACTGGTGAAAGTATACGAACAAAATGAGTTGTCTATGGATGGGCAATGTGAGTCTTCTTTCTTTGAAAGGCCGCTTGTGCTAGCTAGCATACACGCTAACGCTAACAACTCTGCAGCCTGCATGCACTACGAGCTTAGCTATAACTCACTAGGTAGAGTAGTAACTCATTTAACGTTAGCTAGTTAATAAACAATCTAGATACATCGGATTGGCAGTTATACATGCTAGCAAGCTAACGTTAGTTTGATCAGACACGTGATATGTAGATAACGTTATACTGTAAATATAGAGACCGATAAACTGGAACATTGATTCATTGAGTAACTGACTCGCTAACTGCCCGTGTGGGTGAATTGTTGGTATTAAAGTTAGCTAACCGACTTGATACTAGTACTGGGAAAACGGAACGGAATTAGAACCGTTCCCCGGGTTATCTGAAGCATAATGACATTCTAATGGATAGGGATAGAAATCTAGCTTGAATGTTGGGTACAGATAGCCAGCTAGTTTAGATCGATAGTCGTCGTTTTTCTAAATTTGCTGACGTTAGAAAACTCGCCCATCGTTATTGAAGCACACAACCCGTGTAATAGTACTAGTTGTGCTACGGCAAGTTGCTATTATCGCTTCCACACTGGGCTTGACACATTGGCATGGATATTTGTGGCAGTAAAATAATTAATTGGAGTCCTTTACTGAGGAGTTATGTGTCTGTGCCACACAGAAAATGTGTGCTAGAATCTTCCCAAAGACAATGACATGAATCTTATAAATATTGTGCCAGTTAAGACTGTACATAGTCGTTTTGAAATAACTGTTAGCAAAAAAACATAAATATTTAAACATCTGTTGGGCTGCATTGCATTTAAACAGAAGATAATTCTGTCAGTAAGTGGCAAAGTGGATCCAGTGGCATGACCCTTCATACTGCTAGATGATCATGACAAAATGCCATGTTTATGCCTCACTCACCTGCATGTACCCACAGAATATACCTGTTTATGCCTCACTCACCTGCATGTACCCACAGAATATACCTGTTTATGCCTCACTCACCTGCATGTACCCACAGAATATACCTGAAGGGGTATATTTGCACTATTATTAAGTAATATGTTTTTACGCAGTATCTACAGTTGAGCACAGCTCTGGTTCTTAAGGCTTTATGCTCAGGTTTCAGTCCTCTTCACACAGATACACACCTCAGGATTTATGCAGGAAATGCTTCTCTGTGTGTAACTTTCTGTTTCCTGCTAGCTGGAACCTTATATGGATGAGAAGTTCATCTCCCGTGCCTTTGCTACCATGGGGGAGCTGGTGGTGGGGGTTAGGATAATCCGCAATAAAATGACATGGTGAGACAAGGCCTGTGTGTGTGTGTGTGTGTGTGTGTGTGTGTGTGTGTGTGTGTGTGTCTGTGTGTGTGCGAGAGTGTTTGTTCCTGTGTAAGACAGTGTTTTAGGGGTGCTGTGGGGTATGAGAGTGGTTGTGCTTGTTCCTGTGTAAGACAGTGTTTTTGGGTTTTAGGGGTGCTGTGGGGTATGAGAGTGGTTGTGCTTGTTCCTGTGTAAGACAGTGTTTTAGGGTATGAGAGTGGTTGTGCTTGTTCCTGTGTAAGACAGTGTTTTTGGGTTTTAGGGGTGCTGTGGGGTATGAGAGTGGTTGTGCTTGTTCCTGTGTAAGGCAGTGTTTTGGGGTTTTAGGGGTGCTGTGGGGTATGAGAGTGGTTGTGCTTGTTCCTGTGTAAGACAGTGTTTTAGGGGTGCTGTGGGGTATGAGAGTGTTTGTGCTTGTTCCTGTGTAAGACAGTGTTTTTGGGTTTTAGGGGTGCTGTGGGGTATGAGAGTGTTTGTGCTTGTTCCTGTGTAAGACAGTGTTTTAGGGGTGCTGTGGGGTATGAGAGTGTTTGTGCTTGTTCCTGTGTAAGACAGTGTTTTTGGGTTTTAGGGGTGCTGTGGGGTATGAGAGTGTTTGTGCTTGTTCCTGTGTAAGACAGTGTTTTAGGGGTGCTGTGGGGTATGAGAGTGTTTGTGCTTGTTCCTGTGTAAGACAGTGTTTTTGGGTTTTAGGGGTGCTGTGGGGTATGAGAGTGTTTGTGCTTGTTCCTGTGTAAGACAGTGTTTTTGGGTTTTAGGGGTGCTGCGGGGTACTGTTTTGTGGAGCTGGCAGATGAAGCTACAGCAGAAAGGTGTCTCCGTAAGATCAACGGGAAGCCCCTTCCAGGAGCCACACCGGTACCACACAGCAACCTCCTTTAACCTTTAACCTCCTGCTTTAAGCTTTAACCTTTAGCCACCTACTTTAACCTTTACTGTCCTAATGTCAGGTTGGGGGTGAAGGGGCCAGGTGTTTCTGATGACGTTGTTGTTCTCTCCACAGCCCAAAAGGTTCAAGCTCAACCGGGCGACATACGGGAGGCAGGGGGACAGCAGGTACGCCCCCTCACACCCTCCGCTGCGCCTCCACACGCTCTGCTGCACCTCCTCACATGCTCCGCTGCGCCTCTACACGCTCCGCTACGTCTCCACACACGCTCCGCTGCGCCTCCACACACGCTCCGCTGTGCCTCCACACACACTCTGCTGCGCCTCCACACGCTCCGCTGTGCCTCCACACAGCCAGACTGTACAGTGTATTAGCTGTGATTGTGCTCGTGTTCCTACCTGCTATAGATTTACTGCCAGCAGAATTCAGATTATGATGTCATCAACCTCCTCAGGACGAGAGTACACTGTTTCCTCGTGTGCAAATCAGGTGCACGTTGTAGCAGTGTTACAGGAACATTATAGCAATGTTACGGCAACTTTAGCTGGTGCTCCCTGCGCTTGGTTTTTCAGGGTTCTGCTCTTACGTCTGTGTTTCTCTCAGAAATAGGGGGGGTCCCCCAGACGGCCGCGGCTCTCAACCGTACCCCTACAATCACAGCCAGTACTACCAGCAGTACCCCAACTACTACAACAACTGGGGCTATGATCACAACACTGCGGGCTACTCCTACAGCCAGTACGATTACAACACACAGGTACCACAGCGCTAACGGCTACTCCTACAGCCAGTACGATTACAACACACAGGTACCACAGCGCTAACGGCTACTCCTACAGCCAGTACGATTACAGCACACAGGTACCACAGCGCTAACGGCTACTCCTACAGCCAGTACGATTACAACACACAGGTACCACAGCGCTAACGGCTACTCCTACAGCCAGTACGATTACAACACACAGGTACCACAGCGCTAACGGCTACTCCTACAGCCAGTACGATTACAACACACAGGTACCACAGTGCTAACGGCTACTCCTACAGCCAGTACGATTACAGCACACAGGTACCACAGCGCTAACGGCTACTCCTACAGCCAGTACAATTACAACACACAGGTACCACAGCGCTAACGGCTACTCCTACAGCCAGTACAATTACAACACACAGGTACCACAGCGCTAACGGCTACTCCTACAGCCAGTACGATTACAACACACAGGTACCACAGTGCTAACGGCTACTCCTACAGCCAGTACGATTACAGCACACAGGTACCACAGCGCTAACGGCTACTCCTACAGCCAGTACAATTACAACACACAGGTACCACAGCGCTAACGGCTACTCCTACAGCCAGTACAATTACAACACACAGGTACCACAGCGCTAACGGCTACTCCTACAGCCAGTACGATTACAACACACAGGTACCACAGTGCTAACGGCTACTCCTACAGCCAGTACGATTACAACACACAGGTACCACAGCGCTAACGGCTACTCCTACAGCCAGTACGATTACAACACACAGGTACCACAGCGCTAACGGCTACTCCTACAGCCAGTACGATTACAACACACAGGTACCACAGTGCTAACGGCTACTCCTACAGCCAGTACGATTACAACACACAGGTACCACAGCGCTAACGGCTACTCCTACAGCCAGTACGATTACAGCACATAGGTACCACAGCGCTAACGGCTACTCCTACAGCCAGTACGATTACAACACACAGGTACCACAGCGCTAACGGCTACTCCTACAGCCAGTACGATTACAGCACATAGGTACCACAGCGCTAACGGCTACTCCTACAGCCAGTACAATTACAGCACACAGGTACCACAGCGCTAACGGCTACTCCTACAGCCAGTACAATTACAACACACAGGTACCACAGCGCTAACGGCTACTCCTACAGCCAGTACGATTACAGCACACAGGTACCACAGCGCTAACGGCTACTCCTACAGCCAGTACGATTACAGCACACAGGTACCACAGCGCTAACGGCTACTCCTACAGCCAGTACGATTACAGCACACAGGTACCACAGCGCTAACGGCTACTCCTACAGCCAGTACGATTACAGCACACAGGTACCACAGCGCTAACGGCTACTCCTACAGCCAGTACGATTACAGCACACAGGTACCACAGCGCTAACGGCTACTCCTACAGCCAGTACAATTACAACACACAGGTACCACAGCGCTAACGGCTACTCCTACAGCCAGTACGATTACAGCACACAGGTACCACAGCGCTAACGGCTACTCCTACAGCCAGTACGATTACAGCACACAGGTACCACAGCGCTAACGGCTACTCCTACAGCCAGTACGATTACAGCACACAGGTACCACAGCGCTAACGGCTACTCCTACAGCCAGTACGATTACAACACACAGGTACCACAGCGCTAACGGCTACTCCTACAGCCAGTACGATTACAGCACACAGGTACCACAGCGCTAACGGCTACTCCTACAGCCAGTACGATTACAGCACACAGGTACCACAGCGCTAACGGCTACTCCTACAGCCAGTACGATTACAGCACACAGGTACCACAGCGCTAACGGCTACTCCTACAGCCAGTACGATTACAGCACATAGGTACCACAGCGCTAACGGCTACTCCTACAGCCAGTACAATTACAGCACACAGGTACCACAGCGCTAACGGCTACTCCTACAGCCAGTACGATTACAGCACACAGGTACCACAGCGCTAACGGCTACTCCTACAGCCAGTACGATTACAACACACAGGTACCACAGCGCTAACGGCTACTCCTACAGCCAGTACGATTACAGGTATCACCTGCGTGCACTTTCACTCGCACATACACACACATAAACTCTCTCACACACACACACACGCATGCACACACACACTCACTGTGCTTTTACACTATCTCTGATCTTTAGAATAACACCCACCTTGTGCTTTACTGTGATTTTAAACATGTTAATATTGAGTTTTTACAGAAACATGTGAATGTTAATGATTGACGGGTCCTTTCATTTTAGACATATGAAGAGGCAGAAGATGATGGGCTAGAAGGTGAGTCTGCCGGCCATTCTTTCTGTGCAGCTGAGTGCAGTGTGTCCTGTCTCTCTGTGCAGCTGAGTGCAGTGTGTCCTGTCTTTCTGTGCAGCTGAGTGCAGTGTGTCCTGTCTTTCTGTGCAGCTGAGTGCAGTGTGTCCTGTCTCTTTGCAGCTGAGTGCAGTGTGTCATGTCTCTCTGTGCAGCTGAGTGCAGTGTGTCCTGTCTCTTTGCAGCTGAGTGCAGTGTGTCCTGTCTCTCTGTGCAGCTGAGTGCAGTGTGTCCTGTCTCTCTGTGCAGCTGAGTGCAGTGTGTCCTGTCTCTCTGTGCAGCTGAGTGCAGTGTGTCGTGTCTCTCTGTGCAGCTGAGTGCAGTGTGTCATGTCTCTCTGTGCAGCTGAGTGCAGTGTGTCCTGTCTCTCTGTGCAGCTGAGTGCAGTGTGTCCTGTCTCTCTGTGCAGCTGAGTGCAGTGTGTCCTGTCTCTCTGTGCAGCTGAGTGCAGTGTGTCCTGTCTCTCTGTGCAGCTGAGTGCAGTGTGTCCTGTCTCTCTGTGCAGCTGAGTGCAGTGTGTCCTGTCTCTCTGTGCAGCGTGTCCTGTCTCTCTGTGCAGCTGAGTGCAGTGTGTCCTGTCTCTCTGTGCAGCTGAGTGCAGTGTGACCTGTCTCTCTGTGCAGCTGAGTGCAGTGTGTCCTGTCTCTCTGTGCAGCTGAGTGCAGTGTGTCCTGTCTCTCTGTGCAGCTGAGTGCAGTGTGTCCTGTCTCTCTCTGCAGATCCCGGGATGCAGCTGGACGTGATGGAGGCTAACAGGCAGTTCATGGAGGAGAGCGAGGAGCTGTATGACGCCCTGATGGAATGCCATTGGCCGCCCCGGGACTCCGCCCACCTCCCCATCTCCCTTTAGCCCTACCCACAATTTACATGACTCTCGGCCGAAAGACACATCTTCTCTGTAGGACCCGTGGAAGATTAAAGGTTAAAGATCATTTTGAGTCAGGCTGGGCTGGCATTCCTAACGCTCCTGGATGACTAGCCTTTTTAACTCCTCTTTCCTCTCAGGGAATCTGCAGGATTCTTTTTTCTCGCCATTTTCGCTGGCCTCACCCCCTCCATTATCCCCCCTCCCCCAGGGGCTTATGGCAAAGCAGCAGGTGTGGCCTGGCGACACTATAAACTGCACTGTGTACCACAGACTGGCCTGGTACATGGCCTAAGTGCGGAGCAGTGTGTCTGAACTTGGTCCTGCAACGGAAAATCCTTTAGCAGCTTGTATGCGTTTAATTTGAGCTGCAGCTGCAGGCCTGATACACGTCTCTGTGCATACAGTGTGCCTCATGTTGCATTGTGGGATTGGATAAAGCTCACAGAAAGGTGGCAGGCTGGCTGCTTCAGCTTGTTTTTTGAGTCCAATAAACATGAGCACATTCAGGTCAGACCTGGGAGTGTTTTCTGCTGTAGAAACTCAGAACAGTCTAAACTATGTCATTGCCATTATTGCACACACATTCGTTTTGGTTACGTGAGGAAAGTTTTAAGTTGCGTTTGTATTAAATGTGTGCCGAACATTGACTAAAGAATCCAGCATGTTTTCTCCTAAATTTAATCTCTTGGGAATTATTGGAGAACAGCAATGGAAGAAAACACATCACAATTAGACCTTTCAGAATAAATTCTCCATCTTGTATTATTTAGCAAAAAGAATAAAGAATTATACTTCTCTTTTTTAGCGCTGTGGTACACTGAGTTTTTATTGTTAAATGTTTGCGCTGAAATGCATTTCACACTGCGGCATGACTAAAGCACTGGTGCCAATACTGCACTGTAGAAAAGCAGCCGAACACAAGTGTGCAGCTCATTCCAGAACAGCAGTGTAGGAGTGAGGCTGGTTGGACTTCCCTTAATAAACCATTTTTAATTTTTTTTTTTATCATTGACTGAAGCAGGCCGGCATCTCTAGATCATGTGAGTGTGTCACCGTCTCCATGGAGATGGATACCAGGAGCGGTGCGGATGTCATGGGACCGGCGGGGGGGGGGGGGGGGGCACTGCTGCACTGAAGGCCCCCTATGACTGTCTCCTGTATTCCTGTATGACTGGATTTGACAGTAAATGTGTGTATCTATGGTTCACTTCCAACCACTGTCATTCATGAGCATAGACGAATGGAATTGGGATGTTTTGTGCAGAGGGATAAATGTGAATGTGAAATAAATAGCACGTGTACAGCGGTAAAATAAAGTTTTAAAAATATGCATTAGTAACATGCACTGTACTAGGTACATGCATTGTACATGTTTTGACACATTTGAATATATTGGCCTAAATTTTAAAGGGTGGGTCACAGAAATGTAACAAAATGGGTCCTGGACTCTGTCCTGGTCCTGTGTGTGTGTGTGTGTGTGTGTGTGCGCGTGTGTGTGTCTATAGGTATGACTGGGAGCAGTTTTCAAATAATTTCTTCCACTCGGTCAAGCCTGGGGGCCAGTTCAAAATGAATAGCTGTAAAATTGCTACCTTTATGCATTACAGCAGGGATCTAATTTTAATCTGATATACATTATATTTAATCTGGTATTATTTATTGCTGTCTAAAAACGGTTGAATTGGAAATATACTAACTAATCCAGGAGTAAAACCGATTGGTGTAATATGTGCAGAAATGACCACTAGATGCCCTCTGACATTCTCTTTAAAATTGTACATGAGGCCATAGCTACTATTTCCATTAAACTTGAGGGATCCATGCAGCGCAACATTTCGCGAATATTCACAGATATATATCCTAAGTGTAACATCTGATGTGCTTCTTACTGCTATGGGGTTGATCCGCGCCGTTGTTGTAAAGATCAACGTGAATGCGCAGCGTGACGCCCTGATATACGTCACTATTTAACGACATTAGTGACGTTTCCGCCGGTCTTTGGGCTTGTGACGAAACATCTGTCGATTTGGAGAAACGGAAGCCTCTTCACGGAGATCTTGAAACAAGCTTCTTAAACAAGTAACGCTCGCTAAGGTTTTATTACACAACAGTGGAACTAATGCACTTGGCATATGCGTGATGGGCTTTTACCAACGTTAATGTCACAGAGCTGTCCAGTCTCGGTAGCTACGCTAAACTGATTGGAGTAATGAATGCTATACGTTAGCGAGCTCTGTCGCTGCGTAACGTTGTGTCCAACAACACAACACAGATGGCAATGTTGTTAGAATGACTGCTATACGTGGTTTCATTTTAGCAAAGTAACAGAAGAACGTACTAACATTACCTTGCTAATGGTGATTGGTCTTGTAGCAGTGTTGCTAGCATAACACAAATAGCTAGCTGCGTTACTGGCGCAAGGTGTTGCCCATTCTAACCGACTAGATGTACAGATGTTTACCTTCTGAATGTGGCTAGCTAAGTGCTAACTATAGCTCAGTACGTTACGCTAGCTTTAGCTAGGTTCCCGTATGACATCGGCAGTGAATTTGAGATTATTGGTTGTTTTGCCAATTTTTCTTGTTGACTCGTCTTTGCGATTATACTGACTAGCTAACTTCAGCATTAACGGCATCTTTACGTCTTGAGTCTATTCAGTGGCGATGTCTTGATCAGGTGCAAGCGGGTCAGTTCATTATGAAAGCCCTGGTTTCCATTAAACATTTAAACAGACCTCAGTCATCACTATGCTTCTTTGTGTCGGAAATGAGAATAGCATTTTTATTTAAAAAACGAATGCAGCTCATAATGTGGTGTTATTTAAGGCTCCGGGTAGAGTGTCTATTATAGTGTGGCCGTGCGCGAGCACTACTGACTCAGAAGCATTTCCTGCAATATTGTGGCCTGGTGTAAACAACCAAAGACGTGTCCGACACTGCGCAAATAAAATAACTAACCTCTGACCTGTGCAACTTTGTGCTGTAAATTATGTGTAACGTTATTGTAAAAAAATAAAAAGCGTAAGAAAACGAAAATTCCTTAAACAGCCCCAGTCTTCGTTGTGCTTACCGCAGCTCTCGCCCATTCACATTGCGCACAGGAAGCTCTGAATATCCAAGTCTGGCACACAACCAAAATGTTTTTGCATTGAACAGTTATTTACTAAACGGCACTGTCACGTACAAGTCCCATAGTGAAGAGAACAGCAGATAAACACCGTTAATTTTGTGCCAGAAAGACGCTGTTTGCTTTGTAACTGCCACATCATCACGTGGTATTTATCTTTTTCGTCCAAAGCCGTACTTTACTTGTGCTTCGCTGTACTGTGCGGGACGGCTGCCTGCAGACCCGGTCAGACCGCGGGACGGCTGCCTGCATTCCCGGTCAGAGTGCGGGACGGCTGCCTGCAGACCCGGTCAGAGCGCGGGACGGCTGCCTGCAGACCCGGTCAGAGCGCGGGACGGCTGCCCGCAGACCCGGTCAGAGCGCGGGACGGCTGCCTGCAGACCCGGTCAGAGCGCGGGACGGCTGCCTGCAGACCCGGTCAGACCGCGGGACGGCTGCCTGCAGACCCGGTCAGAGTGCGGGACGGCTGCCTGCAGACCCGGTCAGAGCGCGGGACGGCTGCCTGCAGACCCGGTCAGAGCGCGGGACGGCTGCCCGCAGACCCGGTCAGAGCGCGGGACGGCTGCCTGCAGACCCGGTCAGAGCGCAGGGAGTCCGGCCTGTCGGCTGTTCGTACTCCAGCGGGCCAGTGGCGCGCCGCCAAAGGGGTGGCCAGGGGGTGCCACGCCACCCTGATATAATCGCTGGCCCCCCCTCGCGAGTCGCATATGCATAATATGCTGCTATGCTGGTGCCTTCTTGTCATTTCGATCCGTTAGCTAACAGCATAGAAATGCCTAAAAGTTGTTGTTTGGTGGTATGCACTACAAACAAGGCAAAAAACCCAGAATTGCGGTTTTATAAGATTCCGAACTGCAAAGACGTGAGGCGTCGGCAGGAAGAAAGGGGAAAATGTGGGACCCTGAAACTCTACATGCTTATGTGTGCAGCAGGCATTGTTTCACAGGTAGCCTAAGTCAAATAAGTTATCCAATTGTCAATTTATGGCTAACTAATATTGCTGTAAGAAACGCTAAAACATTTTGACCATATGCACATGGTTTGTAGTGGAATGTGGATAAATCGGAGTGCTATAACGTTACAGTATTATATTTGCAAGTGCAAAATATTATCATCCACTAACAAAAAAGTTGTGGGCATCCAAAGAACGATAATTTTTCATCGTATGCGTGTAGATTCCAAACAAAAAGAAAAAGCAATCAGCTTTCAATGGGTAGGCTACTCTTCTCATGCAGGTTGTAACTGTTCAAGTAGGCTAAGCTAGTGAAATAGAGGTGCCGTTGTCATAAAATTTCTTCTTACAGTGAAAATGGACAAGTTGTTTACATTCTCGGACAGATGTTAAAGTAAATATTCACCACGGCGTCACTTTCGCCACAAGTCAGCAATTATATCAGGAAATGCCCTCTTTGAAAAAAAATTATAATAAAAAATAAAAAAAAGGCTATGCTGTTACTGCATACCAGTTTTTGCCAAAGCTGCATTACATTACATTACATTAATTTAGCAGCTTTTATCCAAAGCGACGTACAGTAAGTGCATACAGAAAGGTCATCGAAGTAACTACAGAACAGATAAGAAAGCACATTCTTCCCATACAGTAGCAGCTATCCCTAGTAATGAACACAATGCAGTTCACAGTGAACTGGGTAAATCAGCTCTAATACAATTCTATTCTAACTATTATAAACTTGACTATCTTGAGTACACAGTTCAACAAGAGCACAAACCATGAGGTCCTAGATAAGTATTAGTCCAGGTGGAGTCTGAAAAGGTGCGTTTTCAGGCCACGACGGAAAGTAGGCAGGGTTGGCATGGAACGTAGGGGAATGGGAAGTTCGTTCCACCACTGGGGAGCTAGGGTGGAAAAGCTCCGCAGTCGGGACGAGCGAGTGCCATTTACACGGAGGGGGGGAAGTGCAAGTCGCCCTGCAGTAGATGAGCGAAGCGGTCGAGCAGGAACATAGTTCTGGATCAAGTCCTGCAGGTAGACAGGGCCTGTCCTATTGGCTGCAGTGTAGGCCAGGGTCAGAACTTTGAACCTGATCCTGGCTGCAACTGGCAGCCAGTGGAGTGACCTCAACAGGGGGGTGACATGTGAAAATTTCGGGAGGTTGAACACAAGCCGGGCAGGATGGCGCAGGCCGGTAGGCTTGCGAGCAGGGAGTTACAGTAGTCCAGGCGTGAGGTGACCATGGTCTGGACCAAAAGCTGGGTGGAATAGGTGGTCAGGTACGGTCGAATCCTCCTGATGTTGTACAGGAGGAACCTGCAGGACCGTGCCGTCGCCCTGATATAGTCTTTGAAGTTCAGCTGGTCGTCCAGGACCACCCCCAGGTTTTTTGCAGAGCAGGAGGCAGCCACCACGGTCCCGTCAACGGTGATGGAGAGGTCAAGTAGCGGGGAGGTTTTGTGTGGCATGAAGAGGAGCTCTGTCTTGTCGAGGTTGAGCTTCAGGTGATGGGTAGTCATCCACTCAGAGATGTCGGCCAGACAAGCAGATATCCTCTCCTTCACCTCCTTCACCTGCATCATAGCCATCATAGCGCGGAGCTTTCGAAACCATAACAACGCGGAAACCCTTTAAAAAAATATAATAATAAAACCCGTAGGCTACACATAGCCTAGCCTATGATAACTGTGGACGAAACTGGCTGTGAAGAATGTAGCCTAATAAAGCAGGGATATGAGTAGGTTGTGAGTTCGCTATAATAAATGTATATTGTTGTCCATGATTATGCTTTTTTGTTTTGTTTTTAATTTTGTGGACATATATAATATAATATTTTCATTTACAAAAAGACACAGCAACAGCCAAATACAGCTGTATTGAAAAGAATTTGAGGCCTCTGTGTGGTGTTTTAAAACTCTAGTAGGCTTGTTCCCAGTAAATGTTTTGTTCCTTACAATAAATGTAGCTACTCCTTCAAATTAAAGCTGTATATTTGTCTTTTTAAGGAAAAGGACAACTACTAGCCTATTTGAAGAACAATGAATCGCCTATATATATACAGATACATAACACATTAAAACAGGATTGTTGTGGAACTCAAAATGTTAACGGTACCGGTATTAGTCTGTGCACATCAGATAATTAGTAACATTAACTGTAAAATAAGAAACCAAAGTATATCAGTATGCGATTTCTTAACTCTCATATTGACATAGTTTTCAACTCGTCTATATACTACAACATCATCATAGAATTCCTGAAATTCAGTTATGGCTTTTGGTTTTGGTGTGCCACCCAAAGATTTTCAGTGGCCCCATCTGGCCACCCCGATGAAAAATCTTTTGGGGCGCCACTGCAGCGGGCCTGGGGGCCCTGTTCTCTTCTCCACCAGGGGCAGTGTTGACCAGCTCCACGCTCCTGCGAGCCCCGCCCCTGCGAGCCCCGCCCTCACTGCAGCCATGTCGCACGGGAAGCCAGACAGCTCCCGCTCTCAGCCGCGAGACTTCAGCGCCCTCATCCAGACATGCGGCTCCAACATCCAGAAAATCACACAGAACAGTGAGTATGAGGAGGGAGAACTCGCAGCCCCACCCTGCCACACCCAGCCCCGCCCTGCCACACCCTACCACGCCCTGCCACACCCTACCACGCCCTGCCACACCCTACCATGCCCTGAAACACCCTGAAACACCCTGCCACACCCTACCACACCCTACCACACCCTGTCTCACCCTACCATGCCCTGAAACACCCTGCCACACCCTACCACACCCTGTCTCACCCTACCATGCCCTGAAACACCCAGTCACCAGCCAGTGTTCTTGGAGGTCTTATTATGTTTTATAAGTTCATTAATGTTTGTGGCAAACTCACTGTAAAAATCTCTCGCTATCTATGGATAAAATATAGGCAACGGAGTTCTGGTTTTTGATTCATATTGAGGGCCATAAAAGTGTGTTGTCATCTGAATTTTCAAGTTACATTATGGGTCACGCTCACCTTACAGTGGGAAATAGGCATGGATTTATTCTCTGTCTGCATGTGTGTGCGTGTGTGTGTGCGCGCCTGCTAGTGCGTGTTTGTGTATGCGTGTGTAAAGTTGTTTTTTGTTTCAGATTTCTCAATATATTAATCGGCATGGTTCCTCTTTTAGTGTTTGTTCCAGTTTTGCTTGTTAAACGATGATTGGAGGGTAAACGCAGAGCTTTCTGGCTCTGGGGTCAAAGGTCACCCAAAAGCAGAAATGAGTAAAGGGTGTGCTAAGCTGATTTCAGCTCTGCCGGTTTTACAGTGCCTGCTGCTGTTTAACCCTGTGGTCTCTCCCTCTGTCCATCTGCCTGTCTGTGCAGCTGCCCAGATTAAAAGCATGCTGTCCCAGCTGGGCTCTAGACAGGACACCCCAGAGCTGCAGGACAGACTGTAAGTGAACCTGGACTCCATTTCCCATCAGCACACACAACACATTGGGTGGGGCTTCCAGCGAGCACATTGCCTTTATGTGGCCCCAGCCAGTGTCACTCAGTGTTCCACACTTCCCAGGATCCCTCCACTTGAGGGATGCTTACGAGGGTAACAGGAATTCAGCTGTGATACGTAATTAACCTCCCAGTAAGGCCAACCCCACTGGCTCCAAAGAACTATCAACACCCCCTTAAAAGCACAAACTTATCAACACCCCCTTAAAAGCACAAACTTGGGCAAGAGAATGAGCCGTTCCAGCAGGTATTGCCTCATGCTACAGGATAAAGCAGATAAAGGGGACCCTATGCCACGCCTCCATGTCTAGTTAAGGTTTTAAGGACAACACATGCGTTACTTTTCAACACAGACTTTCAAAAATCTGCTTTTTAACCCATAAATTGTGTAATTTGACACAAAAATGTGTTGGTAACATAAAAGTAACACACATCTTTTTGAGATTGCAAAGAAAAGGCTCTTAATTCAGTTTCAGGGAGTTTTTCTCAATAGTTTCCCTTTAGCTACAGTGAGCAACACTGCCACCTTGTGGTCGTACCTGATAGATTTGGTGCTTGAATATTGGTCATAAGATGCAGCCGAGTTGTGTTTCTGCTCTCCAGGCAGCAGGTGCAGCACTACACAAACCAGCTGGCCAAAGAGACCAATAAACACCTAAAAGACCTGGGCTCTCTGTCCTTACCGCTCTCCCCATCTGAGCAGGTGTGTGTGTGTGTGTGTGTGTGTGTGGGCTCTCTGTCCTTACCGCTCTCCCCATCTGAGCAGGTGTGTGTGTGTGTGTGTGTGTGTGTGTGTGTGTGTGGGCTCTCTGTCCTTACCGCTCTCCCCATCTGAGCAGGTGTGTGTGTGTGTGTGTGTGTGTGTGTGTGTGTGTGTGTGGGCTTTCTGCCCTTACCGCTCTCCCCATCTGAGCAGGTGTGTGTGTGTGTGTGTGTGTGTGTGTGTGTGTGTGTGTGTGTGTGTGGGGGCTCTCTGTCCTTACCGCTCTCCCCATCTGAGCGGGTGTGTGTGTGTGTGTGTGTGTGTGTGTGTGTGTGTGTGTGGGCTTTCTGCCCTTACCGCTCTCCCCATCTGAGCAGGTATGTGTGTGGATATGTGTGTGTGTGTGTGTGTGTGTGTGTGTGTGGGCTCTCTTCCATTACTGCTTTCCCCATCTGAGCAGGTGTGTGTGTGTGTGCGTGCGTGCGTGCGTGCGTGTGTGTGTACATACATGAATATTTGCGTGGCTGTTTTTGTTGGTGAGCAGCAAACTGCTGCATTTGTGTCATCTCTGCACCTGTGTTTATTACAGCAGGTTTAGCACAGGTGCGGTGGGTATGTTAGTGCAGGTACAGTGGGAGGAGTGTAGCGCAGGTATGGTGGGAGGAGTGTAGCTCAGGTACAGTGGGAGGAGTGTAGCACAGGTAGGGTGGGAGGAGTGTAGCTCAGGTACGGTGGGAGGAGTGTAGCGCAGGTAGGGTGGGAGGAGTCTAGCTCAGGTACAGTGGGAGGAGTGTAGCGCAGGTAGGGTGGGAGGAGTGTAGTGCAGGTATGGTGGGAGGAGTCTAACTCAGGTGTGTTGGGTTTCCCTGCAGAGGCAGCAGAAGCTACAGAGGGAGCGGATCATGAGCGACTTCTCTGCGGCGCTCAACAACTTCCAGGCGGCACAACGTCGCGCTGCTGAGAAGGAGAAGGAGTCTGTTGCTCGGGCCCGCGCTGGGTCCCGCCTCTCTGTAAGCACCTCCCATCTTTCTGCTGTCAATCATTCAGGGTCCCGCCTTTCTGTAAGCACCTCCCATCTTTTTTCTGTCAATCATTGGCTTCTTCCTCTCCTCTCAGCACCATCAAAAGCCTCTGTTAACCTGTGTAGAAACGCACACACTGGAAAAATCTTCTTCCAATAGGATTAAACTCCAATGAAAGGTAGCACGCAGTGTAAGGTAGCGTTGTGAATGTAGCACACAGTGAAAGGTAGCATGCAGGGAATGTAGCTGACAGAATGTGTGTCTCTGCCCAATGCATGTAATCCATGTTGTTTATGTAAGTTTCTCGTTTACAGGCTGAAGACAATGATCGAGATGAGCAGCTTGTTTCCTTTGACAAGTAAGTTTATCTGAGTTGGAGTGAAACACATTCACTTACACTTGTACTTGTAGTGATGTTATACCCTGTGTTTGCAGTAGTGATTTTACACCCTGTGTTTGCGGTAGTGATGTTAGACCCTGTGTTTGCGGTAGTGATGTTGGACCCTGTGTTTGCCGTTGTGATGTTGGACCCTGTGTTTGCCGTAGTGATGTTGGACGCTGTGTTTACTGTAGTGATGTTAGACTGTGTTTACTGTAGTGATGTTGGACACTGTGTTTGCAGTAGTGATGTTGGACCCTGTGTTTGCCGTAGTGATGTTGGACGCTGTGTTTACTGTAGTGATGTTAGACTGTGTTTACTGTAGTGATGTTGGACACTGTGTTTACTGTAGTGATGTTGGATGCTGTGTTTACTGTAGTGATGTTGGACCCTGTGTTTGCAGTAGTGATGTTGGACCCTGTGTTTGCCGTTGTGATGTTGGACGCTGTGTTTACTGTAGTGATGTTGGACGCTGTGTTTACTGTAGTGATGTTAGACTGTGTTTACTGTAGTGATGTTGGACACTGTGTTTGCAGTAGTGATGTTGGACCCTGTGTTTGCCGTAGTGATGTTGGACGCTGTGTTTACTGTAGTGATGTTAGACTGTGTTTACTGTAGTGATGTTGGACACTGTGTTTGCCGTAGTGATGTTGGATTCTGTGTTTGCAGTAGTGATGTTGGATTCTGTGTTTACTGTAGTGATGTTGGACACTGTGTTTACTGTAGTGATGTTGGATGCTGTGTTTACAGTAGTGATGTTGGACGCTGTGTTTACTGTAGTGATGTTGGATGCTGTGTTTACTGTAGTGATGTTGGACGCTGTGTTTACTGTAGTGATGTTGGATGCTGTGTTTACTGTAGTGATGTTGGACGCTGTGTTTACTGTAGTGATGTTGGATGCTGTGTTTACTTTAGTGATGTTGGACGCTGTGTTTACTGTAGTGATGTTGGATGCTGTGTTTGCTGTAGTGATGTTGGACGCTGTGTTTACTGTAGTGATGTTGGGCGCTGTGTTTGCTGTAGTGATGTTGGACGCTGTGTTTACTGTAGTGATGTTGGATGCTGTGTTTGCTGTAGTGATGTTGGACGCTGTGTTTACTGTAGTGATGTTGGATTCTGTGTTTGCCGTTGTGATGTTGGACCCTGTGTTTACTGTAGTGATGTTGGACGCTGTGTTTACTGTAGTGATGTTGGACGCTGTGTTTGCAGTAGTGATGTTGGACGCTGTGTTTGCCGTTGTGATGTTGGACGCTGTGTTTACTGTAGTGATGTTGGACGCTGTGTTTACTGTAGTGATGTTGGATTCTGTGTTTGCAGTAGTGATGTTAGACTGTGTTTACTGTAGTGATGTTGGACGCTGTGTTTACTGTAGTGATGTTGGACCCTGTGTTTGCCGTAGTGATGTTGGACGCTGTGTTTGCAGTAGTGATGTTAGACCCTGTGTTTGCAGTAGTGATGTTGGACTGTGTTTACTGTAGTGATGTTGGACACTGTTTGCAGTAGTGATGTTGGACGCTGTGTTTGCAGTAGTGATGTTAGACCCTGTGTTTGCAGTAGTGATGTTGGACTGTGTTTACTGTAGTGATGTTGGACGCTGTGTTTACTGTAGTGATGTTGGACGCTGTGTTTGCAGTAGTGATGTTAGACTGTGTTTACTGTAGTGATGTTGGATGCTGTGTTTACTGTCGTGATGTTGGACGCTGTGTTTACTGTAGTGATGTTGGACGCTGTGTTTACTGTAGTGATGTTGGACGCTGTGTTTGCAGTAGTGATGTTGGACCCTGTGTTTGCCGTAGTGATGTTGGACGCTGTGTTTGCAGTAGTGATGTTAGACCCTGTGTTTGCAGTAGTGATGTTGGACTGTGTTTACTGTAGTGATGTTGGACACTGTGTTTACTGTAGTGATGTTGGATGCTGTGTTTACAGTAGTGATGTTGGATGCTGTGTTTACTGTCGTGATGTTGGACGCTGTGTTTGCCGTTGTGATGTTGGACGCTGTGCTTACTGTAGTGATGTTGGACGCTGTGTTTGCAGTAGTGATGTTGGACCCTGTGTTTGCCGTAGTGATGTTGGATGCTGTGTTTACTGTTGTGATGTTGGACGCTGTGTTTACTGTAGTGATGTTGGATTCTGTGTTTGCAGTAGTGATGTTGGATTCTGTGTTTGCAGTAGTGATGTTAGACCCTGTGTTTGCAGTAGTGATGTTAGACCCTGTGTTTGCAGTAGTGATGTTGGACCCTGTGTTTGCTGTAGTGATGTTGGATTCTGTGTTTGCAGTAGTGATGTTGGATTCTGTGTTTGCCCTTGTGATGTTGGACGCTGTGTTTGCAGTAGTGATGTTGGACACTGTGTTTACTGTAGTGATGTTGGACACTGTGTTTGCAGTAGTGATGTTGGACGCTGTGTTTGCCGTAGTGATGTTAGACGCTGTGTTTACTGTAGTGATGTTGGACACTATGTTTGCAGTAGTGATGTTGGACCCTGTGTTTACTGTAGTGATGTTGGACCCTGTGTTTGCCGTAGTGATGTTGGACGCTGTGTTTGCAGTAGTGATGTTGGACCCTGTGTTTACTGTAGTGATGTTGGACCCTGTGTTTGCTGTAGTGATGTTGGACGCTGTGTTTGCAGTAGTGATGTTGGACCCTGTGTTTACTGTAGTGATGACTGGGGTCAGACACAGAGCCAGTCTGAGGAGGTGTCGATCACTGAGGAGGATCTGGAACTAATCAAGGAGCGTGAGACCAACATCCGACAGTTGGAGGTAACAACATCTAGTTTTATTGGCTGGAATTATAGAAGCAGTTCATGGCACATAACCATATTGATAAGGGTTTCTATCAGTTCAATATATAAAGATAAATATTTAGGGGTCAATTTACAAAAGGTTTGTGTGTACAAAATCATGTGTAAAACTGTAACCACCTGCAAAAAATCTACAGACGAGGTTTAAAGAGGACTGCGTTTTTTAAAATGGAAAGATACATGGACTTTCTGTTTTTGTGGGTTAGCCTGAATGAATATTCAAAATTGGGCGTCACTACATTATTTTGCGAAATAGTGGGAGGAGGTCATGTTTGGAAGACCAAATGTGACAAAATGAAATAAATAAATTAGCAATGAAATAAATAAATAGGCCTGTTTATTATTTTACGTCTTTTTTATTTATTACATGACGTATTTATTTCCTCGCATTTTTTTCAAGACATAGGGTCTATTTATTTCAAGTCCTATTTATTTCATGGCGTATATATTTCAATACATAGATATAAAACACTAGATACCACTCAGATTTCTGTACGGCCGCCATATTAGCTAATTAACTGGCCCATTCTAGCTAACACTCAAAATACACAAGAAGACAATTTGTGTACACGTAGCCTACATCATGAACAGTAAAAATAAATAAATTTTTAATCATGAAGCAAATCTTGTCACAGAATACAAGAGCAACTAGTATTTGAATCAAACAAGCAATACAATGTCTGTTATAACAAACAGTGAATAACAAAGCTAATAAAGTCCGGTTCCTCTACGTCTGCTTTCAGTCAGACATCTTGGATGTGAACCAGATCTTTAAGGACCTGGCGATTATGATACATGACCAAGGGGAAATGATAGGTGAGTGAACACTGACGTCCCCAGGTACTGTTACCTTTCTCGTCCTGTACCTGGAACTCACTCACTGCAGTAATACAACCTGACTGCATAAACTGTGACATGACAGTTTTTTGTGCTAAGAATGTCAATTCTTCTAATTCTTGTAGACAGGCTAGCGTGGTGTCTCTTCTCTGTCTCAGATAGCATAGTGGCTAGCATGGTGTGTCTTCTGTGTCTCAGATAGCATAGTGGCTAGCATGGTGTGTCTTCTGTGTCTCAGATAGCATAGAGGTGAACATGGTGTCACTTTTGTGTGTCAGATATCATAGAGGCTAACATGGTGTCTCTTCTCTGTCTCAGATGGAATAGAGGCTAATATGGTGTCTCTTTTCTGTCTCAGATAGCATAGAGGCTAACATGGTGTCTCTTCTCTGTCTCAGATAGCATAGAGGCTAACATGGTGTCTCTTTTCTGTCTCAGATAGCATAGAGGCTAACATGGTGTCTCTTTTCTGTCTCAGATAGCATAGAGGCTAACATGGTGTCTCTTTTCTGTCTCAGATAGCATAGAGGCTAACATGGTGTCTCTTTTCTGTCTCAGATAGCATCGAGGCTAACGTGGTGTCTCTTTTCTGTCTCAGATAGCATAGAGGCTAACATGGTGTCTCTTTTCTGTCTCAGATAGCATAGAGGCTAACATGGTGTCTCTTTTCTGTCTCAGATAGCATCGAGGCTAACGTGGAGAATGCGGAGGTGCATGTAGAGCGGGGGACAGAGCAGTTGCAAAGGGCTGCTTATTATCAGGTAAGAGTGGAGAAACAACTGAGTGTCATGAGCGCAAACTGGGCCCTATAGAGTAGCTCAGTCAGTAAAGGCTCTCACCACGAGCACAGGCTGGGCCCTATAGAGTGGCTCAGTCAGTAAAGGCTCTCACCACGAGGGAAGGCTGGGCCCTATAGAGTAGCTCAGTCAGTAAAGGCTCTCACCACAAGCGCAGGCTGGGCTCTATAGAGTAGCTCAGTCCGTAAAGGCTCTCACCACGAGGGCAGGCTGGGCCATATTGAGTAGCTCAGTCAGTAAAGGCTCTCAGTATGAGCGCAGGCTGGGCCCTATAGAGCAGCTCAGTCAGTAAAGGCTCTCACCATGAGCACAGGCTGGGCCCTATAGAGTGGCTCAGTCAGTAAAGGCTCTCAGTACGTGTGCAGGCTGGGCCCTATAGAGTAGCTCAGTCAGTAAAGGCTCTCAGTACGTGTGCAGGCTGGGCCCTATAGAGTAGCTCAGTCAGTAAAGGCTCTCAGTACGAGGGCAGGCTGGGCCCTATAGATGGGCTCAGTCAGTAAAGGCTCTCACCACGAGGGCAGGCTGGGCCCTATAGAGTAGCTCAGTCAGTAAAGGCTCTCAATATGAGTGCAGGCTGGGCCCTATAGATGGGCTCAGTCAGTAAAGCCTCTCACCACGAGGGAAGGCTGGGCCCTATAGAGTAGCTCAGTCCGTAAAGGCTCTCACCACGAGGGCAGGCTTGGCCCTATTGAGTAGCTCAGTCAGTAAAGGCTCTCAGTACGAGCGCAGGCTGGGCCCTATAGAGCAGCTCAGTCAGTAAAGGCTCTCACCATGAGCACAGGCTGGGCCCTATAGAGTGGCTCAGTCAGTAAAGGCTCTCAGTACGTGTGCAGGCTGGGCCCTATAGAGTAGCTCAGTCAGTAAAGGCTCTCAGTACGTGTGCAGGCTGGGCTCTATAGAGTGGCTCAGTCAGTAAAGGCTCTCACCACAAGGGCAGGCTGGGCTCTATAGAGTGGCTCAGTCAGTAAAGGCTCTCACCACAAGCGCAGGCTGGGCTCTATAGAGTAGCTCAGTCAGTAAAGGCTCTCAGTACAAGTGCAGGCTGGGATCTATAGAGTAGCTCAGTCAGTAAAGGCTCTCACCACGAGGGCAGGCGGGGCCCTATAGAGTAGCTCAGTCAGTAAAGGCTCTCAGTACAAGTGCAGGCTGGGCCCTATAGAGCGGCTCAGTCAGTAAAGGCTCTCACCACAAGGGCAGGCGGGGCCCTATAGAGTAGCTCAGTCAGTAAAGGCTCTCAGTACAAGTGCAGGCTGGGCCCTATAGAGTAGCTCAGTCAGTAAAGGCTCTCACAAGCACAAGCTCTTTGTATTTAAGCGTTTGGTCCGAACACAATGTAAGGGTCAAGTTGTTCTTGTGTAGATGGTGAGTAGTGCTTTTGTAGACATTCTTAGCCCAGATCACCTGTCTTCTCTGTGTGACACACCTGTCTTCTGCTCCCTCAGAAAAAGTCGCGTAAGAAGATGTGCATTCTGGCGCTGGTGCTGTCACTCGTGGTCACCATCCTGGGGTTGATCATCTGGAAAGCTGTCAATTGAGGGTTAGGGTTCGGGTCACTCAGTGCTGACCTTTCATTCTGTACCCTCTGAGCAGGCTAGCCCTGCTGTCCCGAGTCACATGATCTAAAACCACCCAATGAGGGAGGACGCTGAGCGCATAACTCCTCCCCTGTATTGATTTGTGTGATATGTACTGCACTAAACACTAAGCTCCGTCTCTTACTGATTACTGATGATTATTCTGATTGTTATTATTGTAATTATGGTGCAGGTATGTGTAGAACTTCATGAATATTTGCATATAATGTATATACAAGCCACTGTAGTGGTAAGGTTCTGTTTATTGGGTTAAAGACAGGGACGGATCTGTTCACTGTTCATGTTATGGTACGTGTTGTAAAGGCCATAACGGAGAAACATCATGCTAATCACAGTAACTGTAGACAGGTGCCTATCCAGGACTGCACCTCTTATTCTCATAGATATTCCTGCTTTTATTTACTGTTGATCAGGTGAGTTGAGACTCTGGGAAGGTTAATTTCAGTTCTGTGGTTTAGTTGTACATGTGCTGTTTAACTTAAGTGTTTATTATTATTATTATTATTATTATATAAGTACACATGACTGATGTCAAAATATGAACTGGACAAGACTTTCAGTCTTAAAGCTGTCTGCTAAGTTTTGGAAAATACAAATGTTTCAAAGTTCTTTGAGTGATTGTAAACTTGAATTTTAATGTACATATACATATAATTTCTATTAGAATATTAAAGTGAAAATGTCTTAAACTATGTTTTTTTCCAGTCTCTGAGAAACACAGCCCACTAGCATTAAAATTACTCCAGAAACCACACGGCTGAAGGTTGCCTGTGTGGAAGGGGCTTCCTGTAGCCCCTCCTCTCTGGTGTCTGTCAGACAGATCTCGCAGGTTAGCATAAGCGAGCTGAAGTGTCTGGGTGTTTCTCAATGTCTGTACTTGTGAACTTGTGTTACGTAATATTTAACTGCCAAGTTCTGTTCCAAGAATGTGAGGGAGCCAGACTGGGACATTTAAAAATGCATAGTATTAGCGTAAACATTTATAGGAGTCAATGACAGATTTTAAACATATTTGTATAACTAAGCAGTGTTCTCTCTTTCCGAGCAGAGGTGCAGAGTAGTTTTTTAGTGATGACCCAAGGATGTCGATCCATAGGCTACTTTTCGCGACCAAAACAATTAATTAACAACTCATTGTTAAACTGCTGACAATAGCCATGTTTTAATAGGCTACCTAAAAGTTAAATGAAGGCGGAAAAGTTACTGAAATTGACAGGCAATTCATCACAAAAAGCATATAGTGAAATTAACAGAATCTAAAATTTCACTTTATCAGTGAAGCATAATATGGGGGAAAGTGCTCAAAGCTGCAAGACAGAACTAGGATGAAACCAAACATTTGTTACTAATGTTAGTCATTGTTAGTGCATCTCTTTTTGCTGGGATGTAGCCTAGCCTAGCCTAGCCAAGCCTAGCCAAGCCTACTGAACCCATTTCCCAGTGGAAAACTTGGAACCCATGTAGTTTATATTTTAATAGGCTATATTTTTTTATGTCAAAAGCACCAAAACACTGGATTGCGATGATTAGCTAAAGCCATTAATCTTATTTTGTTGTAAGAGCAATATAAAGTAATATAACTAGCTAACTTTCTAACACATACGCCTTTAATTCTGCAACTGTTATATGCTTTTTGGTAAATTGGTGCCATCTTCTGGAGTGCAGTAGGAATGACATGCCAAAACAAGATTAAATAAAGTAGGATTTTACACAATCATATGAAAGTCAAATGTGAACAGTAAATTAAAAAAGTTTAACAATTTTTACTTTTTCAGCATTTAGTTTTACAAATACAGTATAGCATTAGCATTGCTGACTACCATTTTGTATAGATGCAGTATAGCATTTTGTATAGATACAGTATAGCATTTTGTATAGATACAGTATAGCATTTTGTATAGGTCTGATTGCATTGGAATGCTGCTGTAGCCTACACTTGTACAGGAGAGCCAAGTTTGGGTTGCAAACCAGTTTGGGTCGAAAAACCCAGCTCCTCCCGGCCTCAACTCTTCTCCCTGCTGCCCCCCCAATGGTGGAACGACCCGCCCGTCTCAGTCAGGACAGCAGAGTCCCTTCCTGCCTTCTGCCGCAATCTGAAGACCCATCTATTGAGGAAATGCCTCTCCTCCCCTTCTCCACCCTGATTCCCATTGTCCTCTTCCACATCTTCTCCTATCCATCTTATTAAAAAACTTTACTTTCCCTTCCTCATGTTAATTCTTATCACAGGTGTTAATACCTATCACAGGTGTGTTATAGCCTAAGCATTACACGCTCATTAATTGCTACTTGGAATGTTGGGGATTTATGAACTTAGGCCTTTTTTTGTGCAATAAATGTAAGTCTGTCTGGATAAGAGAACAAGCTAAAGGCCTAATATGAGTAGTGTTCTGTCTGACATTAAGTAGTGTTCTGACTGACATTAAGTAGTGTTCTGTCTGACATTAAGTAGTGTTCTGTATGACATTAAGTAGAGGGCTGTATGACATTAAGTAGTGTTCTGTCTGACATTAAGTAGTGTTCTGTATGACATTAAGTAGAGGGCTGTATGACATTAAGTAGAGGGCTGTATGACATTAAGTAGTGTTCTGTCTGACATTAAGTAGTGTTCTGACTGACATTAAGTAGTGTTCTGTATGACATTAAGTAGAGGGCTGTATGACATTAAGTAGTGTTCTGTATGACATTAAGTAGAGGGCTGTATGACATTAAGTAGTGTTCTGTATGACATTAAGTAGAGGGCTGTATGACATTAAGTAGTGTTCTGACTGACATTAAGTAGTGTTCTGTCTGACATTAAGTAGTGTTCTGTCTGACATTAAGTAGAGGGCTGTATGACATTAAGTAGTGTTCTGTATGACATCAAGTCGAGGGCTGTATGACATTAAGTAGTGTTCTGTCTGACATTAAGTAGTGTTCTGACTGACATTAAGTAGTGTTCTGTATGACATTAAGTAGAGGGCTGTATGACATTAAGTAGAGGGCTGTATGACATTAAGTAGTGTTCTGTATGACATTAAGTAGAGGGCTGTATGACATTAAGTAGAGGGCTGTATGACATTAAGTAGTGTTCTGTATGACATTAAGTAGTGTTCTGTCTGACATTAAGTAGTGTTCTGACTGACATTAAGTAGAGGGCTGTATGACATTAAGTAGTGTTCTGTATGACATTAAGTAGAGGGCTGTATGACATTAAGTAGAGGGCTGTATGACATTAAGTAGTGTTCTGTCTGACATTAAGTAGTGTTCTGTCTGACATTAAGTAGTGTTCTGTCTGACATTAAGTAGAGGGCTGTATGACATTAAGTAGAGGGCTGTATGACATTAAGTAGAGGGCTGTATGACATTAAGTAGAGGGCTGTATGACATTAAGTAGAGGGCTGTATTTAAGTAGAGGGCTGTGCAGGACTTTAGCTTCTTCATGTCATCACCACAGGTTCAATGTAAAAGTAATACAGGAAGCATCCATTAGGGGGCAGTGTTGCTTAGTGTGGTTGAAGCGCACTACAGCTTTTGAAATGTCAAGCTGATTCTTAACAGGAAGTATCAGGCTCTGCTCTTTTTTGCTTTGTTTGGGTGTTTCGCTCAGTGCTGTACGGTGTTGGGTGTGCTTCCTGGTTGTGCTCAGTGCTGTACGGTGTTGGGTGTGCTTCCTGGTTGTGCTCAGTGCTGTATGGTGTTGGGTGTGCTTCCTGGTTGTGCTCAGTGCTGTATGGTGTTGGGTGCGCTTCCTGGTTGTGCTCAGTGCTGTATGGTGTTGGGTGTGCTTCCTGGTTGTGCTCAGTGCTGTACGGTGTTGGGTGCGCTTCCTGGTTGTGCTCAGTGCTGTATGGTGTTGGGTGCGCTTCCTGGTTGTGCTCAGTGCTGTATGGTGTTGGGTGCGCTTCCTGGTTGTGCTCAGTGCTGTATGGTGTTGGGTGTGCTTCCTGGTTGCGCTCAGTGCTGTACGGTGTTGGGTGTGCTTCCTGGTTGCGCTCAGTGCTGTACGGTGTTGGGTGTGCTTCCTGGTTGTGCTCAGTGCTGTACGGTGTTGGGTGTGCTTCCTGGTTGTGCTTAGTGTGTACGGTGTTGGGTGTGCTTCCTGGTTGTGCTCAGTGCTGTACGGTGTTGGGTGTGCTTCCTGGTTGCGCTCAGTGCTGTACGGTGTTGGGTGCGCTTCCTGGTTGTGCTCAGTGCTGTATGGTGTTGGGTGTGCTTTCTGGTTGTGCTCAGTGCTGTATGGTGTTGGGTGCGCTTCCTGGTTGTGCTCAGTGCTGTATGGTGTTGGGTGTGCTTCCTGGTTGTGCTCAGTGCTGTATGGTGTTGGGTGCGCTTCCTGGTTGTGCTCAGTGTGTACGGTGTTGGGTGCGCTTTCTGGTTGTGCTCATTGCTGTATGGTGTTGGGTGCGCTTCCTGGTTCAGTTGATATGGGATTGGGTTGTGCACATAAGGCATAGTGTCTATTGCACTCAGCCCTAATGTACAAATGAACAATACACAGACCATATGGAAGCGGAGAATAAGCGCAGATGCTAACGATGCTATACAAGCATTACAAGATGACACGCTTACAGGCTACGCGCTTACGTGATCTTAAAGGCTACACGCTTATGTGATCTTAAAGGCTACACGCTTACGTGATCTTAAAGGCTACACGCTTACGTGATCTTAAAGGCTACACGCTTACGTGATCTTAAAAGCTACGCGCTTACGTGATCTTAAAGGCTATTTGAAAAGATGTGTTTTTAATATGGATATTGAGCACTCTAATGTGTATGGGTTTGACATTATGAAATTCCAGAGCCCAGGCCTGTCACTTCAGTGTGGGGGGGGGGATAATGGGAGATACGGCTGTGTTTGTACTGGGGGGTGTCCTTCCCACCCCCACCCCCACCCCAGGAATGGAGAGCAGCAGTGCAGGATCAATTTTGGGGCTATTTTGGTCAGAAGTGCGAGTCTGGGAGGAGGGGGGGGGGTTGCATGTGTGTGTTTGGTTGTGCGTGCGTGCGTACCCTCTCCCCTCACACCTCACAGGAGTACCCTCTCCCCTCACACCTCACAGGAGTACCCTCTAACCTCACACCTCACAGGAGTACCCTCTCCCCTCTCCCCTCACAGGAGTACCCTCTACCCTCACACCTCACAGGAGTACCCTCTAACCTCTACCCTCACAGGAGTACCCTCTAACCTCACACCTCACAGGAGTACCCTCTACCCTCACACCTCACAGGAGTACCCTCTAACCTCACAGGAGTACCCTCTCCCCTCACACCTCACAGGAGTACCCTCTAACCTCACACCTCACAGGAGTACCCTCTCCCCTCACACCTCACAGGAGTACCCTCTAACCTCACACCTCACAGGAGTACCCTCTACCCTCACACCTCACAGGAGTACCCTCTCCCCTCTCCCCTCACACCTCACAGGAGTACCCTCTACCCTCACACCTCACAGGAGTACCCTCTAACCTCACACCTCACAGGAGTACCCTCTAACCTCACACCTCACAGGAGTACCCAGAAATTGTGTTGCAGAATTGCAAAAAAAGTGCAAAGTAGAAAGTGTGTTTGTACTTTTGGTGCCTTTGTTTATGGAATGGTTATAAAAAGGTAAGGTTTTGATGCTTTTGTCTAAGCATTCACTGTTAGTGTGTAAGCAATGGGTAAAAACTGCATTGTGTGTGTCTATGAATTACTGTGTGTATGTATTACTGTCTAGATATTACAATGTGCCAGTAGTTATTGCTGTCTCTAGATATTACAGTGTGTCAGTAGTTATTACTGTTTGTCTGTAATTCCTATTTTTTCAGTAGTTATTACTGTGTGACTAATTACTACTGTGTGTCGGTAATTCATGTGTGTCAGTAGTTATTGTGCTTTTGGCTTGTGTTACTGTGTGTCAGTATTTAGCACACACACACACACACACATTCCTGTGGCTGAAATGGCACTTCCTGTTGAGCAGCAGAGGTAGGGTGAGTCGGTTTTCCATTTTAATCCCTGAACAGAACCTCTCTCTCGCTTTCCCTCTCTTTCTTTCTCTCTCACTCTCTTTCTCCCTCTCTATTTATATCTCTCACTCTTTCTGGACATTTTTGCCCATTCCTCTTGGCATATCCTTGCAAGCTCCGTCAGGTTGGATGGGGAGCGTCGGTACACAGCCATTTTCAGCTCTTTCCACACATGTTCAATTGGATTCAGGTCTGGGCTCTGGCTGGGCCACTCAAGGACATGCACAGACTTTCGCTGAAGCCACTCCTTTGTTCTCTTGGCCGTGTGCTTCGGGTCGTTGTCATGTTGGAAGGTAAACCTTCGCCCCAGTCTGAGGTCCAGAGCACTCCGGAGCAGGTTTTCTTCAAGGATCTCTGTGTACTTAGCTGCATTCATCTTTCCCTCTATCAGGACTAGTCGCCCCGTTCCCGCTGCTGAAAAACATCCCCACATCATGATGCTGCCACCGCCATGCTTCACTGTAGGGAGGGTATTAGCCAGGTGATGAGTGGTGCCTGGTTTCCTCCAGATGTGACGATTGGTATTCAGACCAAAAAGTTCAATTTTGGTTTCATCAGACCAGAAAATCTTGATTCTCATGGTTTGAGAGTCCTCTAGGTGCCTTTTGGAAAACTC
Organism: Ilyophis sp. 1 JC-2022; assembly: GCA_022702515.1. Taxonomy (NCBI): domain Eukaryota; kingdom Metazoa; phylum Chordata; class Actinopteri; order Anguilliformes; family Synaphobranchidae; genus Ilyophis; species Ilyophis sp. 1 JC-2022. The sequence continues at coordinate 57,860,953 of CM040406.1, forward strand.
CAAGAGGGCTGTGATGTGCCTTTTACTAAGGAGGGGCTTCCGTCTGGCCACTCTACCATAAAGGCCTGATTGGTGGAGTGCTGCCTGGATGGTTAATCTTCTGAAAGGTTCTCCCATCTCCATAAGGATACGCTGGAGCTCTGTCAGAGTGACCCTCGGGTTCCTGCTCACCTCCCTGGCTAAGGCCTGTCTTCCCCGATTGCTCAGTTTGGCTGGGCGGCCAGGTCTAGGAAGATTCTTGGTGGTTCCAAACTTCTTCCATTTACGAATGATGGTGGCCACTGTGCTCTTTGGGACCTGTAAAGCTGCAAAGATTTTTCCGTACCCTTCTCCAGATCTATGCCTTGACACAATCCTATTTCTGAGGTCTGCAGATAATTCCTTTGACCCCATGGCTTTGCTCTGACATGCACTGTCAACTGTGGGACCTTATATAGGCAGGTGTTGGCAATCCCCAATCATGTCCAATCAATTGAATTGATCACAGGTGGACTCCAATTAAGTTGTAGAAACATCTCAAGCAGTATCAGTAGGTAGAAACAAAATGCACCTCAGCTCACTTTTGGGTGTCATATCAAAGGGTGTGCACACTTGTGTACATATGATATTTTACATTTTGATTTTTTATAAATTAGCACAAATGTCTGAAAACCTGTTTTCACTTTGTCATTATGGGCTATTTTGTGTAGAATTTCGAGACTAACTCAATCTATTGTAGAATATGTCTGTAACGTAATAAAACGTAGAGAAGGTGAAAGGGGTGTGCAGACTTTCCGGCTTGACTGTACATGTATCTCCCCAGAGAGTCCCCCCTGGTCCTTCCATTAACAATGTACAGACCCAGGCCTTTACAGAGGTGCAGTATCTGCTTGCCGTTTTTATTCACCACACTGTCGTAGCTCTGCCTTTGTGTGGTGACCTGTGTGTGGCACAAAGGGGTTTGGCTACAAAAATGGAGATTTCCTTCTGCACTGACATAGTCAATCTCTCTGCCTGTTCTGGCATTGAGATCTCCCATTATCAGTACAGAGCCTAATTGCTGGAAATGGAGGATTTTTGGAGATTTTCTGTCTCTCTCTCCCTCTTTCTCTCCCCTGGTTCTCAGCAGCTGTGGGTGTCCCAGCTCTGGGTGGTCAGCACTGGGCCAATCGTCATTGTTTATGATTCTTAAGTTTAAACTTCAAAATCCAGCAGCTATAACTGGCCCCCCCACTTCATTCTCTCCTGGGGGGTCCATGTGTGGGACGCTGGGCAGAGGTGGGAGGTGCGGTAATGGTGGTCATGACCCCTCACAGGGGGGCCTGATCAGTCAGGACATTTTCTGCAGTAATGAGATGGTGCTGTTCTTAAGCTGCTCTATGAGACTGTGCTGTTCTTAAGCTGCTCTATGAGACTGTGCTGTCCTTTAGCTGCTCTATGAGACTGTGCTGTCCTTTAGCTGCTCTATGAGACTGTGCTGTCCTTTAGCTGCTCTATGAGATGGTGCTGTTCTTAAGCTGCTCTATGAGACTGTGCTGTTCTTAAGCTGCTCTATGAGGCTGTGCTGTTCTTAAGCTGCTCTATGAGACTGTGCTGTTCTTAAGCTGCTCTATGAGGCTGTGCTGTTCTTAAGCTGCTCTATGAGACTGTGCTGTTCTTAAGCTGCTCTATGAGGCTGTGCTGTTCTTAAGCTGCTCTATGAGGCTGTGCTGTTCTTAAGCTGCTCTATGAGACTGTGCTGTTCTTAAGCTGCTCTATGAGGCTGTGCTGTTCTTAAGCTGCTCTATGGGGCTGTACTGTTCTTAAGCTGCTCTATGAGACTGTGCTGTTCTTAAGCTGCTCTATGGGGCTGTACTGTTCTTAAGCTGCTCTATGAGGCTGTGCTGTCTTTAAGCTCTATGTGCTGTGTGAGGTGTGGGGCACAGGTGGCCTGGCTGTCAGGTGTGGGTTCCGGGTGGCCTGGCTGTGAAGTGTGGGGTACGCGTGGCCTGGCTGTGAAGTGTGGGGTACGCGTGGCCTGGCTGTGAAGTGTGGGGTACGCGTGGCCTGGCTGTGAAGTGTGGGGTACGTGTGGCCTGGCTGTGAAGTGTGGGGTACGTGTGGCCTGGCTGTGTGGGGTACGGGTGGCTTGGCTGTGAGGTGTGGGGTACGCGTGGCCTGGCTGTGAAGTGTGGGGTATGCGTGGCCTGGCTGTGAGGTGTGGGGTATGCGTGGCCTGGCTGTGAAGTGTGGGGTACGCGTGGCCTGGCTGTGAGGTGTGGGGTACGGGTGGCTTGGCTGTGAGGTGTGGGGTACACGTGGCCTGGCTGTGAGGTGTGGGGTACGCGTGGCCTGGCTGTGAGGTGTGGGGTACGGGTGGCTTGGCTGTGAGGTGTGGGGTACGCGTGGCCTGGCTGTGAAGTGTGGGGTACGCGTGGCCTGGCTGTGAGGTGTGGGGTACGCGTGGCCTGGCTGTGAGGTGTGGGGTACGCGTGGCCTGGCTGTGAGGTGTGGGGTACGCGTGGCCTGGCTGTGAGGTGTGGGGTACGGGTGGCTTGGCTGTTAGGTGTGGGGTTAGGACTAAGACTAAAAGCCACAGTTTTATTGAACATCGCTACCTTCCCCCCTGTCCCGCCCGCCCAACCCCTGCCCCGCCCGACTCCTGCCTTTGTTGTTGCCACAGATTTGTTTTTTGTTTCACATTAATGCCTCATTTGCACTAAAACCATAGAATGATTGAGCTGTGTGATTATAAAGGTTCAATGCTGGACTCCCTGTCTGTAACTGGAGTCTGTCAGTGCTATCTCTTTCAGTCTGTACCTGGAGTCTGTCAGTGTTGCTCCAGGTAAATGGCTCTGTAGCTGGAGTCTGTCAGTGTTGCTCCAGGTAAATGGCTCTGTAGCTGGAGTCTGTCAGTGTTGCTCCAGGTAAATGGCTCTGTACCTGGAGACTGTCAGTGCCCTGCTTCATGTGTTTGCTCAGAATGTGTAAAAACAGATGATACTCACTGTAGAGATTATGTCATTAGAAGTCAAATATTTTCAGCTTAGATAAACAAATCTTAATAAACATTTGAAAGGTTAAATAGGGATCTGCCACATTCCTTTCCTCAGTGCTCCACTTTAGTGTTAGTATTTCTTTTGAGGTTTTTAAACTTCTAAATATACTAAAATATGGCTATTTTGGCTGGTGTGCAGACATGAATGAGGCAGTTATTGAGCTGGGAATGGGCAAGTGAACAGACATAACTCAGCTCCTTCCCTCTGGACTGGGCACTTCCTGTCCTGTTCCCGTAAAGAAATGGGTAAGAAAGCAGCTGTGGGTCACGGGCCTTGCTTCTGGAGGGAGAATGTCGGGGGAAACTGGCGGGAAACAGGCAGAGACTTTAAGAGCAGTGTTCAGTAATTGCACGCCTCACGGGGAGCATCTGGAATCTGAATATTTTCACCTCTTTGGATCACATGGCATGTCACTGGTTTTTTGTGTACGCAACGCGGCTGCTGGGGGGGGGGGGGGGGGGCAGCTTTCAGCCAGTTGAGCTTCTGGCAGAGAAAATCTGAAAGGACGGGCAAGAAAAAACGAAACCTACCATCAGAATAAACGTCTCCTACCATCTGAGCCCTTCTGATGCCGCTGTCTGTTCTGCTAACGCTGTCCTGCTGTAAGCATACAGATATAATAACATCCTAATTTCTGCTAATTGCGAAACTCCTGTCATGTTTCGTTATGTTTTCTCCGTTATTGATCATGATTAAAATTTTAATTCGTTTTTGCTCATCTCCTAACATTTGCACAGCTACAATTACTGCTATACTGAGCGTAATAAAACACAATTACAGCTATACTGAGCGTAATAAAACACAATTACAGCTATACTGAGCATAATAAAACACAATTACAGCTATACTGAGCGTAATAAAACACAATTACAGCTAACTGAGCATAATAAAACACAATTACAGCTATACTGAGCGTAATAAAACAATTACAGCTATACTGAGCATAATAAAACACAATTACAGCTACACTGAGCATAATAAAACACAATTACAGCTACACTGAGCGTAATAAAACACAATTACAGCTATACTGAGCATAATAAAACACAATTACAGCTATACTGAGCGTAATAAAACACAATTACAGCTATACTGAGCATAATAAAACACAATTACAGCTATACTGAGCGTAATAAAACACAATTACAGCTATACTGAGCATAATAAAACACAATTACAGCTATACTGAGCATAATAAAACACAATTACAGCTATACTGAGCGTAATAAAACACAATTACAGCTATACTGAGCATAATAAAACACAATTACAGCTATACTGAGCATAATAAAACACAATTACAGCTATACTGAGCGTAATAAAACACAATTACAGCTATACTGAGCGTAATAAAACACAATTACAGCTATACTGAGCATAATAAAACACAATTACAGCTATACTGAGCATAATAAAACACAATTACAGCTATACAGAGCATAATAAAAACACAATTACAGCTATACTGAGCGTAATAAAACACAATTACAGCTATACTGAGCGTAAATAAAACCCAATTACAGCTATACTGAGCGTAATAAAACACAATTACAGCTATACTGAGCGTAATAAAACACAATTACAGCTATACTGAGCATAATAAAACACAATTACAGCTATACTGAGCATAATAAAACACAATTACAGCTATACTGAGCATAATAAAACACAATTACAGCTATACTGAGCATAATAAAACACAATTACAGCTATACTGAGCGTAATAAAACACAATTACAGCTATACTGAGCGTAATAAAACACAATTACAGCTATACTGAGCGTAATAAAACACAATTACAGCTATACTGAGCATAATAAAACACAATTACAGCTATACTGAGCATAATAAAACACAATTACAGCTATACTGAGCGTAATAAAACACAATTACAGCTATACTGAGCGTAATAAAACACAATTACAGCTATACTGAGCATAATAAAACACAATTACAGCTATACTGAGCGTAATAAAACACAATTACAGCTATACTGAGCGTAATAAAACACAATTACAGCTATACTGAGCATAATAAAACACAATTACAGCTATACTGAGCATAATAAAACACAATTACAGCTATACTGAGCGTAATAAAACACAATTACAGCTATACTGAGCATAATAAAACACAATTACAGCTATACTGAGCGTAATAAAACACAATTACAGCTATACTGAGCATAATAAAACACAATTACAGCTATACTGAGCGTAATAAAACACAATTACAGCTATACTGAGCATAATAAAACACAATTACAGCTATACTGAGCATAATAAAACACAATTACAGCTATACTGAGCGTAATAAAACACAATTACAGCTATACTGAGCTAAATAAAACACAATTACAGCTATACTGAGCGTAATAAAACACAATTACAGCTATACTGAGCATAATAAAACACAATTACAGCTATACTGAGCATAATAAAACACAATTACAGCTATACTGAGCATAATAAAACACAATTACAGCTATACTGAGCGTAATAAAACACAATTACAGCTATACTGAGCGTAATAAAACACAATTACAGCTATACTGAGCATAATAAAACACAATTACAGCTATACTGAGCATAATAAAACACAATTACAGCTATACTGAGCGTAATAAAACACAATTACAGCTATACTGAGCATAATAAAACACAATTACAGCTATACTGAGCGTAATAAAACACAATTACAGCCATACTGAGCGTAATAAAAACACAATTACAGCTATACTGAGCATAATAAAACACAATTACAGCTATACTGAGCATAATAAAACACAATTACAGCTATACTGAGCGTAATAAAACACAATTACAGCTATACTGAGCATAATAAAACACAATTACAGCTATACTGAGCATAATAAAACACAATTACAGCTATACTGAGCATAATAAAACACAATTACAGCTATACTGAGCGTAATAAAACACAATTACAGCTATACTGAGCATAATAAAACACAATTACAGCTATACTGAGCATAATAAAACACAATTACAGCTATACTGAGCATAATAAAACACAATTACAGCTATACTGAGCGTAATAAAACACAATTACAGCTATACTGAGCGTAATAAAACACAATTACAGCTATACTGAGCATAATAAAACACAATTACAGCTATACTGAGCATAATAAAACACAATTACAGCTATACTGAGCATAATAAAACACAATTACAGCTATACTGAGCATAATAAAACACAATTACAGCTATACTGAGCGTAATAAAACACAATTACAGCTATACTGAGCGTAATAAAACACAATTACAGCTATACTGAGCGTAATAAAACACAATTACAGCTATACTGAGCATAATAAAACACAATTACAGCTATACTGAGCATAATAAAACACAATTACAGCTATACTGAGCATAATAAAACACAATTACAGCTATACTGAGCATAATAAAACACAATTACAGCTATACTGAGCATAATAAAACACAATTACAGCTATACTGAGCATAATAAAACACAATTACAGCTATACTGAGCGTAATAAAACACAATTACAGCTATACTGAGCGTAATAAAACACAATTACAGCTATACTGAGCATAATAAAACACAATTACAGCTATACTGAGCATAATAAAACACAATTACAGCTATACTGAGCGTAATAAAACACAATTACAGCTATACTGAGCATAATAAAACACAATTACAGCTATACTGAGCGTAATAAAACACAATTACAGCTATACTGAGCGTAATAAAACACAATTACAGCTATACTGAGCATAATAAAACACAATTACAGCTATACTGAGCATAATAAAACACAATTACAGCTATACTGAGCATAATAAAACACAATTACAGCTATACTGAGCATAATAAAACACAATTACAGCTATACTGAGCATAATAAAACACAATTACAGCTATACTGAGCATAATAAAACACAATTACAGCTATACTGAGCATAATAAAACACAATTACAGCTATACTGAGCATAATAAAACACAATTACAGCTATACTGAGCGTAATAAAACACAATTACAGCTATACTGAGCATAATAAAACACAATTACAGCTATACTGAGCATAATAAAACACAATTACAGCTATACTGAGCGTAATAAAACACAATTACAGCTATACTGAGCATAATAAAACACAATTACAGCTATACTGAGCATAATAAAACACAATTACAGCTATACTGAGCATAATAAAACACAATTACAGCTATACTGAGCATAATAAAACACAATTACAGCTATACTGAGCGTAATAAAACACAATTACAGCTATACTGAGCATAATAAAACACAATTACAGCTATACTGAGCATAATAAAACACAATTACAGCTATACTGAGCATAATAAAACACAATTACAGCTATACTGAGCATAATAAAACACAATTACAGCTATACTGAGCGTAATAAAACACAATTACAGCTATACTGAGCATAATAAAACACAATTACAGCTATACTGAGCATAATAAAACACAATTACAGCTATACTGAGCATAATAAAACACAATTACAGCTATACTGAGCATAATAAAACACAATTACAGCTATACTGAGCATAATAAAACACAATTACAGCTATACTGAGCATAATAAAACACAATTACAGCTATACTGAGCGTAATAAAACACAATTACAGCTATACTGAGCGTAATAAAACACAATTACAGCTATACTGAGCGTAATAAAACACAATTACAGCTATACTGAGCGTAATAAAACACAATTACAGCTATACTGAGCATAATAAAACACAATTACAGCTATACTGAGCGTAATAAAACACAATTACAGCTATACTGAGCATAATAAAACACAATTACAGCTATACTGAGCGTAATAAAACACAATTACAGCTATACTGAGCGTAATAAAACACAATTACAGCTATACTGAGCATAATAAAACACAATTACAGCTATACTGAGCATAATAAAACACAATTACAGCTATACTGAGCGTAATAAAACACAATTACAGCTATACTGAGCGTAATAAAACACAATTACAGCTATACTGAGCGTAATAAAACACAATTACAGCTATACTGAGCGTAATAAAACACAATTACAGCTATACTGAGCATAATAAAACACAATTACAGCTATACTGAGCATAATAAAACACAATTACAGCTATACTGAGCGTAATAAAACACAATTACAGCTATACTGAGCATAATAAAACACAATTACAGCTATACTGAGCATAATAAAACACAATTACAGCTATACTGAGCATAATAAAACACAATTACAGCTATACTGAGCATAATAAAACACAATTACAGCTATACTGAGCATAATAAAACACAATTACAGCTATACTGAGCATAATAAAACACAATTACAGCTATACTGAGCATAATAAAACACAATTACAGCTATACTGAGCATAATAAAACACAATTACAGCTATACTGAGCGTAATAAAACACAATTACAGCTATACTGAGCATAATAAAACACAATTACAGCTATACTGAGCATAATAAAACACAATTACAGCTATACTGAGCATAATAAAACACAATTACAGCTATACTGAGCATAATAAAACACAATTACAGCTATACTGAGCATAATAAAACACAATTACAGCTATACTGAGCGTAATAAAACACAATTACAGCTATACTGAGCATAATAAAACACAATTACAGCTATACTGAGCATAATAAAACACAATTACAGCTATACTGAGCGTAATAAAACACAATTACAGCTATACTGAGCATAATAAAACACAATTACAGCTATACTGAGCATAATAAAACACAATTACAGCTATACTGAGCGTAATAAAACACAATTACAGCTATACTGAGCGTAATAAAACACAATTACAGCTATACTGAGCATAATAAAACACAATTACAGCTATACTGAGCATAATAAAACACAATTACAGCTATACTGAGCGTAATAAAACACAATTACAGCTATACTGAGCATAATAAAACACAATTACAGCTATACTGAGCGTAATAAAACACAATTACAGCTATACTGAGCGTAATAAAACACAATTACAGCTATACTGAGCGTAATAAAACACAATTACAGCTATACTGAGCATAATAAAACACAATTACAGCTATACTGAGCATAATAAAACACAATTACAGCTATACTGAGCATAATAAAACACAATTACAGCTATACTGAGCATAATAAAACACAATTACAGCTATACTGAGCATAATAAAACACAATTACAGCTATACTGAGCATAATAAAACACAATTACAGCTATACTGAGCGTAATAAAACACAATTACAGCTATACTGAGCGTAATAAAACACAATTACAGCTATACTGAGCGTAATAAAACACAATTACAGCTATACTGAGCATAATAAAACACAATTACAGCTATACTGAGCGTAATAAAACACAATTACAGCTATACTGAGCGTAATAAAACACAATTACAGCTATACTGAGCATAATAAAACACAATTACAGCTATACTGAGCATAATAAAACACAATTACAGCTATACTGAGCATAATAAAACACAATTACAGCTATACTGAGCGTAATAAAACACAATTACAGCTATACTGAGCATAATAAAACACAATTACAGCTATACTGAGCGTAATAAAACACAATTACAGCTATACTGAGCGTAATAAAACACAATTACAGCTATACTGAGCATAATAAAACACAATTACAGCTATACTGAGCATAATAAAACACAATTACAGCTATACTGAGCGTAATAAAACACAATTACAGCTATACTGAGCGTAATAAAAACACAATTACAGCTATACTGAGCATAATAAAACACAATTACAGCTATACTGAGCATAATAAAACACAATTACAGCTATACTGAGCGTAATAAAACACAATTACAGCTATACTGAGCGTAATAAAACACAATTACAGCTATACTGAGCATAATAAAACACAATTACAGCTATACTGAGCGTAATAAAACACAATTACAGCTATACTGAGCGTAATAAAACACAATTACAGCTATACTGAGCGTAATAAAACACAATTACAGCTATACTGAGCATAATAAAACACAATTACAGCTATACTGAGCATAATAAAACACAATTACAGCTATACTGAGCGTAATAAAACACAATTACAGCTATACTGAGCGTAATAAAACACAATTACAGCTATACTGAGCATAATAAAACACAATTACAGCTATACTGAGCATAATAAAACACAATTACAGCTATACTGAGCGTAATAAAACACAATTACAGCTATACTGAGCGTAATAAAACACAATTACAGCTATACTGAGCGTAATAAAACACAATTACAGCTATACTGAGCGTAATAAAACACAATTACAGCTATACTGAGCATAATAAAACACAATTACAGCTATACTGAGCATAATAAAACACAATTACAGCTATACTGAGCATAATAAAACACAATTACAGCTATACTGAGCATAATAAAACACAATTACAGCTATACTGAGCATAATAAAACACAATTACAGCTATACTGAGCGTAATAAAACACAATTACAGCTATACTGAGCATAATAAAACACAATTACAGCTATACTGAGCGTAATAAAACACAATTACAGCTATACTGAGCGTAATAAAACACAATTACAGCTATACTGAGCATAATAAAACACAATTACAGCTATACTGAGCGTAATAAAACACAATTACAGCTATACTGAGCATAATAAAACACAATTACAGCTATACTGAGCGTAATAAAACACAATTACAGCTATACTGAGCATAATAAAACACAATTACAGCTATACTGAGCGTAATAAAACACAATTACAGCTATACTGAGCATAATAAAACACAATTACAGCTATACTGAGCGTAATAAAACACAATTACAGCTATACTGAGCGTAATAAAACACAATTACAGCTATACTGAGCATAATAAAACACAATTACAGCTATACTGAGCATAATAAAACACAATTACAGCTATACTGAGCATAATAAAACACAATTACAGCTATACTGAGCGTAATAAAACACAATTACAGCTATACTGAGCATAATAAAACACAATTACAGCTATACTGAGCGTAATAAAACACAATTACAGCTATACTGAGCGTAATAAAACACAATTACAGCTATACTGAGCGTAATAAAACACAATTACAGCTATACTGAGCGTAATAAAACACAATTACAGCTATACTGAGCGTAATAAAACACAATTACAGCTATACTGAGCATAATAAAACACAATTACAGCTATACTGAGCGTAATAAAACACAATTACAGCTATACTGAGCGTAATAAAACACAATTACAGCTATACTGAGCATAATAAAACACAATTACAGCTATACTGAGCGTAATAAAACACAATTACAGCTATACTGAGCATAATAAAACACAATTACAGCTATACTGAGCGTAATAAAACACAATTACAGCTATACTGAGCATAATAAAACACAATTACAGCTATACTGAGCGTAATAAAACACAATTACAGCTATACTGAGCATAATAAAACACAATTACAGCTATACTGAGCATAATAAAACACAATTACAGCTATACTGAGCGTAATAAAACACAATTACAGCTATACTGAGCGTAATAAAACACAATTACAGCTATACTGAGCATAATAAAACACAATTACTGCTATACTGAGCATAATAAAACACAATTACAGCTATACTGAGCATAATAAAACACAATTACAGCTATACTGAGCACAATAAAACACAATTACAGCTATACTGAGCATAATAAAACACAATTACAGCCATACTGAGCGTAATAAAACACAATTACAGCTATACTGAGCGTAATAAAACACAATTACTGCTATACTGAGCGTAATAAAACACAATTACAGCTATACTGAGCATAATAAAACACAATTACAGCTATACTGAGCATAATAAAACACAATTACAGCTATACTGAGCGTAATAAAACACAATTACAGCTATACTGAGCATAATAAAACACAATTACAGCTATACTGAGCATAATAAAACACAATTACAGCTATACTGAGCATAATAAAACACAATTACAGCTATACTGAGCGTAATAAAACACAATTACAGCTATACTGAGCATAATAAAACACAATTACAGCTACACTGAGCGTAATAAAACACAATTACAGCTATACTGAGCATAATAAAACACAATTACAGCTATACTGAGCGTAATAAAACACAATTACAGCTATACTGAGCGTAATAAAACACAATTACAGCTATACTGAGCATAATAAAACACAATTACAGCTATACTGAGCATAATAAAACACAATTACAGCTACACTGAGCATAATAAAACACAATTACAGCTATACTGAGCATAATAAAACACAATTACAGCTATACTGAGCATAATAAAACACAATTACAGCTATACTGAGCGTAATAAAACACAATTACAGCTATACTGAGCATAATAAAACACAATTACAGCTATACTGAGCGTAATAAAACACAATTACAGCTATACTGAGCATAATAAAAACACAATTACAGCTATACTGAGAGTAATAAAACACAATTACAGCAATACTGAGCATAATAAAACACAATTACAGCTATACTGAGCGTAATAAAACACAATTACAGCTATACTGAGCATAATAAAACACAATTACAGCTATACTGAGCATAATAAAACACAATTACTGCTATACTGAGCGTAATAAAACACAATTACAGCTATACTGAGCATAATAAAACACAATTACTGCTACACTGAGATTAATAAAACACAATTACAGCTATACTGAGCATAATAAAACACAATGACAGCTATACTGAGCGTAATAAAACACAATTACAGCTATACTGGGCCGGTTGTAACTGTAAGACTATAAATATAACCATACTTGGAATTTTCGCGGACCTCGATTGTAATTGTTGACGGGGGGGTGCAATCAAGAACTTTTGTTGACGGGGCGTGCAATCACCTTTTTTTATTTTTTATTATACAAACTTCATTTAACGTTTTATTTAACGTATGTACCGCGGGTGTGCGTCCGCGTCCGCGTCTGCGTTTGTCTGTTATATCGTAAAAGTAAATCCCCGTTAACCAGCCACGTAGATACACGCGTCAGATAATTAAGTTCTCGCGGGCCACATAAAATTACGTGGCGGGCCGGATTCCGCGTCAGATAATTAAGTTCTCGCGGGCCACATAAAATGACGTGGCGGGCCGGATTCGGCCCGCGGTCCGGGAGTTTGACACCTATGCCTTAGACCCTTGATGACTTACAACCATTTAGCCAACCATGTGTTCCATACTATTCCCATGAAATGTACAGTTTATTCTAGTCCCACCCCCCAATTTCCATAGAGATCCATTTAAATGCAGAAAGATTATAGTATCGCTTGTAAGAGTACCTGGAAATACGATATCAAGAGTTTTTTGATGTTGTTGGGTCATAGACATCAGGAAGTCATGACATGCAAAGGATATGGAACCAAATATTAAATATTATAACTTTATTAAAGTTTATGTTAATTTGTCCAATTACTTTTGGTCTCCTAAAATGGAGGGGGGGGACTATGTATAAAATAGTGTTCAGTAACACAGCCAATCTCTCCATTCAGACAGACGCACTGGTGCTTACACACTAAACTCTGTGTGCGTATAACATAGAGAGCGTCACATAGACGCTTTGTACTGTGAGATATATGTGAAAAAGGTTTTACCTGTGATCCTATTACTGGTGATCAATTATTAAACCATAATTGTCCTGAAGTGTAACTCAAATCACGTTATATAGCTTTAACAGTTATGTAACTGTTCCGTGTTTTTTTCCCCAAATGACACATTAATAGTATATAATAATAAGCGTGGAAAGAAGTTATTTTCCAGTTCGCATCCTCGGGCATCAGGATCAAATGTCTCCACCTACTCGATACTAACGGTATCACAACAAGCAAGCTGGGATATTTATCACTGCTCAGCAACAGTAGTGATTCAGGGAGGCAGTACTCTGCATGTAAACATGTGTGTCTGACTGTGCTGTCCTGGGTGTAAATGATGTGTGTGTGTACGCTGTCCTGGGTGTAAATGCTGTGTGTGTGTGTGCTGTCCTGGGTGTAAATGCTGTGTGTGTGTGTGTGTGTGTGTGTGTGTGTGTGTGTGTGTGCTGTCCTGGGTGTAAATGCTGTGTGTGTGTGTGCTGTCCTGGATGTAAATGCTGTGTGTGTGTGTGTGCTGTCCTGGGTGTAAATGCTGTGTGTTTTGTGTCAGGCGCAGGACTGCTCCCGGCCCTGTAACTGCCCCTCTGAAGCTGCCCCCTGCCCCGTTGGCACCAGCCTGGTTCTGGATGGGTGTGGCTGCTGCCGGGTGTGTGCCAGGCAGCTGGATGAGCCCTGCTCTCTATGGGAGCCATGTGACCACCACAAGAACCTGTACTGTGACTACACCACTCTGAGTGACTCCACACCAGCCATCTGCATGAGTGAGTCTGCAAACTACACCTCCCACAATACTCTGCGTGACACCACACCAGCCATCTGCATGAGTGAGTCTGCAAACTACGCCTCCCACAATACTCTGCGTGACACCACACCAGCCATCTGCATGAGTGAGTCTGCAAACTACGCCTCCCACAATACTCTGCGTGACACCACACCAGCCATCTGCATGAGTGAGTCTGCAAACTACGCCTCCCACAATACTCTGCGTGACACCACACTAGCCATCTGCATGAGTGAGTCTGCAAACTACGCCTCCCACAATACTCTGCGTGACACCACACCAGCCATCTGCATGAGTGAGTCTGCAAACTACGCCTCCCACAATACTCTGCGTGACACCACACCAGCCATCTGCATGAGTGAGTCTGCAAACTACGCCTCCCACAATACTCTGCGTGACTCCACACCTGCCATCTGCATGAGTGAGTCCACAATACTTCATAGAGCACAGCAAGAAAACATTGAAATACAGAGACCTATAAAATGTGATCCAGGTGTATCCAGGGATATACCTTTCTGAGGGAGAACTAGGACGTTTAATATTATCTCATTGACAGCATATATGAGAATCACTTCAGCCTGTGTCTATATAAGGGACTGAAGTTTACCAAGAGAATGCTCCCAGCTGGCTTGTCAGCTTTAACTAGATTTTGAAGTGCGTTGTGTGATTAACACACTGAGGTGTGTTGTGTGATTAATACACTGGGGTGCGTTGTGTGATTAACACACTGGGGTGCGTTGTTGTGTTTTTGCAGCGCGGGAAGGCCAGTCATGTGACCTAGGCGGGGCGGTTTACCGCAGTGGCGAGGCCTTTCAGCCCAGCTGTAAGCACCAGTGTGTCTGTCTGAATGGAGAGATCGGCTGTGTTCCCACGTGCCCCAGCGACGTGCGCCTGCCCTCTCCACAGTGCCCCGCCCCTCGACGCATCACCGTCCCTGGCCAATGCTGCGAGGAATGGACCTGTGACCCCGCCCCCTGGGACCAAGCCGCCATGGCTGGTACGTTACCCGTCCTCCTCCTCCTGCAGTAAAACATGTTATTAAGCACCTGCTGCATGTTATGTGACCGCTATAAATTAAAACATTTTAAGGTTAAACAGCTGTAGTTGGGTGGAGAGCCTTTTCTCGTGTGCCTGTTAGCTCTGCTCTTTCTGTTATTATTGTCTTGTGGGTATCAGGTTAAATCATGCCCCGGCTTGCTGACTGAAAAACAGAAAGTCCGAAATTAAGAGCATGTTTAACACATTACGGCAGAGCCAGAGGCGTTTTACACACATACTAACTTTCCACTGAAATTTCAATACGAAGCTCCCATTAGATGTTCTGTACATGTAATGACATCATATTGCATAATGCATAATGCCCTTTAATTGAGCTGCGTGTTGATCTCGGCTTGTGTGTGTTAACCCTAACCCTAACCCTAACCCTGACCCTCCCAACCGCAGAAAAAGCACAATCTCTCCGCTTACTTTTTTGCTATTGTGCAGCGTTCTGCCCGTTAGCAGGTTATGAGCTGATCCTGTGTGGAGGACAGGGCAGAGCTGCAGGTTATGAGCTGATCCTGTGTGGAGGACAGGGCAGAGCTGCAGGTTATGAGCTGATCCTGTGTGGAGGACAGGGCAGAGCTGCAGGTTATGAGCTGATCCTGTGTGGAGGACAGGGCAGAGCTGCAGGTTATGAGCTGATCCTGTGTGGAGGACAGGGCAGAGCTGCAGGTTATGAGCTGATCCTGTGTGGAGGACAGGGCAGAGCTGTAGGTTATGAGCTGATCCTGTGTGGAGGACAGGGCAGAGCTGCAGGTTATGAGCTGATCCTGTGTGGAGGACAGGGCAGAGATGCAGGTTATGAGCTGATCCTGTGTGGAGGACAGGGCAGAGCTGCAGGTTATGAGCTGATCCTGTGTGGAGGACAGGGCAGAGCTGCAGGCTATGAGCTGATCCTGTGTGGAGGACAGGGCAGAGCTGCAGGTTATGAGCTGATCCTGTGTGGAGGACAGGGCAGAGTTGCAGGTTATGAGCTGATCCTGTGTGGAGGACAGGGCAGAGATGCAGGTTATGAGCTGATCCTGTGTGGAGGACAGGGCAGAGCTGCAGGTTATGAGCTGATCCTGTGTGGAGGACAGGGCAGAGCTGCAGGTTATGAGCTGATCCTGTGTGGAGGACAGGGCAGAGCTGCAGGTTATGAGCTGATCCTGTGTGGAGGACAGGGCAGAGCTGCAGGTTATGAGCTGATCCTGTGTGGAGGACAGGGCAGAGCTGCAGGTTATGAGCTGATCCTGTGTGGAGGACAGGGCAGAGCTGCAGGTTATGAGCTGATCCTGTGTGGAGGACAGGGCAGAGCTGCAGGTTATGAGCTGATCCTGTGTGGAGGACAGGGCAGAGCTGCAGGCTATGAGCTGATCCTGTGTGGAGGACAGGGCAGAGCTGCAGGTTATGAGCTGATCCTGTGTGGAGGACAGGGCAGAGCTGCAGGTTATGAGCTGATCCTGTGTGGAGGACAGGGCAGAGCTGCAGGCTATGAGATAAAAGGTACAGGTGAGGGTTACCTGGCAGAGTGTTAGTCTAACCCCCCTACCCTCCACCTCTCAGTGTACAGGGAGGTGAATCTGGGGGTAGAGCCTGAGAGCGCATGGGATAACTGCATCGTTCAGACCACCCAATGGAGCGAATGTTCCGCCTCCTGTGGGATGGGCATTTCCAACCGTGTTACCAACGACAACCAGCACTGCCAGCTGGAAAAGAAGAGTCGTGTGTGTCTGATCCGCCCCTGCCACGCCCGACAGGAGACCGCCATCAAGGTGAGCATCCTGCCACACATTGAGCCACACCCACTTCACTAACAAGCCACACCCACTTTACCAACATTCAGACATAGCCACACCCACATCCAACATAGCCAATCCTGCTTTCCCCACAGAGCCACACCCACCTGTCCACAGAGCCACACCCACCTGCCCACATAGCCAAGCCGGCTTTCCCCACAGAGCCACACCCACCTGCCCACATAGCCAATCCTGCTTTCCCCACAGAGCCACACCCACCTGTCCACAGAGCCACACCCACCTGCTCACATAGCCAAGCCGGCTTTCCCCACAGAGCCACACCCACCTGTCCACATAGCCACTGCATCCATACCAAGTACAAAGGAGGGCTGTAACATTTAATCTCTCAGATGGAGAAGCTGCCAACGGCAAATTAAAAGGTGTGTGTGCGTGCGTGCGTGCGTCTCTCTCTCTCTCTCTCTCTCTCTCTCTCTCTCTCTCTCTCTTTCTCTCTCTTTCTCTCAGAGGGGGAAGAAGTGTGTTCGCACCCAGAGGTTGCCGCGGCCCGTGCGATTCTCCCTGTCGGGCTGTAGCAGTGTGCGGGCATATCGCCCGCGGTTCTGTGGCGTGTGCACAGACGGGCGGTGCTGCCGCCCCCAGACTACCATCACGGCCGAGGTGGAGTTCTACTGCCCAGAGGGGGATCGCTTTCAGCGCAAGATGATGTTCATCAGGACCTGCACCTGCCACCTGGACTGTCCCCGTGACAACGACATCTTCCACTCCACACAACTGCACTTTACACACTGACTGCACTCTACACACTACACACTGACTTCATTCTATATTCTGCACACTAACTGTGCTCTACACTCTACACACTGACTGCACTCTATATTCTACACACTGACTGCACTCTACACTCTACACACTGACTGCACTCTACACACTGACTGTGCTCTCCACTCTACACACTGACTGCACTCTACACTTTACATTACATTACATTATAGGCATTTAGCAGACGCTCTCCTTAACCATTACACTACACTGCCCCCTTTACACACTGACTGCACTCTACACACTACACACTGACTGCGCTCTATATTCTACACACTGGCTGCACTCTACACACTCCTCTGAGGGCAGCTGCATGTGTCATGTCTTTTGTGAGCACCAAAAACACCCAACACTGCACCCAGAACCCCAACACTGTACCCAACACCCCAACACTGCATCAAGCACCCCAACACTGCACCAAGCACCCCTACACTACACCCGACACCCTCAACACTGTACCCAACACCCCAACACTGCACCAAGCACCCCAACACTACACCCGATACCCTCAACACTATACCCAACACCCCAACACTGCACCCAGAACCACAACACTGCATCAAGCACCCCAACACTGCACCCAACACCCCAACACTGCACATCAGTGAACTATTGCACTGAATAAAATAAACTTAGCAGACGAGCAACCACTGTGTGTGATGAAACATGAGAGTGATATATTAGCACTAAAGTGAGTATCACACACTCACCACACAGCTGCTGGGCTCATATATATTAGCACTAAAGTGAGTATCACACACTCACCACACAGCTGCTGGGCTCATATATATTAGCACTAAAGTGAGTATCACACACTCACCACACAGCTGCTGGGCTCATATATATTAGCACTAAAGTGAGTATCACACACTCACCACACAGCTGCTGGGCTCATATATATTAGCACTAAAGTGAGTATCACACACTCACCACACAGCTGCTGGGCTCATATATATTAGCACTAAAGTGAGTATCACACACTCACCACACAGCTGCTGGGCTCATATATATTAGCACTAAAGTGAGTATCACACACTCACCACACAGCTGCTGGGCTCATATATATTAGCACTAAAGTGAGTATCACACACTCACCACACAGCTGCTGGGCTCATATATATTAGCACTAAAGTGAGTATCACACACTCACCACACAGCTGCTGGGCTCATATTCACTGAGGCAGTAGAATACCTGCAGACTCATTACATTACATTACAGTTATTTGGCAGATGCTTTTATCCAAAGCGACGTACAATAAGTGCATATTGAAGGTCAATGACACAACTACAAAGCAAATCCAACAAAGCACAACGTAGGAGCTATCGCTATTAATGAACATAGAATACAGTCGGCTATACATTCTTAACTATAAAATAGCAAAAGACGCAAATAGAAAAATAGATTCCATCTGATGCAGGCCCACTTTCCACTCATATGTGTCATGTGACAAAGAAGCCCCTTTTGGTGGCCCTTAAAATGCCTGACTAAAACATAAAAAAGCAACACATTTAAAATGTGGCATTGCTTAAGAATTACTGTGGAAGAAGGTACTTTACCGGATTTTGTATTTCAAAAAAGGAAGAAAAAACAAGAACTTTGTGTGTAAATATTGTAAATAAAGCATGTACAGTTTTGTATGGTAATTTATGGTATTTTGTAATGCGGTGTCTCTATGGTATTGTAACTCTATTCTGACGGTGTCTCTATAATACTGTAGCTCTATTCTGACAGTGTCTCTATGGTATTGTAGCTCTATTCTGACAGTGTCGCTATGGTACTGTAGCTCTATTCTGACAGTGTCTCTATGGTACTGTAGCTCTATTTTGACAGTGTCTCTATGGTACTGTAGCTCTATTCTGACAGTGTCTCTATGGTACTGTAGCTCTATTCTGACAGTGTCGCTATGGTACTGTAGCTCTATTCTGACAGTGTCTCTATGGTACTGTAGCTCTATTCTGACAGTGTCGCTATGGTACTGTAGCTCTATTCTGACAGTGTCGCTATGGTACTGTAGCTCTATTCTGACAGTGTCGCTATGGTACTGTAGCTCTATTCTGACAGTGTCTCTATGGTACTGTAGCTCTATTCTGACAGTGTCGCTATGGTACTGTAGCTCTATTCTGACAGTGTCTCTATGGTACTGTAGCTCTATTTTGACAGTGTCTCTATGGTACTGTAGCTCTATTCTGACAGTGTCTCTATGGTACTGTAGCTCTATTTTGACAGTGTCTCTATGGTACTGTAGCTCTATTCTGACAGTGTCTCTATGGTACTGTAGCTCTATTCTGACAGTGTCGCTATGGTACTGTAGCTCTATTCTGACAGTGTCTCTATGGTATTGTAGCTCTATTCTGACCAAGGGGCCAGCTTTCGGGTCTCAACCTCAGCACCGGATATAATGTCACCCTCTGCTGATATCTAGGATTTGCGCTCAAAAAGCCAGTGTTCCCATTGGGCTCCATTCATTTTTGACAGCAAATTTAAAATATTTCCATTAATATAATGATGCTTTGTGCATTATATTTATTAATAAAATCACATAATTTTTCCAAAGTAATTTTTTGGGTTTTTACCACACAGACAAAGATATGCTTTTTTTTGGTATTATTTATTTTGGCCTATCTGCGCCTTCCTCGTTGTACATGTGACTTGATTGGACACAACTGCACATGTGAGATGAGCGCAAAATGAAAACTTTCTGGTTCGGATGTGCGCTCTATTGGTTTCTATTGGCATCGCTGTCTCTACATTATATATACTCTCAGATTCTGAGGGCAGCTGCCTGTGTTCTGTGGGGTCAGCTCATGCAATCTGCTGCAATTTTGGCAGTTTGAAACAATAAAAGTTATATATTTTTATAAACATGCTGGCTCACTGTTTTTTTGAAGCACTGAAATGTAAACTCTTTCATTCCTACAAAGACGTAATTGTGTAATATTCAACACGTATTTGAATTTGATCCTGTGTGTGTGCACTTGTGCACGTGTGTGTGTATGTGTGTGTGTATGTGTGTGTGTGTGTACTTGTGTGTGTGTGCACTTGTGTGTGTGTGTGTGTGTACTTGTGCGTGTGTGTGTGCACTTGTGTGTGTGCACTTGTGCATGTGTGTGTGTACTTGTGCGTGTGTGTGTGCACTTGTGTGTGTGTGCACTTGTATGTGTATGTGTGTGTGTGTGTGTGTGTGTGTGTGTGTACTTGTGTGTGCGTGCACTTGTATGTGTATGTGTGTGTGTGTGTGTGTGTACTTGTGCGTGTGTGCACTTGTATGTGTATGTGTGTGTGTGTACTTGTGCGTGTGTGCATAAAACATAAAAACCAGTGTAACCTGTGCGTGTTCTGCTTGGGAATAAATAGAGTTGACGCGCCCTCTGGTGGCATTGTGGTGGTATTGCATGCAGCGCAAAGCAGAGGGAATGCGCGTGTTCCTGTATACGCAGTTGGGGCAGCAGCGCAATGCAGAGCTGTATGTTTGTGAGGGGGCGGGGCCTGTTTCCATAGCGCAGAGCCGTTACTCTTATCAGTCAGGGACTCCCCAGGCCCCGCCCAGCTCTGAGAAGCTTATCTCAGGCAGGGTGTATCTGCACAGCACAGCACAACTAGCACAGCTGATAAAGAGGACATGAACATGCCAGGGATTCCCTCATACATGTGTGTGTGTGTGTGAGAGGAGAGTGTGTGTGTGGTGTATGAGTGTGTGTGTGTGTGTGTGAGAGGAGAGTGTGTGTGTGGTGTGTGTGAGCAAGTATGTGTGCATATGTGTATGTGTGTTAGTATATGCCTGTGTGTGTGTGACAATTCATCGCTCACTGCAGTAATCATTCATTATGACTGGATGGGAAATCCCACTGCATGTTTCGGGTTTGTGTGATTTCATTTTGGGGCAATGAAGTGTTGGTTTAACCTGCACAGGCCAGAGCCTAACCGCGCGGGAGATTCAGCCCCATGATCACGTCAGTACAACAGATCCTTTGGTAGGTCAGTGTTACGGCTCTATAGATCAGTAATACAGTGTGTCAATCTTACAGCTCTATAGATCAGTAATACAGTGTGTCAATGTTACAGCTCTATAGATCAGTAATACAGTGTGTCAATGGTACGGCTCTACCGGTCAGGAATACAGTGTGTCGGTGTTACAGCTCTATAGATCAGTAATACAGTGTGTCAGTGTTACAGCTCTATCGGTCAGTAATACAGTGTGTCAGTGTTACAGCTCTATAGATCAGTAATACAGTGTGTCAGTGTTACGGCTCTATCGGTCAGTAATACAGTGTGTCAGTGTTGTGGCTCTATCGGTCAGTAATACAGTGTGTCAGTGTTGTGGCTCTATCGGTCAGTAATACAGTGTGTCAGTGTTACGGCTCTATAGATCAGTAATACAGTGTGTCAGTGTTACAGCTCTATCGGTCAGTAATACAGTGTGTCAGTGTTACAGCTCTATAGATCAGTAATACAGTGTGTCAGTGTTATGGCTCTATCGGTCAGTAATACAGTGTGTCAGTGTTGTGGCTCTATCGGTCAGTAATACAGTGTGTCAGTGTTACGGCTCTATAGATCAGTAATACAGTGTGTCAGTGTTACGGCTCTATCGGTCAGTAATACAGTGTGTCAGTGTTGTGGCTCTATCGGTCAGTAATACAGTGTGTCAGTGTTGTGGCTCTATCGGTCAGTAATACAGTGTGTCAGTGTTACGGCTCTATAGATATGTAATACAGTGTGTCAGTGTTACGGCTCTATCGGTCAGTAATACAGTGTGTCAGTGTTACGGCTCTATCGGTCAGTAATACAGTGTGTCAGTGTTGTGGCTCTATCGGTCAGTAATACAGTGTGTCAGTGTTGTGGCTCTATCGGTCAGTAATACAGTGTGTCAATGTTACGGCTCTATCAGTTTTCTCATTCACAGTCTATTTCACTGTGAATAAGATTCTACAAGTTGACGTAAATAAATCCCAGTCCCTGCTGTTAACAACCAGCTGGGTTTATGCCCTGTGGCAGTAAACTGTGGAGCTATTATAAATTATTTTAGACGAGAAGGGACAGGTTTAATAACATTAACAATGATCACTTTGGAAACATTTACATTTTTCACAATATATGTATTTCTGCTAATGAATCAAAGACTGGGGTCCTTTATTGCAGACTGATGCAACTGTGAGACAACCGTACAATATTTTTATTTTGCAAGATGGCGCACACAGCTGTTTAACAAAGCATGTCAACCCCATGCAGTGCACATTCCCATACAGTGATGTGAACACCTGAAACCAAAAAACACCTGACTAAATTCAGCAAACATTTAACCTACCAACAGCGACGGAATTAGCTTCTGCTCTCAAACAACCTTAACCACTGTTGAGCTTGACTCGCGCTTCCCCCAATCTGTACCTGCGCTCGAGCCCTCTGCTCCAATTAGGTGCACCTGGGGGCGGGGCCTTTTGGCAGCCACCCGCCCCCCTCTTTTGCTTTTGCGCGACTCCAGACTGGGAAGCAGTTCATGCGCGTGTGACATCCGCATAAGTGCCCGAGTCCGGGAAAGGGGGTAATTGGAGTAAATATAACACGCATACATTTGGGAAACTGGTCTCTATACTCACAGGTCAGTGCATAATGTCTGTATTAACGTCGTTTTCGGGTTGTCATGGCTGTTTTCCCGCAGTTTGAGAGCTGTTTTTTCATTTGAGTCTGTGTATGGTAAACTATGCACAGAAAGGGGGTTATGGTACAGAAATGTATTTCCACGGAAATGCAGATTGATAAACACGTGTATCTTTCTATCTGACAGCTGTCTGTGAGTCGCCTTTTGGGCTCTGAAATTACTTTTTATGTCAGTGGCGCGTGCAGGATTGGAGTCGCTGATAACTGGGCTGGTTACTGAGTCTCTGTCGTTTAGAGCAACTTGTGGCATTGGTATTAGCGGGTGAAGTTAAATATGAAGCAAGCTGGTTTTCGCGCGTGTTGACTGTACTAACTGCGCTGCTGCGCTGTTCCGGAGACTCCTGCCAGAACATCGACTCTTTCATATCAGTACTACCGTCACCCGCGCAGATAAACGATGCGCAGATAGGCTCTGCTTTGGAGGTCCACCCGTGAGCCAGGTCATCACCTGTTCATATGCGCAGGCCACATATGCTACTTATTTTGCATGTGTCATGCAGATTTGTGTGTTTTTTGCGAACTTGGTTTATTTACTATCGATCATACATTGTGCATTGCTGTTAGATCATTTGAATCCGTTGTCGCTGAAGCCCATTACGACGCTACTTCTATCCGCTTCTGAATTCGTGCTGCATGGATACAGGTCCGAGGTGCTTCTCTGTGCGTAGGAAACGACGCAGACCGCACCTCTCTCCTGGCAGGCTGTCTGCGCCGATGTGCGTGTCAATTCGCTCTTCTCTGTGGAAAGGACTGTACAGCATAACGCGAGATAGAAGACCTCAGGTCTGTCCTCGCTCCACGCCTGCACGAGAGGCACTGCAGAATTGTGCTCACTCGCGCTCGGACAGACCGCTCTATGTTTTGGAGAGGTGCTGATCCTGCCTTTCTGCGTCAGGCTTTTCCGCGGGATGCCATCCGTGCCATGGCCCGATTTCCATCAGCGAGATGGGAAACAAAATCCACAAGCCTCTCCAAATTCCAAAAGCTCGGTTATATTAACACCACTTCAGGCTCTTTGCAGCTTTTCCAAGGCCAAAACCAGCGCTCATTTGTGTGGACGGCTTTGGACTGTAAAGCACTTTTTTCAAAGACCCTTTGAATTGCTATTGCTCTCCTGCTCCAAACATCACAGTGAGAAAAAAGTCTCACTTTAACAATTAGCAATTTAGTGATTAAGCTCACACTTTTAGCCAAAGCGACTTAGGCCTTCAGCAGTGCATTTCACATAGTTTTTGAAACACCGTAAGCTCTCGACATTTAAGTAATCTCACAGCAAAACTGGTTTGACCTGCTCTAGTGTTTTACTGCTTGTTGGCGCTTAATAGGCATGGAAACAGTAGTGTTTCATTACATATAGAATATAAAATATTATGAGATGGTTAGAGTTTATTACCATTTATCCTGTAAGCATCCACAAAGCAAGCCTTATGTTCCGTTAATAACTGCTCTGCATCAATCCTGTGAGTCATGCTATGTATGTTATGGGATCTGGGAACTTAAATCTGTGGGATTTAAGTGCTGCGTTCTCTCCCTCTACTGGGGCTACATGTAAATAATCTGACTTGTCGAACTGGACACACGTCTGTAAGCACAGAGGATGAGTAAATTAAATATAAACACAAAGCTTGTTCTCCAAAAGGCTTTTGCAGCTACACACTACTACACACTACTGCACACTACTACACACTACTACACACTACTGCACACTACTGCGTTCTGTAGATGCTCATCTGCGCAGTTGTAGGAGCTGGTCTGCGCAGCTGAAGTGCACACACACACACACACACACACACACACACACTAACACACACACACACACACACTAACACACACTAACACACACACTAACACACTAAAACACACACACACTAACACACACACTAACACACACACTAACACACACACACTAACACACTAACACACACACACTAACACACACACTAACACACACACACACTAACACACTAAAACACACACACACTAACACCCACACACACTCACACACACTAACACACACACACACACACACACACATGCATGCTAAACCAGCACAGTCTAAACCAGCACAAACACAGTCTAAACCAGCCCAAATACAATCTAAACCAGCACAAACACAGTCCAAACCAGCCCAAACACAGTCCAAACCAGCCCAAATACAGTCTAAACCAGCAGACACAATCTAAACCAGCACAGACACAGTCTAAACCAGCACAAATACAGTCTAAACCAGCACAGTCTAAACCATCACATACACAGTCTAAACCAGCACAGTCTAAACCATCACATACACAGTCTAAACCAGCACAGTCTAAACCAGCGCAGGCACAGTCTAAACCAGCACAGACACAGTCTAAACCAGCACAAACACAGTCTAAACCAGCACAGTCTAAACCAGCGCAGACACAGTCTAAACCAGCACATACACAGTCTAAACCAGCACAGGCACAGTCTAAACCAGCACAGTCTAAACCAGCACAGACACAGTCTAAACCAGCACAGTCTAAACCAGCACAGACACAGTCTAAACCAGCACAGACACAGTCTAAACTAGCACAGTCTAAAACAGCACAGACACAGTCTAAACTAGCACAGTCTAAACCAGCACGGACACAGTCTAAACTAGCACAGTCTAAACTAGCACAGGCACAGTCTAAACCAGCACAGTCTAAACCAGCACTGACACAGTCTAAACTAGCACAGTCTAAAGCAGCACAGACACAGTCTAAACCAGCACAGTCTAAACCAGCACAGACACAGTCTAAACCAGCACAGACACAGTCTAAACTAGCACAGTCTAAACCAGCACAGACACAGTCTAAACTAGCACAGTCTAAACTAGCACAGGCACAGTGTAAACCAGCACAGACACAGTCTAAACCAGCACAGACACAGTCTAAAGCAGCACAGTTCTGTACTGTTTCTGCCTCCAATTTGCTGACTTCTCTCTCCTATCCCTGAACCCGAAACCTGCTCATGGACACGCCTTCCATGGACACGACTAACCCTGGATACATCCACCCCTGGATACGCCTAACCATGGATACATCCACCCCTGGATACGCCCGCCCCTGGATATTCCTAACCCTGGATACGCTCTCTCTTTGGTGATGTGTGGTGAGTATCCTTGCTAACCAAGTCCCCTCACTGTGGTCAATTCAGTTCTGTGGTCAGAGACGGCTCTGAATGAGGTCAGAGGTCACAGGTTAAAGGTCATGCTCAGAAGTCTGGTCGATGATAGGTACATATTTATCTCTTCTATTTACTCTTCTGGCTGGTGGGGGACGTGACATAGTTCAGCAAAGCATGTGAATAAAGACAGATGTGCTCCAGCGGAGAAACACACTCCGTCTTCATTTAGAGTTCTACATTTCTGCAAGCACCAGCGAATATGAGGGTGGGGGTTATTTTTAGATCTCAGACAGATCATGAAAAATTTATAATCTGTGTGACAGGACTGCAGCAGAAGGTCTGGTGGAGTATTTTGTTCCGTGTGCAGATATGCTGCAGATATAAGACTGCCTCAGTGTCCATAACATGTTCAGTATATGGGACATGTTCAGTGTCCATAACATGTTCAGTACATGGGACATGTTCAGTGTCCATAACATGTTCAGTATATGGGACATGTTCAGTGTCCATAACATGTTCAGTATATGGGACATGTTCAGTGTCCATAACATGTTCAGTATATGGGACATGTTCAGTGTCCATAACATGTTCAGTATATGGGACATGTTCAGTGTCCATAACATGTTCAGTATATGGGACATGTTCAGTGTCCATAACATGTTCAGTATATGGGACATGTTCAGTGTCCATAACATGTTCAGTATATGGGACATGTTCAGTGTCCATAACATGTTCAGTATATGGGACATGTTCAGTGTCCGTAACATGTTCAGTATATGGGACATGTTCAGTGTCCATAACATGTTCAGTATATGGGACATGTTCAGTATATGGGACATGTTCAAAATTGATCGATTGACAGATCCATCACCTTTTTCAGTCATGACTTTTGTCTAATTCATACGTTTCATTTCCATCATCAGCTTTCCCAGATCAGTTGGGAGAGGTTAGAGCAGTAATGTGAGAATGCGTGACTGTTCCCAGATCAGTTGGGAGAGGTTAGACCAGTAATGTGAGAATGCGTGACTGTTCCCAGATCAGTTGGGAGAGGTTAGACCAGTAATGTGAGAATGCGTGACTGTTCCCAGATCAGTTGGGAGAGGTTAGACCAGTAATGTGAGAATGCGTGACTGTTCCCAGATCAGTTGGGAGAGGTTAGACCAGTCATGTGAGAATGCGTGACTGTTCCCAGATCAGTTGGGAGAGGTTAGACCAGTAATGTGAGAATGCGTGACTGTTCTCAGATCAGTTGGGAGAGGTTAGAGCAGTAATGTGAGAATGCGTGACTGTTCCCAGATCAGTTGGGAGAGGTTAGACCAGTAATGTGAGAATGCGTGACTGTTCCCAGATCAGTTGGGAGAGGTTAGACCAGTAATGTGAGAATGCGTGACTGTTCCCAGATCAGTTGGGAGAGGTTAGACCAGTCATGTGAGAATGCGTGACTGTTCCCAGATCAGTTGGGAGAGGTTAGACCAGTAATGTGAGAATGCGTGACTGTTCTCAGATCAGTTGGGAGAGGTTAGAGCAGTAATGTGAGAATGCGTGACTGTTCTCAGATCAGTTGGGAGAGGTTAGAGCAGTAATGTGAGAATGCGTGACTGTTCCCAGATCAGTTGGGAGAGGTTAGACCAGTAATGTGAGAATGCGTGACTGTTCCCAGATCAGTTGGGAGAGGTTAGACCAGTAATGTGAGAATGCGTGACTGTTCCCAGATCAGTTGGGAGAGGTTAGACCAGTAATGTGAGAATGCGTGACTGTTCCCAGATCAGTTGGGAGAGGTTAGACCAGTAATGTGAGAATGCGTGACTGTTCCCAGATCAGTTGGGAGAGGTTAGACCAGTAATGTGAGAATGCGTGACTGTTCCCAGATCAGTTGGGAGAGGTTAGAGCAGTAATGTGAGAATGCGTGACTGTTCCCAGATCAGTTGGGAGAGGTTAGAGCAGTAATGTGAGAATGCGTGACTGTTCCCAGATCAGTTGGGAGAGGTTAGACCAGTAATGTGAGAATGCGTGACTGTTCCCAGATCAGTTGGGAGAGGTTAGAGCAGTAATGTGAGAATGCGTGACTGTTCCCAGATCAGTTGGGAGAGGTTAGACCAGTAATGTGAGAATGCGTGACTGTTCCCAGATCAGTTGGGAGAGGTTAGACCAGTCATGTGAGAATGCGTGACTGTTCCCAGATCAGTTGGGAGAGGTTAGACCAGTAATGTGAGAATGCGTGACTGTTCCCAGATCAGTTGGGAGAGGTTAGAGCAGTAATGTGAGAATGCGTGACTGTTCCCAGATCAGTTGGGAGAGGTTAGACCAGTAATGTGAGAATGCGTGACTGTTCCCAGATCAGTTGGGAGAGGTTAGAGCAGTAATGTGAGAATTCGTGACTGTTCCCAGATCAGTTGGGAGAGGTTAGACCAGTAATGTGAGAATGCGTGACTGTTCCCAGATCAGTTGGGAGAGGTTAGACCAGTAATGTGAAAATGCGTGACTGTTCCCAGATCAGTTGGGAGAGGTTAGACCAGTAATGTGAAAATGCGTGACTGTTCCCAGATCAGTTTGAAAGGCTAAAAAGCTCTGGAAGTATCTCATCTTCTTAGCAGCAGGAAGCCCAGAGTGACAGGAAATGGATTTATAGAAATGTGGGTCACTAATCCATCTTCTGCCATCAGAGTGGAGGAATGTATGTGTGTGTGTGTGTGTGTGTGTGTGTGTGTGTTTGTATGTATATATACACCGATCAGCCACAACATTAAAACCACTGACAGGTGAAGTGAATAACATTGATTATCTCGTTGTTATTTTGGTTCTGTACTCTAGCACTTTGAGTTTGAAAGGGTATTTTCATCCATATTGAATGAACTGTTTAGAAATTATAGAACCTTTTGTACATAGTCCCCCCCCATTTTTGGGCATCAAAAAATATTGGACCGTTTAACATAATGTAGAATAAAGTCATAATCTTTCATATTTGGTCGCATATCCTTTGCATGCCATGACTTCCTGATGTCTGTGCCCCAACAACTATTGATATCTTATTTTCTGGTACTCTTACAAGTGATACTATAACATCTCTGCATTTGAATGGATCTCTATGGGAATTTGGGGGTGGGACTAGATTTAGCTGTAAATTATGGAATACATGGTTGGTAAAATGGCTGTAAGTCATCAAGGGTCTGAGGTATCAAACGAGCCTCAAACCATCACTCTGCTGCCAGATATGCAGTAGATATGGATGGATCACTTTAAGGGTTGTTTCTCCTGACGAATTTTTCTATTGAACTCTATGGAAAAATAAGTCAGGAGAAGAAACCCTATTCATCCACATCTACTGTATTTCTGGCAGCAGAGTGATGGTTTAAGGCTTGTTTGATACGTCAGACCCTTGATGACTTAGAGCCATTTAGCCAACCATGTGTTCCATACTGTTCCACTGTAATTTACAGCTAGTCCCACCCCCCAATTCCCATAGAGATCCATTCAAATGCAGAGACGTTATAGTATCGCTTGTAAGAGTACCAGAAAATAAGATATCAAGAGTATTTTGATATTGTTGGGTCACAGATCAGGAAGTCATGGCAAGCAAAGGATATGCGACCA
This sequence comes from Ilyophis sp. 1 JC-2022, assembly GCA_022702515.1. NCBI lineage: Eukaryota > Metazoa > Chordata > Actinopteri > Anguilliformes > Synaphobranchidae > Ilyophis > Ilyophis sp. 1 JC-2022. Next base: position 57,891,426 of record CM040406.1, read on the forward strand.
AATATTTAAAATGATTACTTTATTCTACATTATGTTAAACGGTCCAATATTTTTTGATGATCAAAAATGGGGGGGCGGGGACGGGGGACTATGTACAAAAGGTTCTATAATTTCTATATAGATGAAAATACCCTCAAGTTAAAGCTGACAGTCTGCACTTCAATCTCATTGTCATTGTATCTTTTCAAACTCAAAGTGCTAGAGTACAGAACCAAAATAACAATGAGAGAAATGTCTTTAAATTATTTCCAGAGCTGTATATCAAAGGTGTAGACTGTATAGAATGTAGTGGGTATATTATAATCAGCGTGTTGGTGTAGTGCATATATTATGATCTGTGTAGTTTGGTAGTTGGTGTAGTGCATATATTATGATCTGTGTAGTTTGGTAGTTGGTGTAGTGTGTGTAGTGGGTGGGGAGAAGGGGAAGGGTGGGCTGGTCACAGTGGTTATCTCACAGGAGCAGATGTCTCCCGCCAGGGCGGGGCCCCCACAGAAATAACGCACTCCCCCAATGTTTCCCCAATGTTCCCCCAATGTTCCCCCAATGTTCCCCCAATGTTCCCCCAATGTTTCCCCAATGTGGGAAAAACTGATCCTACAGCTCCGACACTCTAGAGTAAACGAGTGCAGATGAACCTACACACCAGACCCAGCTAACAGCCCAAAGCACACAGCCCAAAGCACACAGCCCAAAGCTCACAGCCCAAAGCTAACAGTCCAAAGCTAACAGCCCAAAGCTAACAGCACAAAGCTCACAGCCCAAAGCTCACAGCTCAAAGCTCACAGCCCAAAGCTAACAGTCCAAAGCTAACAGCCCAAAGCTAACAGCCCAAAGCTAACAGCACAAAGCTCACAGCACAGAGCTAACAGCCCAAAGATCACAGCCCAAAGCTCACAGCCCAAAGCTAACAGTCCAAAGATAACAGCCCAAAGCTAACAGCCCAAAGCTAACAGCCCAAAGCTCACAGCCCAAAGCTCGCAGCACAAAGCTAACAGCACAAAGCTCGCAGCACAAAGCTAACAGCCCAAAGCTAATAGCCCACAGCCCAAAGCTCACAGCACAAAGCTAACAGCACAAAGCTAACAGCCCAAAGCTCACAGCACAAAGCTAACAGCACAAAGCCAACAGCACAAAGCTAACAGCCCAAAGCTAACAGCCCACAGCTCACAGCCCAAAGCTCACAGCACAAAGCTAACAGCACAAAGCTCGCAGCACAAAGCTAACAGCCCAAAGCTAACAGCCCACAGCTCACAGCCCAAAGCTCACAGCACAAAGCTAACAACACAAAGCTCACAGCACAAAGCTAACAGCACAAAGCTCACAGCACAAAGCTAACAGCCCAAAGCTAACAGCCCAAAGCTCACAGCACAAACCTAACAGCACAAAGCTCACAGCACAAAGCTAACAGCCCAAAGCTCACAGCCCAAAGCTCACAGCCCAAAGCTAACAGCCCAAAGCTCACAGGCCAAAGCTCACAGCACAAAGCTAACAGCCCAAAGCTAACAGCCCACAGCTCACAGCCCAAAGCTCACAGCACAAAGCTAACAGCACAAAGCTCACAGCACAAAGCTAACAGCACAAAGCTCACAGCACAAAGCTAACAGCCCAAAGCTAACAGCCCACAGCTCACAGCCCAAAGCTCACAGCACAAAGCTCACAGCACAAAGCTAACAGCACAAAGCTCACAGCACAAAGCTAACAGCCCAAAGCTAACAGCCCACAGCTCACAGCCCAAAGCTCACAGCACAAAGCTAACAGCACAAAGCTCACAGCACAAAGCTAACCGCCCAAAGCTCACAGCCCAAAGCACACAGCCCAAAGCTAACAGCACAAAGCTAACAGCCCAAAGCACACAGCCCAAAGCTCACAGCCCAAAGCTCACAGCACAAAGCTCACAGCACAAAGCTCACAGCACAAAGCTAACAGCACAAAGCTCACAGCCCAAAGCTCACAGCCCAAAGCACGCAGCCCAAAGCACACAGCCCAAAGCTCACAGCACAAAGCTAACAGCATAAAGCTCACAGCCCAAAGCTCACAGCCCAAAGCACGCAGCCCAAAGCACACAGCCCAAAGCTCACAGCCCAAATCTCACAGCACAAAGCTAACAGTCCAAAGCTCACAGCCCAAAGCTCACAGCCCAAAGCTCACAAGTCAATGCTCACAGCCTAAAGCTCACAGCCCACAGCTCACAGCCCAAAGCTCACAAGTCAATGCTCACAGCCTAAAGCTCACAGCCCAAAGCTAACAGCATAAAGCTCACAGCCCAAAGCTCACAGCCTAAAGCTCACAGCCCAAAGCTAACAGCCCAAAGCTCACAGCCCAAAGCTCACAGCCTAAAGCTCACAGCCCAAAGCTAACAGCACAAAGCTCACAGCCCAAAGCTCACAGCACAAAGCTAACAGCCCAAAGCTCACAGCCCAAAGCTAACAGCCCATTTGGCAATGGCAGGGCTACAGAGGGCTATAGGTTATGTTTAGTTTTCAGGTTTTATATGTGAGTCGCAGCACACATGCCCCTGCAGCCCTCAGTCTGACCACCAGAGGGAGCACAGGCTCGGGACAGGAAATGGATGGACAGGTGGCTGCTGGCTTCCCCGGGGATTAGTGGAAGATCGCGGTGGAAACAGGAGCCATGGGGGAGATAAAGAGCACAGGCTTTACTGACGGCCTCCGCAGACCTCCTGCTGGGACTTCACTCTAAAATTCAAAAAAGAAACCAGTTTCGTTTTCATAAGGGCAGCCTGCCTTTAAGAGACACACACACACACTCATGCATGTGCAGCTGTGTGTTAAAACACATGGCACACGCAGACTGCAAGCAGGGTTGTCATGCGTGCGTGGGTCATGTGACCAGAGGGTGCCAATCACAGTGAGAGGAGAAGGGAGGGTATGGCAGCCCAGCCTTATGAATAGTTTATGCGGTTATATGGCCTGTATAAATATTTATGAGCTGCATCTCCCAGCTTGTACACGGTTTCACACAGACACGCCCTTTATAACAGTATGCACATAGTCCTTTACACACACACACACACACACACACACACACACTTACACACACACACTAACACACACACACACACACACACACACTCACACACACACATATGCATGGCTTTGTTTTGCATTGGGTTTTTGTTAAAGAGTAAGTACATCCACTGTCTCAGCCTGTCTCCGCCTAGTACACAATTTTGAAAAATACTTTGTGGGGTGGGCGGAGGAGCTGTGTCCTTCGTCATTTGCATAAATTGACGTACATTGTACAAATGATTACGTATAACTCGGATCAAACTGTCAAACTAGATGTTGCACATCAAATGTGAATCAAAATTCAGCAACTGCATGGCATGGTTTTGAGAAACATATTTTAGTGGACTATTTAGGTGGAATAAGAGAGTTTATGAAGAGGACGCCATGTTGTTTAAAAACTAAAGTAACGTAGTGGGTCTAACCAATCATGTGCCGGCTGTTTGCGTTGTGGGTGACAACAATTATCTATATGATGTAGAGGTACCTCCAAAGAGGTACTCTGACATCACGATTGGGGCGGGGGCAGTGTGGGGAGCAGAAAGGAAATTTCAACCGTTAGGGGCAGCACAAAGATGCTTTTCTTATGATATACAATATTATTTCGGAATTGTTGAAATAACGGAATGCATGAATACGTTTTATTATTAAGGTAGGCATACAAACACATTTACAGTGGAAAAAAAGTAATCTAGAGTGTACTTACCCTTTAAAGCTTTTTAAAGGTAAAGGGTTTTGCTCATTTTAACAGACAGATGCTGTAATAAGAGTCACTTCAGACCCAGCAAGGGCAATAGTGAGGGGCATTACTGAGGGGCAATAGTGAGGGGCATTACTGAGGGGCAATAGTGAGGGGCATTACTGAGGGGCAATAGTGAGGGGCATTACTGAGGGGCAATAGTGAGGGGCATTACTGAGGGGCAATACTGAGGGGCATTACTGAGGGGCAATAGTGAGGGGCATTACTGAGGGGCAATAGTGAGGGGCATTACTGAGGGGCAATAGTGAGGGGCATTACTGAGGGGCAATACTGAGGGGCATTACTGAGGGGCAATAGTGAGGGGCAGTACTGAGGGGCAGTACTGAGGGGCAGTACTGAGGGGCAATACTGAGGGGCAATACTGAGGGGCAATACTGAGGGGCAGTACTGAGGGGCATTACTGAGGAGCAGTACTGAGGGGCAGTACTGAGGGGCAGTACTGAGGAGCAATACTGAGGGGCAATACTGAGGGGCAATACTGAGGGGGGGCTGTAGAGAGGAGGCATTACTGAGTCCTCCTGAGGAGGGCAGTCCTGGCAGTCCTGAGGGGGAATGAGGAGGGGGCAATACTGAGGGGACTCCACGCACGACGCATGCAGCACACACAGGAACTCTCTCTTCTCCTCTCTTCTCTTCTCTCTCTCTTCCTTATTTCTTTCTTTTCTCTCCCCTTTTCCTCTTTCTTCTCTTTTTTTCTCACTCCCTCTATGACCAGGCCACAGTAGCTCTATAGCACAGCAGCTCTATACATGCCCGGGCCACAGCAGCTCTATAGCACAGCAGCTCTATACATGCCCGGGCCACAGCAGCTCTATAGCACAGCAGCTCTATATGACCAGGCCACAGTAGCTCTATAGCACAGCAGCTCTATACATGCCCGGGCCACAGCAGCTCTATAGCACAGCAGCTCTATACATGCCCAGGCCACAGCAGTACTATAGCACAGCAGCTCTATATGCCCGGGCCACAGTAGCTCTATAGCACAGCAGCTCTATACATGCCCGGGCCACAGCAGCTCTATAGCACAGCAGCTCTATACATGCCCAGGCCACAGCAGTACTATAGCACAGCAGCTCTATACATGCCCGGGCCACAGCAGCTCTATAGCACAGCAGCTCTATACATGCCCGGGCCACAGCAGCTCTATAGCACAGCAGCTCTATACATGCCCGGGCCACAGCAGCTCTATAGCACAGCAGCTCTATAAATGCCCGGGCCACAGCACCTCTATAGCACAGCAGCTCTATATGACCAGGCCACAGCAGTACTATAGCACAGCAGCTCTATAAATGCCCAGGCCACAGTAGCTCTATAGCACAGCAGCTCTATATGACCAGGCCACAGTAGCTCTATAGCACAGCAGCTCTATACATGCCCAGGCCACAGCAGTACTATAGCACAGCAGCTCTATACATGCCCGGGCCACAGCAGCTCTATAGCACAGCAGCTCTATAAATGCCCGGGCCACAGCAGCTCTATAGCACAGCAGCTCTATACATGCCCAGGCCACAGCAGTACTATAGCACAGCAGCTCTATACATGCCCGGGCCACAGCAGCTCTATAGCACAGCAGCTCTATAAATGCCCGGGCCACAGCACCTCTATAGCACAGCAGCTCTATATGACCAGGCCACAGCAGTACTATAGCACAGCAGCTCTATAAATGCCCGGGCCACAGTAGCTCTATAGCACAGCAGCTCTATATGACCAGGCCACAGTAGCTCTATAGCACAGCAGCTCTATACATGCCCAGGCCACAGCAGTACTATAGCACAGCAGCTCTATACATGCCCAGGCCACAGTAGCTCTATAGCACAGCAGCGCTATACATGCCCAGGCCACAGCAGTACTATAGCACAGCAGCTCTATACATGCCCGGGCCACAGCAGCTCTATAGCACAGCAGCTCTATACTCCTGGGCCACAGCAGCTCTATAGCACAGCAGCTCTATACATTGTGTATATAATGGATGTGATTCCAGACTGAGAGGAGCTGTTTAGGGGCTCAGCTGCTCTGGGGTGGGGGGGGGGGGGGGCTTGCAGCCAAACAAAGGGAGAGAAGAGGAGGGTGGGGGGAGGGGGTGTGATGTCATCTGTGACATAAATAAGGCCATGTGCTCAGCTGTGCCCTGCTCACTGTCACTGTGTGTGTGTGTGTGTGTGTGTGTGAGAGAGAGTGTGTGTGTGTGTGAGAGTGTGTGTCTGTGTGTGTGTGTGTCTGTCACTGTGTGTCTGTGTGTGTGTGTGTGTGTGTCTGTGTATATGTGTGTGTGTGAGTGTGTGTGTGTGTGTATATGTGTGTGTGTGTGTGTGTGTGTGTGTGTGTGTGTGTGTGAGTGTGTGTATTTCCTCATTTCATTGCACACCTGCTCCTATGTGGAGGGGGGGCTCCTGTTGTGTATGACCTCTCCCCAGACAGGGCGTGGCTGCAATGCTGCTCATTCTCCATTGTGAAGCGAGGGCTGTTTATTATAACGCTGCGCTAAACACTGCTGTAATATGTGCCTTTTCCCCTTATTAAATCAGCTCTGTTAGCTTATTTATACTGAGCATGTTTAAACTGGATTATAAATACAGTCCATTTCAGTCCACTAAATCAACCACAGCAGTCTCGACAGCAGTGCGGATACATATGACTACATACACACGGCAGTGTGGATACATATGACTACATACACACGGCAGTGTGGATACACACTGTATGTGTCTAAACACACTAAATTTATTTATAATAAAATATTATGAACCAGAGAAATTTACAGAGCACCGGAACACAAGTAAAGACTACAGA
>CM040406.1:57903004-57990504 GCA_022702515.1 Ilyophis sp. 1 JC-2022
CGCACGCACGCACGCACACACGCTGTCACATGCATTCTCTCATTTCCTCTGTTTCTGTATGCAGATGCACTGGGGGTCTGTAGTGGTTATTCTGGGGGTCTGTAGTGGTTATTCTGGGGGTCTGTAGTGGTTATTCTGGGGGTCTGTAGTGGTTATTCCGGGGGTCTGTAGTGGTTATTCCGGGGGTCTGTAGTGGTTATTCTGGGGGTCTGTAGTGGTTATTCCGGGGGTCTGTAGTAGTTATTCCGGGGGTCTGTAGTGGTTATTCCGGGGGTCTGTAGTGGTTATTCTGGGGGTCTGTAGTGGTTATTCTGGGGGTCTGTAGTGGTTATTCCGGGGGTCTGTAGTGGTTATTCTGGGGGTCTGTAGTGGTTATTCCGGGGGTCTGTAGTGGTTATTCTGGGGGTCTGTAGTGGTTATTCCGGGGGTCTGTAGTGGTTATTCCGGGGGTCTGTAGTGGTTATTCCGGGGGTCTGTAGTGGTTATTCCGGGGGTCTGTAGTGGTTATTCCGGGGGTCTGTAGTGGTTATTCCGGGGGTCTGTAGTGGTTATTCTGGGGGTCTGTAGTGGTTATTCTGGGGCTCTGTAGTGGTTATTCCGGGTGTCTGTAGTGGTTATTCTGGGGGTCTGTAGTGGTTATTCTGGGGCTCTTGTGTGTGTGAGGCAGCATATGGTCAGAGGTACAGTTACATGGATCTTGTGGCTTGGCCCAGTTTGGTTAGCAATTAGCGTCGCTCCATTACGGTCACCTAATTGAGAGCAGATTGATTTGTAAACGGATGGATTTGTAAAGGGCTACGGTTACACTGATCACTTCAGGCGACTTCTGGACGTCAGGCCAGATTTGAGTCGCATCTGCATTGGACAGTTCAATGTGACCTCTGTGATTAGATGACCTCTGTGATTAGATGACCTCTGTGATTAGATGGCAGTTGGGATTTCATGATCCTGTGCAATATTTAAATATTAACATGAAACACTTCCTGGAAAAGGGCGTTCGGTGTTTGTGAGGTTATGCTTCTTTAAAAGGGCGTTCGGTGTTTGTGAGGTTATGCTTCTTTAAAAGGGCGTTCGGTGTTTGTGAGGTTATGCTTCTTTAAAAGGGCGTTCGGTGTTTGTGAGGTTATGCTTCTTTAAAAGGGCGTTCGGTGTTTGTGAGGTTATGCTTCTTTAAATTTTGTTCAGATTGTGTAGTGGAGGCAGGGCACTGATGACGAGGCAGCGGAGGTGTGCTCTTAATCTGAGTTTCTGGGTTCAGCAGCTGTTTCTATTAATCTGAGCTTCTGGGTTCAGCAGCTGTTTTGGTCGTGAGGAGGGTATGGGTCTGTGAACGTCGCTAGCACTGGTGAAACCATATTGCGCATGATCAGGGATTTTGGTGGCCCTCAACAATATTTTGTTTGTGGCCCCAAAACACTCCCAGCACAACCACCAAATCACACGCACCACTCAGAACTGAACAAACACACGCACAATAGAGACAAATTCATTAACAACAAATCTCATCTCTTTCTGTTTTTTCATTAAAAACAAAGTATTCAAAATAATAAAGTCAACATATTTTATTTACCTTTATTTATACAAGGTAGGTTGACTCAGCACACCTGCTTTTTTACAGCAATGCCCTGTTAACACCCCCCCCCCCCCCCCCAATTAGCCTAGCCAGCTTGTCTTTGGATTGCGGGAGGAAACCAAAGTACCCGGAGGATTGCTTGAGGCAACCGTGCTATCCACTGCACCAACGTGCTGCCCCTAAAGTTTATATTTCAACTATAAAGGCAACAAACTTGCATATAACAATTGCTAGAAAGCAATGGTAAGCCTGAAACTATTTGGGGCAATTTCATATGTTATGTATTAAAATAATAAACCAAAACACACATTTAATGTTGCAAGAAAACATTGGTAGCTGGCTAACAAGCAAAGTTAGCCTTTATAAATGAGAAATTATGCTTGCAATCATACTCATGTTAGCTAGCAAGCAAATAGCAAGAAATAACGCTTGTTCTGATGAAAAATGTTTCAGCTAAAATGAATAATACCTGCATTAATTACTTTCTAGCCAGTTTACCAGGTTAAAAGCTTCTCTGTGCTGCCCTATGGCTACAGGGACATCTCTGGCCCCTCTGTGCTGCCCTATGGCTACAGGGACATCTCTGGCCCCTTTGTGCTGCCCTATGGCTGCAGGGACATCTCTGGCCCCTTTGTGCTGCCCTATGGCTACAGGGACATCTCTGGCCCCATTTGTGCTGCCCTATGGCTACAGGGACATCTCTGGCCCCTTTGTGCTGCCCTATGGCTACAGGGACATCTCTGGCCCCTTTGTGCTGCCCTATGGCTACAGGGACATCTCTGGCCCCTTTGTGCTGCCATATGGCTACAGGGACATCTCTGGCCCCTTTGTGCTGCCCTATGGCTACAGGGACATCTCTGGCCCCTTTGTGCTGCCCTATGGCTACAGGGACATCTCTGGCCCCTTTGTGCTGCCCTATGGCTACCGGGACATCTCTGGCCCCTTTGTGCTGCCCTATGGCTACAGGGACATCTCTGGCCCCTTTGTGCTGCCCTATGGCTACAGGGACATCTCCGGCCCCTTTGTGCTGCTCTATGGCTACAGGGACATCTCTGGCCCCTTTGTGCTGCCCTATGGCTACAGGGACATCTCCGGCCCCTTTGTGCTGCTCTATGGCTACAGGGACATCTCTGGCCCCTTTGTGCTGCCCTATGGCTACAGGGACATCTCCGGCCCCTTTGTGCTGCTCTATGGCTACCGGGACATCTCTGGCCCCTTTGTGCTGCCCTATGGCTACAGGGACATCTCCGGCCCCTTTGTGCTGCCCTATGGCTACAGGGACATCTCTGGCCCCTTTGTGCTGCCCTATGGCTACCGGGACATCTCTGGCTCCTTTGTGCTGAGTCTCTTTGCTTTATCTCACAACCCCTCTGGCACAGTCTCCCCACAAATTCAAGCACCTGGAAATCCAAAGGAAAAATGTGATGTTTTTTGCTGATTAAGTGGAGCTATGAAAGGGGTAATATCTCAGAAATAAAGCTCAGAGCAGTAGCTGCAGCACTTGGCTCTTGGGACTGCAGGGTACACACAGAGTGCTGGGGGAAAGTATTCTCTAATGACCCGTAACCGCAGTGATCATCACCATGGTGACCCATCCCTGGGGCACATCTCAGCTGAACTAAAATCCCACTAAACTCACTCAGTGCACATCCACATGTGCTAAAATCCCACTAAACTCACTCAGTGCTAAAATCCCACTAAACTCACTCAGTGCACACCCACATGTAAGGGGATTTTTTTTTAAAACATTTTGTGTAGATTTTCTCTCTTTGCAGGTTAGCTCCCTGTGAGGAGACATTCAGCCTGTGACAGGTTTACAGGGCACACTGTTGAATACTGCTACGCTTTGGTTGAGACTTTGCACAGATATACACAGTTGGCGTACTGCTTAAAAAGACCATGCATAAGGTTTGTGGATGTTTGTGAGAGAGTGAGCGAGCAAGAGGGAGGGAGGGAGGGAGGGAGGAGGAGAGCGGGAGGGAGGAGAGAGATATAAATAACTCTGGGAAGATGTATTCAGTGGGTGTACTGCACCTGAGGTCTTGTTCTGGCTATTTTTACCCACAACCACGTTTCACCAATCCACTGCTCTCTCTCTCATTCACGCTCTCTCGCTCACTGTCTTGCTCTGTCTCTCGCTCGATCGCTCGTTCTCGCTCTCTCTTGCACTCTGTGTATTACACACACACACACGCACACAACTCTGTGTATCACACACACACACACACACAGCTTTGTGTATCTCATATACACACACACACGCCGCTCTGTGTATCACGCACACACACGCACACAACTCTGTGTATCACGCACACACACGCACACAACTCTGTGTATCACGCACACAGCTCTGTGTATCACACACACACACACAGCTCTGTGTATCACACACACACACACACACACAGCTCTGTGTATCACGCACACAGCTCTGTGTATCACACACACACACACGCACAAAGCTCTGTGTATCTCATACACATATACACACACACAGCTCTGTGTATCTCATATACACACACACACACAGCTCTGTGTATCACACACACACACACACACAGCTCTGTGTATCTCATATACACACACACACGGCTCTGTGTATCTCACACACACACACACACACACACAGCTCTGTGTATCTCATATACACACACACACAGCTCTGTGTATCACACACACACACACAGCTCTGTGTATCTCATATACACACACACACGGCTCTGTGTATCACACACACACACACACACGCAGCTCTGTGTATCTCATATACACACACACACAGCTCTGTGTATCACACACACACACACACACACACACACACATAGCTCTGTGTATCTTATATACACACACACACACACAGCTCTGTGTATCACACACACACACATTCTCCAGGGTTAAGATGAAGCCCCTAGTATCACTCCTGATAAGGAGGTTAATGAGTAGCAGGCAGGTGAGAGTTTCTAAAGCTGAGCTGGCTGTGCGTTTTACCTGTTATGTGAGTGTGTAACGGAGTGCTGATGACGGTGCAGTGCAGTGTGGGTAATATAGTAGGGGAGGGGCAGGGGTTAGATGATGTTGCAGCGTGGGTAATGTAGTTTGGCAGGAGCAGGGGTTGGATGATGTTGCAGTGTGGGTAATGTAGTGTGGCAGGAGCAGGGGATGGTCAGTGGACACAAACAATGGGAGGTCTGTTGTGAGCCGTAAAGAGGATTTCATTCCAAGCCTCGAAAAAAAGCCGGAGAGGAGAGGAGCGGAGGAGAGGAGCGGAGGAGCGGAGGAGAGGAGAGGAGGAGAGGAGAGGAGAGGAGAGGAGCGGAGGAGAATATTGGGACGTACCCTCAGTCTCATTCTCATGTTGACCAAAACGTGTAAACAGTGAAAACTTTAAAAAATCCAATAAAAAGGTTTTTAGCTCATTAAACATGATCTGCATGGCTGTATGAGTGTGCCGAGCTCATAGCAGAATATCTTTTGACTCCAGTCCCGGCAGATGCCTGACTTGTGAAGTGACATAAATAAATATTAATGTTGAGTTATGTGAACATTCTATCATCAACTTGATGGATCGCTACAGCTTTGATTTATTTGAATTTGAAAAAAAACACTGTGGTGACGGCCAATATTTAAATGCTTCTTTTAAATCTTGATTAATATTTAAAGTACAAAGAAAGCACCATAATTAATTGGACCGCAACACATTTTTTGTTATTTTGGTTCTGTACTCTAGCACTTTGAGTTTGAAAGGATACAATGACAATGAGGTTGAAGTGCAGACTATCAGCTTTAATTTGAGGGTTTTTTCATCCATATCGGATGAACCGTTTAGAAATTATAGAACCTTTTGTACATAGTCCCCCCCATTTTCAGGCATCATAAAATATTGGACAGTTTAACAATGTAGAATAAAGTAATTATATTTAATATTTGGTCGCATATCCTTTGCATGCCATGACTTCCTGATGTCTGTGACCCAACAACATCAAAAGACTCTTGATATCTTATTTTCTGGTACTCTTACAAGCGATACTATAACGTCTCTGCATTTGAATGGATCTCTATGGGAATTGGCGGGTGGGACTCGATTTAGCTGTAAATTATGCTGGAACAGTACGGAATACATGGTTGGTATAATGGCAGTATGTCATCAAGGGTCTGAGGTATCAAACGATCCTCAAACCATCACTCTGCTGCCAGATATACAGTAGATATGGGTGGATCACTCAGGGTTGTTTCTTTTGCCAAATTTTTGAAGAAACCCTTCAAGTTATTCATCCATATCTACTGCATATCTAGCAGCAGAGTGATGGTTTAAGGCTTGTTTCATACGTTAGACCCTTGATGACTTGGAGCCATTTAGTAATTTATTATTGTATTTTATGTGAGTGTGAGTGTGAGCGTGAGCGAGTGTGAGCGCGTGCGTGTGAGCGAGTGTGAGTGAGTGAGTGAGTGAGTGAGTGAGTGAGTGAGTGAGTGAGTGAGTGAGTGAGTGAGTGAGGGCGTGAGGCGTGAGTGTGCGTGTGCGTGTGCGTGTGCGTGTGAGTGTGAGCGTGAGCGTGAGCGTGCGCGTGAGCGTGAGCGTGAGCGTGAGCATGAGTCCACTTATACAAACTCCAGACCTCTACAGTAATGAATGCTGAGTCAGTCTGAGGCTTGTATAAGAGATGTGGTCAGCAGTACTCTTAGCAAAGTAAATATATCCAGAGTAAATATAGTCTGATAATCCCTTTCCACCCTATAACCACTGCTCCAGTGCTAATCCTTCACCTTTATCAGGTTAAAGATACCTTCAGCACTGTAACTACAACTATATCAGCAATATTTACATTACATTACATTCATTTAGCAGACGCTTTTATCCAAAGCGACATACAGTAAGTGCATATAGAAAGGTCATCGAAGTAACTACAGAACAGATAAGAAAGCACATTCTTCCCATACAGTAGCAGCTATCCCTAGTAATGAACACAATGCAGTTCACAGTGAACTGGGTAAATCAGCTCTACTACAATTCTATTCTAACTAGTATAAACTTGAATACACAGTTCAACAAGAACACATACCATGAGGTCCTAGATAAGTATTAGTCCAGGTGGAGTCTGAAAAGGTGTGTTTTCAGGCCACGACGGAAAGCAGGCAGGGTTGGTATTGAGCGTAGGGGAATGGGAAGTTCGTTCCACCACTGGGGAGCTAGGGTGGAAAAGCTCCGCAGTCGGGAGGAGCGAGTGCCATTTACACGGAGGGGGGGAAGTGCGAGGCGCCCTGCTGTAGATGAGCGAAGTGGTCAATATATGGGAATCCTCTCAAGCAAACCGAATGCATGTTCAAACTACAATAACTGTGTGGTGTGTTATTGTAAATGCAGCCGAAGCGATAACTGTCAATAGAAAAATAAAAACTTTAATGCAGGCACAACAATAAAGCACCTTCAGCCAATAAAAAGAGTCCCATTGTACTACAGCGCGAGTCCCATTGTACTACAGCGCGAGTCCCATTGTACTACAGCGCGAGTCCCATTGTACTACAGCGCGAGTCCCATTGTACTACAGCGCGAGTCCCATTGTACTACAGCGCGAGTCCCATTGTACTACAGCGCGAGTCCCATTGTACTACAGCGCGAGTCCCATTGTACTACAGCGCGAGTCCCATTGTACTACAGTATGAGTCTTGACCACTTCCTGTTCCTCTGCCCTCACAGTTGCTGCCATGACGACAGAAGCCAGCGCAGTTGGGGAGCCTGAGAGCCAATCACAAACAGACAGGCCCGAGGCGGAGCAGGCACAGGATCCTGCCTCTGAGGAGCCGGCACTGAAACCACGCACACGCACCTCTGCAGGGCGGGGCCTCTCGCGCCTCTTCTCCTCCTTACTGAAGCGCCGCTCACAGTGCTCAGACGGAGAGAGCGCCGAGGCAGAGAGAGCCAAGGAGAGTCAGGAGGAGTCGCGGCAGGAGGACGAGTTAGTCAAAGCCCCCATCGCTGACCCTGAACCCGAGCTCCGCAACGAGGGAGACCACGCCCTCGACCTGCACTCCCTCAGCAGTGCTGAGACACAGGTGTGTGTGTGTGTGGTTTTAGAGTAATGTTTTGACAGTGTACATACAGTGAAACTGTATGAAAAAAGTGAAGTGAAGATGCATTGTGGGTAGCCGTGTGATGACATCACCTCTCCACCCACCCCAGCCAGCTCAGGAAGACGCTGACACAGCGAAGGAGAAGGAGAAGGAGGAGGAAGAGGAGGGTGGAAAAGCCGAAGGGAAGCAGGAGGAAGGAGAGGAGAGCAGGTTGCAGGGGGAGGAGCCTAAAGGGGAGGAGCCACAGGCTGCAGACGAACCCAAAGCCTCCAGAGCACTTCGCCGCCCGCGGACCATAATGCACTGCCAGGTCACCCTGCTGGACCACACTCTCTACGAGTGTGAGCTGGATGTAAGAGCACACCTGTATCTATAGACTAGCACCCTTCAGCTACACACCTGGACACCTGCATTTGCACACTAGCATCCTTCCGCTACACACCTGTACACCTGCGTCTACTCTAGCACCCTTCAGCTACACACCTGTACACTTACGTTTGTATGCTAGCACCCTTCAGCTACACACCTGTACACTTGCGTTTGTACGCTAGCACCCTTCAGCTACACACCTGTACACCTGCGTTTGCACACTAGCATTCTTCCGCTACACACCTGTACACTTGCGTTTGTACGCTAGCACCCTTCAGCTACACACCTGTACACCTGTGTCTGTATGCTAGCACACCTGTACACCTGCGTCTGCATGCTATTGACCCTGCTCACATTTTACTCAAGCTGTACATTATTATAGCACACACCTCCACTGAAGCAAAGTTAAAAAAATTAATAAATGAAGAAGTTAGAGTGCCTCTCATTCATGTCCATATGAATGGATTCAGGGTTGACGTGTATCTGGCAGAGGAATGATGGAGTTGATGATGATTTTTCTGCTTTTCAGAAACACGCAAAGGGCCAGGAGCTCTTCACCCAGGTGTGTGACCACATGAACCTGCTGGAGAGAGACTATTATGGTCTGGCCACCTGGGAAACGCCCACGCTTAAGGTAGCACACCTGAATGCAGGATAATGATGCCAGACCGTACGTTGTGGTGTGTTTTGGGGGTCAGTATATTGTGGGTCAGACCCATTGGCCTGCTTTTGTCCAGTCCTGGGGTCTGGCAATCAGCACATTTAAACAAAACTCTGTGCGAAAGGCTTGTTGGAATTAATATTTGAGTCGGTAAAAGACTCAACCTTTGACCTTTAAGTTCTGTCTTTGTTTCACTCTCTCCCTCAGACATGGCTGGACTTCACCAAGGAGATTCGCAAGCAGGTGCAAGGTGAATTTAACACTGATATATTACACTCACACCTGTGTGTTTAATTTAATTTAACACAAATTAAAAGTATCAGACATTTTTTCCTGCAGAAAATACCAGCAGTAGAATCCATAAACACCGGGTACTGACAGGAGGAATGTACTAACAGTCTAATCGTGAGAGCTCACTCGTTTAATCAACAACACGCCATTTTCATCTGCTACAGTGCTGGGGAGATGACAGTGGAAAGTTCCCACTGCCTGCCCCGCCCGCAAAAACCTTTCCACTGCCTGCCCCGCCCGCAAAAACTTTTCCACTGCCTGCCCCGTCCTGTTGGCTAAAGGACATAGTGTTTCCTCCTAATGAATTTGGTGAATAAAATTGTGTATAAGTAAATATAAGGCTATAAATCTAAAATATAACTACTTCTTGGAGACATGTCTTGTTAATAAACAGTCTTGTTATGTCATTGAAAATAAACAGCACACTCTTTTATGTTAGACTCTGTGAGTCCCTCTCCACCGGTACATACTGGAGCATACTGGACTCTGTGAGTCCCTCTCCACTGGTACATACTGGAGCATACTGGACTCTGTGAGTCCCTCTCCACCGGTACATACTGGAGCATACTGGACTCTGTGAGGCCCTCTCCACCGGTACATACTGGAGCATACTGGACTCTGTGAGTCCCTCTCCACCGGTACATACTGGAGCATACTGGACTCTGTGAGTCCCTCTCCACCGGTACATACTGGAGCATACTGGACTCTGTGAGTCCCTCTCCACCGGTACATACTGGAGCATACTGGACTCTGTGAGTCCCCCTCCACCGGTACATACTGGAGCATACTGGACTCTGTGAGTCCCCCTCCACCGGTACATACTGGAGCATACTGGACTCTGTGAGTCCCTCTCCACCGGTACATACTGGAGCATACTGGACTCTGTGAGTCCCTCTCCACCGGTACATACTGGAGCATACTGGACTCTGTGAGGCCCTCTCCACTGGTACATACTGGAGCATACTGGACTCTGTGAGGCCCTCTCCACTGGTACATACTGGAGCATACTGGACTCTGTGAGTCCCTCTCCACCGGTACATACTGGAGCATACTGGACTCTGTGAGTCCCTCTCCACCGGTACATACTGGAGCATACTGGACTCTGTGAGTCCCTCTCCACCGGTACATACTGGAGCATACTGGACTCTGTGAGGCCCTCTCCACCGGTACATACTGGAGCATACTGGACTCTGTGAGTCCCTCTCCACCGGTACATACTGGAGCATGCTGGACTCTGTGAGGCCCCCTCCACCGGTACATACTGGAGCATACTGGACTCTGTGAGTCCCTCTCCACCGGTACATACTGGAGCATACTGGACTCTGTGAGTCCCTCTCCACCGGTACATACTTGAGTCCCTCTCCACCGGTACATACTGGAGCATGCTGGACTCTGTGAGTCCCTCTCCACTGGTACATACTGGAGCATACTGGACTCTGTGAGTCCCTCTCCACCGGTACATACTGGAGCATACTGGACTCTGTGAGTCCCTCTCCACCGGTACATACTGGAGCATACTGGACTCTGTGAGGCCCTCTCCACCGGTACATACTGGAGCATACTGGACTCTGTGAGTCCCTCTCCACCGGTACATACTGGAGCATACTGGACTCTGTGAGTCCCCCTCCACCGGTACATACTGGAGCATACTGGACTCTGTGAGTCCCTCTCCACCGGTACATACTGGAGCATACTGGACTCTGTGAGTCCCTCTCCACCGGTACATACTGGAGCATACTGGACTCTGTGAGTCCCTCTCCACTGGTACATACTGGAGCATACTGGACTCTGTGAGTCCCTCTCCACCGGTACATACTGCATACTAGCACTTTGAGATTTGTTTTAGCACTTTGAGATTTGTTTCAAATGTAAAGTGCTTTATAAATAAAATGTATTATTATTATTATTATTATACTGGAGCATACTGGACTCTGTGAGTCCCTCTCCACCGGTACATACTGGAGCATACTGGACTCTGTGAGTCCCTCTCCACCGGTACATACTGGAGCATACTGGACTCTGTGAGTCCCTCTCCACCGGTACATACTGGAGCATACTGGACTCTGTGAGTCCCTCTCCACCGGTACATACTAGAGCATACTGGACTCTGTGAGTCCCTCTCCACCGGTACATACTGGAGCATACTGGACTCTGTGAGTCCCTCTCCACCGGTACATACTGGAGCATACTGGACTCTGTGAGTCCCTCTCCACCGGTACATACTGGAGCATACTGGACTCTGTGAGGCCCTCTCCACCGGTACATACTGGAGCATACTGGACTCTGTGAGTCCCTCTCCACCGGTACATACTGGAGCATACTGGACTCTGAGTCCCTCTCCACCGGTACATACTGGAGCATACTGGACTCTGTGAGGCCCTCTCCACTGGTACATACTGGAGCATACTGGACTCTGTGAGGCCCTCTCCACCGGTACATACTGGAGCATACTGGACTCTGTGAGTCCCTCTCCACCGGTACATACTGGAGCATACTGGACTCAGTGAGTCCCTCTCCACCGGTACATACTGGAGCATGAACTGTATCGTCATACAAATCGTACCGTTAGTTGAGTATAACCATTACATCCCTGCTAGGTACCCTTTAGTGAGGCAGACTGGCCTGTTCTCATCATTAGGTTATGTTATGTCATGTTTAACACTGATATATTACACTCACACCTTTGTGTTTAACAGTGTTAATATTATGCTCCCAGGTTCCACCTACAATTTCACCTTCAATGTGAAGTTTTACCCACCAGATCCAGCCCAGCTCAGTGAAGATATCACCAGGTAAAGCTCCTCCCACCAAACCCACCTGCACTTTGACCAGGTGTGCACTGCTCAGAGTGCTGTCTGTGAATGCAGGTACAACACACACGTTTTACCTGCTGTACAAGGTTCATTTCACTATCTAATAAATACTTCCATGTCAGCTCCCCCCGGACTGCGAATCTGGCCCTCAGAGCAGCTACCTGCAGCTGTACCCAGGCTGGCCTGTTTGTAAATGATTGATTAGCACACAGGTGGTGAGCTAACGGTAGCCACGATTTTCTTATCTGCACATGTAGTCACTGTTCCACATTTTACAGCCCAACTCTCCTTTTCTAATCTCTGCTTCCCTCAAAGGCTCCTTCACCATTTAGTACTATTTCAGTTTTAGTGGATGTATGCAGAAGCACTGTATAAAGCTATTATTATTATTAGTGAACAGTCCCATGAAGCCCTGCGACCTTTGACCCTGTGTGTGTGTGTGTGTATATATACAGTTGTGTTAAAAAAAATAGCAGTACAACATCAGTAACCTGATGAACCACTGTTATTAGTAGCAAATAATTTACTTGTTGATGTAGTAGTGTAATAGAAAAACAACAGACTCAACTGTCATGACATGCACGCTGCTTGTTCTGAGTAATTGACTCAGGTGTCATTAATTGTCCTTTATTAAGGAAGAAGGGAAGCAAATGTTTCACACATTGTTATAAAATATATTTCCTTCTGAATTGCTAAGTAAAATGGGCCGTTCCAAACATTGTTCGGAGGAACAACGTAATTTGATTAAAAAGTTGATTAGAGAGGGGAAAACGTATAAAGAAGTGCAGCAAATTATAGGATACTCAGCTAAAGAGATCTCAAATGCTTTAAAATGGCAACAAAAACCCGAAACACGCGGAAGAAAATGAGCAACTACTGTTAAAACGGATCGAAGAATAGTCAGAATGGCAAAGATTCAACCAATCAACACCTCCAGAAAGATCAAAGATGATCTAAAATTACCTGTAAGTGCTGTTACAGTCAGAAGGCGTTTGATTGAAGCTAAGCTATCAGCAAGAAGCCCCCGTAAAGCACCATTGTTGAAAAAACGGCATGTGCAGAATCGGTTAAAATTTGCCATGGAACACATCGATTGGCCCAAAGAGAAATGGTGTAACATTCTGTGGACTGATGAGAGTAAAATTGTTCTTTTCGGGTCTAGTGTTCGTTGACAGTACGTCAGACGACCCCCGGGTACTGAATTCAAGCCACAGTACACTGTGAAGACAGCGAAGCATGGTGGCGCAAAAATCATGGTGTTGGGCCTATTTATCATATACCAGGGATCATGGATCAGTTTGAATACATCAAAATACTTGAAGAGATTATGTTGCCGTATGCTGAAGAGGAAATGCCCCTGAAATGGGTGTTTCAACAAGACAACGACCCCAAACACACGAGTAAGCGAGCAACATCTTGGTTCCAGACAAAAAGGATTGAGGTAATGGAGTGGCCAGCTCAATCCCCCTACCTCAACCCCATTGAAAACTTGTGGGGTAATGTTAAAAGTGCAGTTTCTGAAGCAAAACCCAAAAATTCACAGGAACTGTGGAATGTAGTTTGTTCATCCTGGGCTGAAATACCTGTTTCTAGGTGCCAGAAGTTGGTTGACTCGATGCAACGCAGATGCGCAGCATTTATCAAAAACAATGGTTATGCAACTAAATATTAGTTCAGTAATTTAAATCTGGTTAAATCTTGAAAAATGTATTCAGTTTATACAGTAAGTGTTTGAGTTTGAAGAGAAAAATGTCGACACTGCTATATTTTTGAACAGATTAATATTCCTTTTCTTTGCTTCCTGTAAAAGAATAACGCAGACTTGATAAAATTTGTTAATGCTTTGATTTGGAATTAAATGTGTAATGTTTCAAATATGGAACTAAAAGCTATTAAAGAATATTTGCACTTTATTCACTTTTTTTAACGCACTGCTATTTATTTGAACACCACTGTATATATATATATATATATATATATATATAATATGTATGATGACCTTTGACTGTGTATATGTAATACCTGTGCAGTGACCTTTGACCCTGTGTATGTATGTGTAATACCTGTGTGATTACCTTTGACCCTCTGTGTGTGTGTGTGTGTGTGTGTGTGTGTGTGTGTGTGTGTGTGTGTGTATGTGTATATATATATATATATACTGTATGTGTAATACCTGTGCAGTGACCTTTGACCCTGCGTGTGCAGGTACTACCTGTGTCTGCAGGTGCGTGAGGATATCGTGAGCGGCAGCCTGCCCTGCTCCTTTGCCACTCTGGCCCTGTTGGGCTCCTACGCGCTGCAGTCAGAGCTGGGAGAATATGACCCACAGCTCCATGGCAACGAGTATGCCAGCCAAATCCGCCTCGCCCCGAGGCAAACCAAGGATCTGGAGGACAAGATGATGGAGCTACACCGCACCTACAGGTGACACCTGTAACTACACCTGTGCACACTTACACAAACGAGCACTGTACACACACACACACACACATACACACTATGCATACACACACACTTGCTTACACATATAATATACATACATGCAAGTAATTAGTATGTGTGTGTGTTCAGGTCCATGAGCCCTGCCCAGGCAGACATGCTGTTTTTGGAGAATGCTAAGAAGCTCTCCATGTTTGGAGTCGACCTGCACCAGGCAAAGGTCAGTCTGTACCTGCATTCACCTATGTGTCTACCTGTCTGTCTGTGTGCCATGCCTGCCTGTATTTACCACACCTGTCTGTATTTACCACACCTGTCTGTATCTACAACACCTCTCTGTCTGTACCTGTCTGTACCACACCTGTCTGTACTACCCAATACATACACGCCGGCATACACAGGGGTCCCCAGGACTTAGGTTGGGAACCACTGCTCTAAGAGAAACTGAAGCTGCCTCCTGGTGGCTGGATGGTGGCATTGCAGGAAGAAGCAGCTTCAGTTTATCTTGTCTTTAGGAGTCATTGCACAATTCTGATGCAGGTCCAGGGTTCAAAATTAAGATTTTTCTCACTTGCCTGCTTGGGCATGTTAGCAAGAAACGTATTTACCCAAACTAAATGTTTACTTGCCTGGATATGGCAGTTTGCCTGTGCCATTAAGCGCATAAAAGCACAAAGCATTGTGGGACAGTGGGATTTGAGAAGATCCTCACGTCGAAGTGAGCAGCAGTGTGGAAAAACAGGACGTTTCTAATCGTGTTCAGAAATACGCTAAAAACACTTTTTTATTCTAACTGAAAGGTTCCCTTGGTTTGGTTTTATGGTGTCTCAGGATTTGGATGGGGTGGACATCATGCTCGGCGTCTGCTCCAGCGGCCTGATGGTTTATAAAGAGAAGCTGAGGATTAATCGGTTCTCCTGGCCTAAAGTTCTGAAGATCTCTTACAAGAGAAGCAGCTTCTTCATCAAGATCCGGCCCTCTGAGGTACACAATAGTGCCCATATTCTGTGCAAATAAAATCAATTGGCCATGGAGATTGCTTGTCTGATTGGCTTGTGTGATGGCAGCTGCTCGTGTGACTGGCTGGTGTGATGGCAGCTGCTCGTATGACTGTCTGGTGTGATGGCAGCTGCTCGTGTGATTGGCTGGTGTGATGGCAGCTGCTCGTGTGACTGGCTGGTGTGATGGCAGCTGCTCGTGTGATGGCAGCTGCTCGTATGACTGTCTGGTGTGATGGCAGCTGCTCGTGTGACTGGCTGGTGTGATGGCAGCTGCTCATGTGATTGGCTGGTGTGATGGCAGCTGCTCATGTGATTGGCTGATGTTATGGCAGCTGCTCATGTGATTGGCTGGTGTGATGGCAGCTGCTCGTATGACTGGCTAGTGTGATGGCAGCTGCTCATGTGATTGGCTGGTGTGATGGCAGCTGCTCATGTGATTGGCTGATGTGATGGCAGCTGCTCATGTGATTGGCTGGTGTGATGGCAGCTGCTCGTATGACTGTCTGGTGTGATGGCAGCTGCTCGTGTGACTGGCTGGTGTGATGGCAGCTGCTCGTGTGACTGGCTGGTGTGATGGCAGCTGCTCGTATGACTGGCTAGTGTGATGGCAGCTGCTCGTGTGATTGGCTGGTGTGATGGCAGCTGCTCGTGTGATTGGCTGGTGTGATGGCAGCTGCTCGTATGACTGGCTGGTGTGATGGCAGCTGCTCGTATGACTGGCTAGTGTGATGGCAGCTGCTCGTGTGATTGGCTGGTGTGATGGCAGCTGCTCGTATGACTGGCTAGTGTGATAGCAGCTGCTCGTGTGATTGGCTGGTGTGATGGCAGCTGCTCGTGTGATTGGCTGGTGTGATGGCAGCTGCTCGTATGACTGGCTAGTGTGATAGCGGCTGCTCGTGTGATTGTCTGGTGTGATGGCAGCTGCTCGTGTGATTGTCTGGTGTGATGGCAGCTGCTCGTGTGATTGGCTGGTGTGATGGCAGCTGCTCGTATGACTGGCTAGTGTGATAGCAGCTGCTCGTGTGATTGTCTGGTGTGATGGCAGCTGCTCGTGTGATTGTCTGGTGTGATGGCAGCTGCTCATGTGATTGGCTGGTGTGATGGCAACTGCTCATGTGATTGGCTAGTGTGATGGCAGCTGCTCATGTGATTGGCTGGTGTGATGGCAGCTGCTCATGTGATTGGCTGGTGTGATGGCAGCTGCTCATGTGATTGGCTGGTGTGATGGCAGCTGCTCGTGTGACTGGCTGGTGTGATGGCAGCTGCTCATGTGATTGGCTGATGTGATGGCAGCTGCTCATGTGATTGGCTGGTGTGATGGCAGCTGCTCATGTGACTGGCTGGTGTGATGGCAGCTGCTCGTATGACTGGCTAGTGTGATGGCAGCTGCTCGTGTGATTGGCTGGTGTGATGGCAGCTGCTCGTATGACTGGCTAGTGTGATAGCAGCTGCTCGTGTGATTGGCTGGTGTGATGGCAGCTGCTCGTGTGATTGGCTGGTGTGATGGCAGCTGCTCGTATGACTGGCTAGTGTGATGGCAGCTGCTCGTGTGATTGGCTGGTGTGATGGCAGCTGCTCGTATGACTGGCTAGTGTGATGGCAGCTGCTCGTGTGACTGGCTGGCGGGTTTATGAGCAGACATTCACAGATTAGTTTGGGTTTAACCACACTGCACTAAGCTTCACACACCGAACTGCTCTACAGCCTGCAGCAAATTCCTATAAGACTAATGAGGATGTGCTAATAATGTACTTAATGTGTGTGTGTGTGTGTGTGTGTGTGTGTGTGTGTGTGTGTTCTCCAGCAGGAACAGTATGAAAGCACTATCGGCTTCAAGCTGCCAAACTACAGAGCGTCTAAGAAACTGTGGAAGGTGTGTGTGGAGCACCATACCTTTTTCAGGTGAGATACACACAGAGAAACAATCCTTCCCTCGACTCCTTGGGAACAGGGATTTGCTGTGATTGGCTAATTGGTCCTGGGGTAATTGCATTAGTTGGCCCCTGGGTAGGGTTTGGGAGCAGGGGGGAGGGGGGAGGGGGGAGGGTTAAGCCTGCTGTGTGACCTCATCTCAGGGGAGGATGATGATGCACCCCCACACACACACACACACACACACACACACACACACACACACACACACACACACACATACACACACACACACACACACACACACACACACACACATCTGCACCCCCACCCGTGTACTCACATGTGCCACGTGTGTTGTGCAGGCTCACCAGTGTGGAGGCCTCTACGCCGCGGAAGTTTCTGGCACTAGGATCAAGGTTCCGCTACAGCGGCCGTACGCAGGCCCAGAGTCGCCATGCCAGCTCCCTGATTGATCGCCCCGCCCCACTGTTCCAGCGGTCCGCCAGCAAGAGAGCCTCGCGCAGCCTGGATGGAGGTGTGTGTGTGTGTGTGTGTGCGCGTGTGCGCGTGTGCCCGTGTGTGTGTGCGCACGCGTGTGTGTGCGTGTGTGCGCGCGCGCGCGCGCGCGTGTGTGTGCTGTAGTGTGTGCGTGCTCACTCTGTGCTCTGCGTATCTCGGGGAGCACAGTCTCGCTCGAGTCCTCAGGTCACTCCCTGCAGCCCCCAGAGACCCCTCCCACAGTGGAAGATGATTGGTTCCTTCTCTTGGATTCTTTCCCTGATGATTCAGGTATCCCAGGATGCTTTGTGCTGCGGCCGCCGCTCTGCAGCTTTAACAACTTAATTTAAGAGACGCCTGGATCTGCAGAGCTAACGCTGTGTGCATAATCGCTAATCCCTCCATCCCTCTCTCATCTCTCTCTCACTCTTTCTCATCCCTCTTTCCTGCGTATCACTCCTCCCACAGTCAGCATTGCTGTAGTAACGCAATGAGCACAGGGTCCGGCTGGTGTGAGACTGTGTTGTAGTAACGCAGTGAGCACTTGGTCCGGCTGCTGTGAGACTGTGCTGTAGTAACGCAGTGAGCACTTGGTCCGGCTGCTGTGAGACTGTGCTGTAGTAACGCAGTGAGCACTTGGTCCGGCTGCTGTGAGACTGTGCTGTAGTAACGCAGTGAGCGCAGAGTCCGGCTGGTGTGAGACTGTGCCGTAGTAACGCAGTGAGCGCAGAGTCCGGCTGGTGTGAGACTGTGCTGTAGTAACGCAGTGAGCGCAGAGTCCGGCTGGTGTGAGACTGTGCTGTAGTAACGCAGTGAGCGCAGAGTCCGGCTGCTGTGAGACTGTGCTGTAGTAACGCAGTGAGCACTTGGTCCGGCTGGTGTGAGACTGTGCTGTAGTAACGCAGTGAGCGCAGAGTCCGGCTGGTGTGAGACTGTGCTGTAGTAATGCAGTGAGTGCAGGGTCCGGCTGGTGTGAGACTGTGCTGTAGTAACGCAGTGAGTGCAGGGTCCGGCTGGTGTGAGACTGTGCTGTAGTAACGCAGTGAGCGCAGGGTCCGGCTGGTGTGAGACTGTGCTGTAGTAATGCAGTGAGCGCAGGGTCCGGCTGGTGTGAGACTGTGCTGTAGTAACGCAGTGAGCACAGAGTCCGGCTGGTGTGAGACTGTGCTGTAGTAACGCAGTGAGTGCAGAGTCCGGCTGGTGTGAGAGTGTGCTGTAGTAACGCAGTGAGTGCAGGGTCCGGCTGGTGTGAGACTGTGCTGTAGTAACGCAGTGAGTGCAGAGTCCGGCTGGTGTGAGACTGTGTGTATATGTATATAATATATAATGTATATAATGTTCCGTCACTTGATGCCTCTCAGCTTATCAAGCCTGTGGTACCACACGCCCCCTCTTTTACAGAAAGGCTTACCGGTATCCCCGTTATCCGGGGACCTCTTCCAGTCACATAGAGAATTGGAATGTGAGCACGGGGTCACTTGGAATGTGATCTCATAAAATGCTGTCTGTATTCTGCTTTGCTTCATAAAGATACAGCAGCACTCTTTACTCACTCACACACACACACACACACACACACACACACACACTCACACTCACTGCAGATACAGCAACACTTGCATGCGTGTGTGTGGCACCTATACACAGGGTGAAAGGAACATTTCCCATGATGCACAGGGGGAATGGAACATTTCCCATGATGCTTTGCCACCCCCCTTCTCCGGACTCATCAGTCCCTCCATTGCTGCAGACGCAGTGGCTTTGGGAACAGCTGTGTGTGTGTGTGGCTCAGCACAGTGTGGTAACAGCGCCCTCTAGCTGTGTACTGCAGTACACCAACTCAGCGCTTGCATTTCATTTAGCAAAGGCTCTTGCTTACATGCTCACATTTTTACATGTTTACGTCGTGTCTTTATACAGGTGGATATTACAGGTATACTGCGTAATAAGAAGCGTAATAAGAAGCGTAATAAGAAGCGTAATAAGACGCGTAATAAGACGCGTAATAAGAAGTGTAGTATGATGCTTTGTAAACTGGCCTTTTTACTCTTTTTACTTTTCCAACTGTAGTGCTGCCATTATACCCACGAGCAGAGTGCTTATGTAGTGCTGCCGTTATATCCACGAGCAGAGTGCTTATGTAGTGCTGCCATTATACCTACGAGCAGAGTACTTATGTAGTGCTGCCATTATACCCACGAGCAGAGTGCTTATGTAGCGCTGCCGTTATACACACGAGCAGAGTACTTATGTAGCGCTGCCGTTATACCCACGAGCAGAGTGCTTATGTAGTGCTGCCATTATACCTACGAGCAGAGTGCTTATGTAGTGCTGCCGTTATACCCACGAGCAGAGTGCTTATGTAGCGCTGCCGTTATACACACGAGCAGAGTACTTATGTAGTGCTGCCATTATACCCACGAGCAGAGTACTTATGTAGTGCTGCCGTTATACCCACGAGCAGAGTGCTTATGTAGTGCTGCCGTTATACCCATGAGCAGAGTACTTATGTAGCGCTGCCGTTATACCCACGAGCAGAGTGCTTATGTAGTGCTGCCGTTATACCCACGAGCAGAGTGCTTATGTAGCGCTGCCGTTATACCTACGAGCAGAGTGCTTATGTAGCGCTGCCGTTATACCCACGAGCAGAGTGCTTATGTAGCGCTGCTGTTATACCCACGAGCAGAGTGCTTATGTAGCGCTGCCGTTATACCCACGAGCAGAGTGCTTATGTAGTGCTGCCGTTATACCCACGAGCAGAGTGCTTATGTAGTGCTGCCGTTATACCCACGAGCAGAGTGCTTATGTAGCGCTGCTGTTATACCCACGAGCAGAGTGCTTATGTAGTGCTGCCATTATACCCACGAGCAGAGTACTTATGTAGTGCTGCCGTTATACACATGAGCAGAGTGCTTATGTAGTGCTGCCATTATACCCACGAGCAGAGTGCTTATGTAGTGCTGCCGTTATACCCACGAGCAGAGTGCTTATGTAGTGCTGCTATTATACCCACGAGCAGAGTGCTTATGTAGTGCTGCCGTTATACACACGAGCAGAGTGCTTATGTAGTGCTGCCATTATACCCACGAGCAGAGTGCTTATGTAGTGCTGCCGTTATACCCATGAGCAGAGTGCTTATGTAGTGCTGCCATTATACCCATGAGCAGAGTGCTTATGTAGTGCTGCCGTTATACACACGAGCAGAGTACTTATGTAGTGCTGCCATTATACCCACGAGCAGAGTACTTATGTAGTGCTGCCGTTATACCCACGAGCAGAGTGCTTATGTAGTGCTGCCATTATACCTACGAGCAGAGTGCTTATGTAGTGCTGCCGTTATACCCACGAGCAGAGTGCTTATGTAGTGCTGCCGTTATACCCACGAGCAGAGTACTTATGTAGTGCTGCCATTATACCTACGAGCAGAGTGCTTATGTAGTGCTGCCGTTATACCCACGAGCAGAGTGCTTATGTAGCGCTGCCGTTATACACACGAGCAGAGTACTTATGTAGTGCTGCCATTATACCCACGAGCAGAGTACTTATGTAGTGCTGCCATTATACCCACGAGCAGAGTACTTATGTAGTGCTGCCGTTATACCCACGAGCAGAGTGCTTATGTAGCGCTGCCGTTATACACACGAGCAGAGTACTTATGTAGTGCTGCCATTATACCTACGAGCAGAGTGCTTATGTAGTGCTGCCATTATACCCACGAGCAGAGTGCTTATGTAGCGCTGCCGTTATACACACGAGCAGAGTGCTTATGTAGTGCTGCCATTATACCTACGAGCAGAGTACTTATGTAGTGCTGCCATTATACCTACGAGCAGAGTGCTTATGTAGCGCTGCCGTTATACCCACGAGCAGAGTGCTTATGTAGTGCTGCCGTTATACCCACGAGCAGAGTGCTTATGTAGTGCTGCCATTATACCCACGAGCAGAGTGCTTATGTAGAGCTGCCGTTATACACACGAGCAGAGTGCTTATGTAGTGCTGCCATTATACCTACGAGCAGAGTACTTATGTAGTGCTGCCATTGTACCTACGAGCAGAGTGCTTATGTAGTGCTGCCGTTATACCCACGAGCAGAGTGCTTATGTAGCGCTGCCGTTATACACACGAGCAGAGTACTTATGTAGTGCTGCCGTTATACCCACGAGCAGAGTGCTTATGTAGTGCTGCCGTTATACCCACGAGCAGAGTGCTTATGTAGCGCTGCCGTTATACCCACGAGCAGAGTGCTTATGTAGCGCTGCCGTTATACCCACGAGCAGAGTGCTTATGTAGCGCTGCCGTTATACCCACGAGCAGAGTGCTTATGTAGTGCTGCCGTTATACCCACGAGCAGAGTGCTTATGTAGCGCTGCTGTTATACCCACGAGCAGAGTGCTTATGTAGTGCTGCCATTATACCCACGAGCAGAGTACTTATGTAGTGCTGCCGTTATACACATGAGCAGAGTGCTTATGTAGTGCTGCCGTTATACCCACGAGCAGAGTGCTTATGTAGTGCTGCCGTTATACCCACGAGCAGAGTGCTTATGTAGTGCTGCTATTATACCCACGAGCAGAGTGCTTATGTAGTGCTGCCGTTATACACACGAGCAGAGTGCTTATGTAGTGCTGCCATTATACCCACGAGCAGAGTGCTTATGTAGTGCTGCCGTTATACCCATGAGCAGAGTGCTTATGTAGTGCTGCCATTATACCCATGAGCAGAGTGCTTATGTAGTGCTGCCGTTATACACACGAGCAGAGTACTTATGTAGTGCTGCCATTATACCCACGAGCAGAGTACTTATGTAGTGCTGCCGTTATACCCACGAGCAGAGTGCTTATGTAGTGCTGCCATTATACCTACGAGCAGAGTGCTTATGTAGTGCTGCCGTTATACCCACGAGCAGAGTGCTTATGTAGTGCTGCCGTTATACCCACGAGCAGAGTACTTATGTAGTGCTGCCATTATACCTACGAGCAGAGTGCTTATGTAGTGCTGCCGTTATACCCACGAGCAGAGTGCTTATGTAGCGCTGCCGTTATACACACGAGCAGAGTACTTATGTAGTGCTGCCATTATACCCACGAGCAGAGTACTTATGTAGTGCTGCCATTATACCCACGAGCAGAGTACTTATGTAGTGCTGCCGTTATACCCACGAGCAGAGTGCTTATGTAGCGCTGCCGTTATACACACGAGCAGAGTACTTATGTAGTGCTGCCATTATACCTACGAGCAGAGTGCTTATGTAGTGCTGCCATTATACCCACGAGCAGAGTGCTTATGTAGCGCTGCCGTTATACACACGAGCAGAGTGCTTATGTAGTGCTGCCATTATACCTACGAGCAGAGTACTTATGTAGTGCTGCCATTATACCTACGAGCAGAGTGCTTATGTAGCGCTGCCGTTATACCCACGAGCAGAGTGCTTATGTAGTGCTGCCGTTATACCCACGAGCAGAGTGCTTATGTAGTGCTGCCATTATACCCACGAGCAGAGTGCTTATGTAGCGCTGCCGTTATACACACGAGCAGAGTGCTTATGTAGTGCTGCCATTATACCTACGAGCAGAGTACTTATGTAGTGCTGCCATTGTACCTACGAGCAGAGTGCTTATGTAGTGCTGCCGTTATACCCACGAGCAGAGTGCTTATGTAGCGCTGCCGTTATACACACGAGCAGAGTACTTATGTAGTGCTGCCGTTATACCCACGAGCAGAGTGCTTATGTAGTGCTGCCGTTATACCCACGAGCAGAGTGCTTATGTAGCGCTGCCGTTATACCCACGAGCAGAGTGCTTATGTAGCGCTGCCGTTATACCCACGAGCAGAGTGCTTATGTAGTGCTGCCGTTATACCCACGAGCAGAGTGCTTATGTAGTGCTGCCATTATACCCACGAGCAGAGTGCTTATGTAGTGCTGCCATTATACCCACGAGCAGAGTGCTTATGTAGTGCTGCCGTTATACCCATGAGCAGAGTGCTTATGTAGTGCTGCCATTATACCCATGAGCAGAGTGCTTATGTAGTGCTGCCGTTATACACATGAGCAGAGTGCTTATGTAGTGCTGCCGTTATACCCACGAGCAGAGTGCTTATGTAGCGCTGCTGTTATACCCACGAGCAGAGTGCTTATGTAGTGCTGCCGTTATACACATGAGCAGAGTGCTTATGTAGTGCTGCCATTATACCTACGAGCAGAGTGCTTATGTAGTGCTGCCGTTATACCCACGAGCAGAGTGCTTATGTAGTGCTGCCGTTATACCTACGAGCAGAGTGCTTATGTAGTGCTGCCGTTATACCCACGAGCAGAGTGCTTATGTAGCGCTGCCGTTATACCCACGAGCAGAGTGCTTATGTAGCGCTGCCGTTATACCCACGAGCAGAGTGCTTATGTAGTGCTGCCATTATACCTACGAGCAGAGTGCTTATGTAGTGCTGCCGTTATACCTACGAGCAGAGTGCTTATGTAGTGCTGCCGTTATACCCACGAGCAGAGTGCTTATGTAGTGCTGCCGTTATACCCACGAGCAGAGTGCTTATGTAGTGCTGCCATTATACCCACGAGCAGAGTGCTTATGTAGTGCTGCCATTATACCCACGAGCAGAGTGCTTATGTAGTGCTGCCGTTATACCTACGAGCAGAGTGCTTATGTAGTGCTGCCATTATACCTACGAGCAGAGTGCTTATGTAGTGCTGCCATTATACCTACGAGCAGAGTGCTTATGTAGTGCTGCCATTATACCCACGAGCAGAGTGCTTATGTAGTGCTGCCATTATACCCACGAGCAGAGTGCTTATGTAGCGCTGCCGTTATACCTACGAGCAGAGTGCTTATGTAGTGCTGCCGTTATACCCACGAGCAGAGTGCTTATGTAGTGCTGCCGTTATACCCACGAGCAGAGTGCTTATGTAGTGCTGCCGTTATACCCATGAGCAGAGTGCTTATGTAGTGCTGCCGTTATACCCACGAGCAGAGTGCTTATGTAGTGCTGCCATTATACCCACGAGCAGAGTGCTTATGTAGTGCTGCCGTTATACCCACGAGCAGAGTGCTTATGTAGTGCTGCCGTTATACCCACGAGCAGAGTGCTTATGTAGTGCTGCCATTATACCCACGAGCAGAGTGCTTATGTAGTGCTGCCGTTATACCCACGAGCAGAGTGCTTATGTAGCGCTGCCGTTATACCCACGAGCAGAGTGCTTATGTAGTGCTGCCGTTATACCTACGAGCAGAGTGCTTATGTAGCGCTGCCGTTATACCCACGAGCAGAGTGCTTATGTAGTGCTGCCGTTATACCCATGAGCAGAGTGCTTATGTAGCGCTGCCGTTATACCCACGAGCAGAGTGCTTATGTAGTGCTGCCATTATACCCACGAGCAGAGTACTTATGTAGTGCTGCCATTATACCCACGAGCAGAGTACTTATGTAGTGCTGCCGTTATACCTACGAGCAGAGTGCTTATGTAGTGCTGCCATTATACCCACGAGCAGAGTGCTTATGTAGTGCTGCCATTATACCCACGAGCAGAGTGCTTATGTAGCGCTGCCGTTATACCTACGAGCAGAGTGCTTATGTAGCGCTGCCGTTATACCCACGAGCAGAGTGCTTATGTAGCGCTGCCGTTATACCCATGAGCAGAGTGCTTATGTAGTGCTGCCATTATACCCATGAGCAGAGTGCTTATGTAGTGCTGCCATTATACCCATGAGCAGAGTGCTTATGTAGTGCTGCCGTTATACCCATGAGCAGAGTGCTTATGTAGTGCTGCCATTATACCCATGAGCAGAGTGCTTATGTAGTGCTGCCATTATACCCACGAGCAGAGTGCTTAACCTGAATGGATTCAGTAGAAATAGACTATGTAAAGAATGGAAGTTCTCATGGAAATCTGCCAAATTCTGAAGTGTAAATGTCAGAGATACATTGCCAGTGTCTTACCTGGGCATCAAACCTGCAGTCGTTGTCACAAGCCCGGTTTTCTAACCACTACACTGCCTCGGTGCTTCAGCCCACTGCTTGAGTTTCTGAGAGTTCTCCCAATACATCCCAGTGAATCCTAGCCCTGTCCTGATGGAGGAAGGTGTCGTTGGTGGGAGTCAGTGGGTCGCGGTCCCGGAGCGGATGATGGAGCCGTGGCGACTGCAGACAGAGAAGAAAGATGATTGGTTTGTGCTGCTGGACCACACCCCCTCAAAGGCCCACCTGCTGCTCTTGGCAGGATTAACCCCCCAATGTGAGTCCCCATTCATACTGTGCTATGAGTCTGGTTCTGCTGGTCCAGGATGGTTCCTGTTCATACTGTGCTATGAGTCCGGTTCTGCTGGTCCAGGATGGTTCCTGTTCATACTGTGCTATGAGTCCGGTTCTGCTGGTCCAGGATGCTCCTTGTTCATACTGTGCTATGAGTCCAGTTCTGGTGGTCCAGGATGGGCCCTGTTCATACTGTACTATGAGTCCGGTTCTGCTGGTCCAGGATGGTCCCTGTTAATACTGTGCTATGAGTCCGGTTCTGCTGGTCCAGGATGGGCCCTGTTCATACTGTGCTATGAGTCTGGTTCTGCTGGTCCAGGATGGTTCCTGTTCATACTGTGCTATGAGTCTGATTCTGCTGGTCCAGGATGGTTCCTGTTCATACTGTGCTGTGAGGGGTTTTGGGCTGGAGGGGACTGGCCTCCATCTTACCATAGATGTTTCCTCTCACTCTAACATTTGTGTTGGCTGTGGTTTTGGGGCAGTGGAGCCACCTGCTGTTGTGATGGAGATACGGCAAAATACACTGCTCAAAGAAATTATGGGAACATTTAATCAACACAGTATAACACCAAGTCAATTGAACTTCTGGGATATCGATCTGTCCAGTTAGGAAGCGTAAACGATTGTGAATCAATTTCACCTGCTTTGGTGCAAATGAAAGTGACAACAGATGGACAGGAGAGGCAACAGCAAGACAACCCCCAAAAAATAAATGGTTTTGCAGGTGGTGGCCACAAACCATTTCTCTCTCCTTATCCTTCCTGACTGATTTTTCTCTTGTTTTGCATTTTGCTAGTGCCCTTGTCACTACTGGTAGCATGAGGCGGTACCTGCAGCCCATTCAGGTTGCACAGGTAGTCCAGCTCCTCCAGGGTGGCACATCCATATGTGCCGTCGTAAGAAGATTTGCTGTGTCTCCCAGCACAGTCTCAAGAGCGTGGAGAAGATACCGGGAGACAGGCCATTACACAAGGAGAGCTGGACAGTGCCGTAGAAGGGCAACAACCCAGCGGCAGGACCGGTATCTGCTCCTTTGTGCGAGGTGGAACAGGAGGAGCTCTGCCAGAGCCCTACAAAAGGACCTCCAGCGTGTGCATGTTTCTGACCAAACTGTCAGAAACAGACTCCATGAGGGTGGCATGAGGGCCCAACGTCCTGTAGTGGGACCTGTGCTCACAGCCCAGCACCGTGCAGCTCGATTGGCATTTGCCAGAGAACACCAGAATTGGCAGGTTCACCATTGGCGCCCCGTTCTCTTCACAGATGAGAGCAGGTTCACACTGAGCACATGTGACAGACGTGAAAGAGTCTGGAGACGCCGTGGCAAATGTTATGCTGCCTGCAACATCAACCAGCATGACCGGTTTGGTTTAATTGACTTGGTGTTATACTGTGATGATTAAGTGTTCCCTTCATTTTTTTGAGCAGTGTATGATGGAGGTTCATGTAGCATCTATAACAATGAGGTGTGACCTGTGGTTTACAGCTTGGATCTTCCTGTTTCAGTGTCTCCACCAGCCATTGTATCTCCTCCCAAGGCAGGCGGCCTGACTATGGAACAGAGACTACAACAGGAAGGGGAGATATCTGTGGAGAGACTACACCAAGAAGTTGATGTATCAGAGCAGAGACCACAAGCAGTGCAGATATCAGAGAGACTACAACAGGACATGGAGTTGTTAGAGGCAAGACAACAGCAAGATATAGAAGTATCGGAGGAGAGCCTACAACAGGAAATTGAGGTATCTGTGGAGAGACTACAACAGGAAATGGAGGTATCTGTGGCGAGCTTGCAGAATGTGGACATATTGAAAGACAGGTTGCCAGACCCACAGAGAGACGAAGAGGATGATTGGTTTGAGCTTCTGGAGAAACGGCCCTCAGGTACAATCTGTTATTCTCAGTCTGTAGCTTGGCTCTCCCTCCCGCCTTCAAAAAACCGCTAACAGCAAACTCCCCTCACCTGCTAGCAGTACAACAGCTCACTGCCATTTTTCTTCTGATGCCTGTGGCAACAAATACATCACAGAAGACTGTTTTCCGCTTTATAACAACATTTTGAGTCAGTGCTTAACCACACTTGCCTGCCTATGAAACATGCTGACTGTCTCTGGATCTGGGTTCTGAGGTTCTGAGGTTAGCTGTTTGTGTCGGTGACAGTGATGGACAGTGCTGCAGGGTATATTCTCAGGGTTGTGTGTGAGTGTGCGTGTCAGTGACGGTGATGGACAGTGCTGCAGGGTATATTCTCAGGGTTGTGTTTGATTGTTTGTGTCAGTGATGGCAGCAGACTGTGCTGTAGTTTATATTCTCAGGGTTGTGTGTGAGTGTGTTTGTGACAGTGATGGCAGCAGACTGTGCTGTAGTTTATATTCTCAGGGTTGTGTGTGAGTGTGTTTGTGACAGTGATGGCAGCAGACCGTGCTGTAGTTTATATTCTCAGGGTTGTGTTTGATTGTTTGTGACAGTGACGGTGGTGGACCGTGCTGTAGTTTATATTCTCAGGGTTGTGTTTGATTGTGTGTGTCAGTGACGGTGGTGGACCGTGCTGTAGTTTATACGTCCGTGAGCACAGCTTCTTCTGTGCTGGATGACCCGGAGGAATGGAGTCCACAGAAGAGCATGAGGATCGTAGAGAAGATCTCACAACCGCAAGAGCGACAGGCTCCAGAGGGGCTGCACGACCCACAGAGAGAGGAAGAAGATGATTGGTTTTTGTTACTGGACCGCCTCTTTTCTGAGGTCTCCCTGCCTCCATCAGGTACCACACCCCGGAAGCAGCTTTGTCTTCCAAAAAACCACTAAATGCCCCCTCTGGCTCTAACCCCCAGCACCATATTAATGGAAAACCAGCTTAACCGCCACTAAACGCAAGAGCTTTCACTCCAGTTCTGCTTCCAGCTGGCAACATTAACACAACGTTGGGAAATGTGTGGATGTTATCTTGAAGCGTAAAAAGACTCAACGAATGACTTAACACCAAGTGTGGGTTTGAAAGTGTGCAGCACGGTGGAGTGTGATTGGTGTGCTGAGGGTTGTGTTTGTACCAGCCCCACCTGTGGGGGTCACCGCAGGGTACCCCAAACTCCACACGGCTGCGGTGGTGGAGGAGGAGGCCGTGATCACACTACAACAAACGATGTGGATGCAAGACGTTCAGCCACCGGAGGAGAGGCCGTGGCCTCAGTGGCGAGAGGAGGAAGATGATTGGTTTATTCTGTTGGACCTCCCACTATCACTGCCACGCCCCGTACACCAAGGTACCCTGTTTCAGATTTGCCCTCCCTTTAAAAATGGAGACAAAGTTCAACCTGCACACCCCCCCAGAACCCCTCTTGTACAGACTAACTGAAGCTAAACACACAGCCCCTTTTAACCCCAACGCATCTCACAAGGATTAATCTTTTGTTTTATTGTTTGTGTCACTGATGATGGCAGACCATGCTGTAGTTTATATTCTCAGGGTTGTGTTTGATTGTTTGTGACAGTGATGGCAGCAGACCATGCTGTAGTTTATATTCTCAGGGTTGTGTTTGATTGTTTGTGACAGTGATGGCAGCAGACTGTGCTGTAGTTTATATTCTCAGGGTTGTGTGTGTTTGATTGTGTGTGTCAGTGATGGTGGTGGACCGTGCTGTAGTTTATACGTCCATGAGCACAGCTTCTTCTGTGCTGGAGGACCCAGAGGAATGGAGTCCACAGAAGAGCGTGAGGATCGTAGAGGAGATCTCACAACCGCAAGAGCGACAGGCTCCAGAGGGGCTGCACGACCCACAGAGAGAGGAAGAAGATGATTGGTTTTTGTTACTGGACCGCCTCCCTTCTGAGGTCTCCCTGCCGCCATCAGGTACCACACCCCGGAAGCAGCTTTGTCTTCCAAAAAAACACTAAATGCCCCCTCTGGCTCTAACCCCCAGCACCATATTACTGGAAAACCAGCTTAACTGCCACTAAACGCAAGAGCTTTCACTCCAGTTCTGCTTCCAGCTGGCAACATTAACACAACGTTGGGAAATGTGTGGATGTTATCTTGAAGGGTAAAAAGACTCAACGAATGACTTAACGCCAAGTGTGGGTTTGAAAGTGTGCAGCACGGTGGAGTGTGATTGGTGTGCTGAGGGTTGTGTTTGTACCAGCCCCACCTGTGGGGGTCACCGCAGGGTACCCCAAACTCCACACGGCTGCGGTGGTGGAGGAGGAGGCCGTGATCACACGACAACAAACGACGCGGCTGCAAGACGTTCAGCCACTGGAGGAGAGGCCGCGGCCTCAGTGGAGAGAGGAGGAAGATGATTGGTTTGTTCTGTTGGACCGCCCACTATCACTGCCACGCCCCGTACACCAAGGTACCTTGTTTCAGATTTGCCCCCCTTTTAAAAATGGAGACAAAGTCCAACCTGCACACCCCCCCAGAACCCTCCTTGTACAGACCATCTGCAGCTAAACACACAGCCCCTTCTAACCCCAACGCATCTCACAAGGATGAATTTTTTGTTTGATTGTTTGTGTCACTGATGATGGCAGACCATGCTGTAGTTTATATTCTCAGGGTTGTGTTTGATTGTTTGTGACAGTGATGGCAGCAGACTGTGCTGTAGTTTATATTCTCAGGGTTGTGTTTGATTGTTTGTGACAGTGATGGCAGCAGACTGTGCTGTAGTTTATATTCTCAGGGTTGTGTGTGTTTAATTGTGTGTGTCAGTGACGGTGGTGGACCGTGCTGTAGTTTATACGTCCGTGAGCACGGCTTCTTCTGTGCTGGATGACCCGGAGGAATGGAGTCCACAGAAGAGCGTGAGGATCGTAGAGGAGATCTCACAACCACGAGAGCGACAGGCTCCAGAGGGGCTGCACGACCCACAGAGAGAGGAAGAAGATGATTGGTTTTTGTTACTGGACCGCCTCCCTTCTGAGGTCTCTCTGCCTCCATCAGGTACCCGCCCCCCCCCCCCCCCCCCAAGAGTAAAAGCCACACCTCATCTTGCCTCTGACAGTCTCTTTGGGTTTGATGCCAGAACATAATTTTTGTGATGCATATGAGGGTATCCTGTGCTGAGATGTTTTCTGTAACGTGGTTTCATACTGGTATTCTGCTGAGTGAATGTTTGTTTGTGTGGCTCAGTCGTGCTGGTAAGACAGGTTCCAGTGTATCCACACATAGCTGAAGTAGACGCTGTAATTCAGAGGTCAGAAATGGTGGCATAGAGGATAGAGTGGAACCTGCAGAGACACACACCCACCCGCAGCCCCCATCATTTACAGTATCTATCACTGGATCATGAACCTCTACAGGGGTAGGGTATCCATCACTGGACCATAGTCCTCTTTAGGGGTAGGTTATCCAGCACTGGTCCATTGACCTCTACTGGGGTAGAGTATCCATCACTGGATTATTGTCCTCTACAGGGGTAGAGTATCCATCACTGGATCATTCACCTCTACTGCGGTAGAGTATCCATCACTGGATTATTGACCTCTACTGGGGTAGAGTATCCATCACTGGATTATTGACCTCTACTGCGGTAGAGTATCCATCACTGGATTATTGACCTCTACTGCGGTAGAGTATCCATCACTGGATCATTCACCTCTACTGCGGTAGAGTATCCATCACTGGATTATTGACCTCTACTGGGGTAGAGTATCCATCACTGGATCATTCACCTCTACTGCGGTAGAGTATCCATCACTGGATTATTGACCTCTACTGGGGTAGAGTATCCATCACTGGATCATTCACCTCTACTGCGGTAGAGTATCCATCACTGGATTATTGATCTCTACTGGGGTAGAGTATCCATCACTGGATCATTCACCTCT
The DNA here is from genome assembly GCA_022702515.1 of Ilyophis sp. 1 JC-2022. Classification (NCBI taxonomy): domain Eukaryota; kingdom Metazoa; phylum Chordata; class Actinopteri; order Anguilliformes; family Synaphobranchidae; genus Ilyophis; species Ilyophis sp. 1 JC-2022. Next base: position 57,934,673 of record CM040406.1, read on the forward strand.
ACTGCGGTAGAGTATCCATCACTGGATTATTGACCTCTACTGCGGTAGAGTATCCATCACTGGATCATTCACCTCTACTGCGGTAGAGTATCCATCACTGGATTATTGACCTCTACTGCGGTAGAGTATCCATCACTGGATCATTCACCTCTACTGCGGTAGAGTACCCATCACTGGATTATTGACCTCTACTGCGGTAGAGTATCCATCACTGGATTATTGACCTCTACTGCGGTAGAGTATCCATCACTGGATTATTGACCTCTACTGGGGTAGAGTATCCATCACTGGATCATTCACCTCTACAGGTGGTATGGTTGTGGTATAGTTGTGTGTATGTTGTGGTGGTATGGTTGTGGTATAGTTGTGTGTATGTTGTGGTGGTATGGTTGTGGTATAGTTGTGTGTATGTTGTGGTATGGTTGTTTCTTTCTCGCTTGTGCAGCTCTTCTATTCAAGTTTGTTGCTCATTCCAGCCCCTCAGCTCCCACTGCAGGCAGTGCTCAGTCCTGTCAGAGAGCAGATGCAGGAGGTGCTCAGTCCTGTCAGAGAGCAGATGCAGGCAGTGCTCAGTCCTGTCAGAGAGCAGATGCAGGAGGATGATTGGTTCACGCTGTTTGACCGCCCACATCCAAATCAGACCACCTTTCCTATGCCAGGTACCAAAGCTCACCTGGCCCCCCGCCCTGCTTATGGGTTTAATACCCAACCTTCCTGGGGCCAAGCCTGCATTAACACTGCCCCCGCCACTGCTTATGGGCTTAATACCCAACCTCCCAACACCACAGCGCCACTCCACCCAACAGACCGAACTCTGGATCAGTATTTCAGCCAAATCTGAAAAGGATCTGTGTGGCCTCCTGATGCTTCTGCTCCATCTCACTCTTAACATGAAGCTTTTAGCATCAAACCAAAATGCCCTCAAGCTGCCTGAGGAAGAGGCATCCCTACTGAAGGAAGCATCCCTACCCTAAACCCTGACTGCTTCATCCATACCCTAAAACCTTACTGCTTCATCCATACCCTAAACCCTTACTGCTTCATCCCTACCCTAAACCCTTACTGCTTCATCCTTACCCTAAACCCTGACTGCTTCATCCCTACCCTAAACCCTTACTGCTTCATCCCTACCCTAAACCCTTACTGCTTCATCCCTACCCTAAACCCTTACTGCTTCATCCTTACCCTAAACCCTTACTGCTTCATCCCTACCCTTACTGCTTCATCCCTACCCTAAACCCTTACTGCTTCATCCCTACCCTAAACCCTTACTGCTTCATCCCTACCCTAAACCCTTACTGCTTCATCCCTACCCTAAACCCTTACTGCTTCATCCCTACCCTACCCTACACCCTTACTGCTTCATCCCTACCCTAAACCCTTACTGCTTCATCCCTACCCTAAACCCTTACTGCTTCATCCCTACCCTAAACCCTTACTGCTTCATCCCTACCCTAAACCCTTACTGCTTCATCCCTACCCTAAACCCTTACTGCTTCATCCCTACCCTAAACCCTTACTGCTTCATCCCTACCCTAAACCCTTACTGCTTCATCCCTACCCTAAACCCTTACTGCTTCATCCCTACCCTAAACCCTGACTGCTTCATCCCTACCCTAAACCCTTACTGCTTCATCCCTACCCTAAACCCTTACTGCTTCATCCCTACCCTAAACCCTTACTGCTTCATCCCTACCCTAAACCCTTACTGCTTCATCCCTACCCTAAACCCTTACTGCTTCATCCCTACCCTAAACCCTTACTGCTTCATCCCTACCCTAAACCCTGACTGCTTCATCCCTACCCTAAACCCTTACTGCTTCATCCCTACCCTAAACCCTTACTGCTTCATCCCTACCCTAAACCCTTACTGCTTCATCCCTACCCTAAACCCTTACTGCTTCATCCCTACCCTAAACCCTTACTGCTTCATCCCTACCCTAAACCCTTACTGCTTCATCCTTACCCTAAACCCTTACTGCTTCATCCCTACCCTTACTGCTTCATCCCTACCCTAAACCCTTACTGCTTCATCCCTACCCTAAACCCTTACTGCTTCATCCCTACCCTAAACCCTTACTGCTTCATCCCTACCCTAAACCCTTACTGCTTCATCCCTACCCTACCCTACACCCTTACTGCTTCATCCCTACCCTAAACCCTTACTGCTTCATCCCTACCCTAAACCCTTACTGCTTCATCCCTACCCTAAACCCTTACTGCTTCATCCCTACCCTAAACCCTTACTGCTTCATCCCTACCCTAAACCCTTACTGCTTCATCCCTACCCTAAACCCTTACTGCTTCATCCCTACCCTAAACCCTTACTGCTTCATCCCTACCCTAAACCCTTACTGCTTCATCCCTACCCTAAACCCTTACTGCTTCATCCCTACCCTAAACCCTTACTGCTTCATCCCTACCCTAAACCCTTACTGCTTCATCCCTACCCTAAACCCTTACTGCTTCATCCCTACCCTAAACCCTTACTGCTTCATCCCTACCCTAAACCCTGACTGCTTCATCCCTACCCTAAACCCTTACTGCTTCATCCCTACCCTAAACCCTTACTGCTTCATCCCTACCCTAAACCCTTACTGCTTCATCCCTACCCTAAACCCTGACTGCTTCATCCCTACCCTAAACCCTTACTGCTTCATCCCTACCCTAAACCCTTACTGCTTCATCCCTACCCTAAACCCTTACTGCTTCATCCCTACCCTAAACCCTTACTGCTTCATCCCTACCCTAAACCCTTACTGCTTCATCCCTACCCTAAACCCTGACTGCTTCATCCCTACCCTAAACCCTGACTGCTTCATCCCTACCCTAAACCCTTACTGCTTCATCCCTACCCTAAACCCTTACTGCTTCATCCCTACCCTAAACCCTTACTGCTTCATCCCTACCCTAAACCCTTACTGCTTCATCCCTACCCTAAACCCTTACTGTTGGCAGCAGCTGTAATGCTCTCCACTCTCTGCAGTACCTGGGCAGGATAACTGGCATATGCTGCTGGACCACGCCCCTCTGGGCCCCACTCCTGGCTCATTTCCGGCAGGTAAAGCACACCTGGGTAGGACGTTGTAGCTGTGTGGATAAGCGCGTTGGCCCCGTACAGCACTGCTCACCAATATCACCTCTGTGTGTGTGCACGTATGTGTGTGAGAGAGCATGAGAGTGTGTGTATGTGTGTGTGTTATTATTTGTCAGTGACATTGTGTGTGTGTGTGTGTGTGTGGTACTGTGTGATACTGTGTTGTGTGGTACTGTGTGTGATTATAAGGTGTTCTTTCTCTCAGCAGCTCTTGTCACCCCTGGTAAAGCGCGGCCAGTCAGTGCTCCGGTAATATCCCCTTCTGACCTGGCATCAGTTGGCCTAGGCCCTGCCGCCATGATCACACCCAGAGCCCCGCCCAGCCGCCCCACCCTTCAGGAGGGCAGGAAGGTGGAGGTGAAGCTGGAGCCTGCTCCTGTGGAGGAAGTGGTTAAGGTAGAGATACACCTGTACACCTGTGCGCTCATATTACACACCTGTACACCTGTGCACTCATATTACACACCTGTACACCTGTGAGCTCATATTACACACCTGTAAACCTGTGCACTCATATTACACACCTGTACAGAGAGGTCATATTACACACCTGTACAGAGCTCATATTACACACCTGTACAGAGCTCATATTACACACCTGTACAGAGAGCTCATATTACACACCTATACAGAGCAGTCATATTACTCACATGAGCTCTCTGTACAGTTGTGTAATATGAGCTCTCTCTACAGATTACACAACTGTACCGAGCTCATATTACACACCTGTACAGAGCGGTCATATTACACACCTGTACAGAGGGGTCATATTACACGCGTGTACAGAGCGGTCATATTACACGCGCGTACAGAGGGGTCATATTACACGCGCGTACAGAGGGGTCATATTACACGCGCGTACAGAGGGGTCATATTACACGCGCGTACAGAGGGGTCATATTACACGCGCGTACAGAGGGGTCATATTACACGCGCGTACAGAGGGGTCATATTACACGCGCGTACAGAGGGGTCATATTACACGCGCGTACAGAGGGGTCATATTACACGCGCGTACAGAGGGGTCATATTACACGCGCGTACAGAGGGGTCATATTACACGCGCGTACAGAGGGGTCATATTACACGCGCGTACAGAGGGGTCATATTACACGCGCGTACAGAGGGGTCATATTACACGCGCGTACAGAGGGGTCATATTACACGCGCGTACAGAGGGGTCATATTACACGCGCGTACAGAGGGGTCATATTACACGCGCGTACAGAGGGGTCATATTACACGCGCGTACAGAGGGGTCATATTACACGCGCGTACAGAGGGGTCATATTACACGCGCGTACAGAGGGGTCATATTACACGCGCGTACAGAGGGGTCATATTACACGCGCGTACAGAGGGGTCATATTACACACCTGTACAGAGAGCTCATGTTACACACCTGTACAATGTTACAGAGAGGGGTCATATTACGCATGGATTAATTTAATTTAGTCTGTAACTGCAGCTAATATATTAGTAAGATCCTTTTCCATTTTAAAATGTTCCGTTTGTTCTAGATATATTACTGCATGTTTTTTGGGAATCATATGCGAACTGATTTGGGGTTTGATATGGGGACTTATTTGGAAATTAGTGATGCTAATATTATAGCAGCACAGTCCTCCTGATGTGTTATAGATTTGTGGTATTAGATCTTATGCTGCTGTAACCCCAGGGAAGAGAAGGGTAAATATGCTATCGCCGCCCTTCAGGCAGTGTGAGTGAAGTGTCTCTGTGCTGTAGACGGTGGTCCGGAGGGAGAGGAAGGGCAGTCCCACGGTCACCGCAGCCAATGGGGAGAGTCGAGTAGAGGTTTGTGTCCGTCAGGGCGTGGCCACATGCTTTAGGTCAGGGTGAGACGAGCAGAGAGCCCAGTACTAACTCCTCCTCTCTTCTCTCTCCATGCCGACCACCAGTCGCCCCCAGCAACCGAGGAGCTGGTGCGCATGCGGAAGGTTAGCCCCTGCCCATATCATCAGACAGTACACTGTTAAACTCATACGTGGTTACACACACACACACACACACACACACACACACACACACAGTCCTGTATTCATATCTTTGTGGGGACGTCCAACCTAACCCTTGTATTCCTGTCATTATTGGGACTTCCTAAACCTAACCCTAACAATAAAAATATCTACTCATTATGAAATGCTATTTAAAAATGGATAGCATGCAGTAGAACTTCAGAGTTAATTGACGGGTCAACTGAACTGGTGTGAGATCAGAAATAGTGTACACAATGAGGCCAAAAAGAGCTGTCCTGTCTCTGTACCAACATTACCCAGCCCTCCACCCCCATTACCCACCCCTCCACCCCCATTACCCACCCCTCCACCCCCATTACCCACCCCTCACTGCTTGTAGTCACCAACCTCACCCCATGACCCCTGACCCCTGGAGCATGCTTTTGCTGTACTTCCTGTGTCACCACGCTATCAAACAGTATCAAAGAACAAAGTTGCTCTGCCAGCATAACGGTTAAAAACAACTGATCCTTTTCTTTTCATTCTTCACAGAAAAGAGCTAAGAAAATTGAGGGTGAAACTATTTATATCAGACATAGCAATTTAATGTTGGAGGTTTGTATGGATTCTGCAGCTTCCTGTCAGTAGCACTGTTTCTCTGGCTCTTTGGCTATTTTGCTGTTTGGCTGCATGCTGTGCTTGAAAAAAATTCTCAAAAGCATTTATCTTTTTTAGCGTTTTTATAAAAGCCTGTTCCCTCCTGCCTGTGTGCATTTGGACACTTATCCCACCCCCCCACCCCCCCCTGAACCCATGCCATTCTGCGTTCCACATGAGTTTGTGTGTGTGAGACTCCGCCTCTCAGAGCTTCTGTGTGTGTGAGACTCCGCCTCTCAGAGCTTCTGTGTGTGAGACTCTGCCTCTCAGAGCTTCTGTGTGTGTGAGACTCCGCCTCTCAGAGCTTCTGTGTGTGTGAGACTCCGCCTCTCAGAGCTTCTGTGTGTGTGAGACTCCGCCTCTCAGAGCTTCTGTGTGTGTGAGACTCCGCCTCTCAGAGCTCCTGCAGGATGTGATTGGAAGAGCAGCCTTGTTAAACCCAGCTTTTTTTAAACCCCAATACAGACACTGGCAGTTCTATAGCATTTGAGGGGGGCCAGGCTGAGGACACAAATGAGATGAAGTATAAATATTAAATCATGGACACTCAAATCTGGCCCTTAAATCTTGGTTTTCTTTTCTCCCATGTAATTAACTGAACAGTTAGTGCTACTGATTGGCCGGACTGTGTTCACACCTGACTCACAGGTAAAGGGAGAATGGAAAACCAGCAGTTCTTGGCCCCAGAGGACCGTGATTTGAGTGACAGGGTGTTATAGATGCACGTTTTATATAAATTCATGCTAGGATTTGCTTACTAAAGGCAGAGGCGGAAGTCCAGGGATAGAATGGAAAAGTCCTACCAGCAGTTCTTGGCCCCAGAGGACCGTGATTTGAGTGACAGGGTGTTATAGATGCACGTTTTATATAAATTCATGCTAGGATTTGCTTACTAAAGGCAGAGGCGGAAGTCCAGGGGACATAAAGTAAAAGTCCTACCATGTGTTTCTTCCACCCATAGCTCAGCTGATTTTACTAATTAGTTCTACCTCCTCGCTGAAGAATTATGTTAATTAGCAAATCCAGGTGATTGGAGCAGAATACTTGGGAGGACTTTTACTTTATGTTCCCTGGATTTCCACCTCTGCTAAAGACTATGAATACCACAGTGCATTTTATAACAACACAAAAATACTCATTCACTGTACATTCAATTTATGGTTGAGCATGAGCAACGAAGGCATGAAAAAAAGGCGGAGCTACACTGGCTGTTAGTGCCGTGTAAAGGCGGAGCTACACTGGCTGTTAGTGCAGTGTAAAGGCGGAGCTACACTGGCTGTTAGTGCCGTGTAAAGGCGGAGCTACACTGGCTGTTAGTGCAGTGTAAAGGCGGAGCTACACTGGCTGTTAGTGCAGTGTAAAGGCGGAGCTACACTGGCTGTTAGTGCAGTGTAAAGGCGGAGCTACACTGGCTGTTAGTGCCGTGTAAAGGCGGAGCTACACTGGCTGTTAGTGCCGTGTAAAGGCGGAGCTACACTGGCTGTTAGTGCAGTGTAAAGGCGGAGCTACACTGGCTGTTAGTGCCGTGTAAAGGCGGAGCTACACTGGCTGTTAGTGCAGTGTAAAGGCGGAGCTACACTGGCTGTTAGTGCCGTGTAAAGGCGGAGCTACACCTGGCTGTTAGTGCAGTGTAAAGGCGGAGCTACACTGGCTGTTAGTGCAGTGTAAAGGCGGAGCTACACCTGGCTGTTAGTGCCGTGTAAAGGCGGAGCTACACTGGCTGTTAGTGCAGTGTAAAGGCGGAGCTACACTGGCTGTTAGTGCAGTGTAAAGGCGGAGCTACACTGGCTGTTAGTGCAGTGTAAAGGCGGAGCTACACTGGCTGTTAGTGCAGTGTAAAGGCGGAGCTACACTGGCTGTTAGTGCAGTGTAAAGGCGGAGCTACACTGGCTGTTAGTGCAGTGTAAAGGCGGAGCTACACTGGCTGTTAGTGCAGTGTAAAGGCGGAGCTACACCTGGCTGTTAGTGCAGTGTAAAGGCGGAGCTACACTGGCTGTTAGTGCAGTGTAAAGGCGGAGCTACACTGGCTGTTAGTGCCGTGTAAAGGCGGAGCTACACTGGCTGTTAGTGCAGTGTAAAGGTGGAGCTACACTGGCTGTTAGTGCCGTGTAAAGGCGGAGCTACACTGGCTGTTAGTGCCGTGTAAAGGCGGAGCTACACTGGCTGTTAGTGCCGTGTAAAGGCGGAGCTACACTGGCTGTTAGTGCCGTGTAAAGGCGGAGCTACACTGGCTGTTAGTGCCGTGTAAAGGCGGAGCTACACTGGCTGTTAGTGCCGTGTAAAGGCGGAGCTACACTGGCTGTTAGTGCAGTGTAAAGGCGGAGCTACACTGGCTGTTAGTGCCGTGTAAAGGCGGAGCTACACTGGCTGTTAGTGCAGTGTAAAGGCGGAGCTACACTGGCTGTTAGTGCAGTGTAAAGGCGGAGCTACACTGGCTGTTAGTGCAGTGTAAAGGCGGAGCTACACTGGCTGTTAGTGCAGTGTAAAGGCGGAGCTACACTGGCTGTTAGTTCCGTGTAAAGGCGGAGCTACACTGGCTGTTAGTGCCGTGTAAAGGCGGAGCTACACTGGCTGTTAGTGCAGTGTAAAGGCGGAGCTACACTGGCTGTTAGTGCCGTGTAAAGGCGGAGCTACACTGGCTGTTAGTGCCGTGTAAAGGCGGAGCTACACCTGGCTGTTAGTGCAGTGTAAAGGCGGAGCTACACTGGCTGTTAGTGCAGTGTAAAGGCGGAGCTACACCTGGCTGTTAGTGCAGTGTAAAGGCGGAGCTACACTGGCTGTTAGTGCAGTGTAAAGGCGGAGCTACACTGGCTGTTAGTGCAGTGTAAAGGCGGAGCTACACTAGCTGTTAGTGCAGTGTAAAGGCGGAGCTACACTGGCTGTTAGTGCAGTGTAAAGGCGGAGCTACACTGGCTGTTAGTGCAGTGTAAAGGCGGAGCTACACTGGCTGTTAGTGCAGTGTAAAGGCGGAGCTACACTGGCTGTTAGTGCAGTGTAAAGGCGGAGCTACACCTGGCTGTTAGTGCAGTGTAAAGGCGGAGCTACACTGGCTGTTAGTGCAGTGTAAAGGCGGAGCTACACTGGCTGTTAGTGCCGTGTAAAGGCGGAGTTACACTGGCTGTTAGTGCAGTGTAAAGGCGGAGCTACACTGGCTGTTAGTGCCGTGTAAAGGCGGAGCTACACTGGCTGTTAGTGCAGTGTAAAGGCGGAGCTACACTGGCTGTTAGTGCAGTGTAAAGGCGGAGCTACACTGGCTGTTAGTGCAGTGTAAAGGCGGAGCTACACTGGCTGTTAGTTCCGTGTAAAGGCGGAGCTACACTGGCTGTTAGTGCCGTGTAAAGGCGGAGCTACACTGGCTGTTAGTGCAGTGTAAAGGCGGAGCTACACTGGCTGTTAGTGCCGTGTAAAGGCGGAGCTACACTGGCTGTTAGTGCAGTGTAAAGGCGGAGCTACACTGGCTGTTAGTGCCGTGTAAAGGCGGAGCTACACCTGGCTGTTAGTGCAGTGTAAAGGCGGAGCTACACTGGCTGTTAGTGCAGTGTAAAGGCGGAGCTACACCTGGCTGTTAGTGCAGTGTAAAGGCGGAGCTACACTGGCTGTTAGTGCAGTGTAAAGGCGGAGCTACACTGGCTGTTAGTGCAGTGTAAAGGCGGAGCTACACTGGCTGTTAGTGCAGTGTAAAGGCGGAGCTACACTGGCTGTTAGTGCAGTGTAAAGGCGGAGCTACACTGGCTGTTAGTGCAGTGTAAAGGCGGAGCTACACTGGCTGTTAGTGCAGTGTAAAGGCGGAGCTACACCTGGCTGTTAGTGCAGTGTAAAGGCGGAGCTACACTGGCTGTTAGTGCAGTGTAAAGGCGGAGCTACACTGGCTGTTAGTGCCGTGTAAAGGCGGAGCTACACTGGCTGTTAGTGCAGTGTAAAGGCGGAGCTACACTGGCTGTTAGTGCCGTGTAAAGGCGGAGCTACACTGGCTGTTAGTGCAGTGTAAAGGCGGAGCTACACTGGCTGTTAGTGCAGTGTAAAGGCGGAGCTACACTGGCTGTTATTGCAGTGTAAAGGCGGAGCTACACTGGCTGTTAGTGCCGTGTAAAGGCGGAGCTACACTGGCTGTTAGTGCCGTGTAAAGGCGGAGCTACACTGGCTGTTAGTGCAGTGTAAAGGCGGAGCTACACTGGCTGTTAGTGCAGTGTAAAGGCGGAGCTACACTGGCTGTTAGTGCAGTGTAAAGGCGGAGCTACACTGGCTGTTAGTGCAGTGTAAAGGCGGAGCTACACTGGCTGTTAGTGCAGTGTAAAGGCGGAGCTACACTGGCTGTTAGTGCAGTGTAAAGGCGGAGCTACACTGGCTGTTAGTGCAGTGTAAAGGCGGAGCTACACTGGCTGTTAGTGCAGTGTAAAGGCGGAGCTACACTGGCTGTTAGTGCAGTGTAAAGGCGGAGCTACACTGGCTGTTAGTGCAGTGTAAAGGCGGAGCTACACTGGCTGTTAGTGCAGTGTAAAGGCGGAGCTACACTGGCTGTTAGTGCAGTGTAAAGGCGGAGCTACACTGGCTGTTAGTGCAGTGTAAAGGCGGAGCTACACTGGCTGTTAGTGCAGTGTAAAGGCGGAGCTACACTGGCTGTTAGTGCAGTGTAAAGGCGGAGCTACACTGGCTGTTAGTGCAGTGTAAAGGACTGAGCTACACTGGCTGTTAGTGCCGTGTAAAGGCGGAGCTACACTGGCTGTTAGTGCCGTGTAAAGGGGCATTTCACCCTTAATTGCGGTTATATGGGATATACTTGTGAGCATAGAACTCATACTCCACCTGTAGGCATAGAAACATACTCCACCTGTGCATAGAACAGGGACTCCACCTGTGTGCATAGAAACATATTCCACCTGTGTGCATAGAACAGGTACTCCACCTGTGTGCATAGAACTCATACTCCACCTGTGTGCATAGAAACATATTCCACCTGTGTGCATAGAAACATATTCCACCTGTGTGCATAGAACAGGGAATCCACCTGTGTGCATAGAAACATACTCCACCTGTGTGCATAGAAACATATTCCACCTGTGTGCATAGAACTCATACTCCACCTGTGTGCATAGAAACATTTGCATACTGGAAAAGGTTATATTTTCTGAAGAAAATGTGAGTGAGTTTGCTTACTGAATCTAAAACGTATGAATTGCTCATTGTGCTATGATTGCAGTAGTAGGTGGATTGTAGGGTATATTTGGGTGTTGCTACGGTGTTACTATGGGTGCAAAGGTGGTAGCTAGGGTGTCGTAGATGGTTACTAGGGTGTTACTAGGTGATCAATAGGGTCTTTGTGGGTTGTCACTAAGTTGTACTAGGTGGTTGTCAGGGTGTTAATAGGTGATTGATTGGGTGTAGCAGGTGGTTGCTAGGGTATTACTCTGTGATTGCTAGGATGTTACTGGGTAGTTGCAAGGGTGTACTAGGTGGTTGCTAAGTGGTTGCTAGGGTGTACAAGGTGGTTGGCAGGGTGTTACTATGTGGTTGCTAGGGTCTTACTGCGTAGTTGCTTGGGTGTACTCGTGGGTGCTATGCGGTTGCTAGGTTGTAGTAGGTGGTTTCAATGTCTCACTGTGGTTGCTATGGCCTTACTCTGTAGTTGCAAGGGTTTTACTAGGGTGGTTGCTGCATATTTGTAACAGCCTATCGGAAAGGTGAGTTGAGGTGCTATTTGCATAATGCAAGGCTTCATTAGAGTCTGCCTCGATGTTCATATAGTTCAGAGGTCCTCATTAACCAGTGATGGCAGAAATAACCTGAGGCTGTGCATTTCCTGTAAAGAGTGGACTTCAGTTCTGGACTGTAGCTCATAATGAATACCCAACTGGTGACCTCTGGACCGCTAACCCTAACCCTGGACCCCGCCCAGTCATATAACTGCATAACGGCAGCCAAACCACCACTGCTGCTGCTCCTGCTACCGCCATGGAGATCAGCCACTGCATCCATCATCTACCGCCATGGAGATCAGCCACTGCATCCATCATCTACCACCATGGAGATCAGCCACTGCATCCATCATCTACCGCCATGGAGATCAGCCACTGCATCCATCATCTACCGCCATGGAGATCAGCCACTGCATCCATCATCTACCGCCATGGAGATCAGCCACTGCATCCATCATCTACCGCCATGGAGATCAGCCTCAGATACTGCTTCATGTGCAGCTCCTGTGTGCACGCTCTTTCTCTCTCTCTCTCTCTCTCTCTCTCTCTCTCTCTCTCTCTCTCTCTCTCTCTCTCTCTCTCTCTCTCTTCTCTCTTTTCTCTCTTTTCTCTCTTGCGCTTCCTCCTCCTCACCTCTCTTGCTCGCTCTCTCTCTCTCTTCTCATTCTCTCTCTCTCTCTCTCTCTCTTTTCTCATTCTCTCTCTCTCTCTCTTTTCTCTCTTGCGCTTCCTCCTCCTCACCTCTATTGCTCTCTCTCTCTCTCTCTCTCTCTCTCTTTCTCTCTCTCTCTTTTTGGGGCAAGGCGGTGCTCCTGCTTTTAACTCACTTACCAGTAAAATGCTCTCCTGGTTTTAAAGGGTGTTTGTGTTACAAACGCTGTAAGGGGGGAGCTGTGGGGTGTCCCAGGTGTAGGGCAGGTGTGGGGTACCCCAGGTGTAGGGTGGGTGTGGGGTACCCCAGGTGTAGGGTGGGTGTGGGGTACCCCAGGTGTAGGGTAGGTGTGGGGTACCCCAGATGTAGGGCAGGTGTGGGGGTACCCCAGGTGTAGGGTAGGTGTGGGGTACCCCAGGTGTAGGGGAGTCTTTAAGAGCATTTTACTGGCAGGGTGAGAGCTGCTTAAATGGCCTGCGTGCTGTTGGATTGGCACTACATTACCTACAGCTGTGTGTGCTGTCACCAAATACTCATTCACCTACTACTTTTTTTTTTATTCCCTTTCTTCCTCTCTCTCTCCCTCCCTGTGATTGGTTCTCCTGCAGGACCTGGATAAGACTGGACTGGATGATATATTGCGTCACCACGCCAGCATCAGTGAGCTCAAGCGCAACTTCATGGAGTCGCTTCCTGAGCCACGACCGAGCGAGTGGGACAAGCGTCTCTCTACACACTCCCCATTCCGCAGTGTCAGCACCAACGGGGCCCTGCCCCCTCCCAGCACTGCCGTGAGTCTGCCGCCGGCCTGTATGTCTGTACACACCTGTACACACCTGCACTACCCTGATACACCTGTACATGCACTGCTGTGGTCACACACACCTGTACACACCTGCACTACCCTGATACACCTGTACACACACTGCACTGCTGTGGTCACACACACCTGTACACACACTGCACTGCTGCGGTCACACACACCTGTACATACACTGCACTGCTGTGGTCACACACACCTGTACACACCTGCACTACCCTGATACACCTGTACATGCACTGCACTGCTGTGGTCACACACACCTGTACACACCTGCACTACCCTGATACACCTGTACACACACTGCACTGCTGTGGTCACACACACCTGTACACACACTGCACTGCTGCGGTCACACACACCTGTACACACACTGCACTGCTGCGGTCACACACACCTGTACATACACTGCACTGCTGCGGTCACACACACCTGTACATACACTGCACTGCTAAGGTCACACACACACCTGTACACACACTGCACTGCTGTGGTCACACACACCTGTACACACACTGCACTGCTACGGTCACACACACCTGTACACACACTGCACTGCTGTGGTCACACACACCTGTACACACACTGCACTGCTGTGGTCACACACACACCTGTACACACACTGCACTGCTGCGGTCACACACACCTGTACACACACTGCACTGCTACGGTCACACACACACACCTGTACACACACTGCACTGCTACGGTCACACACACACACCTGTACACACACTGCACTGCTGCGGTCACACACACCTGTACACACACTGCACTGCTGCGGTCACACACACCTGTACACACACTGCACTGCTGCGGTCACACACACCTGTACACACACTGCACTGCTGCGGTCACACACACCTGTACACACACTGCACGGCTGCGGTCACACACACACCTGTACACACACTGCACTGCTACGGTCACACACACACACACCTGTACACACACTGCACAGCTGCGGTCACACACACCTGTACACACACTGCACGGCTGCGGTCACACACACACCTGTACACACACTGCACTGCTGCGGGGACACACACCTGTACACACACTGCACTGCTGCGGTCACACACACACCTGTACACACACTGCACGGCTGCGGTCACACACACACCTGTACACACACTGCACTGCTGCGGGGACACACACCTGTACACACACTGCACTGCTGCGGTCACAGACACACCTGTACACACACTGCACGGCTGCGGTCACACACACACACACACGTACACACCTGTAATTGCACTGTATGGCCCATCTGTCCATTGTCCCTTCAGCTTGCCTGTGGATGTGCTTGTGATGGTGATGATGATGATGATGATGAGGATGTAGATGATGATGTAGATGATGATGATGATGTAGATGATGATGTAGATGATGATGTAGATGATGATGATGATGAGGAGGATGTAGATGATGATGATGATGATGATGGTAGAGATGTTGCATGTTAGAAAGTGTTTGTTATTTTCCATCTAAATGCACAGTGCTGTGCTCGGTGCAGGAGCTAGAGTAGCAGTAACATGGTTTGTCCTCATGGTGGCGCCATTGTCTCATCATACACTGTGTATGCTGGTCCCCTGTAGCCACCGTGTGCCCATCACAACCATAGACTGGAGAAAAATAGGTCACAACTGAGTACCTGTGTAATCTACAGAAGCCCTAAAAGGACAAAGACATGTTTTTACTCCGTTTTCTCCTGATCTCAAGTTATTTATGTCATTTTCTCGACATAATCAAACGTTGTTTTCCCAAGATAATGGGATAATTTTGTAGAGCTCTCGAGATAACGAAACATTTTCTAGAGATAAGGGGTAAATGCTATCTGGAGATATCTATGATCTGTGTCACTCGTGATAGGCCACAGTAAAGTTGGTTTGATATTGGATGTTGGATATTCGGTGGATATTTGTTTTTCAAACTTCAACAGCTAATGATAAAAGCATTTTAATAGCTAATGATGGAAGCATTTTGATAGCTAATGATGGAAGCATTTTAATGGAAATATAGCTAATGATGAAATAGTTGAGCCTATAAAAACACTTGAACTTCAATAATTCCCATGCCATGTAAATTAGAGGTGAATTAGAGCTAGTGCCAAACCAACTGTGGTTTAAGCAGGGGCTCCAGTTCTGTTTAAGTTCTGTGTCTGTTGGGATTATGATTCCATTAGGTTTGAGGTTCTGTTTGGGGTCTGGTTGTATTATGGTTGTATTGTGGTTGTGTTGTGGTTGTATTGTGGTTGTATTGTTTTGCTCCAGTGAGAGATTAATTAATGCAGAGGGTGTAATATAAGTGGAACAGCACTGCCCTCCTGCCCCCCCCTATCCCACACACACAAAGCTCAGTGTGATTTTGGACTAAAGCTGTGTTAGTTTCCAGTTCAGTGTGATTGGACTAAAGCTGTGTTAGTTTCTCAGCACAGTGTGATTGGACTAAAGCTGTGTTAGTTTCTCAGCTCAGTGTGATTAGACTAAAGCTGTGTTAGTTTCTCAGCTCAGTGTGATTGGACGAAAGCTGTGTTAGTTTCCAGTTCAGAGTGATTGGACTAAAGCTGTGTTAGTTTCTCAGCTCAGTGTGATTTTGGACTAAACCTGTGTTAGTTTCTCAGCTCAGTGTGATTTTGGGCTAAAGCTGTGTTAGTTTCTCAGCTCAGTGTGATTTTGGACTAAACCTGTGTTAGTTTCTCAGCTCAGTGTGATTAGACTAAAGCTGTGTTAGTTTCTCAGCACAGTGCAATTTTGGACTAGAGCTGTGTTGGTTTCTCAGCTCAGTGTGATTTTGGACTAAACCTGTGTTTGTTTCTCTGCTCAGTGTGATTTTGGGCTAAAGCTGTGTTTGTTTCTCAGCTCAGTGTGATTTTGGACTAAACCTGTGTTAGTTTCTCAGCTCAGTGTGATTTTGGGCTGTAAAGTGTGTTTGTTCAGTCTCAGCTCAGTTTGTTTTGGACTAAAGTGTGTGTGTTTGTTTCTCAGCTCAGTGTGATTTTGGGCTAAAGCTGTGTTTCTTTCTCAGCTCAGTGTGATTTTGGGCTAAAGCTGTGTTTGTTTCTCAGCTCAGTGTGATTTTGGGCTAAAGCTGTGTTTGTTTCTCAGCTCAGTGTGATTTTGGGCTAAAGCTGTGTTAGTTTCTCAGCTCAGTGTGATTTTGGGCTAAAGCTGTGTTCGTTTCCAGGACTTACTTTCTGTCTGTCTTTGTGCAGTTAATGTGGGTGCATGAGAACATGTCTTTGTGTCTGTTTGTCTGTGTGTGTGTGTGTGTGTGTGTGTGTGTGTGTGTGTGTGTGTGTGTGTGTGCGCAGGTGAGGATTCCCTCTTTGTTGGCAGCAGGCAGAAGGGTTGGTATCTCTATGAAGGTAAAGATACTGCAGCTTGACCCTCATGCCCCAAACCCCGCCCCTTTCCCACACCTCCACCAATGGCTGCTCTGGGCTGGGACTGTGCTGTGTGCTGGCAGCCAATGGCATGGCTGGGTTGCGACACTGCATGAGGCTCTGTACCCCCAAGATGTGCAGAATGAGAGCCTAAGGCTCAGGAGCTCGGAGTGACTGACCGCACTAACTGACTGACCGATCGGAGTGACTGACCAATTAACTGACCGCTCTGACTAACTGACCACTCTTCTCCATGTTGTTGTGTCTCTTCTGTCCCTCCCTCTCCCTGTCTTCATTGGTGGCTTTGTGTTCTCTTCTCCTCTCTCTCTTCCTCCCTCTCTCTCTCTCTCTCTCTGCCCAGTGTTCCAAAGCCCCTCCCCCTCCGCCCCCCCCCTCCCCGGCCTTCCCCAGCTTAGGGGTGTGCAAAGATGCCCCCCACAATGACCCCACCCACTTCCTGCGCCCCAGCCAGCTGCGCGCCCAGTTCTTCCTGTCCTAAATTGGGGGGGGCGTGACCCAGGTGTGCACAAGCTCCACCTCTTTAACCTTTGACTTCCCTAAATGGAGGGCTCTGATGGGCGTGGCCTGCAGTCCCAGGACACAGGCCTTAGTAATCACACTGAACACATGGGTGTATTAGAGTTAGGTACTGAGTATGGAGAATTATGAACCCCCATTTCTACCACCCTGATCACACCTTGCTGGGTAAGATATGTACATCGCCCTCAGCTGGAGGATCACAGTGGCCTGACAGGCTGAACTGAGTAGTTCTGCAGGAAAACACACACTCACAGTCTCTCTCACATACAAACACTCTCTCACAGACACACACACACACACACACACACACTCTCTCTCACATACACACACTTTCTGTCACAGACACACACAAACACTGGGTGCATTTTGCCGGGGGGGATGGTGGGGAATTCCCCGCCTCTGGTTTTCACATCCCTACCTCTGGCTGTTCATTTTAATCCCCGGCGGGGATCCGATTAATCCCCACTTCTGGTAACGTTAGTCTATTCTAGTATTGAATTAAATGTGTGAATTTCCTAAAATTGCCATAAGATGGCGCAATTGAGTCAAGATAGGTAGACCATTTTGAAAATGTGTTGTGGATTTTCTCTCCCCGAGCTCCGTGACAGTGTTTGATTGCCTCTTTTGTGTAAGAGTAGATCGGTCCATAATAATTTATGGTTTGGTTAGTAAGTTTAACCAACTAGTAGCTACCAGTTTAGGCTACTAGACTCAGAGAGTTTAAGATAATGTTTCATTTTCTGGCTAAATAACGTTACATGCGAATATAGTGTACGTCGCTCTGGATAAGAGCGTCTGCTAAATGTCTATAATGTAATAATGTAATGTAATGAAACAAATATCTGCCTTTCAGCTAACTAACCTAAGGAAATGTTATAAACTTTGAGCGTCTGCCTGATCTGTCCTGGTAACCTAACATTAGCTAACTCCCGACACGCTAACGATGCTAACAATGGTCAATGGCGTTTCCCATTATACATTAGCTAGCTAATGCTAACTCCCTATAAGTAGGCTACATCCAAAGTTGTAACCTTATGTTACTTACAGATGTGGTAGATCAGTACAGGAAAATGTTTTACCTGGGGGGTATACTACGAAGCAGGATTACTTAGTTAGCTGGTTAACTGCACCCAGAGTAAAATCCGAAACCATCTCAAATCTGGAACACTGACTGAAGTCAAAAGAGCTGTTTCTGGTAGCCTAGCCTATTAGCCTAGTCAGTGCAGTTACCCAGCTGCCGTTAACTAAGTTATCCCAAAGATTCTGCTTCGTAGTAGGCCAATCCGCCCTGAGATGAAATGGGTCAACGAGATGTAGGCTAGGCTAACCTATGAATCAGTTCTTCATGCTTTGAGCCACAAAACTGATGTATTTGCTTCAAATGTCCCTTTTAGGTGGTATTCTATAAACATTTAATTTAATTAGTAAAAAATTTAAATAAAAAGTAAACTTTAAAATGTGAAGAAATGTGTCATGTTTAAATTTCTAGCTACCATTTAGAGGTCAGGTTAGCTTCTGTTCACTTATTACTTATACATCAGATATTAATTGTAAAAGGCATTTTGAGCAGGGGTGCCCAAATCTTTACACCCCACTGTAGGTACCCATTTTCATTTCATTTCTGTGCAAGTGTGGTGCTGTAAATCATCTTGTTCTTTCAAGTGTTCAAATAAAAAAATGTTAAACCAAATGTTAAACAAAAAAGAAATAGAAAATACATTTATCTTGCGTCTCTGTGCGTTTTGTTCAAATATAACTGTACATATGATTTATTTGATATTCAAAAAAGAAATCTGAAATGTCCCGCCCTCTGGTTTTTAACAAATCGCACCCTGGGCATACACACGCACGCACGCACACACACACACACACACACGCACACGCACACACACGCACGCATGCACACGCACACACACACACACACCGTGCCTTGATTGGGCAATGGGACTGTCCTATCTGCCACTGCCCCGCCCTGCCTTGTCCTGCCCCGCCCCGCCCAGCACTGCCAGAAGCCCACAGACATGCCCTGTCCCACAGAGCTAAAGAATGTAAACCAAAATGTTTAAAAAGTATTAAAAAAGGAAGCAGAGACTTAAAGCGCCTTGTTTACCGCCACCTTTGCACGCCCCGCCCCGCCTGCCCCGCCCTGCCTGCCCCGCCCCACCAGGTCTCCTCTCTCCCACACGTTCATCGCTCTCTGTCTCTTGGTCTTCTGTCACCAAACGCAGCCGACGGGACGTCCTAAGTTAGCTCAACGGGAGGCGCAGGTAGGAGAGCGGGACATGCCCGCCCCTGGGGGCCCCCCCCTGACACAGGTGTGCGTCGCGGTGCTCCAGGAGGCTCCGTCCTGCCAGGTGTACCCCACCCAGCTGCAGCAGCCACGCCTCTCCTTCCTCCTGTCCTGTCTGCTGCTCGCCGCCCTCACGCTGTGGTGGCTCCTCTTATGAGACTGCTGTATCTCTGAGTACTGAAACATCTCTACAGCCTGACTGCTGTATCTCTTAAGTACTGAAACATCTCTACAGCCTGACTGCTGTATCTCTGAGCACTGAAACATCTCTACAGCCTGACTGCTGTATCTCTGAATAATGAAACATCTCTACAGCCTGACTGCTGTATCTCTGAGCACTGAAACATCTCTACAGCCTGACTGCTGTATCTCTTAAGTACTGAAACATCTCTACAGCCTGACTGCTGTATCTCTGAGTACTGAAACATCTCTACAGCCTGACTGCTGTATCTCTTAAGTACTGAAACATCTCTACAGCCTGACTGCTGTATCTCTGAGTACTGAAACATCTCTACAGCCTGACTGCTGTATCTCTGAGTACTGAAACATCTCTACAGCCTGACTGCTGTATCTCTGAATAATGAAACATCTCTACAGCCTGACTGCTGTATCTCTGAGCACTGAAACATCTCTACAGCCTGACTGCTGTATCTCTTAAGTACTGAAACATCTCTACAGCCTGACTGCTGTATCTCTGAGTACTGAAACATCTCTACAGCCTGACTGCTGTGTCTCTAAGTACTGAAACATCTCTACAGCCTGACTGCTGTATCTCTGAGCACTGAAACATCTCTACAGCCTGACTGCTGTATCTCTGAGCACTGAAACATCTCTACAGCCTGACTGCTGTTTCTCTAAGTACTGAAACATCTCTACAGCCTGACTGCTGTATCGCTGAGCACTGAAACATCTCTACAGCCTGACTGCTGTATCTCTGAGCACTGAAACATCTCTACAGCCTGACTGCTGTATCTCTGAGCATTGAAACATCTCTACAGCCTGACTGCTGTATCTCTGAATAATGAAACATCTCTACAGCCTGACTGCTGTATCTCTGAGCACTGAAACATCTCTACAGCCTGACTGCTGTATCTCTGAGCACTGAAACATCTCTACAGCCTGACTGCTGTATCTCTGAGCACTGAAACATTTCTACAGCCTGACTGCTGTATCTCTGAATAATGAAACATATCTACAGCCTGACTGCTGTATCTCTGAATAATGAAACATCTCTACCGCCTGACTGCTGTATCTCTGAGTACTGTATCTTGGTTCTATGGTGGTATCCGTACACACTGCAGTATCTCTAAACTCTGTAAGCTAAAATCTGTACATACTGTAGGCTTTACCATTTCAGAGAGATTCTTTTTTTCTTAATAGGTCCTGACCCCTCCTTTACCCCACCCTTACCCCTCCTTTACCCCACCCTTACCCCACCCTACCCCTTCCTTAACCCACCCTTCCCCACGTTTACCCCAACCCTACTCCACCTTTACCCCACCCTTACCCCACTTTTACCCCACCCTGAAATAGTTTAGACAGCCTCTGAACTTTGGAAGTTTAATACAGCCTCAGTTATAAAGGAAAAAAACTGAAAGAAAGGTGATTCCCCACATGCTGAGGATGTCCCTGAATGCGTTTGATTGTTGCGCTATATGGTATGAGCCTTGCTGTCTGTGCTGCAGTGTGTGAGGCTCCGCCCCCGCCGTGTGTGGAGGCTCCGCCCCCGCAGTGTGAGTAGGCTCCGCCCCCGCAGTGTGTGGAGGCTCCGCCCCCACAGTGTGTGAGGCTCCGCCCCCGCAGTGTGAGTAGGCTCCGCCCCCGCAGTGTGTGGAGGCTCCGCCCCCACAGTGTGTGAGGCTCCGCCCCCGCAGTGTGAGTAGGCTCCGCCCCCGCAGTGTGTGGAGGCTCCGCCCCCACAGTGTGTGAGGCTCCGCCCCCGCAGTGTGAGTAGGCTCCGCCCCCGCAGTGTGTGGAGGCTCCGCCCCCGCAGTGTGAGTAGGCTCCGCCCCCACAGTGTGTGAGGCTCCGCCCCCGCAGTGTGTGAGGCTCCGCCCCCGCAGTGTGAGTAGGCTCCGCCCCCGCAGTGTGGAGGCTCCGCCCCCGCAGTGTGTGGAGGCTCCGCCCCCGCAGTGTGTGAGGCTCCGCCCCCACAGTGTGAGTAGGCTCCGCCCCCACAGTGTGAGTAGGCTCCGCCCCCACAGTATGCGTGTGTTAAACTGGGGAAGTCTGTTTGTCTGTTTCTGTATCAGAGGAAACACAGCAGCTGTAATGTTTGTGTGGCTGATACTCTGTAATACTGAACACACATTCAGAGGGCCGGCTGTTTAATATGGTCAGTGCTTTATTTCCGGTTTGTGCGTGCGCACGTGCGTTTGTGCGTGCGTGCGTGTGTGCGTGCACTTGTATTGCATTAGAGGCTGTACCATTATATTGCTGGAGTCACAAAAGCGAAGTCAAATTAATGAAACTGAAGAAATATTTTTAAAATAGTTCAGCTATTTTATAGTAATGATGTAATCGAGGCAGACGTGACTATCCTGTCTTTTTTCCTCTGAGAGAATCCATTTTGAGTTTGATTTCAATGAGCATGTAGTTAACACATAGCTAAAGGAAAAGGGTAATTTTATTGGTTAAATTAAGGCCTGTGGCTTGTCTTTGTTACTGTAGTTTTATTGGTTAAAATGAAGGCGTGGCTTGTCTTTACTGTGTACCTTATTAGGATGGTTTGTGTTGTTTTTTAAGCTATTTCTCTTGGTAGTACATCGGTTCAGTACTTTACTGTATGTTTGGGTTCAGTACTTTACTGTATGTTTGACTGAAATCTGTTGGTCGCTTTATTCTTTCTATCATACCTTAGAGAAGGAGGAGAATCTGCATCAGTGTGGACTCCTTCTCTCTTCCTCTCTCCTCCTTCTCTCTCCTCTTCTCTCCTCCTTCTCTCCTCCTCTCTCCTCTTCCTCTCTCCTTCTCTCTCTTCCTCTCTCCTCCTTCTCTCCTCCTTCTCTCTCCTCCTCTCCCTCTCTCCTCCTTCTCTCCTCCTCCTCTCTCCTTACTCCAGTATTCATTCACACTTCAGTGTTTCCGCTAGAATTATTTTTAGCAGCGGCAGCCAGACCCTGGGGGGGGGGGGCAATATTCTTCTGTATGTTGCTGTTATAAATATGTGCCAGTTTTAAATAGGCCTACATATGTGCCCCTGAATAATACATTTTTATATTATTGCCATTAGAGTTTTTTATTTATTTAACTCAAATATCAGTCCTATTTGGAATGTACAGTGGTTCCGCTGAATGAGAGGAATGTTCTGTTGGCCTCACCATCACTCAGAACAGACCTTTCTCTTGGTGAAAAATATATATTCATCTCAACTCAAGACAACTTTGCTTGAGCAGCTAACATGGTTAGCTAGTGGGTAGTTTTAGCCTGTAAATTTTAGCACATATCTAATCTTTGGCTATCCAGTCCACAGTGCAAAACTAAATGTTTACCTACAGAATAGCCCAGCATAGAGCATGGCATGAAATTAAATTAGTTAGCCCTGCTAGCCTCACTCTTAGTCTAGTCTCACCGGGTCTCAAACATAGACTGTAGAAACGTGGGTTATGTATATGGACATATGTCACGCATTCCCTTTCCATGGGCTTGTGCTGCCAGAGACTGCGCAGTCGGGAGGGGGGGTCCTTATATGGTCATGAAGCATGAGCCGGGTCTGTGCCGGGTCTGTGCCGGGCCTGTGCCGGGTCTGTGCCGGGCCTGTGCCGGGTCATCCACTAAGCGTGTGAGACCCCCCCCTCCCTCCCCCCAAGTGACGTGTTGTCTCTGATTTGTCCGCAAAATATATAAATATTGACCAAATTACATAATATAACACATATAATATAATACAATACATCTACACATGAGGATAATTAAAATACAACACATCTACACATGAGGATAATTACAATACAACAAATCTACACATGTGGATAATTACAATACAACACATCTACACATGGGGATAATTACAATACAACACATCTACACATGGGAATAATTACAATACAACAAATCTACACATGGGGAGAAATTGCACAAAGAAAAAGAAGCACCTATTGGGACTACATGTTCTTGTGGGAAAAAATATTGACTTTGACTGCATTGTTATTTTTGACTTGTGATGAAAGGGGGCCCAGAACTTTGCTTGTAGCAGTGGTGGGAATCTTTTAATGGCAGTGGGAAAGTTGTAGCAGTGGTGGGAATTTTGTAATAGCGGTGGGAATGTTGTAGTCATCGTGGGAATCTTGTAATGCCAGTGGGAATGTTGTAGCGATGGGCTGCCGCTGCTTTGTGAATGTAGCAGAAACACTCGTATCGGCATGTATTTACTGTGTAAATCTGTATTCATGTTTTCATGCTAAAGAGGTAGGGTGGGGCTGGACAGTGAGAGGTAGGGGTGGGCTGGACAGTGAGCGTCAGGGCTGCTGTTGCACTTTGATAAAAAAAACAAAACACCTTTCTGCCATTTGTCTGGACATTTTCTGTTTCTCCTCTCTTCACTAAAGGAAAAATAATGTGGCCGGGGGGGGGGGGGGGGGGGGGGCGGGGGCCTCTGCTGCTGCTGTGTGATAACATGGGTTTCTCCTTCAAAACCCACAGGAATGTGTGCTAATGGACTGATTATAGGCATCCATGTTTAGTGTAATCCTGTTACAGGTGTATGTGTGTGTGTGTGTGTGTGTGTGTGTGTGTGTGTATCCACTGATTATCGGCATCAGTGTTTAGTGTAATACTGTTACAGGTGTATGTGTGTGTGTGTGTGTGTGTGTGTGTATCCACTGATTATCGGCATCAGTGTTTAGTGTAATACTGTTCCAGACATGTATGTGTGTGTGTGTGTGTGTGTGTGTGTGTGTATCCACTGATTAGAGGCATCTGTGTTTAGTGTAATCCTGTTCCAGGTGTGTGTGTGTGTGTGAGCACTGATTAGAGGTACCTGTGTTCAGTGTAATCCTGTTCCAGGTGTGTGTGTATGTGTGTGTGTGTGTGTGTGTGTGTGTGTGTGTGTGTGTGTGTGTATCCACTGATTAGAGGCATCTGTGTTTAGTGTAATCCTGTTCCAGGTGTGTGTGTGTGTGTGTGTTTGTGTAAGCGCTGATTAGAGGTATCTGTGTTCAGTGTAATCCTGTTCCAGGTGTGTGTTCACTTGGGCCTTTGTGTGTGTGCTGTGTTCCTCCCTGTAGAGTGCGTGTGCTGTGCCTGTAAGGACTGAAACGTATGCTAATGTACCCAGAGAGGCACCTAGCAACACCAGTCAGGGGGGTGGAGTCATAAGCCCCCCCACCCAGGAAGGAGATAATGGGGTGGAGTCAGGGACTGATGGGAAGGAGGAGGGGCTTAGCAGGGATGATCCACCTAAACCAATCAGACAAGTCGAACCATCCCCATACCACACCCCTCAACCGGGCCCAAACGGCACCTCTTGGCTTGAAGCACAGACCCTTATGATGTCGCTCCCAGCTGGCCCTGAGGAGAAGCTGCGCCCTGCCGAACCCCAGCTGCTCCCCGGGGCAGTCACAGCCTCCCCCACTGTGCTCCTCCTGAGCGACCGTCCTTACCTCATTCGCTGTTTCCAGGTAGCATGCTCACGAAGCTCAGCCACCTAAGGAAGCCACTCTGGAAACCCTGCAGCAGGACTGCGATTCCCAGCATGCCCTTGGCCTCTTAGTCAGACTCATTAATGATTAACAGGTACATGGCAAGTAAAGAGGAGTGGCTTTTCTGTTCAGAAGGGGCCAGGTGTGCACATGCAGCCTGCTGCAGAGGTATGGCCAAGTGGAGCTCATCTGGGATCACTTGCTCTTTACTCACTCTGAAATCTATGGTGGCACAGGCCTCTCCTGCGGCATTCTGGGAAGGTGCATGACTCGATGTGCTTTTGGTGTTGGGGATCTTTTGAGCTTTTGGCAAATTTTTTGAGCTTTTGGGTGTCCTGTTCTTTAACACTGTGGGGAAGCATGCTCACAGTGTTCAGCACACAGGGGTTCAGGGCGGGGCAGTAGGTGGGGCATTAGAGGGGGCAGTAGGTGTGAATGTGGAGCATTAGGGAGGGGCATTAGATGTGAGTGTGGGGTGTTAGGGCGGGGCAGTAGGTGTGAGTGTGGTGTGTTAGGGTGGTGCAGTAGGTGGGGCATTAGAGGGGGCAGTAGGTGTGAATGTGGAGCATTAGGACGGGGCAGTAGATGTGAGTGTGGGGTCTTAGGGAGGGGCAGTAGTGTGGGGCATTAGGGCGGGGCAGTAGCTGTGTGTGGGGCATTAGGGAGGGGCAGTAGATGTGAGTGTGGGGTCTTAGGGTGCGGTAGTAGGTGTGAGTGTGGGGTGTTAGGGTGGTGCAGTAGGTGGGGCATTAGAGGGGGCAGTAGGTGTGAATGTGGAGCATTAGGGCGGGGCAGTAGATGTGTGTGGAGCATTAGGGCGGGGCAGTAGATGTGAGTGTGGGGTCTTAGGGAGGGGCAGTAGTGTGGGGTGTTAGTGTGAGGCATTAGGGCGGGGCAGTAGCTGTGTGTGGGGCATTAGGCAGGGGCAGTAGATTTGAGTGTGGGGTCTTAGGGTGCGGTAGTAGGTGTGAGTGTGGGGCGTTAGGGCGGGGCAGTAGTGTGGGGTGTTAGGGCGTGGCATTAGGGCGGGGCAGTAGTGTGGGTGCTTAGTGTGTATGTTTCTGCAGCCGCCTCTGGTGAAGACTCAGACGGTCACCATTTCAGACGCTTCAGACTCCCTTCTCAGCGACATTGCCACAAAGGAGGTCCCCATCATACACACCGAGACCAAAACCATCACTTACGACTCTGCTCAGGTACGACTGATGCTAATGCTAACCCAGAAACTAAACCTCACTTTGTGTGCTGTGTGATGCTAACGCTAACCCAGAAACTAAACCTCACTTTGTGTGCTGTGTGATGCTAATGCTAACCCTGAAACTAAACCTCACTTTGTGTGCTGTGTGATGCTAATGCTAACCCAGAAACTAAACCTCGCTGTGTGATGCTAATGCTAATGCTAACTCTGGCCATGACCCAATATGATCCCTTCTCCCTTTTGAGGTGCATATTTGTGTCAACTTCGTCAAAACGTTTTTGAGTGGACGACTTTTTATTTTTTCAATTTATGCTTTTCAATTATCCCTGTGTAGCAACCGCTAGAGAATCGCTGCTACGGACCCCGTCAGCCGGCAGTAGGAAGGAGGGCGTGTTCATTAAAATTGCTTATTTTCACTCCTTGCATCCTTTCATCACGTCCTCTGTTGGGTAGAGCTAAGGAGTAAGAAAAGGACGTGAGGAAAGGATGCAAGGAGTGAAAATAAGCAATTTTAATGAACCCCATGATTTTTTTGGTACACTGCTTGAAAAGGGGAGGGCATATAGTAAACAGCGGTCTGAGGGGGCAGGGAACGGGTATCATATTCGGTCATGGCCCCTGATATCAAAACTGATATGGAATGCTAATGCTAACCCTGATACCGAAGCTCACTCTGCATTGTGAAAGGGTCGTGCTAATGCTAACCCTGATACTGAAGCTTACTCTGCATTGTGAAAGGGTCGTGCTAATGCTAACCCTGATACTGAAGCTTACTCTGCATTGTGAAAGGGTCGTGCTAATGCTAACCCTGATACTGAAGCTCACTCTGCGCTGTGAAAGGGTCGTGCTAATGCTAACCCTGATACTATAGCTTACTCTGCATTGTGAAAGGGTCGTGCTAATGCTAACCCTGATACTGAAGCTCACTCTGCATTGTGAAAGGGTCGTGCTAATGCTAACCCTGATACTGAAGCTCACTCTGCATTGTGAAAGGGTCGTGCTAATGCTAACCCTGATACTGAAGCTTACTCTGCATTGTGAAAGGGTCGTGCTAATGCTAACCCTGATACTGAAGCTCACTCTGCGCTGTGAAAGGGTCGTGCTAATGCCAACCCTGATACTGAACTTTACTCTGTCCTGTGAAAGGGTCGTGCTAATGCCAACCCTGATACTGAACTTTACTCTGTCCTGTGAAAGGGTCGTGCTAATGCCAACCCTGATACTGAACTTTACTCTGTCCTGTGAAAGGGTCGTGCTAATGCTAACCCTGATACTGAACCTTACTCTGCATTGTGAAAGGGTCGTGCTAATGCTAACCCTAATACTGAACCTTACTCTGCATTGTGAAATGGTCGTGCTAATGCTAACCCTGATACTGAACCTTACTCTGCATTGTGAAATGGTCGTGCTAATGCTAACCCTGGTACTGAAGCTCACTCTGCATTGTGAAAGGGTCGTGCTAATGCTAACTCTGATACTGAACCCCCCCACAGGCTTCTGAAAGTGTGGCAGACAGTGATCCTGGAGTTCTGCTGAGCGCCCAGACCATCAGCTCTGAAACGGTCAGCAAGAGCAAGACCACAACCACCCAGATCACTAAGGTGAGAGAACTACAGGCTTTTATCCTGAGTGACTGACCCGCATCTTCTCTCACTGGGGTGTATTGGGGATTATGGGGTACACTGGGGTGTATTGGAGATTATGGGGTACACTGGGGTGTATTGGAGATTATGGGGTACACTGGGGTGTATTGGAGATTATGGGGTACACTGGGGTGTATTGGAGATTATGGGGTACACTGGGGTGTATTGGAGATTATGGGGTACACTGGGGTGTATTGGATTTGGCTATTTTTCTTTTCCTTTTTTCCTCTGTGCTCCTCCTTCTTTCACACACTCTCTTCCCCCCCCCCCATCCTTTCCCCTCTCCCTCTCCCCCCCTCTCTCTCTCCCCCCCTCTCTCGCTCTCTCCCCCCCTCTCTCGCTCTCTCCCCCCTCTCTCTTCCCCCCATCCTTTCCCCTTTCCCTCTCTCCCCCCCCCATCCTTTCCCCTCTCCCTCCCCCCCCTCTCTCGCTCTCTCCCCCCTCCCTCTCTCTCTCTCCCCCCTCTCTCTCTCTCTCCCCCTCTCTCTCTCCCCCTCTCTCTCTCTCTCTCTCTCTCCCCCCTCTCTCTCTCTCTCCCCAGATGGTGAAAGGTGGGCTTTCAGAGACGCGCATTGAGAAGAGGATTGTCATCACCGGTGACACAGAGATTGACCATGACCAGGTGCAGTATAGTGCTGTGTTTGAGTTTAGCTGTGTTTGAGTTCAGCTGTGTTTGAGTTTAGCTGTGTTTGAGTTCAGCTGTGTTTGAGTTTAGCTGTGTTTTGAGTTCAGCTGTGTTTGAGTTCAGCTGTGTGAGTTCAGCTGTGTTTGAGTTTAGCTGTGTTTGAGTTTAGCTGTGTTTGAGTTTAGCTGTATTTGAGTTTAGCTGTGTTTGAGTATAGCTGTGTTTGAGTTCAGCTGTGTTTGAGTTTAGCTGTGTTTGAGTTCAGCTGTGTTTGAGTTCAGCTGTGTTTGAGTTCAGCTGTGTGAGTTCAGCTGTGTTTGAGTTTAGCTGTGTGAGTTCAGCTGTGTTTCAGTTCAGCTGTGTTTCAGTTTAGCTGTGTTTCAGTTTAGCTGTGTTTTGAGTTCAGCTGTGTTTGAGTTCAGCTGTGTGAGTTCAGCTGTGTTTGAGTTTAGCTGTGTTTGAGTTCAGCTGTGTTTGAGTTTAGCTGTGTTTGAGTTCAGCTGTGTTTTGAGTTTAGCTGTGTTTCAGTTTAGCTGTGTTTGAGTTTAGCTGTGTTTGAGTTCAGCTGTGTTTGAGTTCAGCTGTGTTTGAGTTCAGCTGTGTTTGAGTTTAGCTGTGTTTGAGTTCAGCTGTGTTTGAGTTTAGCGTTGTTTCAGTTTAGCTGTGTTTGAGTTTAGCTGTGTTTTGAGTTCAGCTGTGTTTGAGTTTAGCTGTGTTTGAGTTTAGCTGTGTTTTGAGTTTAGCTGTGTTTGAGCAGAATTGGAGGAATGCTACATGTCAGCTGGGTGTGTACTAAGGTAAACGTTGAGCGTAGCCATTTGTACCGCGTGACTTTAGCCATTTGTACCGCGTGATATTAGCCATTTGTACCGCGTGATATTAGCCATTTGTACCGCGTGATATTAGCCATTTGTACCGCGTGATATTAGCCATTTGTAACGTGTGATATTAGCCATTTGTACCGCGTGATATCACTCGGCAATCTATTTAGTCACAAAATGTACATTCTTAGTCCAGACGTGTGAGCTGGCCATGGTTTAAAGTCTCCGTTTAAAAACCATTCAAACTGCTGAGCCACACTCCTCATACAGGAACACTGCTGAATCCTCCTCTGTGGTTAGCCCCGCCCCTCTTGTTTTAACCACACCCCTTCAGTCTAAACCACACCCCTCCAGTTTAATCCCCGCACCTCTTGTTTAAACCCCACCCCATGCGGCCTTAGCTTTAGTTTAACAGGAGCGGTGCTCTGGACTCCGTAAGGCCTGAGATCAGAGCATCATGGGAATGTGTGCTTAGTCACTGCCTGGATTTACTGCTGTGACTGGGATGTGTCTTAGCTGCACCTACATTGTGGCTGTGTTGGTGTGTTTTGTGACTGGGATGTGTCTTAGCTGCACCTACATTGTGGCTGTGTTGGTGTGTTTTGTGACTGTTGGCATGTGTTGTGACTAGGGTTGCAAAATTCCGGGAATATTCAAAGGTGGAAACATTTCATGGGAATTAAAGGGAATATATGGGAATTAACGGGAATTACCCAGGAATGTTGGTGTTATTTGTACTAGCTGTATTTACCTTGTCATATGCAGACATAAATACGCTGCTCAAAAACATTAAGGGAACACTTAATCATCACAGTATAACACCAAATCAATTAAACCAAACCGGTCATGCTGGTTGATGTTGCATAACATTCGCCATGGTGTCCAGACTCTTTCACGTCAGTCACATGTGCTCAGTGTGAACCTGCTCTCATCTGTGAAGAGAACAGGGCGCCAATGGTGAACCTGCCAATTCTGGTGTTCTCTGGCAAATGCCAATCGAGCTGCATGGTGCTGGGCTGTGAGCACAGGTCCCACTACAGGACGTCGGGCCCTCATGCCACCCTCATGGCGTCTGTTTCTGACAGTTTAGTCAGAAACATGCACACACGTAGCCCGCTGGAGGTCATTTTGTAGGGCTCTGGCAGTGCTCCTCCTGTTCCTCCTCGCACAAAGGAGCAGATACCGGTCCTGCCGCTGGGTTGTTGCGCTTCTACGGCCCTGTCCATCTCTCCTTGTGTAATGGCCCGTCTCCGAATATCTTCTCCACGCTCTTGAGACTGTGCTGGGAGACACAGCAAATCTTCTTGCGACGGCACATATGGATGTGCCATCCTGGAGGAGCTGGACTACCTGTGCAACCTGAATGGGCTGCAGGTACCGCCTCATGCTACCAGTAGTAACAAGGGCACTTGCAAAATGCAAAACTAGAGAAAAATCGGTCAGGAAGGATAAGGAGAGAGAAATGGTCTGTGGCCACCACCTGCAAAACCATTTTCTTTTTGGGGGTTGTCTTGCTGTTGCCTCTCCTGTCCACCTGTCACTTTCATTTGCACCAAAGCAGGTGAAATTGATTCACAATCATTCACGCTTCCTAACTGGACAGATCGATATCCCAGAAGTTTAATTGACTTGGTGTTATACTGTGTTGATTAAGTGTTCCCTTAATTTCTTTGAGCAGTGTATAAACATTTTGTTTTGTCATAAGCAGACATCAATTTGTGAGTAGAACTTTAATGGATTGGTTCATTGAACAAAAAACATGAACGTTGAATAAAAGGAATGTATTTCCTAACCAATTGAACCGTCCAGAGGGAATTATGGGATGTCAAGTTTTTAAGCAGTGCCAGCGCTGGTCACAAAAAATACTAAAACGTAAAATATACTCTAAGCTGGTCCAGAAAAACAACATATTTTGTTATATTGAACAATCCAGGAAATTGATGGTAAGACATAATCACTAGAAATGGTTTAAAAGTAAGTTTTAGTTAATGTCTATGGTATTTTAGTTAATATCTATTGTGTTTTAGTTTATGTCTATGGTATTTTAGTTTATGTCTATAGTGTTTTAGTTTATGTCTATGGTGTTTTAGTTAATGTCTATGGTGTTTTAGTTAATGTCTATGGTGCTTTATTTAATGTCTATGGTGCTTTAGTTAATGTCTATGCTGCCTTAGTTAATGTCTATGGTGTTTTAGTTAATGTCTATGGTGCTTTATTTAATGTCTATGGTGCTTTAGTTAATGTCTATGCTGCCTTAGTTAATGTCTATGGTGCTTTAGGTAATGTCTATGGTGTTTTAGTTAATGTCTATGGTGCTTTATTTAATGTCTTTGCTGTTTTAGTTAATGTCTATGGTGCTTTAGGTAATGTCTATGGTGTTTTCGTTAATGTCTATGGTGCTTTAGTTAATGTCTATGCTGCTTTAGTTAATGTCTATGGTGCTTTAGTTAATGTCTATGGTGCTTTAGGTAATGTCTATAGTGTTTTATTTAATGTCTATGGTGCTTTAGTTAATGTCTATGGTGCTTTAGTTAATGTCTATGCTGCTTTAGTTAATGTCTATGCTGCTTTAGTTAATGTCTATGGTGCTTTAGGTAATGTCTATGCTGCTTTAGTTAATGTCTATGGTGCTTTAGGTAATGTCTATAGTGTTTTATTTAATGTCTATGGTGCTTTAGTTAATGTCTATGGTGCTTTAGTTAATGTCTATGCTGCTTTAGTTAATGTCTATGGTGCTTTAGTTAATGTCTATGGTGCTTTAGTTAATGTCTATGCTGCTTTAGTTAATGTCTATGGTGCTTTAGGTAATGTCTGCGCTCTAAATTAATGGGGAATTAACTTCCGAAACCAATGGAAGAACGCACAATGCAGGGTTGAAATTCAACTGAAATTTGCATTAAATTGGGTTGTTTTAACTAAAGCATGATGCAAGATCTAGAATTGCAGTTGTGTATTTTCCAACTAAATTCCATGTTTTGTCCAATATTTGGTCAAAATTACCAAAATTCCCGAGTTTAACTTACCATGGTAAATTTCCAGAAAGTTTCCGCCCCTTTGCAACCCTAGTGTGTTGGCATGTGTTGTGACTGTGTTGGCATGTGTTGTGACTGTTGGCATGTGTTGTGACTGTGCTGGCATGTGTTGTGACTGTGTTGTGACTGTGTTGGCATGTGCCCTCTCCCCTTCACTCTCAGGCTCTGGCTCAGGCCATAAAGGAGGCGAAGGAGCAGCACCCTGACATGTCCGTCACCAAAGTGGTGGTTCACCAGGAGACAGAGATAACCCCGCCCCTGGAGTGAGCCACACCCACACAGTGTGAGTGACCCATAGTGGGCTTCACCTCAGACCCCCTTAGCACACACACACACACCTACACACACACACACACCCACGCTCACGCACACGCTCACGCACACGCACACGCACACCCACACCCACACACTGGCATGAACACACACACACAGAAAACTCACCTGTAGTTTTCTGTGGTCCCAGCTGGCATGTTAGGTTTTCCCTGTGCTGCAGTGCTGGGCGTGTCCCTCTCTCTGGGCGTGTCCTACTTGGCTCCTCTTTTGGGGGGGGGTAGACTGAGATGAACTCACTCAAGTTTTTATTTTTTTTGATCTTTTAGGAGAACGTGGGAACATCAGGAATGTGAACCTCCTCCCCCGGAACCCCCATCTTCCCCTCGCCTATTCCATTGGAAGCCCCACCCTGACACACCCACGCACTATGTCTGAAACAGCCAGCACCACCCTCTCCATACCCCCACCCATAATCCACACCCCCCCACCCACACCCATAATCCACACCCATAATCTACACCCCCCACCCACACTCATAATCCACACCCATAATCCACACCTCCACTCCCACCCATAATCCACACCCCCCCACCCACACCCATAATCCACACCCCCCACCCAAAATCCACACCCATAATCCACACCTCCACTCCCACCCATAATCCACACCCATAATCTACACCCATAATCTACACCCCCCACCCACACTCATAATCCACACCCATAATCCACAGGGGGTGAAGGGCGGTGCTTGCAGGTGCTTACACAAAATCCCCATATTTCCTCTTCTGGAGTTTGGGGTTTGTAGTTGTGATTGACTTTAGATAATTGGACTTTAGTGTTTTAATCTTTGATCTTTTTTTAATCTTGTTACCACACTCCCAGTGCATCACAATCTCCCCTCTCACAGTGCAACTTCATCATCATCATCATCCTCCTCCTGCTGCCATGTTGCAGTAATGATGTGTGAATGTTTGGTGCTCAATCCTGTCATCTGTACATCCTGGGATGAGGTCGACTGTGAGATGGGTTCAGATCTGACCTCTGACCTCTGACTTCTCACCGCTTCACTTTTAATGTCAAACAACTGCTTCCTGCTCTCCTGCTTTTTTTCAATCTCATTTTGTGATTTCAGTCCTTTTCAACATGGGCTCAGTTGCAGATTTTATTTGGATTTATTTTGGAAATATTCCTTAATTCTTCCATGAATGCTATTTATTTTGGTTTTATTATTTGTTGATTGTCGATGTGAGATCAGTGTACACATGAGTTTTAAGAATCTCAATTTTATTTAGTCTTTTAGCTTTTATTTCTGAGTCCTTTCAGACTATTCACTTATGAGGTGTAGTCTGATAGAGTCATGATTCACTTATGAGGTGTAGTCTGATAGAGCCATGATTCCTCTTCACTTTGGATGCAGTGATGTTGCTGCAGAAGGAATCATTCACATGTGTTCGTACTTTTCTACCAAAGGAGGCAGTGTGCTTGCATCTGAGGCTGTGGAATCCCGTGATGTCATCAGAATCATTCAAATCCAAACGGCAAAGATCGTTTTCATTTATGGAAAGTCCCACCTGAGTTTTAAAAACGTGGCAGAAACACTTAAAGATTGATCGATTGCCAAGATGATTGTATTTTCTGGATAATTTCTATTGACATTGGCAATATAGTTTCTCATTCATATGCAGCATAATGCTGAATATGTTTATACACCTGCCTTTTTGATAGACCTGGGTGTGGCATTTTGATACATTTTTATAACTTGAAAAGAGGGTGAAAGGATGACCAAACCAGCCAGCCTCAGGACCTCCTACCTCTAGTGCAGACCAGCACTGTCCCAACAAATCAACCACTCAAGCAAGGAGTAGAGTAGATCTATTTTTAAACCTTTTCTCTATTTTAAGACATTTATGCTTTTATAGGATTCTACAGGGAAATTAAGTGTTTGTTAGAGATGTTGTGTTTTTAATTCTGGGGCTGTTCGGACGCGCCACAGCTGTGTTAGCTAGAGATGTGTTAGCTAGAGATGTGTTAGCTAGAGATGTGTTAGCTAAAGATGTGTTAGCTAGAGATGTGTTGGCTAGAGATGTGTTGGCTAGAGATGTGTTGGCTAGAGATGTGTTAGCTAGAGATGTGTTAGATTCCCACTTTACATTCAGACATCTTGTCATCACTTGAGTGAAATGTATTGAATAGTGGAGGATGACCATTCACTCAATAAACGCTGATCTGCACTCATGAGTTCTGGCTGTGCGGTCTCATGTCTCTTGTATGTGCGTGTGCATGTATGCCTGTGTGCATGTACAGTGCTGCTCGTGAACCCTTTAGAATTTTCAGTATATCTGCATAAATTCGATCTAAAATGTGATCATCTAAGTCCTAAAACCTGATAAAGTGAACCCAGCTCAACAAAAAACATTATTCTTTTATGATTTATTTATTGAGCAAAATTATCCAACATGAAATGCTTTGTTGGCAAAAGTATGTGAACCCTTGGATCATACGTATTTTTAAAGTATCATATTTAATATTTGGTCGCATATACTTTGCATGCTGTTACTTCCTGAAGTCTGTGACCCATCAATATCAAAATACTCTCAATATCTTATTTTCAGGTACTGTTACAAGCGATACTATAACCTCTCTGCATTTGAATGGATCTCTATGGGAATTGGGGGGTGAGACTAGATTCAACTGTAAATCACACTGGTACAGTATGGAACACATGGCTGGCTAAATGGCTGTACGTCATCAAGGGTCTGAGCTATCGAATGAGCCCCAAACCATCACTCTGTTGCCAGATATGCAGTAGATATGGATGGATCACTGCAAGGGTTATTTCTCCTGACTCCTCCTCCTCTGGTAAAGGCACTATTACATTACATTTACATTATAGACATTTAGCAGACGCTCTTATCCAGAGCGACGTACATAGTGCATTTCCGAACAAGTAACAAGTGCGTTAAAACAATCCTAAAAAGGCAAACACGAATCTAAGCGCTAGGCGAGAGTCAGTATGATTGGGATTTTTTTTTTTTTGTTTGTTTTTTGGGGGGGGGGGAATACACAATTCTGATAACAATAGTCACAAGGAGGTAGGGAGGGGTGGAGAGAGGTGCAGCTTGAAGAGGTGAGTCTTCAATCTGCGCTTGAAAGCGGTCAGACTTTCTGCTGTTCTGACCTCCACGGGGAGCTCATTCCACCACCGTGGGACCAGGACAGACAGACGTCGAGACCGGGTGCTAGTATGAAGAGGGGGGGGGTACCAGTCGTCCTGAGGAGGCGGAACGCAGAGATCTGGCAGGTGTGTAGGGTCTGATGAGCTTTTGGAGGTATGGGGGGCGACCAATGTTTTGAATTTGATGCGGGCCATCACCGGTAGCCAGTGGAGGTCAATGAGCAGGGGGGTGACATGGGAGTATCGGGGGAGGTTGAAGACCAGGCGCGCTGCTGCGTTCTGGATAAGCTGAAGGGGTCTAATGGCCGATGCTGGCAAGCCAGCCAGGAGAGAGTTGCAATAGTCCAGGCGGGACAGCACCATCGCTTGGACCAGGAGCTGGGTTGAGTGGGTGGTGAGGAAGGGGCGGATTCTCCTGATGTTGTACAGGAAGAACCTGCATGCCCGGGTTACCACTGCGATGTTCTCGGAGAGGGACAGCCTGTTGTCCATCACGACTCCGAGGTTCCTGGCACAGGGCGTTGGGGTCAGTGGAATGTCTCCTAGGGAAATAGAGAGATTGAGAGGGGGAGAGGTTAGAGCAGGAATGTAGATGAGCTCAGTCTTGCCTGGATTGAGCTTGAGATGGTGGTTGTCCATCCAGCTCTGGATGTCTCTCAGGCAAGCGGAGATGCGGGCTGACACCTGAGTGTCAGAGGGTGAGAAGGAGAGAAAGAGTTGAGTATCGTCAGCATAGCAGTGGTAAGAAAGACCATGAGCAGTGATAACAGGGCCAAGGGATTTGGTGTAGGTGGA
This sequence comes from Ilyophis sp. 1 JC-2022, assembly GCA_022702515.1. Taxonomy (NCBI): domain Eukaryota; kingdom Metazoa; phylum Chordata; class Actinopteri; order Anguilliformes; family Synaphobranchidae; genus Ilyophis; species Ilyophis sp. 1 JC-2022. The sequence goes on from CM040406.1 coordinate 57,970,987, forward strand.
GAAGAGGAGGGGACCAAGAACTGAGCCCTGGGGGACTCCTGTGATAAGGGGACGGGGTGCCGATACTTTACCAGCCCAGGCAACCTGGGAGGAGCGTTCGGAGAGGTAGGACTTAATCCAGGCCAGGGCCGAGCCGCCGATCCCCGCTGCAGACAGGGACGACAGGAGGATGGAATGATCTACGGTGTCGAAGGCGGCAGAGAGGTCTAGAAGTAGTAGCACAGAGGAGAGGGAGGCTGCACGAGCTGCATGAAGCATCTCGCTGACGGAGAGGAGTGCGGTCTCCATTGAGTGGCCAGGTTTGAAGCCGGACTGGTGGGGGTCTAGCAGGTTGTTCTGGGTAAGGAAAGACGACAGTTGGTTAGAAACAGCACGTTCAATTGTTTTGGAAAGAAAAGGAAGAAGAGATACCGGTCTGTAGTTTTGGATGTTGGAGGGGTCCAGCGTAGGTTTTTTAAGGATCGGGGTGATGTGGGCTCTCTTGAAGGATGAGGGGAAGCAGCCGGGGTCAGGGAGGAGTTCACCAGGGAGGTCACAAACGGGAGGATATCTGGGGTGATTGCCTGGAGGAGAGATGAAGGGATAGGGTCGAGGGCACAAGTAGTGGGACGATGGGAGAGTAGGAGATGGGATACGTCGGTCTCAGAAAGGGGAGAAAAGGTGGAGAAACGGGGGGGGGACATAAGGGGTAGAGAGAGGAAGAGAGTGGGAAGCAGTGTCTGTGAGGGGAGGGGGAGCGGGGCTGAAGGAGCTGCGGATGTCTACGATCTTCTCATCGAAGGGACACAGGGGGCCAGGCTTGTCCTCTGGTAAAGGCACTATTAGGGACACTGGGGGCCAGGCTTGTCCTCTGGTAAAGGCACTATTAGGGACACTAGGGGCCAGGCTTGTCCTCTGGTAAAGGCACTATTAGGGACACTGGGGGCCAGGTGTGTTCTCTGGTAAAGGCACTATTAGGGACACAGGGGGCCTGGCTTGTCCTCTGGTAAAGGCACTATTAGGGACACAGGGGGCCAGGCTTGTCCTCTGGTAAAGGCACTATTAGGGACACAGGGGGCCAGGCTTGTCCTCTGGTAAAGGCACTATTAGGGACACTGGGGGCCAGGCTTGTCCTCTGGTAAAGGCATCAGCACTGAGTATAAGGGATTGGAGAACATCTCTGACCCCCACCTGCAGCTTCTCCTTGGACACAGGTAGGGTTGCAAATGGAGGGAATTTTCAGCAATTTTCCAGAAAAAATCACCACTCACTGTGATGAACATTATCATGTTTAAACAAAGCTAATAAAACACAAAAAGTTGAAAAAAATAAAAATGTGCTGAACAGTCCCAGGTCCTTCCTGGAGAGCAGGTTTCTGCGGCATCACTGCCATTGCACAGCACCTTAATCTAGAACAGGGGAAAGTTCTTAGAAGTTCGGCTCAATTTTCCCACAAGGAAGGGCTGTGGAGTGCTGATGCCATCTGGGAGGCAGCCAATCACATCAAGGCATCAACCTGGTGGAAGGGACTACGTGTGGAGCCATGTTCTTTGTTGCTTCAATTCTTTTCCAGATCCCTCCAACATCAGCTGAATCAGAGCAGAACGGATCCCTGTTTGGTGGAACATACAGCAGAATGTGCAACAGGCTGACTAATGAGGAGCTGGTGACTATTCAGACAATCTTGAAACTTTTTGAGCCCATGGAAGATGACAACATACGAATTGAATCTGAGGAAGATTCTTCAGAGTCTCTCTCTGAAGATGAAGCTAGCTGCGGTTCAGATAAATAATCAGTTTAGGTCTCGCAAGTAATAAAATCTTTGTTTAAGCTTACTAAATAGGTATTTGGAATAACTTTTGACTAATTTGCTGTTGAAGTTGGAAGGAAATGGCTAAAATACATTTTTGCATTTATGTTTTCTTATTCAATGTATTTTTTATTTTTTTTAAGTTTAAAACAAAAAAGAAAACGTACAAATAAATATTCACATTGTGGTAAACCAACATCCTGTTTGACATTTCTTAAAACATTTTTTTTTTTTTAATGGTGCAGTTTGGGCTGTACTGTGGATGAGTTGCCCGTAGTGGATGCAGTTTGGTGTGTAGTGTAGGGGACTGGCCCGTAGGGGGTGCGGTTTGGGGTGTAGTGTGGGGCACTGACGCGTAGGGGGCGCAGTTTGGGGTGTAGTGTGGGGCACTGACCCATAGGGGGCGCAGTTTGGGGTGTAATCTTGGGGACTGACCAGTAGGGGGCACAGTTTGGGCTGTAGTGTGGGGCACTGGCCCATAGGAGGCGCAGTCTTGGCTCTACTGTGGGGGACTGGCCCGAAGGAGGCGCAGTTTGGGCTGTAATGTGGGGGACTGGCCAGTAGGAGGCGCAGTTTGGGCTGTAGTGTGGGGGACTGGCTCGTAGGAGGCGCAATTTGGAATGTAGTGTGGGGGACTGGCCCGTAGGGGGCGAAGTTTGGGCTGCAGTGTGGAGGACTAGCCGTAGGAGGCGTAGTTTGGGCTGTAATGTGGGGGTGTTTTGTGGGTCTGCCCCACTGTCTAAGTTTTTTTTTTTATTGCTGGCAACTACAACTGAATTTCCCTCACAGGAAAATAAAAGTTATTTTATTCTATTCTATTCTATTCTATTCTATTCTATAGGGGGTTCGTTTACTGGCTGTGTGGGAAGCAGCGATGTTGAAGCTCACAGCTCTGAACTTTAAAAAATATAAAATCAGGCAGCTGCAATGCAGCACGGCTCAGGGAGGGGGGGGGGGGGGTAGAACAGAGCTACAGTTTATCTGATGGGAGATGGGGGGAGGGGGCGACCATAAATAGTTAGGGGATGGGATAGTTATAGTTAGAGGATGGGATAGTTATAGTTAGAGGATGGGATAGTTATAGTTAGGGGATGGGATAGTTATAGTTAGGGGATGGGATAGTTATAGTTAGGGGATGGGATAGTTATAGTTAGAGGATGGGATAGTTATAGTTAAAGGATGGGATAGTTATAGTTAGGGGATGGGATAGTTATAGTTGGGGGATGGGATAGTTATAGTTAGATAGTTAGAGGATGGGATAGTTATAGTTAGGGGATGGGATAGTTATAGTTAGGGGATGGGATAGTTATAGTTAGGGGATGGGATAGTTATAGTTAGAGGATGGGATAGTTATAGTTAGAGGATGGGATAGTTATAGTTAGAGGATGGGATAGTTATAGTTAGAGGATGGGATAGTTATAGTTAGAGGATGGGATAGTTATAGTTAGGGGATGGGATAGTTATAGTTGGGGGATGGGATAGTTATAGTTAGGGGATGGGATAGTTATAGTTCGAGGATGGGATAGTTATAGTTCGAGGATGGGATAGTTATAGTTAGGGGATGGGATAGTTATAGTTAGGGGATGGGATAGTTATAGTTAGGGGATGGGATAGTTATAGTTAGAGGATGGGATAGTTATAGTTCGAGGATGGGATAGTTATAGTTCGAGGATGGGATAGTTATAGTTCGAGGATGGGATAGTTATAGTTAGGGGATGGGATAGTTATAGTTAGGGGATGGGATAGTTATAGTTAGAGGATGGGATAGTTATAGTTAGGGGATGGGATAGTTATAGTTAGAGGATGGTATAGTTATAGTTAGGGGATGGGATAGTTATAGTTAGGGGATGGGATAGTTATAGTTAGAGGATGGGATAGTTATAGTTAGAGGATGGGATAGTTATAGTTAGGGGATGGGATAGTTATAGTTAGAGGATGGGATAGTTATAGTTCGAGGATGGGATAGTTATAGTTAGGGGATGGGATAGTTATAGTTAGAGGATGGGATAGTTATAGTTCGAGGATGGGATAGTTATAGTTAGGGGATGGGATAGTTATAGTTAGAGGATGGTATAGTTATAGTTCGAGGATGGGATAGTTATAGTTAGGGGATGGGATAGTTATAGTTCGAGGATGGGATAGTTATAGTTAGGGGATGGGATAGTTATAGTTAGAGGATGGGATAGTTATAGTTAGAGGATGGGATAGTTATAGTTAGGGGATGGGATAGTTATAGTTAGAGGATGGGATAGTTATAGTTAGAGGATGGGATAGTTATAATTAGGGGATGGGATAGTTATAGTTAAAGGATGGGATAGTTATAGTTAGAGGATGGGATAGTTATAGTTAGAGGATGGGATAGTTATAGTTAGGGGATGGGATAGTTATAGTTAGAGGATGGGATAGTTATAGTTAGAGGATGGGATAGTTATAGTTAGAGGATGGGATAGTTATAGTTAGAGGATGGGATAGTTATAGTTAGGGGATGGGATAGTTATAGTTAGGGGATGGGATAGTTATAGTTAGGGGATGGGATAGTTATAGTTAGGGGATGGGATAGTTATAGTTAGAGGATGGGATAGTTATAGTTAGAGGATGGGATAGTTATAGTTAGGGGATGGGATAGTTATAGTTAGGGGATGGGATAGTTATAGTTAGAGGATGGGATAGTTATAGTTAGAGGATGGGATAGTTATATTAGGGGATGGGATAGTTATAGTTAGGGGATGGGATAGTTATAATTAGGGGATGGGATAGTTATAGTTAGGGGATGGGATAGTTATAATTAGAGGATGGTATAGTTATAGTTAGAGGATGGGATAGTTATAGTTAGAGGATGGGATAGTTATAGTTAGAGGATGGGATAGTTATAGTTAGGGGATGGGATAGTTATAGTTAGAGGATGGGATAGTTATAGTTAGAGGATGGGATAGTTATAATTAGGGGATGGGATAGTTATAATTAGAGGATGGGATAGTTATAGTTAGAGGATGGGATAGTTATAGTTAGAGGATGGGATAGTTATAGTTAGAGGATGGGATAGTTATAGTTAGGGGATGGGATAGTTATAGTTAGGGGATGGGATAGTTATAGTTAGAGGATGGGATAGTTATAATTAGGGGATGGGATAGTTATAGTTAGGGGATGGGATAGTTATAGTTAGGGGATGGGATAGTTATAGTTAGAGGATGGGATAGTTATAGTTAGAGGATGGGATAGTTATAGTTAGGGGATGGGATAGTTATAGTTAGGGGATGGGATAGTTATAGTTAGAGGATGGGATAGTTATAGTTAGAGGATGGGATAGTTATAATTAGGGGATGGGATAGTTATAGTTAGGGGATGGGATAGTTATAGTTAGAGGATGGGATAGTTATAGTTAGAGGATGGGATAGTTATAATTAGAGGATGGTATAGTTATAGTTAGAGGATGGGATAGTTATAGTTAGAGGATGGGATAGTTATAGTTAGAGGATGGGATAGTTATAGTTAGGGGATGGGATAGTTATAGTTAGAGGATGGGATAGTTATAGTTAGAGGATGGGATAGTTATAATTAGGGGATGGGATAGTTATAATTAGAGGATGGGATAGTTATAGTTAGAGGATGGGATAGTTATAGTTAGAGGATGGGATAGTTATAGTTAGAGGATGGGATAGTTATAGTTAGGGGATGGGATAGTTATAGTTAGGGGATGGGATAGTTATAGTTAGAGGATGGGATAGTTATAGTTAGAGGATGGGATAGTTATAATTAGGGGACGGGATAGTTATAATTAGAGGATGGGATAGTTATAGTTAGAGGATGGGATAGTTATAGTTAGAGGATGGGATAGTTATAGTTAGAGGATGGGATAGTTATAGTTAGGGGATGGGATAGTTATAGTTAGGGGATGGGATAGTTATAGTTAGGGGATGGGATAGTTATAGTTAGAGGATGGGATAGTTATAGTTAGAGGATGGGATAGTTATAGTTAGGGGATGGGATAGTTATAGTTAGAGGATGGGATAGTTATAGTTAGAGGATGGGATAGTTATAGTTAGGGGATGGGATAGTTATAGTTAGAGGATGGGATAGTTATAGTTAGGGGATGGGATAGTTATAGTTAGGGGATGGGATAGTTATAGTTAGAGGATGGGATAGTTATAGTTAGAGGATGGGATAGTTATAATTAGGGGATGGGATAGTTATAATTAGGGGATGGGATAGTTATAATTAGGGGATGGGATAGTTATAGTTAGGGGGTGGGATAGTTATAGTTAGGGGATGGGATAGTTATAGTTAGAGGATGGGATAGTTATAGTTAGAGGATGGGATAGATATAGTTAGAGGATGGGATAGTTAGGGGATGGGATCGTTATAGTTAGAGGATCGGATAGTTATAGTTAGAGGATGGGATAGTTATAGTTAGAGGATGGGATAGTTATAATTAGGGGATGGGATAGTTATAGTTAGAGGATGGGATAGTTATAGTTAGAGGATGGGATAGTTATAGTTAGGGGATGGGATAGTTATAGTTAGAGGATGGGATAGTTATAGTTAGGGGATGGGATAGTTATAGTTAGAGGATGGGATAGTTATAGTTAGAGGATGGGATAGTTATAGTTAGAGGATGGGATAGTTATAGTTAGGGGATGGGATAGTTATAGTTAGAGGATGGGATAGTTATAGTTAGAGGATGGGATAGTTATAATTAGGGGATGGGATAGTTATAATTAGGGGATGGGATAGTTATAATTAGGGGATGGGATAGTTATAGTTAGGGGGTGGGATAGTTATAGTTAGGGGATGGGATAGTTATAGTTAGAGGATGGGATAGTTATAGTTAGGGGATGGGATAGTTATAGTTAGAGGATGGGATAGTTATAGTTAGAGGATGGGATAGTTATAGTTAGAGGATGGGATAGTTATAGTTAGGGGATGGGATAGTTATAGTTAGAGGATGGGATAGTTATAGTTAGGGGATGGGATAGTTATAGTTAGAGGATGGGATAGTTATAGTTAGAGGATGGGATAGTTATAGTTAGGGGATGGGATAGTTATAGTTAGAGGATGGGATAGTTATAGTTAGAGGATGGGATAGTTATAATTAGGGGATGGGATAGTTATAATTAGGGGATGGGATAGTTATAATTAGGGGATGGGATAGTTATAGTTAGGGGGTGGGATAGTTATAGTTAGGGGATGGGATAGTTATAGTTAGAGGATGGGATAGTTATAGTTAGAGGATGGGATAGATATAGTTAGAGGATGGGATAGTTATAGTTAGGGGATGGGATAGTTATAGTTCGAGGATGGGATAGTTAGGGGATGGGATCGTTATAGTTAGAGGATGGGATAGTTATAGTTAGAGGATGGGATAGATATAGTTAGAGGATGGGATAGTTATAGTTAGAGGATGGGATAGTTATAGTTAGAGGATGGGATAGTTATAGTTAGAGGATGGGATAGTTATAGTTAGAGGATGGGATAGTTATAATTAGGGGATGGGATAGTTATAGTTAGAGGATGGGATAGTTATAATTAGGGGATGGGATAGTTATAATTAGGGGATGGGATAGTTATAGTTAGAGGATGGGATAGTTATAGTTAGAGGATGGGATAGTTATAGTTAGAGGATGGGATAGTTATAGTTAGAGGATGGGATAGTTATAATTAGAGGATGGGATAGTTATAGTTAGAGGATGGGATAGTTATAGTTAGAGGATGGGATAGTTATAGTTAGAGGATGGGATAGTTATAGTTAGAGGATGGGATAGTTATAGTTAGAGGATGGGATAGTTATAGTTAGAGGATGGGATAGTTATAGTTAGAGGATGGGATAGTTATAGTTAGGGGATGGGATAGTTATAATTAGGGGATGGGATAGTTATAGTTAGAGGATGGGATAGTTATAGTTAGGGGATGGGATAGTTATAATTAGGGGATGGGATAGTTATAGTTGGGGGATGGGATAGTTATAGTTAGAGGATGGGATAGTTATAGTTAGGGGATGGGATAGTTATAATTAGGGGATGGGATAGTTATAATTAGGGGATGGGATAGTTATAGTTAGAGGATGGGATAGTTATAGTTAGAGGATGGGATAGTTATAGTTAGAGGATGGGATAGTTATAGTTAGGGGATGGGATAGTTATAGTTAGGGGATGGGATAATTATAGTTAGGGGATGGGATAGTTATAGTTAGGGGATGGGATAATTATAGTTAGGGGATGGGATAGTTATAGTTAGAGGATGGGATAGTTATAGTTAGAGGATGGGATAGTTATAGTTAGGGGATGAGATAGTTATAATTAGAGGATGGGATAGTTATAGTTAGGGGATGGGATAGTTATAGTTAGGGGATGGGATAATTATAGTTAGGGGATGGGATAGTTATAGTTAGTGGATGGGATAGTTATAGTTAGGGGATGGGATAGTTATAGTTAGAGGATGGGATAGTTATAGTTAGGGGATGGGATAGTTATAGTTAGGGGATGGGATAGTTATAGTTAGGGGATGGGATAATTATAGTTAGGGGATGGGATAGTTATAGTTAGAGGATGGGATAGTTATAGTTAGGGGATGGGATAGTTATAGTTAGGGGATGGGATAATTATAATTAGAGGATGGGATAGTTATAGTTAGAGGATGGGATAGTTATAGTTAGAGGATGGGATAGTTATAGTTAGAGGATGGGATAGTTATAGTTAGGGGATGGGATAGTTATAGTTAGGGGATGGGATAGTTATAGTTAGAGGATGGGATAGTTATAGTTAGAGGATGGGATAGTTATAGTTAGGGGATGGGATAGTTATAGTTAGGGGATGGGATAGTTATAGTTAGAGGATGGGATAGTTATAGTTAGAGGATGGGATAGTTATAGTTAGAGGATGGGATAGTTATAGTTAGAGGATGGGATAGTTATAGTTAGAGGATGGGATAGTTATAGTTAGAGGATGGGATAGTTATAGTTAGGGGATGGGATAGTTATAGTTAGGGGATGGGATAATTATAATTAGAGGATGGGATAGTTATAGTTAGCGGATGGGATAGTTATAGTTAGAGGATGGGATAGTTATAGTTAGAGGATGGGATAGTTATAGTTAGAGGATGGGATAGTTATAGTTAGGGGATGGGATAGTTATAGTTAGGGGATGGGATAGTTATAGTTAGAGGATGGGATAGTTATAGTTAGAGGATGGGATAGTTATAGTTAGAGGATGGGATAGTTATAGTTAGAGGATGGGATAGTTATAGTTAGAGGATGGGATAGTTATAGTTAGGGGATGGGATAGTTATAGTTAGGGGATGGGATAATTATAGTTAGGGGATGGGATAGTTATAGTTAGAGGATGGGATAGTTATAGTTAGGGGATGAGATAGTTATAATTAGAGGATGGGATAGTTATAGTTAGAGGATGGGATAGTTATAGTTAGAGGATGGGATAGTTATAATTAGAGGATGGGATAGTTATAGTTAGAGGATGGGATAGATATAGTTAGGGGATGAGATAGTTATAATTAGAGGATGGGATAGTTATAGTTAGAGGATGGGATAGATATAGTTAGAGGATGGGATAGTTATAGTTAGGGGATGGGATAGTTATAGTTCGAGGATGGGATAGTTAGGGGATGGGATCGTTATAGTTAGAGGATCGGATAGTTATAGTTAGAGGATGGGATAGTTATAGTTAGGGGATGGGATAGTTATAGTTAGAGGATGGGATAGTTATAGTTAGAGGATGGGATAGTTATAGTTAGAGGATGGGATAGATATAGTTAGAGGATGGGATAGTTATAGTTAGAGGATGGGATAGTTATAGTTAGAGGATGGGATAGTTATAGTTAGAGGATGGGATAGATATAGTTAGAGGATGGGATAGTTATAGTTAGGGGATGGGATAGTTATAGTTCGAGGATGGGATAGTTAGGGGATGGGATCGTTATAGTTAGAGGATCGGATAGTTATAGTTAGAGGATGGGATAGTTATAGTTAGAGGATGGGATAGTTATAATTAGGGGATGGGATAGTTATAGTTAAAGGATGGGATAGTTATAGTTAGAGGATGGGATAGTTATAGTTAGAGGATGGGATAGTTATAGTTAGGGGATGGGATAGTTATAGTTAGAGGATGGGATAGTTATAGTTAGAGGATGGGATAGTTATAGTTAGAGGATGGGATAGTTATAGTTAGAGGATGGGATAGTTATAATTAGGGGATGGGATAGTTATAGTTAGAGGATGGGATAGTTATAGTTAGAGGATGGGATAGTTATAGTTAGAGGATGGGATAGATATAGTTAGAGGATGGGATAGTTATAGTTAGGGGATGGGATAGTTATAGTTAGAGGATGGGATAGTTATAGTTCGAGGATGGGATAGTTATAGTTAGAGGATGGGATAGATATAGTTAGAGGATGGGATAGTTATAGTTAGGGGATGGGATAGTTATAGTTAGAGGATGGGATAGTTATAGTTAGGGGATGGGATAGTTATAGTTAGAGGATGGGATAGTTATAGTTAGGGGATGGGATAGTTATAGTTAGGGGATGGGATAGTTATAGTTAGAGGATGGGATAGTTATAGTTAGGGGATGGGATAGTTATAGTTAGAGGATGGGATAGTTATAGTTAGAGGATGGGATAGTTATAGTTAGAGGATGGGATAGATATAGTTAGAGGATGGGATAGTTATAGTTAGGGGATGGGATAGTTATAGTTAGAGGATGGGATAGTTATAGTTCGAGGATGGGATAGTTATAGTTAGAGGATGGGATAGATATAGTTAGAGGATGGGATAGTTATAGTTAGGGGATGGGATAGTTATAGTTAGAGGATGGGATAGATATAGTTAGAGGATGGGATAGTTATAGTTAGGGGATGGGATAGTTATAGTTAGAGGATGGGATAGTTATAGTTAGAGGATGGGATAGATATAGTTAGAGGATGGGATAGTTATAGTTAGGGGATGGGATAGTTATAGTTAGAGGATGGGATAGTTATAGTTAGAGGATGGGATAGATATAGTTAGGGGATGGGATAGTTATAGTTAGGGGATGGGATAGTTATAGTTCGAGGATGGGATAGATATAGTTAGAGGATGGGATAGTTATAGTTAGGGGATGGGATAGTTATAGTTAGAGGATGGGATAGATATAGTTAGAGGATGGGATAGTTATAGTTAGGGGATGGGATAGTTATAGTTAGAGGATGGGATAGATATAGTTAGAGGATGGGATAGTTATAGTTAGGGGATGGGATAGTTATAGTTAGAGGATGGGATAGTTATAGTTAGAGGATGGGATAGATATAGTTAGGGGATGGGATAGTTATAGTTAGGGGATGGGATAGTTATAGTTCGAGGATGGGATAGTTAGGGGATGGGATCGTTATAGTTAGAGGATCGGATAGTTATAGTTAGAGGATGGGATAGTTATAGTTAGAGGATGGGATAGTTATAATTAGGGGATGGGATAGTTATAGTTAAAGGATGGGATAGTTATAGTTAGAGGATGGGATAGTTATAGTTAGAGGATGGGATAGTTATAGTTAGGGGATGGGATAGTTATAGTTAGAGGATGGGATAGTTATAGTTAGAGGATGGGATAGTTATAGTTAGAGGATGGGATAGTTATAGTTAGAGGATGGGATAGTTATAATTAGGGGATGGGATAGTTATAGTTAAAGGATGGGATAGTTATAGTTAGAGGATGGGATAGTTATAGTTAGGGGATGGGATAGTTGTAGTTAGAGGATGGGATAGATATAGTTAGAGGATGGGATAGTTATAGTTAGGGGATGGGATAGTTATAGTTAGAGGATGGGATAGATATAGTTAGAGGATGGGATAGTTATAGTTAGGGGATGGGATAGTTATAGTTAGAGGATGGGATAGTTATAGTTAGAGGATGGGATAGATATAGTTAGAGGATGGGATAGTTATAGTTAGGGGATGGGATAGTTATAGTTCGAGGATGGGATAGTTAGGGGATGGGATCGTTATAGTTAGAGGATCGGATAGTTATAGTTAGAGGATGGGATAGTTATAGTTAGAGGATGGGATAGTTATAGTTAGAGGATGGGATAGTTATAGTTAAAGGATCGGATAGTTATAGTTAGAGGATGGGATAGTTATAGTTAGAGGATGGGATAGTTATAGTTAGGGGATGGGATAGTTATAGTTAGAGGATGGGATAGTTATAGTTAGAGGATGGGATAGTTATAGTTAGAGGATGGGATAGTTATAGTTAAAGGATGGGATAGTTATAGTTAGAGGATGGGATAGTTATAGTTAGAGGATGGGATAGTTATAGTTAGAGGATGGGATAGTTATAGTTAGAGGATGGGATAGTTATAGTTAGAGGATGGGATAGTTATAGTTAGGGGATGGGATAGTTATAGTTAGAGGATGGGATAGTTATAGTTAGGGGATGGGATAGTTATAGTTAGAGGATGGGATAGTTATAGTTAGAGGATGGGATAGTTATAGTTAGAGGATGGGATAGTTATAGTTAGGGGATGGGATAGTTATAGTTAGAGGATGGGATAGTTGTAGTTAGAGGATGGGATAGTTATAGTTAGAGGATGGGATAGTTATAGTTAGAGGATGGGATAGTTATAGTTAGGGGATGGGATAGTTATAGTTAGAGGATGGGATAGTTATAGTTAGAGGATGGGATAGTTATAGTTAGGGGATGGGATAGTTATAGTTAGAGGATGGGATAGTTATAGTTAGGGGATGGGATAGTTATAGTTAGAGGATGGGATAGTTATAGTTAGGGGATGGGATAGTTATAGTTAGGGGATGGGATAGTTATAGTTAGAGGATGGGATAGTTATAGTTAGAGGATGGGATAGTTATAGTTAGAGGATGGGATAGTTATAGTTAGAGGATGGGATAGTTATAGTTAGAGGATGGGATAGTTATAGTTAGGGGATGGGATAGTTATAGTTAGGGGATGGGATAATTATAGTTAGGGGATGGGATAGTTATAGTTAGAGGATGGGATAGTTATAGTTAGGGGATGGGATAGTTATAGTTAGAGGATGGGATAGTTATAGTTAGAGGATGGGATAGTTATAGTTAGAGGATGGGATAGTTATAGTTAGAGGATGGGATAGTTATAGTTAGAGGATGGGATAGTTATAGTTAGGGGATGGGATAGTTATAGTTAGGGGATGGGATAGTTATAGTTAGAGGATGGGATAGTTATAGTTAGAGGATGGGATAGTTATAGTTAGAGGATGGGATAGTTATAGTTAGAGGATGGGATAGTTATAGTTAGAGGATGGGATAGTTATAGTTAGAGGATGGGATAGTTATAGTTAGAGGATGGGATAGTTATAGTTAGAGGATGGGATAGTTATAGTTAGGGGATGGGATAGTTATAGTTAGGGGACGGGATAGTTATAGTTAGAGGATGGGATAGTTATAGTTAGAGGATGGGATAGTTATAGTTAGAGGATGGGATAGTTATAGTTAGAGGATGGGATAGTTATAGTTAGGGGATGGGATAGTTATAGTTAGGGGATGGGATAGTTATAGTTAGGCGATGGGATAGTTATAGTTAGGGGATGGGATAGTTATAGTTAGGGGATGGGATAGTTATAGTTAGGGGATGGGATAGTTATAGTTAGGGGATGGGATAGTTATAGTTAGAGGATGGGATAGTTATAGTCAGGGGATGGGATAGTTTTTTTTTTGTGATCAATTTTTTATTTATAATTTTTTCTTCACAAAACACAAACAAAACAAATACAACATTTGCATATAACGTTACAAACAATAACAAACATGTATTCAAACCCCCCCTCCCTCCCCATAGGACCCATCAACCCATCCTTCCAACAACAAAAAATGAGAATCAGAAAATCAGAAAATCAGCCCAATCAGCATAGCAAAAACAATATAGCCCCACACATTCTAAATAGGTCATCAAATTAACTCCATATCCTGTACAGCAGTTATAGATTCAATTACAGCTAATCATTCAGTGACCACACGCATGGCTTCAATAAATAAAGACCATGAGTTAATATTTTCCGCGTTAGCGCCATGCATGCGGGCCACTGACATCTCCATATTAGCTAGATCTACTACAGAGGATACCCATTGTTGATATGGCAGTGTGTGTGGGGCCTTCCATCTCTGGGCTATCATTTTTTTAGCTGCTGTAAGACCAACTAGCAGCCAACGCCTCTGCCTCATTGTCAGTTCAAGTTCAGTGAAATCATTTAATAATAAAGTCACGGGGGAACAAGGGACATCAACCCCCAACACTAATGACATCTTCCTTGCCACTATTTTCCAAAATAATAAAACCGCTGAGCATTCCCAGATCATATGAGTAAATGTGCCAGGAATTCCAAGAGGGCATAATTCACAGTTGGGATTTTGGGATAGATTCATCAAAAATAATTTACGGGGAGTGCAGTATAGCCTATGTACATAATTATAATGAATCATTTGATGATTAGGGTTTCTAGATGACAGAAAAATATTCCCCCATACCATATTCCAATTAATTGTATTTGGTGAGATAGAGAGATCATGACACCAACGGATGTTAACTTGCAAGGGTTTTTCTGCAGCTTTGGTAATAAAGCAGTAAAGACAAGAGACCAACCCCTTGGTGGATTTAGTTGTGCAAAGTTTGTGAATGGGGTGGGTCTCTAAATCTTGTCCCCAGGGGACCCCATATGCTCGTAAAGCACTACGAAGTTGTAAATAAAAAAAGAAAGAAGTGCCAGGTAGGTTATAGTGAGACTGAAGGTCCTGGAACGTCCGCAGCCTAGTATTATCATCACAGATATAAGAGAGGGTATTGATCCCTTTATCCCTCCATTGGGGAAAGGAAATCGGGCGCCCCCCCATAAGGACTGCATAGTTATTAAATAATGGTAAATGGGGATGAGATTCCAGGTGTATATTGGCATGTGATTCTACAGTTCTCCATGTGGCAATAAGATGTGTAATTATGGGGCCATATCTAGATGTACAGGTTTTAAGAGGAATGTTGGAATAAATTAAGTCTTGGAGTCTGTATGGGCTAACCAACGCCTCTTCTATTGCACGCCAGGCCACCTGGGAATCTGGGTTAAGCCATGTATGAAGAGCTCGTAGTGTATACGACCAAAAATAAAATTTAAAATTTGGAATACCTAGGCCGCCGGAGCTTTTTTGTCTCTGCAACGTCGACATTTTTAAACGTGGACGTTTCCCTTTCCAGACATATTTAGTTATTATTTTGTGCAACTTATCCCAGTGACCAATAGGAGGTGAAATAGGGAGCATGGAACTGTAAAAATTAATGCGTGGTAGTATATTCATTTTAATAATAGAGACCCGAGCTTGAAAAGAATTTAAGATGGGTGACCAACGTTCCAGATCTAACTCCACCTGTTTAGAGATTGAATCAAAGTTGTTTATGATGGTGGTTTGTAAGGAAGGGTAAATGTCTAAGCCCAGGTATTTGAATTTGTGGACCACCGGAATATTTGTATGAAGTGAAGCAGTTGTCATAGCTTGGTTCAAGGGAAGCAAAGCGGATTTGGCCCAATTGATTTTGTATCCAGATATATTGCCAAACTGATCAAAAATAAACAAAAGATGAGAGGTTGATTGTACAGCATCACCTAGAAAAAGTAATATGTCATCAGCGTATAAAGAAATGTAATGGTCGGTATTATGTACTGAAATTGGAGTATGTGGTGATTGACGCACTGCTTGGGCTAAGGGTTCTAAGGATATTGCAAATAGCAGAGGAGAAAGAACACAGCCTTGTCTGGAGCTTCTGGAGACTGGAAATTGAGAAGAACAAAGATTACCGGTCATCACCATTGCAGTCGGGGAAGAGTATAGTGTTTGAATCATATTTATAAACTTAACTCCAAACCCCATGCGTCGCAGGACTGTCCACAGATAATGCCATTCCAGGCGATCAAAGGCTTTCTCCGCATCTAAAGAAAGTACGGCACATGGGGTTTGGCTAACAGGGGCTGCATCTATAATATGTAGAAGTCTATGGATGTTATCTGATAATAGGCGAGATTTTATAAAACCAGTTTGATCAGGGTCTATGAGCTGAGTCATAAAAGGCTCCAGACGAAGAGCCAACACCTTTGCGTATAATTTCACATCAGCATTCAGGAGAGAAAGAGGACGGTAATTAGCACATTCACTAGGGTCTTTGCCCTTTTTAAGAAGTAACGTGATAGTGGCTGTATTTACATCTCTTGAAAAAGAACCAGTTTGTGTGGAGTGTTGGATCATATTCAAGATCAAATTGCCAAGTTGAGGCCAAAATGTTAATAAAAATTCCGGGGGAATCCCATCAAATCCTGGTGATTTGCCCTTGTTCATGCACTGCAATGCTGCTTCCAATTCATCTAACGTGATAGGTTTCTCCAGGAACAGAGCATCGAAGGGCGACAGTTTCGGGAGATGTAAATTATTTTTAAAAAGATCTGATTTGTTAAGATCGTGTGCAACTTCAGAACAATATAGATTGGAATAAAAAGTGCGAAATGTAGAGTTAATTTGTACCGGATCGACTACTAAGTCTCCTTGTGGTGTTTTGATGGATGAGATGTTCGCAAAATTCTCACTGGCCCGGAGGCTCATAGCTAATGATCGACTTGGACGTGAACCTTCAAAGTATTGCTTCTGTCGTGTGCGATGTATAAGAAACTCTGCCCGCTGCCTAAGCAAAGAATTCAACTCTGTTCTGATAGTGTTCCGTTGGAGTAACATATCTGGAGTAACATTGGAATGCATAACATGCTCAAGATCTGATAGATTTTGAAAGAAGATGGCGGACGGCAGTGAGTAGAGACGTGCTGGTCTGACTCGGGGAGAAGAATTGGTCTTCTAATTCACACATTTAGCCATCTAGGAGCATTACGGAGTACAGGAGTTACCTAATTAATCTTGCTGTGAAGCTTTTTTTTGTTTATGCGTCTACGGCCAGAAACGCTAAAGTTTGTCGCAGTTTGAACGCCCAAACAATTAAACGCATTGCCTCTCAGGTTAAATGTCAACCCGCTCCAAACCAGAGATGGAAAAGCTACAGCAAACATTGAATGTTCTGGTGGAATCCAACCAAGCTCTAACAAAGAAAATGGACAAAATAGACAATCTTTCCTCCAAACTTGACCGTCTTACGGCGTCTGTGGAGTCCATTGGAAATAGGTTGGAGAAAACAGAGGCCGAACTTCATGACCAGGCATCCAAGCTCGACAAACAAGAATTTCGCATTCAGACACTGGAAAAGGATTTACAGGAGGCTTTCTCCGAAATTGACCAACTTGAAAACCGTTCAAGAAGACATAACCTTCGAATTCTTAACTTACCGGAGAAGAGTGTGTCTGGCTCCGGAATGGCGGCGTTTCTCGCCGGCACTCTCTCCGGGCTGTTGCAAATCCAGATCCAGGCAGAGGATATCAAAGTGGCCCACAGGATCGGCTCTTCTGCACTGCAATCCAACAAGCCCCGGACAGTGATATTCAAACTCCATCACTGCCAAAAGAAACTGGACATCCTGGAAGCAGCAAAATCCCGTAGTCTGAAGTTCAAGGAGCAACCCATCAGGATTGTCACGGACATGTCGGCTCATCGTAGAAGAATGCGGGGGGAATTTTGGCCGTTGCGGCAACAACTGCACGGAAAGGGCCTCCAAACCAAGATCCGGGATCCAGCCACGTTGTGGGTATGGATCGATGGCAAATCCTACAGCTTCGACAATGTAAAGACTGCCACGGCTGCAATGAAATCCAGATACCCGGACATTAAGTGACTCTAGCCTAGCCTACTGGACTGCAGTCGTGTCTCTAACCCTTCTGCGCATTTCGGGGTAAGTGATAGGCTATAGGCTTAGCCTAACATTGCCCTAGGGTTATGCTTTTGGCAATTGCATGGACATAAATAAAGACAGAAAAATAGGCTAAATCTGTTTTGTTATGACCCCTCTTAACTCTAACCTACCTTTAGCCT
Source organism: Ilyophis sp. 1 JC-2022 (assembly GCA_022702515.1). NCBI lineage: Eukaryota > Metazoa > Chordata > Actinopteri > Anguilliformes > Synaphobranchidae > Ilyophis > Ilyophis sp. 1 JC-2022. The sequence goes on from CM040406.1 coordinate 57,988,749, forward strand.
AACTGGACAATGCAACTGCCTGTAGCTTTTCAAGCTTCTTGCAAGTGATTTTTATTTTTATTTTTTATTATTTTTTTTTTTTTCCTTTCTCCTCCAGGCATTAAGCTAAAATATTTTGAGAATGTGTTTCCGTTTAATGGCTTTTGATTTAGGTCCGAATAGTTTCCCCTTTTGAAGGTGGTATTAGTCCAGCCTACTTGTAAAGAGGGTTTAAAGAATGATAATTCTGTTTGTTATTATTATTTTCTTTTCTTTTACCCTGCATATTGTAGTAAAATCTCATGAGAATATCTTTCTGGCTGGTGGCTATGACTTATTTCCTAATGGACCTAGTGCTTTTTCTCCCCAGAGTTACAGGGCTTGCCTTCTTCATTTTATGTCAGCCTACATGGTAGTTAAGCCTAGTGGCTTAGCCGTGGGTTGTGTTTGTTCGTCTTGGTCCTTTGTCTGTTTTGTATTTTGCTTTGTTTCAATGTCTATTTCACTGCCTATTGTGTGTATGTGTGTGTGCGTGTATGTGTGTGTGAGTGTGTGTGTGTGTGTGTGTGCGTGTATGTGTGTGTGTGTGTGAGTGTGTGTGTGTGTGTGTGTGCGGGGGGAGGGGGGTGGTTGGGTGGGGGGGAACAGGACTTTGCTCATACTTCTTGTTTTGCTTTTTGGTTCAGTTTATTACCAACTACGTGCTTTGTACCATTAGGGTAAATGACTAGTCTAACTCTGTTTTCCTTTAACGCTCGTGGCCTCAATCTCCCATATAAACGCACTAGCTTCCTAGATGTTCTAAAAAGGGAGAAGGTGGATGTAGCCATGGTTAGTGAATCCCATTTGTTACATAAAGATGTGCATAGATTGCAGAACAAACACTATCACGTGTTGACTCACTCATCATCTCCTAATAAAACTAAAGGAGTGCTTATTGTAGCTCGCCGCAATTTTCAATTTACCAATCTAGGCACAGGGGGAGACTCAGAGGGTAGAATAACATTCATCAAAACCACTATCGCCAATAAAAAAATTGCTTTTGTATCCATTTACGCTCCAAATACATTTGATGCTAATTTTTATGCACAACTAACCCAAATGATGCTGGATCTCCTGGAATTCCGTTTAATTATTGGTGCCGATTTCAATGCTGTTTGGGATCATTCAGTGGATAGGACGGCCACAGCAGAGGGGAGAGACCAGAGGTTAGCGTCTGTAGCTTTAAAGAAATGGGCTGAGGATATTGCAGTGGTTGATTTATGGCGAGTCATTAATCCTTCGGCTAGAGATTTTTCTATCTTTTCGGGAAGACATAATTCTTTTTCTAGAATTGACTTTATTTTTGTTTCTAAAGATCTTTTTGAAAGGGTTTGGATATATATGACACCTCTCACTCTGTCAGACCATAAGGCTGTAATTTGTAGGGCTACACTGACGGCACAAAGGAATCGTGCACCCCGTTGGCGCTTCAACACTGCTTTACTACAAAATGATGATTTTATTAGCCAATTCCAGCCCGCTCTAGCCGAATTTATCACATTTAATGAATATTCTGTGGACGATCCACGTATATTATGGGATGCGGTGAAAGGTTTTATTAGGAGTAACTGCACCTCATTTGCGTCTAATCTACATAAAATTCGTTACCGCAGGATACAAGAACTTAAACAAGGGGATGGGATAGTTATAGTTAGAGGATGGGATAGTTATAGTTAGAGGATGGGATAGTTATAGTTAGAGGATGGGATAGTTATAGTTAGAGGATGGGATAGTT
>CM040406.1:57995504-58005504 GCA_022702515.1 Ilyophis sp. 1 JC-2022
TAGAGGAGAGATGGTCATTGGGGTAGTTGTAATAACACTGATGGTAGAGGAGAGATGGTCATTGGGGGTAGTTGTAATAACACTGATGGCAGAGGTGAGATGGTCATTGGGGGTAGTTGTAATAACACTGATGGCAGAGGAGAGATGGGCATTGGGGGTAGTTGTAATAACACTGATGGTAGAGGAGAGATGGTCATTGGGGGTAGTTGTAATAACACTGATGGTAGAGGAGAGATGGTCATTGGGGTAGTTGTAATAACACTGATGGCAGAGGAGAGATGGTCATTGGGGGTAGTTGTAATAACACTGATGGCAGAGGAGAGATGGTCATTGGGGGTAGTTGTAATAACACTGATGGTAGAGGAGAGATGGTCATTGGGGGTAGTTGTAATAACACTGATGGTAGAGGAGAGATGGTCATTGGGGGTAGTTGTAATAACACTGATGGCAGAGGAGAGATTGGCATTGGGGGTAGTTGTAATAACACTGATGGTAGAGGAGAGATGGTCATTGGGGTAGTTGTAATAACACTGATGGTAGAGGAGAGATGGTCATTGGGGGTAGTTGTAATAACACTGATGGTAGAGGAGAGATGGTCATTGGGGGTAGTTGTAATAACACTGATGGTAGAGGAGAGATGGTCATTGGGGTAGTTGTAATAACACTGATTGCAGAGGAGAGGTGGTCATTGGGGGTAGTTGTAATAACACTGATGGTAGAGGAGAGATGGTCATTGGGGGTAGTTGTAATAACACTGATGGTAGAGGAGAGATGGTCATTGGGGTAGTTGTAATAACACTGATTGCAGAGGAGAGGTGGTCATTGGGGGTAGTTGTAATAACACTGATTGCAGAGGAGAGGTGGTCATTGGGGTAGTTGTAATAACACTGATTGCAGAGGAGAGGTGGTCATTGGGGGTAGTTGTAATAACACTGATTGCAGAGGAGAGGTGGTCATTGGGGTAGCAGTATTACATTTACTCTCAGATGTTCAGATGTTCAGAAGAGTAAGGCAGTTTGTATGTATCCTACATGTATCCACTGTAGCTCTAAAGCTCTGCCAACCCTGGACACTGGTGTAGAGTGAACACATGGGTGATGAATATAAATAATGTTAATAGACTGGTTACCAGGGTAACTGCTTTAGCCTATAGGGGATTAATCCAGTCAGATTAGACACAGATGGGGCGGAGCTAACACTGTTTTATTCTGGCATTAATCTTTGAAGCTCTTGAGCATCTCTCAGCAGCTATCTCCTGGGGTCAAAGGTCACACACAGATGACCTTTGAAAGCATCTGTGAGAGTGAGATTTTTATAGGGACACAAAATGGGAGGAAATATTAGTGCCCTTTGTGGTTTTCATAGTCTACACATAAACACTAATAATAATAATAATAAACAAATAAAACAGGAAAATATTGGATAAAACAACATAGAATTTTATAAAAACACAATAAAAACAAATAATCTAGGATAAAACAAAATGAAATACAAGACAATACTAATGGTTCTATAGTCACTGTTCACCCTTAATATATCTGAAGAATTATTTTAATCAGAAAAGTGTTATTGGTTTATAAATCTCCCTTAGATCAATGATATCATTGCCATCATTAATGTTTTAGTGCAGTAAATCTCCACCGTTATGAGCCTCCTGGTCTTATTCTAGAGATGAAGTTTGAGATGTAATTAGTCAGTTTAGCTCACTGTTATTATAAAAGTAATAAACATTTTCTTTTAACCAGTGGAACACAAGACATGTTCCCATAGCGATAAACAGAGATTTGGCCTCTTTCCATCATTTTAGCAGTTTTATGATTCTTTTCTTTATTTCTGACGCATGAGGCAGGGGCTTAACATGCCATTAACATGCCATTAACATGCCATTAACATGCCATTTAAACCTGACAAATGGTGCCTGAGTGTGTTCAGAAAAAGTGTACAGCCCAGGACCAGCATGCATGAATCATGGGAACTGGAGGGGAGAATGGAGAGAAGCAGGGAGGAGGGGAGAGGGGGTTCAGGGCAGGGTGCAGGGGCGCACGCTGATGATGTGTTATCGTACAGTGGGGTCAGGGGCGCACGCTGATGATGTGTTATCCTACAGTGGGGTCAGGGGCGCACGCTGATGATGTGTTATCGTACAGTGGGGTCAGGGGCGCACGCTGATGATGTGTTATCCTACAGTGGGGTTAGGGGCGCACGCTGATGATGTGTTATCGTACAGTGAGGTCAGGGGCGCATGCTGATGATGTGTTATCGTACAGTGGGGTCAGGGGCGCACGCTGATGATGTGTTATCGTACAGTGAGGTCAGGGGCGCACGCTGATGATGTGTTATCGTACAGTGGGGTCAGGGGCGCACGCTGATGATGTGTTATCCTACAGTGGGGTTAGGGGCGCACGCTGATGATGTGTTATCGTACAGTGAGGTCAGGGGCGCATGCTGATGATGTGTTATCGTACAGTGGGGTCAGGGGCGCACGCTGATGATGTGTTATCGTACAGTGAGGTCAGGGGCGCACGCTGATGATGTGTTATCGTACAGTGGGGTCAGGGGCGCACGCTGATGATGTGTTATCGTACAGTGGGGTCAGGGGCGCACGCTGATGATGTGTTATCGTACAGTGGGGTCAGGGGCGCACGCTGATGATGTGTTATCGTACAGTGGGGTCAGGGGCGCACGCTGATGATGTGTTATCGTACAGTGGGGTCAGGGGCGCACGCTGATGATGTGTTATCCTACAGTGGGGTTAGGGGCGCACGCTGATGATGTGTTATCGTACAGTGGGGTTAGGGGCGCACGCTGATGATGTGTTATCCTACAGTGGGGTCAGGGGCGCACGCTGATGATGTGTTATCGCACAGTGGGGTCAGGGGCGCACGCTGATGATGTGTTATCGTACAGTGGGGTCAGGGGCGCACGCTGATGATGTGTTATCGCACAGTGGGGTTAGGGGCGCACGCTGATGATGTGTTATCCTACAGTGGGGTTAGGGGCACACGCTGATGATGTGTTATCCTACAGTGGGGTCAGGGGCGCACGCTGATGATGTGTTATCATACAGTGGGGTCAGGGGCGCACGCTGATGATGTTATCGTACAGTGGGGTCAGGGGCGCACGCTGATGATGTTATCGTACAGTGGGGTTAGGGGCGCACGCTGATGATGTGTTATCGTACAGTGGGGTTAGGGGCGCACGCTGATGATGTGTTATCGCACAGTGGGGTTAGGGGCGCACGCTGATGATGTGTTATCGTACAGTGAGGTCAGGGGCGCACGCTGATGATGTTATCGTACAGTGGGGTCAGGGGCGCACGCTGATGATGTGTTATCGTACAGTGGGGTCAGGGGCGCACGCTGATGATGTTATCGTACAGTGGGGTCAGGGGCGCACGCTGATGATGTTATCGCACAGTGGGGTCAGGGGCGCACGCTGATGATGTGTTATCGTACAGTGAGGTCAGGGGCGCACGCTGATGATGTGTTATCGTACAGTGAGGTCAGGGGCGCACGCTGATGATGTGTTATCGTACAGTGGGGTCAGGGGCGCACGCTGATGATGTGTTATCGTACAGTGAGGTCAGGGGCGCACGCTGATGATGTTATCGCACAGTGGGGTCAGGGGCGCACGCTGATGATGTGTTATCGTACAGTGGGGTCAGGGGCGCACGCTGATGATGTGTTATCGTACAGTGAGGTCAGGGGCGCACGCTGATGATGTTATCGCACAGTGGGGTCAGGGGCGCACGCTGATGATGTGTTATCGCACAGTGGGGTCAGGGGCGCACGCTGATGATGTGTTATCGTACAGTGAGGTCAGGGGCGCACGCTGATGATGTTATCGTACAGTGGGGTCAGGGGCGCACGCTGATGATGTGTTATCGTACAGTGGGGTCAGGGGCGCACGCTGATGATGTTATCGTACAGTGGGGTCAGGGGCGCACGCTGATGATGTTATCGCACAGTGGGGTCAGGGGCGCACGCTGATGATGTGTTATCGTACAGTGAGGTCAGGGGCGCACGCTGATGATGTGTTATCGTACAGTGAGGTCAGGGGCGCACGCTGATGATGTGTTATCGTACAGTGGGGTCAGGGGCGCACGCTGATGATGTGTTATCGTACAGTGAGGTCAGGGGCGCACGCTGATGATGTTATCGCACAGTGGGGTCAGGGGCGCACGCTGATGATGTGTTATCGCACAGTGGGGTCAGGGGCGCACGCTGATGATGTGTTATCGTACAGTGAGGTCAGGGGCGCACGCTGATGATGTGTTATCGTACAGTGAGGTCAGGGGCGCACGCTGATGATGTGTTATCGTACAGTGGGGTCAGGGGCGCACGCTGATGATGTGTTATCGTACAGTGAGGTCAGGGGCGCACGCTGATGATGTGTTATCGTACAGTGGGGTCAGGGGCGCACGCTGATGATGTGTTATCGTACAGTGGGGTCAGGGGCGCACGCTGATGATGTGTTATCGTACAGTGAGGTCAGGGGCGCACGCTGATGATGTGTTATCGTACAGTGGGGTTAGGGGCGCACGCTGATGATGTGTTATCGTACAGTGGGGTCAGGGGCGCACGCTGATGATGTGTTATCGTACAGTGAGGTCAGGGGCGCACGCTGATGATGTGTTATCGTACAGTGGGGTTAGGGGCGCACGCTGATGATGTGTTATCGTACAGTGGGGTCAGGGGCGCACGCTGATGATGTGTTATCATACAGTGGGGTTAGGGGCGCACGCTGATGATGTGTTATCGTACAGTGGGGTCAGGGGCGCACGCTGATGATGTTATCGTACAGTGGGGTTAGGGGCGCACGCTGATGATGTTATCGCACAGTGGGGTCAGGGGCGCACGCTGATGATGTTATCGTACAGTGGGGTTAGGGGCGTATGCTGATGATGTGTTATCGCACAGTGGGGTTAGGGGCGCACGCTGATGATGTGTTATCGCACAGTGGGGTCAGGGGCGCACGCTGATGATGTGTTATCGTACAGTGGGGTCAGGGGCGCACGCTGATGATGTGTTATCGTACAGTGAGGTCAGGGGCGCACGCTGATGATGTGTTATCGTACAGTGGGGTCAGGGGCGCACGCTGATGATGTTATCGTACAGTGGGGTTAGGGGCGTATGCTGTTGATGTGTTATCGCACAGTGGGGTCAGGGGCGCACGCTGATGATGTGTTATCGTACAGTGGGGTCAGGGGCGCACGCTGATGATGTTATCGTACAGTGGGGTTAGGGGCGTATGCTGTTGATGTGTTATCGCACAGTGGGGTCAGGGGCGCACGCTGATGATGTGTTATCGCACAGTGGGGTTAGGGGCGCACGCTGATGATGTGTTATCGTACAGTGGGGTCAGGGGCGCACGCTGATGATGTGTTATCGTACAGTGAGGTCAGGGGCGCACGCTGATGATGTGTTATCGCACAGTGGGGTTAGGGGCGCACGCTGATGATGTGTTATCGTACAGTGGGGTCAGGGGCGCACGCTGATGATGTTATCTTACAGTGGGGTTAGGGGCGCGCGCTGATGATGTGTTATCGTACAGTGGGGTCAGGGGCGCACGCTGATGATGTGTTATCGCACAGTGGGGTTAGGGGCGCACGCTGATGATGTGTTATCGTACAGTGGGGTTAGGGGCGTATGCTGATGATGTGTTATCGCACAGTGGGGTCAGGGGCGCACGCTGATGATGTGTTATCGCACAGTGGGGTTAGGGGCGCACGCTGATGATGTGTTATCGCACAGTGGGGTCAGGGGCGCACGCTGATGATGTTTTATCGTACAGTGAGGTCAGGGGCGCACGCTGATGATGTGTTATCGTACAGTGGGGTCAGGGGCGCGCGCTGATGATGTGTTATCGCACAGTGGGGTTAGGGGCGCACGCTGATGATGTGTTATCGCACAGTGGGGTCAGGGGCGCACGCTGATGATGTATTATCGTACAGTGAGGTCAGGGGCGCACGCTGATGATGTGTTATCGTACAGTGGGGTCAGGGGCGCACGCTGATGATGTTATCGTACAGTGGGGTTAGGGGCGTATGCTGTTGATGTGTTATCGCACAGTGGGGTCAGGGGCGTATGCTGATGATGTGTTATCGCACAGTGGGGTTAGGGGCGCACGCTGATGATGTGTTATCGCACAGTGGGGTTAGGGGCGCACGCTGATGATGTGTTATCGCACAGTGGGGTCAGGGGCGCACGCTGATGATGTATTATCGTACAGTGAGGTCAGGGGCGCACGCTGATGATGTGTTATCGTACAGTGGGGTCAGGGGCGCACGCTGATGATGTTATCGTACAGTGGGGTTAGGGGCGTATGCTGTTGATGTGTTATCGCACAGTGGGGTCAGGGGCGCACGCTGATGATGTGTTATCGTACAGTGAGGTCAGGGGCGCACGCTGATGATGTGTTATCGTACAGTGGGGTCAGGGGCGCACGCTGATGATGTGTTATCGTACAGTGAGGTCAGGGGCGCACGCTGATGATGTGTTATCGCACAGTGGGGTTAGGGGCGCACGCTGATGATGTGTTATCGTACAGTGGGGTCAGGGGCGCACGCTGATGATGTGTTATCGTACAGTGGGGTTAGGGGCGTATGCTGATGATGTGTTATCGTACAGTGAGGTCAGGGGCGCACGCTGATGATGTTATCGTACAGTGGGGTTAGGGGCGTATGCTGATGATGTGTTATCGTACAGTGAGGTCAGGGGCGCACGCTGATGATGTGTTATCGCACAGTGGGGTTAGGGGCGCACGCTGATGATGTGTTATCGTACAGTGGGGTTAGGGGCGTATGCTGATGATGTGTTATCGTACAGTGAGGTCAGGGGCGCACGCTGATGATGTTATCGTACAGTGGGGTTAGGGGCGTATGCTGATGATGTGTTATCGTACAGTGAGGTCAGGGGCGCACGCTGATGATGTGTTATCGCACAGTGGGGTTAGGGGCGCACGCTGATGATGTGTTATCGTACAGTGGGGTTAGGGGCGCACGCTGATGATGTTATCGTACAGTGGGGTTAGGGGCGCACGCTGATGATGTGTTATCGCACAGTGGGGTTAGGGGCGCACGCTGATGATGTTATCGTACAGTGGGGTTAGGGGCGCACGCTGATGATGTGTTATCGCACAGTGGGGTTAGGGGCGCACGCTGATGATGTGTTATCGCACAGTGGGGTCAGGGGCGCACGCTGATGATGTGTTATCGTACAGTGGGGTCAGGGCTGTCTTTCCTGTTGAAAATGGTTTTCTTTCACATTCAGCCGACATCTGAGTCACCTGTCAATAAATTAGAATATTTTTGAAAGGAGGTACTGCAGGGCCCCTGGGTAATGCGTCTGAAAGGAGGTACTGCAGGGCCCCTGGGTAACGCGTCTGAATCTACTCAAGCCCAATCACTGAGTGGGTTCTATTTAGTGAACATTGGTGACGGGGGCTTTCCTGTTTTTTTCAATGGAACAGGAACCAGCGCAAACACGGCTCATCAAGCCGACCCAGCCGAGGTCATGGTCATATCATTACGCCGTCAGGCGCATCAAGAGTAGCCGGTTCTTTTAAATCACATGCAATCAGTGCTAACCTTTAACCCTTATATATACCCTGTCTCCGTCTGCATCACGGGAGTTCGAGTTCCTGATGCTAGCGGTCAACACGACTTCCACGACGCTTCCTGAACACTGAGTTCTGTGTTAACAGACAACAGCGAATAGCCCATGAATTGACTAAAGCTGCTGAATACCACCACAGCAACTGTCCCACTAGACCAGGAGAAGACCCTTTTGTCATCTGGACGTGGGTCTGATTTTGGACACTTGCTGCCTGGTGAGAGCATGCAGCCTGTGTAGCCGAACTGTAAATATTGTCAATTTGTTACATGTTTAGAGAATAGCTAAATTAGTTTCTACAGTACATGTCTGTGTTATGAAACATTTTGTTTTTTAAATCACTTTGTGCTTGACTGGGTTTATCTAAGAGGTTGTGGTTTGCGTTTAAGTGGCTTAGTGTTACCTCCACTACTGTACACCTGGTTATTGCAACACAGGTGGCTTTTGGGATGTAACACAGTATACAGTCAGTACAGTAAAAGCTGGGATTGATGTATATAGGGTTTGAGAGATTAAGGTCCCCAAACAGCAATTTTACATGATTCCTGAGTATCTACAAAGTAAATGTGTGAATGTTATTTCAATGACAAATCTACATATTTTATATAATCTATTTTCGATCCCCTCTGTCCCCTCATTGAGAACCGGCCATTTCAAAAATACTAATATTCATGAGCTCACTACTTGATTGGCTGAGAACTCACTTACCTGATTTTCTGAAAGCAGGTAATTGATGACATACTAACCTATGCAGGCCTCACAATGTAAACATACTCCCGTCTTTCTCATTGCAATGCTGGCTAGCTCACTGCAGCCAGTGTCACGCAGTAATGTAACCCCAAGGAAACAGGGTATTTTAGTAGCATGCTCGATAACTAGTAAGTCAGCAGCCAGGCTTGAAATCATACTGGCTAAATCCTAGCATAGTTCTGTCCCGTTTGTGCTTTGACAACAAGCTAGTTGCTTGTTTAAGCTATAGGCCACAGTACAGACATATACTCTCTATTCTGTAAAACAGAAACACACACTCTGCAGTAGTAGGGTCATGTTCTGTGTTGTATAGCTGTGTTTCGGAGAAGGGAACAGCGTGACTCAACAGAACAGTGACAGTATGAGGGCAGGCAGTTCACAGGATGGGTGCAGTTTATTTCTCCCCATCTCCCCACAGTCATCATTCCGACAGTAAAACTTGAGCTATTGCTTTTAATACCAGCAGAATATAATCACATCACAAAGCACCCTCCGCTGGTGTCCCCTGGGCAGTGATGTCACACCCCGTCTCACTGCTGAAACAGAGACAGGGTGCATTCTGGGTGAGAGTTTACAAACACACAAGGACAGCCGGTCTGCAGTCTACTTTGGTCCTTGTATCAAACAAATTTGCCTCGCTTTGGGATACAGAGGGTTTTAATTGGTTGATTTCACAGTGACAATGGCCCTCCACACACAGACACAAACACACATACTCTGCGTCACTCAGTCTGTATGGGGTCCGGGAGCCTCTTCCTGCAGACATCTGGTTCTGCTGCCAAGCTATGACATTTACACCTTCCATAGAAACCAACTCAAAGTCAGTACTTCCTGTACGTGTGACAGACAAGTCCCCTCCCAACAATCAAGGCTTCCACACAGAGCCCTTACCAAAATGGCTTCTACACAAGGCCCTTACCAAAATGGTTCCATACAGGGCCCTTACCAAAATGGCTTCTACATAAAACCCTTACCAAAATGGTTCCACACAGAGCCCTTACCAAAATGGCTTCTACACAAGGTCCTTACCAAAATGGTTCCATACAGGGCCCTTACCAAAATGGCTTCCACACAGGGCTCTTACCAAAATGGCTTCACACAGTAGCTGTTCTGTTTGGTCACTGGAAGGGCCCAGAGCCCCACTGAGAATGCTGGTGCTCCAGCAGCCTGTCCACAGAATCCTCCATGTTCTCCAGCTTCAAGTACCTGCGGGCCCCACCGCAGTCCAGGCGGGGCCAGCTGCGGTGCTTTCTGTCCCCTGGGGGATCATTGAGACCCCCCAGATTCAGGCACACATTTGAGCTGAAGTCCTTCCTGAGGGACTCGGGGGCAGTAGGTGGGGTGGAGGAAGTGGGGTTGCAGGGATTAGCCCTGCTGCTCAGACTGTACGAGCGCCTGGGCGGGGTCGGGGTTCCCCAGGGCGGGGTTGGGGTTCCCCTGGGGGAGGGCTTGGGGGGGTAGTTGTTGAGTTTGAGGAGGGGTGCGGGGCACGGGCCCAACAGGTTAAAGTTGATCTGGCTGGAGTTGCAGGAGCCAGACTGCAGCGAATGTAGGGAGGAAGAGTGTGAGGAAGACTCCTGGTGGTGTGAGGAAGACTCCTGGTGGTGTGAGGAAGACTCCTGGTGGTGCAGAACCTT
>CM040406.1:58010504-58198004 GCA_022702515.1 Ilyophis sp. 1 JC-2022
TGATAATTCAGCCCAGAAATGAACACTGTGCTGATCTGTAGTGCTGAATCAGACATATTTAATTCCCATATTCCCACTTCCTGTATATGTACTAACTGCACTTTAACCTCATAGCCACTGTTCCATTTCACATCCAATGTGCTGGAGTGCAGAGACAAAACAACAAAAGATGTGTCACTGTCCAAATACTTTGCACTGCAATGTATAAAGAGCAGCTTCACACAGACACATACACACACCTGCGTTATAAAGAACAGCTTCACACACACACACACACACACACCTGAGGGTGTTATTAAAAGCAGCTTCACACAGAAAGCTCACAGCACTGTGATGGTGAAATCTGAACTAAACTCAACAGCTGTGCTATTCGCCTTCCTGTATGTGATGAACAGCTGTGCTGTTTCTAAGCCTTCCTGTATGTGATGAATTAATATAGATTTTTTTCAGTTCAATATTTCACATTAATGTCAGTAGCAACAAGAATATTTCATTCAATTAAATTCCACTTGCTCAATCATTTTCTACTATTTCCTTCTTTATGCTGCTCATATCGACAGTAACCAGCAGTCATGGAAAATGCACCATGAAATATGTTTACGACAGGTAGGCTACAAATACACGGGAAGGATTCATGATGAAAAAAAAACATCTGTTCGTTAGTTTGTTTTTGCACTTTGATTTTAACAAGGCTGGCGTCCCTCCAAATGTCCATATTCAGTGTTATGGCGTGGAATGTTTAAGTGAATTAAGTCATCCTTATTCAGGGAGGGTTTCTGTCACATCAGATTAGTGTAATTATCTAAGTGCTGGTCTCTTGTCCCGCGGCCGCCGTGTGGAGGGGAACAGCGGAACTGCCGGTAGCGCAGATCAGCCACACCGGGCTCCCAAAATGCAGTCAACACATTCTCTACATTTTCTCCAAATCATCGGGACCATTCTGTCAGTGTATCGTTTACTCGTCGAGTTTGTGAATCGATCAAACCGCCCAATGTAATTTGTCAGCGGTTAATTAATGAACGTTTTTCTTTTGCGCATCGGCGCCTGACAGCCTATTAATTCGATTGCTGCGAGTCCCAGTGAAATAGACCGCGGATCTGGCACCTATTCGATCAGATCTGACAGCTGGTTAAAAAAAACCAGATCAATAAACCGTGACCGACCCAGAAAAGCAGCGTAGCCTATGCTTAACACACTGACACGTGTGTAACGCTGCATGTGAGCTTTCCAATTTCTGATCATATAAGGATGTATATTTTTTTAAATCGGTGCAACAGTTAGAGCATGATCACATGCAACCCCAGTAGGCTACGCCAGTCTCTTTAGTATACACACCGCCGCATAAGTGAAAACAGATGTCCTTCTTAGGAAGGTCGCTTATCTTTCTATCCCAAAACAGTTTATCCCGCAGGGACCTAATGTACCAGTTCTACAATGAAAACATAAAATGGATTCAGTAGGACTATAGGGAATAGATCATGACAATAATGGAATCATATTTAAATTACAATTATTTATTAGTCGTTATGTTTTAAAGCGGGAGCATAAGGGACTCGTTATAGCTGCTAAACCCATGCGGTTCGAACAAGGCCAGCTGCCAAAAAAAGATCTGTTCGTTTTTTCTCCAGTGTGATTCTTTCCATTTGTCTTAAAATATCTGGAGTTGGATCATTAATATGCTTAAAACTTCCTCAGCTAAGCACTCGCCCCGGGACCGCTTCCGCTTATATTTTCTGTCAGACCCGTAGGGCTCGAGCTCACAGCTGAAAAGTTATAGTTGATAGTCGCGGCCAATATCGTTAACAGTGAAACGAGAACTGCAGTTATGAAGTGCTTTGTTGGTCCAGATAATGGTAATACTTGCCTTATTTACTGTGTAGCTCTCTTGTACGCATTCGCATTTACCTTCCCATTTTCAATTCGGAAGACACAGTTCAGATGTCCGTCATGTTGGCGAATCATGTCCCGGACTTTTAAATCCGAATCGGGTGGAAAGCGATGGATGCCGCGCGGGACAGTCTCGCGCTCTGGCTCGAGCCCTGACCAACTTCACATCGAGGGGTGATTAGCAAATGAATCCACAATATTCTCCGAAAAAAACGTCGATCATGAAGACAGTTTGAAAGTAGGGAGGGTAGCATCGGGCTTCAAACAGTCCGAAGCCTTTTCCGAATCCTTTTTTACCACTTAAACTCAGTCAATCTACTCCCAGGCTCAAGGAAATGACGGTGACGCCTCCTATCGTTCTCTAACGGTTCTCCTTTTGCAGTCCCATTCGTGCGCGTTCTATGCTGTGAGATGACTGCAACTTGATCTGTGAACGTCGCAAGTTAACCGCTTTTACTTGATATCTGGACCGTGTCAATTTTTCTACTCTCCACGTTTCAGTGTCCCAAACCACGTGATTGGAGAGGTGAATTGAATGCCACGACTACAGTGACATTTATTGGGTGGAAGTGCTTCGTGCATGCCAGAAGCATGTGAAAGTACCTGCGTATAAACGATGCGGGCAAGATGCAGGATCTTCAACCAAGACCAACTACTGAAGTTCCCTAACGGGAAAATAAAAGTTTTTCTATTCTATTCTATTCTTTGGTTAATTCACGAAGACTGTAAGGTATATTTAATACCTTTAATTAAATTAAATCATAAATTAAACAATAAAGGTGTCATGCTGCTGTATTATGCATTTGGTATATTATGGATAAATACAAAACATACATGATGTAAAATGCGCATCATAACCATCATCAAATCATGAAAGAATCCCACAAGTCACGAGACTACAACAATAAAAATACAAGAAAATAGTATTAACGATGGAGCGCGTGACACATTGGAAGAACTTTTGAATAGCATTCACAGTTTAAAGTAGCCTACAAGAGGAAAGTGCTTTGCTTTCAGCGCCGTATATATTTGAAGGCTCTCCGGTATGTGTTCGACGACGAGCTTAGCTCCCAGCCCCTGACTGTTTTTGGAAATTCTTTTTAGGGATCGTGGGAAACTCAAGGCCGGTTGGGACCGGTCCCACGGCGATCTTGCAATGTTTTTTTTCGACTGTTAGAAAATACATGCAGCTATGGCTCCAATGTTTTCCACTTTGCATATAGGGATTATGGGTAAACGCGCGGCTCCATCTTTGTGCGCAAAAATAAATGTAAAGAGTGAACTGTATGCGCCTGGAATGTCCATATTTGTGATTAGTGTTCACATTTGTGATTAGTGTCCATATTTGTGATTAGTGTTTAGTAAAATGAATGCCACATGGCTTTTTAGATAACTGTTCAACTGAGATATCTAAAAATAGAAATCTGCTGCAAAGTATAATACACCCAGGGTTGGCATAGTTGGATCTGTAGGATGGGACAGAAAGATTAATTTGACCTAACCAGGGGCGTTGCTGGACATAAAGCCTTATAACCCCAGATGCAGGGGCGTTGCTGGACATAAAGCCTTATAACCCCAGATGCAGGGGCGTTGCTGGACATAAAGCCTTATAACCCCAGATGCAGGGGCGTTGCTGGACATAAAGCCTTATAACCCCAGATGCAGGGGCGTTGCTGGACATAAAGCTTATAACCCCAGATGCAGGGGCGTTGCTGGACATAAAGCTTATAACCCCAGATGCAGGGGCGTTGCTGGACATAAAGCTTATAACCCCAGATGCAGGGGCGTTGCTGGACATAAAGCTTATAACCCCAGATGCAGGGGCGTTGCTGGACATAAAGCCTTATAACCCCAGATGCAGGGGCGTTGCTGGACATAAAGCCTTATAACCCCAGATGCAGGGGCGTTGCTGGACATAAAGCTTATAACCCCAGATGCAGGGGCGTTGCTGGACATGAAGCCTTATAACCCCAGATGCAGGGGCGTTGCTGGACATAAAGCCTTATAACCCCAGATGCAGGGGCGTTGCTGGACATAAAGCTTATAACCCCAGATGCAGGGGCGTTGCTGGACATGAAGCCTTATAACCCCAGATGCAGGGGCGTTGCTGGACATAAAGCTTATAACCCCAGATGCAGGGGCGTTGCTGGACATAAAGCCTTATAACCCCAGATGCAGGGGCGTTGCTGGACATAAAGCCTTATAACCCCAGATGCAGGGGCGTTGCTGGACATAAAGCCTTATAACCCCAGATGCAGGGGCGTTGCTGGACATAAAGCCTTATAACCCCAGATGCAGGGGCGTTGCTGGACATGAAGCCTTATAACCCCAGATGCAGGGGCGTTGCTGGACATAAAGCTTATAACCCCAGATGCAGGGGCGTTGCTGGACATAAAGCCTTATAACCCCAGATGCAGGGGCGTTGCTGGACATAAAGCCTTATAACCCCAGATGCAGGGGCGTTGCTGGACATAAAGCTTATAACCCCAGATGCAGGGGCGTTGCTGGACATAAAGCTTATAACCCCAGATGCAGGGGCGTTGCTGGACATAAAGCCTTATAACCCCAGATGCAGGGGCGTTGCTGGACATAAAGCCTTATAACCCCAGATGCAGGGGCGTTGCTGGACATAAAGCTTATAACCCCAGATGCAGGGGCGTTGCTGGACATGAAGCCTTATAACCCCAGATGCAGGGGCGTTGCTGGACATAAAGCTTATAACCCCAGATGCAGGGGCGTTGCTGGACATAAAGCCTTATAACCCCAGATGCAGGGGTGTTGCTGGACATAAAGCTTATAACCCCAGATGCAGGGCGTTGCTGGACATAAAGCCTTATAACCCCAGATGCAGGGGCGTTGCTGGACATAAAGCCTTATAACCCCAGATGCAGGGGCGTTGCTGGACATAAAGCCTTATAACCCCAGATGCAGGGGCGTTGCTGGACATAAAGCCTTATAACCCCAGATGCAGGGGCGTTGCTGGACATAAAGCTTATAACCCCAGATGCAGGGGTGTTGCTGGACATAAAGCTTAGAACCCCAGATGCAGGGGCGTTGCTGGACATAAAGCTTATAACCCCAGATGCAGGGGCGTTGCTGGACATAAAGCTTATAACCCCAGATGCAGGGGCGTTGCTGGACATAAAGCTTAGAACCCCAGATGCAGGGGCGTTGCTGGACATAAAGCTTATAACCCCAGATGCAGGGGCGTTGCTGGACATAAAGCTTATAACCCCAGATGCAGGGGTGTTGCTGGACATAAAGCTTATAACCCCAGATGCAGGGGCGTTGCTGGACATAAAGCTTATAACCCCAGATGCAGGGGCGTTGCTGGACATAAAGCTTATAACCCCAGATGCAGGGGCGTTGCTGGACATAAAGCCTTATAACCTCAGATGCAGGGGCGTTGCTGGACATAAAGCCTTATAACCCCAGATGCAGGGGCGTTGCTGGACATAAAGCTCTTCTGGGGCACAGGCCCCCATTACTCAAATCACACAATGTTTTTCTTGAATGCTGCTGTGTGTATGAAATGCGCTATACAATGTGCTATACAATGCGCTATACAATGCACTATACAATGCGCTATACAATGTGCTATGCAATGTGCTATACAATGTGCTATATGATGTGCTATACAATGTGCTATACAATGTGCTATACAATGTGCTATATGATGTGCTATATGATGTGCTATACAATGTGCTATACAATGTGCTATATGATGGGCTATACAATGTGCTATACAATGTGCTATACAATGTGCTATATGATGTGCTATATGATGTGCTATACAATGTGCTATATGATGTGCTATACAATGTGCTATACAATGTGCTATATGATGTTCTATACAATGTGCTATACAATGTGCTATATGATGTGCTATATGATGTGCTATACAATGTGCTATACAATGTGCTATATGATGTGCTATACAATGTGCTATACAATGTGCTATACAATGTGCTATACAATGTGCTATATGATGTGCTATACAATGTGCTATACAATGTGCTATACAATGTGCTATATGGTGTGCTATACAATGTGCTATACAATGTGCTATACAATGTGCTATATGATGTGCTATACAATGTGCTATACAATGTGCTATACAATGTGCTATATGATGTGCTATATGAACTCCCCCTGCTTCGCGCACTATTACTGCCTCTACCATGCTGCTGCTGCTGCTGAAACTGAAACAGCTGCTACTGGTGAAGGTAAACATGTAGAGATATTCATCTTTATCAAAATATTTATTTCAACATACATTATGAACATTCTTAACATGTTTTAGTCATAAAAGTCATACCCTGCATATGCAAATAATAACAACAAAACCAGACTCAGATTCTTTTGCATTCCACAATCATAATAATTGATTAAAAAAGCAATTGCAGAACAAAGAACATTTAAAACAATCATTTAATGACTTGAGTCAACCATTTAAAATAAAGTATATATGTACACTACCGTTCAAAAATTTGGGGTCACCCAGACAATTTCGTGTTTTCCATGAAAACTCACACTTTTATTTATCAAATGAGTTGCAAAATGAATAGAAAATATAGTCAAGACATTGACAAGGTTAGAAGTAATGATTTTTATTTGACATAATAATTTTGTCCTTCAAACTTTGCTTTCGTCAAAGAATGCTCCCATTGCAGACCTTTGGCATTCTAGCTGTTACAGTTTTTCACAATTGTTAACACACAAAAAGCGAAAATTCGGCACAATTTGCACAACCTTCACTTCATGTACCAATCGCTCGACCCAATTTGGCACTACTTCACACTCCTTTATCTGCATTAGACTCTGACTTTCCTTCTTTACACTCTGATGTCAATTACACATCACCTTGTTGTCAAAACACTACACACAATGTTCAGTTGTTGCACACACTTCTCAAGTAAAATCTCAAAGCATCAACCTACAACACACAAATATTCAAATCTCTAAACATTCAGGTCTGTTGAGCAATTTGCTTCAGGACTGCAGCATAAAAGTGCCTTGAGCCTCTGTTTTGTTTGGTGAACAATGGAGAACTTTGAAGAGAGAGACAACCAGAGAAGGAGAGGTGTAAGAGTGAGAGGAGGAGGAGGAGGAAGAGGAGGACAAGAAGGAGGAGGGAGAGGAAGAGGAGGAGGACAAGGAGGAGGAAGAGGAGGAGGAGGAGGACAAGGAGGAGGAAGAGGACAAGGAGGAGGAGGAGGACAAGGAGGAGGAAGAGGAGGAGGAGGAGGACAAGGAGGAGGAGGAGAAGAACAAGGAGAAGGAGGCGTGATGCCTAATTCATTTTTGTGTGGGGGGGGGGGGGTTGAGCAGGCCGGTTTACAGTACTGTACTGTTCTCTGTGTGTACTGAAATAAAACTTGTTTTTGCTGCATATTTGTGTGCTGTTTTATGTTTGACTATGAAAAGAGTAGGCCTACACTGAGACATTTTACAAAAGGAGAAATGGCTCATTCTCCAGAGTCATTGTCATTTATATGGTGTGTTCCATTTCTATGATTGTGTTTTCAATTTTGCACTTCAGTGTGCTGTAAATGCTTGGTAGAGTGCAGCAAATGCTTAGTTGTGTGTACTCAATGAATGGTATGCGTGTGTCATTTGAAAATATGGCTGTGTGTACCAAATGAAAACACGAGTTCCATTTTGTGAACAGTTAAGAGATTTGATGGCAAAGAGTCATCTTGCAAAGGGAGTGTCAGGTTTAACATTTTGTGTGTGAGGTTTTCAGTTTTGTGTGTGCAGTTTTGAGAAAGCCGTTATTGTTTTGAGAAACGTGTGTTAACAATTGTGAAAAACTGTAATTTGTTGAGGTAATCTGAAGAAATTTCACCCCACGCTTCCTGAAGCACCTCCCACAAGTTGGATTGGCTTGATGGGCACTTCTTGCGTACCATACGGTCAAGCTGCTCCCACAACAGCTCAATGGGGTTGAGATCTGATGATTGCGCTGGCCACTCCATTACAGACAGAATACCAGCTGCCTGCTTCTTCCCTAAATAGTTCTTGCATAATTTGGAGGTGTGCTTTGGGTCATTGTCCTGTTGTAGGAGAAAATTGGCTCCAATCAAGTGCTGTCCACAGGGTATGGCATGGCGTTGCAAAATTGAGTGATAGCCTTCCTTATTCAAAATCCCTTTTACCTTGTAGAAATCTCCCACTTTACCAGCACCAAAGCAGCCCCAGACCATCACATTACCTCCACCATGCTTGACAGATGGCGTCAGGCACTCTTCCAGCATCTTTTCACTTGTTCTGCGTCTCACAAATGTTCTTCTGTGTGATCCAAACACCTCAAACTTCGATTCGTCTGTCCATAACACTTTTTTCCAATCTTCCTCTGTCCAATGTCTGTGTTCTTTTGCCCATATTAATCTTTTCCTTTTATTAGCCAGTCTCAGATATGGCTTTTTCTTTGCCACTCTGCCTAGAAGGCCAGCATCCCGGAGTCGCCTCTTCACTGTAGACGTTGACACTGGCGTTTTGCGGGTACCATTTAATGAAGCTGCCAGTTCAGGACCTGTGAGGCGTCTATTTCTCAAACTAGAGACTCTAATGTACTTGTCTTCTTGCTCAGTTGTGCACCGGGGCCTCCCACTTCTCTTTCTACTCTGGTTAGAGCCTGTTTGTGCTGTTCTCTGAAGGGAGTAGTACACACCGTTGTCGGAAATGTTCAGTTTCTTGGCAATTTCTCGCATGGAATAGCCTTCATTTCTAAGAACAAGAATAGACTGTCGAGTTTCATATGAAAGTTCTCTTTTTCTGGCCATTTTGAGAGTATAATCGAACCCACAAATGTGATGCTCCAGATACTCAACTAGCTCAAAGGAAGGTCAGTTTTATAGCTTCTCTAACCAGCAAAACCGTTTTCAGCTGTGCTAACGTAATTGCACAAGGGTTTTCAAGGTTTTTCTAATCATCCATTAGCTTTCTAACGCGATTAGCAAACACAATGTACCATTAGAACACTGGAGTGATGGTTGCTGGAAATGGGCCTCTATACACCTATGTAGATATTCCATTAAAAACCAGATGTTTGCAGCTAGAATAGTCATTTACCACATTAACAATGTATAGAGTGTATTTCTGATTAATTTAATGTTATCTTCATTGAAAAAAACAGTGCTTTTCTTTCAAAAATAAGGAAATTTCTAAGTGACCCCAACCTTTTGAATGGTAGTGTATATATAAACTGAATCAGATCAACTACAGCCTCCCCAAATTCATATAATCATTCAGGCTTTTACATTTGCCAGACCTGCAAGTAGGTTAGATAGCTAGCTTGTTTATCACCAACTACAGCCAGGTCTTACCTCTCTCAGCCAGGTCTTACCTCTCTCAGCCAGGTCTTACCTCTCTCAGCCAGGTCTTACCTCTCTCAGCCAGGTCTTACCTCTCACAGCCAGGTCTTACCTCTCTCAGCCAGGTCTTACCTCTCTCAGTCAGGTCTTACCTCTCTCAGCCAGGTCTTACCTCTCTCAGTCAGGTCTTACCTCTCACAGCCAGGTCTTACCTCTCTCAGTCAGGTCTTACCTCTCTCAGCCAGGTCTTACCTCTCTCAGTCAGGTCTTACCTCTCACAGCCAGGTCTTACCTCTCTCAGTCAGGTCTTACCTCTCTCAGCCAGGTCTTACCTCTCTCAGCCAGGTCTTACCTCTCTCAGCCAGGTCTTACCTCTCTCAGCCAGGTCTTACCTCTCACAGCCAGGTCTTACCTCTCTCAGCCAGGTCTTACCTCTCTCAGCCAGGTCTTACCTCTCTCAGCCAGGTCTTACCTCTCTCAGTCAGGTCTTACCTCTCTCAGCCAGGTCTTACCTCTCACAGTCAGGTCTTACCTCTCTCAGCCAGGTCTTACCTCTCACAGCCAGGTCTTACCTCTCTCGGCCAGGTCTTACCTCTCTCGGCCAGGTCTTACCTCTCTCGGCCAGGTCTTACCTCTCTCGGCCAGGTCTTACCTCTCACGGCCAGGTCTTACCTCTCTCAGCCAGGTCTTACCTCTCTCAGCCAGGTCTTACCTCTCTCAGTCAGGTCTTACCTCTCTCAGTCAGGTCTTACCTCTCTCAGTCAGGTCTTACCTCTCTCAGCCAGGTCTTACCTCTCTCAGCCAGGTCTTACCTCTCTCAGTCAGGTCTTACCTCTCTCAGCCAGGTCTTACCTCTCTCAGTCAGGTCTTACCTCTCTCGGCCAGGTCTTACCTCTCTCAGTCAGGTCTTACCTCTCTCAGCCAGGTCTTACCTCTCACAGTCAGGTCTTACCTCTCTCAGCCAGGTCTTACCTCTCACAGTCAGGTCTTACCTCTCTCAGCCAGGTCTTACCTCTCACAGCCAGGTCTTACCTCTCTCAGCCAGGTCTTACCTCTCTCAGCCAGGTCTTACCTCTCTCAGCCAGGTCTTACCTCTCTCAGCCAGGTCTTACCTCTCACAGCCAGGTCTTACCTCTCTCAGCCAGGTCTTACCTCTCTCAGCCAGGTCTTACCTCTCTCAGTCTCATCTCTCCTGACTGCGTCCCTGTCTCTGCTGTCCAAATCATTTTCTGATGTCCATCTACAGGAGTCAATAATGTTTCAGTCAAATCAAAATCAAAATAAGATCATGGGTATTATTTAAAAACTTACTTTAGTCCCGTCGTGTTATCATTCCTAAATCCTGATTCTTGTTTCGCGGGCCAATACACGGATTGCTGCGTGCGCGCAGGGTTCACCGGCTACGACATGCACACTGCCGTGCACCGTCAGTAATGTGCGCGCCGCGGTGTACGGACCCGGACCGCAAAGTGCGCGCCCCAGTTTGTATTTTGGGTTAAACTGCGTTGCTTTGACATTGAGGATTAGAAAAAGATCTATTATTTTTCCGTTATTATCAATCTAAATGAATCCACTGCCAAATATAGAAGCTTGTTAAAACTCGAACGTGAGATAAAGCTCCAGTAAAAGGGGTCTTGCAACGCCCATGCCTAACGGTTTGGCAAGTTTAAGGGAACAGCCTGAATATCTCCCAAATCTTTGTTTTAAAAAAACTCCAATTAGTAAAGACAAGAATCACATAGCAGTTATTGGAATAGCGCCTCCTGCTGGCCATTAAGCTCTCTCATCTCCTCTCACCCTCTCTCCTCTCACCCTCTCTCTCTCACCTCTCACCCCTCTCCTTCTCCTCTCACCCCCTCTCCTCTCACCCTCTCTCCTCTCTCCCTCTCTCCTCTCACCCCCTCCTCTCACCCTCTCTCCTCTCACTCCCTCTCCTCTCACCCCCTCTCCTCTCACTCCTCTCCTCTCACCCCTCTCTCTCACCCCCTCTCCTCTCACCCCCTCACCTCTCACTCTCTCCTCTCACCCTCTCTCCTCTCACCCCCTCTCCTCTCACCCTCTCTCCTCTCACCCCCTCTCCTCTCACCCCCTCTCCTCTCACCCCCTCTCCTCTCACCCCCTCTCCTCTCACCCCCTCTCCTCTCACCCCCTCTCCTCTCACCCTCTCTCCTCTCACCCTCTCTCCTCTCACCCCCTCCTCTCACCCCCTCTCCTCTCACCCCCTCCTCTCACCTTCTCATATAACCATATCTTACCATATCATGGTAGTTGATTCCCAGTTGATTCCTTTTTTGTGCTAGATTTTGGAGATGGGATTAGAGGAAGTAAAGCCTTTAGTTTGAGACAGAGGAGCTGGAAGCCTTTACCCATTATTTCCTGGCTATTCAATGTTTATGAAATAATGGTAATGTGGTGAAACTGAAAGTGAAGACTGGCATGTCCCTTTCACACAGAAAACCCAGGAATGACGCCACGGGATATTGAACATGGGTTCCACCCGCGTTTTACCCATTTACACCGCACTATGGTCCCGGGTCAGTCCCGGGTCGTCGCCATTCACACCAAGACCCGGGTCTGCAAGTTTACTTCCGTATACGTCACTGCTGAACAGGGTTGTCGCCTTGTGACATTATTAAAAGCAAATGTTTCAAAGTTTGTTTATACTGGAGATTCAAGAAGTTAGGATATTGTTGATTACTAGACTGTTATTGCAACTTATATTTCAAATAAAGACTTTTAATCGAAAGGCAGTGAAACCATATGTTGCAAAACTATTTTCTTGACGTAAAGCTGAATTAATTTCTACATTTTTATTTCTAAAGTATAGGCTTTTGTTATATAAGGGGAAGATGTATCAAGGATGAATTTCGAGTGATTATATGTGCAAAATTAGTTTTGATTGTTTGATTGAGCAATTTGTCACAATGCGTGAGAAAGCGTGACACATTCGAATGAACTCTGGTGTGTGCCTAAGGTCCCTCAGTATAGTGAACACTGGTGTGTGCCTAAGGTCCCTCAGTATAGTGAACACTGGTGTGTGCCTAAGGTCCCTCAGTATAGTGAACACTGGTGTGTGCAGAAGGTCCCTCAGTATAGTGAACACTGGTGTGTGTCTAAGGTCCCTCAGTATCGTGAACACTGGTGTGTGCCTAAGGTCCCTCAGTATAGTGAACACTGGTGTGTGCAGAAGGTCCCTCAGTATAGTGAACACTGGTGTGTGCAGAAGGTCCCTCAGTATAGTGAACACTGGTGTGGGCCTAAGGTCCCTCAGTATAGTGAACACTGGTGTGGGCCTAAGGTCCCTCAGTATAGTGAACACTGGTGTGTGCAGAAGGTCCCTCAGTATAGTGAACACTGGTGTGGGCCTAAGGTCCCTCAGTATAGTGAACACTGGTGTGTGCAGAAGGTCCCTCAGTATAGTGAACACTGGTGTGGGCCTAAGGTCCCTCAGTATAGTGAACACTGGTGTGTGCAGAAGGTCCCTCAGTATAGTGAACACTGGTGTGTGCAGAAGGTCCCTCAGTATAGTGAACACTGGTGTGGGCCTAAGGTCCCTCCGTATTGTGGCTATTAGAGACAGTGTTCCCCTTTAAAAACATGTATATGTACTTTAGCCATGCTAGAGCACAGTGGTGATATCTCAAGGCCACGCGTTGCTGTTTTTGATCACAGTTTGGCAGAGGCTCATGTTTAATGTGTTTAATGTGTTTAATGTTCTGCAATCTCTGTTGGTACTTTGGGAAGAAATTCTAAATAAATTTATCTGTCACACACACACACCACACATGCACACACACACACACACACCACACGCACACACACACGCACACACACACACACACACACCACATACACACACACACACACCACACGCACAAACACACACACACATAAACACACACACACACACACACACACACACACACACACACACACACACCACACACACACACACACACACACCACACATACACACACACACACCACACATACACACACACCACACATACACGCACACACACACACCACACATACACACACACACACACCACACATACACACACACACACACACACACACGCACACAACACACACACACACACACACACATACACACACATACACACACACACACACTACACACACACACACACACATACACACACACACATGCACACTACACACACACACATACACACACACCACACACCACACACACACACACACACACACACCACACACACATAAACACACACACACCACACATACACACACACGCACACACACACACACACACCACACACACACACACATAAACACACACACACACACACACACACACACACACACACACACACACACACACACACACACGCTAGCTCCAGCTCCTGCTGAGCCACAAGTAGCAGCCGAGACAGAAGCAATGGTGGCGATTGAGAGGATGGGCCATTGAGATAATAAGATGTTTTGGAGTGGTAGGCGGGCAGCACGCATAGCCTCGTTTGGGTTTATATTGATGCGGTCAGCAAACGACAAATCACACGCTGTACAAATCACACGCTGTACAAATCACACGCTGTACAAAGCACACGCTGTACAAAGCACACGCTGTACAAAGCACACGCTGTACAAAGCACACGCTGTACAAAGCACACGCTGTACAAAGCACACGCTGTACAAAGCACACGCTGTACAAATCACACGCTGTACAAAGCACACGCTGTACAAATCACACGCTGTACAAAGCACACGCTGTACAAAGCACACGCTGTACAAAGCACACGCTGTACAAAGCACACGCTGTACAAATCACACGCTGTACAAAGCACACGCTGTACAAATCACACTCTGTACAAAGCACACGCTGTACAAAGCACACGCTGTACAAATCACACGCTGTACAAAGCACA
Organism: Ilyophis sp. 1 JC-2022; assembly: GCA_022702515.1. Lineage (NCBI taxonomy): Eukaryota > Metazoa > Chordata > Actinopteri > Anguilliformes > Synaphobranchidae > Ilyophis > Ilyophis sp. 1 JC-2022. The sequence continues at coordinate 58,024,618 of CM040406.1, forward strand.
CGCTGTACAAAGCACACGCTGTACAAAGCACACGCTGTACAAAGCACACGCTGTACAAATCACACGCTGTACAAATCACACGCTGTACAAATCACACGCTGTACAAAGCACACGCTGTACAAAGCACACGCTGTACAAATCACACGCTGTACAAATCACACGCTGTACAAATCACACGCTGTACAAATCACACGCTGTACAAATCACACGCTGTACAAATCACACGCTGTACAAATCACACGCTGTACAAATCACACGCTGTACAAATCACACGCTGTACAAATCACACGCTGTACAAATCACACGCTGTACAAATCACACGCTGTACAAAGCACACGCTGTACAAATCACACGCTGTACAAAGCACACGCTGTACAAATCACACGCTGTACAAATCACACGCTGTACAAATCACACGCTGTACAAATCACACGCTGTACAAATCACACGCTGTACAAATCACACGCTGTACAAAGCACACGCTGTACAAATCACACGCTGTACAAATCACACGCTGTACAAATCACACGCTGTACAAATCACACGCTGTACAAAGCACACGCTGTACAAATCACACGCTGTACAAAGCACACGCTGTACAAAGCACACGCTGTACAAAGCACACGCTGTACAAAGCACACGCTGTACAAAGCACACGCTGTACAAATCACACGCTGTACAAAGCACACGCTGTACAAAGCACACGCTGTACAAAGCACACGCTGTACAAAGCACACGCTGTACAAAGCACACGCTGTACAAAGCACACGCTGTACAAAGCACACGCTGTACAAAGCACACGCTGTACAAAGCACACGCTGTACAAATCACACGCTGTACAAATCACACGCTGTACAAATCACACGCTGTACAAATCACACGCTGTACAAATCACACGCTGTACAAATCACACGCTGTACAAATCACACGCTGTACAAAGCACACGCTGTACAAATAGTTACCCATGTCATGTAGGCCACTCATCTTACACAGGATGTAGGCTCTCACACTACCTGCAAGATATCCACAATACAGGTGCACATGTGGTCTCTCCAAGAGAGAATGTCTGTTGTCTGTTTAATTCACCTGTATTAAACATTTCAGCGTCTGACCACAAGTGTTAACAGTTGCAGTGCTAGAGCGCACCTTGTGTGGTAGCCTTTAAACTAAACTGATAGAATTAACTTGAGCAAAATGTTGCATCCAGTTACCCGTTACATCCTTTAGCTTTACATCCTTTAGCAAATTAATCCTTTACCCCTAGTGCTCGTTGCACTTTTTGTAATCGAAACTTTATAATAAAGAATGATCTATTTTTGATAAGCGTGACTCTGGTGCTTTACTTCAGGTAAATTGAAAATTGGCCGGTGCTGCACATACATGAGTAATCGCCTTTATCCTGATGAAACATTTCTATCCTGATGGGAGTGGTCTCTTTCTTCCAGGATGATAGCGGTCTCCATCACCATCATCAAAACAACAAATGGGATAACGTCACTGTGTGTCCCGTTTGAAATGAGATAACGTCACTGTGTGTCCCGTTTGAAATGAGATAACGTCACTGTGTGTCCCGTTTGAAATGTCATTCAGCGCATTCTTGCATTTATGCTAGTTTGCTGTTTGTATTTTTAAATTGAACAGCTAGATAGACCTAGACCATCTCCGTATTGATTCCGGTGGGCTCATTCCATGAGTCACGTTTAATAAAAACGAAAATTTTGCTACAACTAAAGGCTACTAGTTAATTGCTAAAAACTTAACTAGTGGACACGTTGGTTTTAGGCAAGTAAACTAGTGAAGAGAAGTGTAGTCTATGTAACTAGTTAGGCAAATATACGGACTATGCAATTTATCTAGTTAACATTTTTACACAGGGGTCTGGCGGTGGACTGAGGACACCTCCAACTCCTCCCCACATCCTCCAAGCCTCCTCCAACACCTCCCACCACCACAAGCAGTGGCGGAATCAGGCCAGATCATCTCATACCAGCAGTAGCCTAAAACGGAATAGCAAGATGCCGTAAATATAATGCAGACATATTATAAATACCGCTTAGGTCACGCTGTCAGTAACTGTGACAAGATCAGCTTCGGTTTTATTTGTATTGTGATTTTTACAGAGAACTGTCACAAAGACGCTGCACAATTGTTCTTATTGATTGAGGTGGACCATAAAATAAAGAGGTAAAAAGCAGGCAGAGTGTGGGATATTCAAGTGTCACAATTCAAAACGACAGCATATTATGATATTAAATAATAGCATATTATTAAGAGACGTGATTAAGACACCGTAGGCTACTGTAGGCAAATTTGTTTTAGTGTCAGACCTTGCACTTCGCTTCGTGACTATTAAAAGATATCCCACCCTCTGCTTGCCAGTGAAAATATGTGTTCAACATCGTTACTCTTTACATTATGGTCGACCACAATCAATAGAACTATCTGCAATGCATGGTTCATAGCTCCTACCACAATCCACAGTATCATCGTTTACATTTTAACTGGAGAAATTAAGCAAAAGAAAGGCGCAGGGTGTTCATCTGCAGTGGAGTTGAAAAACGGCACACCTGTAGCATATAGTTAGGATACCGCAGCAATTGTTTTGTCGCAGTGTTTTACATTTTAACTGAGCTAAGCTCTCTCTCTCTCTCTCTCTCTCTCTCTCTGTAGATGCTTAAAAGGGCACATTTGCTACATTTTCCTCTTTTTATTCTAATTTTCTCAGAATGTATAATAACATTCAGATTTTTTGTGTAAAAGACACATTTCAATGTCCTTTTTACTGTATGTCAATATTTTCTCACAACTACTTTTATTTGCAGAATTATGGATGAAACAGTTTGTTTATGTAGCAAATATGCCCTACATATTGAATGGGCACAAACACGTAGGTAATTCTGATATTATTGCACTGTACGAAGGCTAGCAGTAACTATAGAACCCCTATAATGTCTCTCTTTTCATCAAGCAACGTTAATTTTTTCCCCACAATATTCGCCAAAAAAATGAAGTCGACCTTATATTTTATTGTGCGGCTTTATTTTTCGAACCAGTTTCTGTGGTCTTTGTTCATTTCTGAACGAACGGTGTCTTGCAGACGCCCACTTTTAACCATAACATTGGCTAATGCATCCTAATAGGTGTATGTGAAGTATCATAACATAACTTTGAATATTTACAGAAATATATTATTTTTTATTTTAAACACCATGTAGCAAATATGCCCTATGTGGAATAATTCACATTTCATCAAAGTAAGCACGACAGTATGATATAATTATATTGGTTTTTACTTTGTATTACGAAATCCTGAGTGCAGATCACTGACAAATCGTTTCAAGCTATTTAATACCCACATTCTCGATTTCTCGAACCATAATAGAAATTAAGCACTTTTATTTAACGGGTTTGCGTATTGTCTTTATCGGCATGGTACACAGTATATGTACACCTTATTGAATGCAATATTTTAGGAAATAGGAATGGCTTATCCCCTTATGCATTGAAGTAGTTCGTAAAAGTTCTAAGATTCGTATTGAATTGTACTTTAACAAAATATTACAAATATAGGGCATATTTGCTACATTGACTAGGGTTAGGGTTGAGAAAATAGATGAGTGTACGAAGTTATAACGCTTGCAATTCCTTAACTCGTTGATTGTTAGGATGAGTGCACATGGATTTGTTACGCTCTGGTTATTTAATGAGCGTAGATGTGAGGTTTTTGTAAAATGCGCTTAGCCTATTGAACGGAATGCTTTTACGAGGCTGTTCCAGTAGCCAAGCCTATTCTACGAGTACGAATTAACCTACCAACGTGGCGAATGAACCTACCAACGTGGCAAATTATCAGTCAGTAAAATGTCCAGCTAAAGTTTCATGGGGCACATAAAAAGCTAAATTCAACAGAGTGAGTGGCACCATATGGTTGCATCGTCCGAATAAAGTTAAATAATTAATTATTTTGCCATATTTGAAATAAATCCGTGAGTTGCGCTCACAAAGGAGAATATGCTGTAATAAGAAACTCCTACTACGGCAATATCGACCGCTTCGTCGGGCGCAGCATTCAGCATGAATGTAAGCTTACTGTTGTTGATGCACTTTCTTTACCACACAGGCCCGCAGAATACGTAGGCTATGGTAGCTCTATTTCATTGCACAGCATATAGGCTAATAACAGACATCCAGCGGAAATGCAAGGGCAGTACACTGTTTTAAGGCAGTGTGTTGTTGACAGACAGACATTGTAGCTATAGCCTAAGCTAGAAGACCATACAGTTTGTTTTCTGATCTCTTTCGATTGCCTTCGCTCGCTATCATCTGGTTTTAAATATCACTTAAAAATGGCCAACTATACCCATCTGTCAGTGTTTACTTTCCATTTAATTTAACCCAAATTTGCTACACTGAGCAAATGTGATTTTATTATTATGTAGGCTATAATTTATAGAAGGATAGATCTGCCAACATATAGCCTATGCTACACGTCAATGTTAATTGGTTAATGCTGTCTTTATGAAATCGTACTTTTTCTATTTAATTTTACGTGAACGCATAATATATTGTGCCAAGACGTTGCCTAATGGAAAATGCAATCGTTTAGATTTCAGTTAGCCTAGCCTATTCCTTGTTTGAGTAAACTAGCCTATGCTTCACGTAGCCGAGCGTAATTTAACGTTTTTTATTTTTCTTTAACGTCTTTGTAAGACACTGCCGTAATGCAAATTAAAATGTTAATTCCACTTTCTTCTTGTGACCCACATTTTTTGCCAATATTCAAATGCTGTAGGCATTCAGACAGTGCGTTTCTTTAGCTACCTACGTAGTAGTCTACTACTATGCCCGAACTGAAAATGGAAATTATTTTTGGATTAGCGATTTAATTTTCTCTGTGCGGCTGTGCCCGAATGAACACCCTTCTATACTATTGATATGCTATTTGAGTACAGCGGATGATAACGTTAAGTAGCCTAGGCGAAATATTCTGAAAGGCTGTGTCCGAAATCAGAGCCCTATCTACTGCGTCCTGTGTAGCTACTAGCAGCTGTGTACTGTTTACTGTGTAGCCTACTGTTTATCACGCGACGTGCAGTATTCTAATAAATATCCTCCATACTAAAAAATGCACCCTCCCTTCACCCCACCCCACTACCGCTTGTATTTTAAATAACTTTTCTAAAATAACAAATAACTACTCTGACTCACAGCACTGGTGCCCTAGAGTGCACGTCTGTCCTAAAGAATCCATGTTTAGACAAGGATATTTGCAGTGAGAGGGGGGTGTGTCTGAGTAACATGCCTTAAAATTGATATTTTCTTCGATCTTTACCTGTCGTCTTGTATGAAATAGGGCTTTAATATTCCAAAACAATATTTTTTGATCAAGTAACTACTGTAACTCACAACACTGGTGCCCTAGAGTGTGTCTGTCCTAAATATACTATGTTTAGACAAGGATATTTGCAGTGAGAGGTGGGTGTGTCTGAGTAACATGTCTTAAAATAGCTATTTTCACCTATCGTCTTGTATGAAATAGGGCCTTAATATTCCAAAACCATATTTTTTGTTCAAATAACTGCTTTACCTCACAACACTGGTGCCCTAGAGTGTGTCTGTCCTAAAGATACTATGTTTAGACAAGGATATTTGTAGTGAGAGGTGGGTGTGTCTGAGTAACATGCCTTAAAATTGATATTTTCTTTGATTATCACCTGTCGTCTTGTATTAAATAGGGTTTTAATATTCCAAAGCCATATTTTTTGATAAAATAACTACTGTAACTCACAACACTAGTGCCCTACGGTGTGTCTGTCCTAAATAACCTATGTTTAGACATGGAAATTTGCAGTGAGAGGTGGGTGTGTCTGAGTCACATGTCTTAAAATAGCTATTTTCACCTATAGTCTTGTCTGAAATAGGGCCTTAATAGTCCAAAACCATATTTTTTTGATCAAATAACTACTGTAACTCACAACACTGGTGCCCTACAGTGTGTCTGTCCTAAACATACTATATTTAGAGAAGGATATTTGCAGTGAGAGGTGGGTGTGTCTGAGTAACACGCCTTAAAATTGAGATTTTCTTTGATTATCACCTGTCATCTTGTATGAAATAGGGCTTTAATATTCCAAAACCATATTTTTTGATCAAATAACTGCTTTACCTCACAGCACTGGTGCCCTGGAGTGTGTATGTCCTAAATAACCTATGTTTAGACAAGGATATTTGCAGTGAGAGGTGGGTGTGTCTGAGTAACACGCCTTAAAATTGAGATTTTCTTAGATTTTCACCTGTCGTCTTGTATGAAATAGGGCTTTAATATTCCAAAACCATATTTTTATATCAAATAACTGCTTTACCTCACAGCACTGGTGCCCTGGAGTGTGTCTGTTCTAAATGACCTATGTTTAGACAAGGATATTTGCAGTGAGAGGTGGGTGTGTCTGAGTAACAAGCCTTAAAATTGAGATTTTCTTTGATTATCACCTGTCGTCTTGTCTGAAATAGGGCCTTAATATTCCAAAACCATATTTTTGGATCAAATAACTACTGTAACTCACAACACTGGTGCCCTAGAGTGTGTCTGTCCTAAATAACCTATGTTTAGACAAGGATATTTGCAGTGAGAGGTGGGTGTGTCTGAGTAACACGCCTTAAAATTGAGATTTTCTTAGATTTTCACCTGTCGTCTTGTATGAAATAGGGCTTTAATATTCCAAAACCATATTTTTATATCAAATAACTACTGTAACTCACAAAACTGGTGCCCTAGAGTGTGTCTGTCCTAAACATACTATATTTAGAGAAGGATATTTGCAGTGAGAGGTGGGTGTGTCTGAGTAACACGCCTTAAAATTGAGATTTTCTTTGATTATCACCTGTCATCTTGAATGAAATAGGGCTTTAATATTCCAAAACCATATTTTTTGATCAAATAACTGCTTTACCTCACAGCACTGGTGCCCTGGAGTGTGTATGTCCTAAATAACCTATGTTTAGACAAGGATATTTGCAGTGAGAGGTGGGTGTGTCTGAGTAACACGCCTTAAAATTGAGATTTTCTTAGATTTTCACCTGTCGTCTTGTATGAAATAGGGCTTTAATATTCCAAAACCATATTTTTATATCAAATAACTGCTTTACCTCACAGCACTGGTGCCCTGGAGTGTGTCTGTTCTAAATGACCTATGTTTAGACAAGGATATTTGCAGTGAGAGGTGGGTGTGTCTGAGTAACAATCCTTAAAATTGAGATTTTCTTTGATTATCACCTGTCGTCTTGTCTGAAATAGGGCCTTAATATTCCAAAACCATATTTTTGGATCAAATAACTACTGTAACTCACAACACTGGTGCCCTAGAGTGTGTCTGTCCTAAATAACCTATGTTTAGACAAGGATATTTGCAGTGAGAGGTGGGTGTGTCTGAGTAACACGCCTTAAAATTGAGATTTTCTTAGATTTTCACCTGTCGTCTTGTATGAAATAGGGCTTTAATATTCCAAAACCATATTTTTATATCAAATAACTACTGTAACTCACAAAACTGGTGCCCTAGAGTGTGTCTGTCCTAAATAACCTATGTTTAGACAAGGATATTTGCAGTGAGAGGTGGGTGTGTCTGAGTAACATGCCTTAAAATTGTGATTCTTAGATTTTCACCTCTTGTCTTGTATGAAATAGGGCCTTAATATTCAAAAAACATATTTGTCGTTCAAATAACTACTGTACCTCACAACACTGGTGCCCTACAGTGTGTCTGTCCTAAAGATACTATGTTGAGACAAGGATATTTGCAGTGAGAGGTGGGTGTGTCTGAGTAACAAGCCTTAAAATTGAGATTTTCTTTGATTATCACCTGTCGTCTTGTCTGAAATAGGGCCTTAATATTCCAAAACCATATTTTTGGATCAAATAACTACTGTAACTCACAACACTGGTGCCCTAGAGTGTGTCTGTCCTAAATAACCTATGTTTAGACAAGGATATTTGCAGTGAGAGGTGGGTGTGTCTGAGTAACACGCCTTAAAATTGAGATTTTCTTTGATTATCACCTGTCGTCTTGTATGAAATAGGGCTTTAATATTCCAAAACCATATTTGTCGTTCAAATAACTACTGGAACTCACAACACTGGTGCCCTAGAGTGTGTCTGTCCTAAATATCCTATGTTTAGAGAAGGATATTTGCAGTGAGAGGTGGGTGTGCCTGAGTAACAAGCCTTAAAATTGAGATTCTTAGATTTTCACCTATCGTCTTGTATGAAATATGGCCTTAATATTCAAAAAACATATTTGTTGTTCAAATAACTACTATTACTCACAAAACTGGTGCCCTAGAGTGTGTCTGTCCTAAAGATACTATGTTTAGACAAGGATATTTGTAGTGAGAGGTGGGTGTGTCTGAGTAACATGCCTTAAAATTGATATTTTCTTCGATCTTTACCTGTCGTCTTGTATGAAATAGGGCTTTAATATTCCAAAACCATATTTTTTGATCAAATAACTGCTTTACCTCACAACACTGGTGCCCTAGAGTGTGTCTGTCCTAAAGATACTATGTTTAGACAAGGATATTTGTAGTGAGAGGTGGGTGTGTCTGAGTAACATGCCTTAAAATTGATATTTTCTTTGATTATCACCTGTCGTCTTGTATTAAATAGGGTTTTAATATTCCAAAGCCATATTTTTTGATAAAATAACTACTGTAACTCACAACACTAGTGCCCTACGGTGTGTCTGTCCTAAATAACCTATGTTTAGACATGGAAATTTGCAGTGAGAGGTGGGTGTGTCTGAGTCACATGTCTTAAAATAGCTATTTTCACCTATAGTCTTGTCTGAAATAGGGCCTTAATAGTCCAAAACCATATTTTTTTTATCAAATAACTACTGTAACTCACAACACTGGTGCCCTACAGTGTGTCTGTCCTAAACATACTATATTTAGAGAAGGATATTTGCAGTGAGAGGTGGGTGTGTCTGAGTAACACGCCTTAAAATTGAAATTTTCTTTGATTATCACCTGACATCTTGTATGAAATAGGGCTTTAATATTCCAAAACCATATTTTTTGATCAAATAACTGCTTTACCTCACAGCACTGGTGCCCTGGAGTGTGTATGTCCTAAATAACCTATGTTTAGACAAGGATATTTGCAGTGAGAGGTGGGTGTGTCTGAGTAACACGCCTTAAAATTGAGATTTTCTTAGATTTTCACCTGTCGTCTTGTATGAAATAGGGCTTTAATATTCCAAAACCATATTTTTATATCAAATAACTACTGTAACTCACAAAACTGGTGCCCTAGAGTGTGTCTGTCCTAAATAACCTATGTTTAGACAAGGATATTTGCAGTGAGAGGTGGGTGTGTCTGAGTAACATGCCTTAAAATTGTGATTCTTAGATTTTCACCTCTCGTCTTGTATGAAATAGGGCCTTAATATTCAAAAAACATATTTGTCGTTCAAATAACTACTGTACCTCACAACACTGGTGCCCTACAGTGTGTCTGTCCTAAAGATACTATGTTGAGACAAGGATATTTGCAGTGAGAGGTGGGTGTGTCTGAGTAACAATCCTTAAAATTGAGATTTTCTTTGATTATCACCTGTCGTCTTGTCTGAAATAGGGCCTTAATATTCCAAAACCATATTTTTTGTTCAAATAACTGCTTTACCTCACAACACTGGTGCCCTAGAGTGTGTCTGTCCTAAAGATACTATGTTTAGACAAGGATATTTGTAGTGAGAGGTGGGTGTGTCTGAGTAACATGCCTTAAAATTGATATTTTCTTTGATTATCACCTGTCGTCTTGTATTAAATAGGGTTTTAATATTCCAAAGCCATATTTTTTGATAAAATAACTACTGTAACTCACAACACTAGTGCCCTACGGTGTGTCTGTCCTAAATAACCTATGTTTAGACATGGAAATTTGCAGTGAGAGGTGGGTGTGTCTGAGTCACATGTCTTAAAATAGCTATTTTCACCTATAGTCTTGTCTGAAATAGGGCCTTAATAGTCCAAAACCATATTTTTTTAATCAAATAACTACTGTAACTCACAACACTGGTGCCCTACAGTGTGTCTGTCCTAAACATACTATATTTAGAGAAGGATATTTGCAGTGAGAGGTGGGTGTGTCTGAGTAACACGCCTTAAAATTGAAATTTTCTTTGATTATCACCTGTCATCTTGTATGAAATAGGGCTTTAATATTCCAAAACCATATTTTTTGATCAAATAACTGCTTTACCTCACAGCACTGGTGCCCTGGAGTGTGTATGTCCTAAATAACCTATGTTTAGACAAGGATATTTGCAGTGAGAGGTGGGTGTGTCTGAGTAACACGCCTTAAAATTGAGATTTTCTTAGATTTTCACCTGTCGTCTTGTATGAAATAGGGCTTTAATATTCCAAAACCATATTTTTATATCAAATAACTACTGTAACTCACAAAACTGGTGCCCTAGAGTGTGTCTGTCCTAAATAACCTATGTTTAGACAAGGATATTTGCAGTGAGAGGTGGGTGTGTCTGAGTAACATGCCTTAAAATTGTGATTCTTAGATTTTCACCTCTCGTCTTGTATGAAATAGGGCCTTAATATTCAAAAAACATATTTGTCGTTCAAATAACTACTGTACCTCACAACACTGGTGCCCTACAGTGTGTCTGTCCTAAAGATACTATGTTGAGACAAGGATATTTGCAGTGAGAGGTGGGTGTGTCTGAGTAACAAGCCTTAAAATTGAGATTTTCTTTGATTATCACCTGTCGTCTTGTCTGAAATAGGGCCTTAATATTCCAAAACCATATTTTTTGGATCAAATAACTACTGTAACTCACAACACTGGTGCCCTAGAGTGTGTCTGTCCTAAATAACCTATGTTTAGACAAGGATATTTGCAGTGAGAGGTGGGTGTGTCTGAGTAACACGCCTTAAAATTGAGATTTTCTTTGATTATCACCTGTCGTCTTGTATGAAATAGGGCTTTAATATTCCAAAACCATATTTGTCGTTCAAATAACTACTGGAACTCACAACACTGGTGCCCTAGAGTGTGTCTGTCCTAAATATCCTATGTTTAGAGAAGGATATTTGCAGTGAGAGGTGGGTGTGTCTGAGTAACAAGCCTTAAAATTGAGATTCTTAGATTTTCACCTATCGTCTTGTATGAAATATGGCCTTAATATTCAAAAAACATATTTGTTGTTCAAATAACTACTGTTACTCACAAAACTGGTGCCCTAGAGTGTGTCTCCTAAATAACCTATGTTTAGACAAAGATATTTGCAGTGAGAGGTGGGTGTGTCTGAGTAACATGCCTTAAAATTTAGATTTTCTTCGATCTTTACCTGTCGTCTTGTATGAAATAGGGCTTTAATATTCCAAAACCATATTTTTGGATCAAATAACTACTGTAACTCACAACACTGGTGCCCTACAGTGTGTCTGTCCTAAAGATACTATGTTGAGACAAAGATATTTGCAGTGAGAGGTGGGTGTGTCTGAGTAACATGCCTTAAAATTGAGATTTTCTTTGATTATCACCTGTCGTCTTGTCTGAAATAGGGCCTTAATATTCCAAAACCATATTTTTGGATCAAACAACTACTGTAACTCACAATACTGGTGCCCTAGAGTGTGTCTGTCCTAAATAACCTATGTTTAGACAAGGATATTTGCAGTGAGAGGTGGGTGTGTCTGAGTAACAAGCCTTAAAATTGAGATTTTCTTTGATTATCACCTGTCGTCTTGTCTGAAATAGGGCCTTAATATTCCAAAACCATATTTTTGGATCAAATAACTACTGTAACTCACAACACTGGTGCCCTAGAGTGTGTCTGTCCTAAATATCCTATGTTTAGAGAAGGATATTTGCAGTGAGAGGTGGGTGTGTCTGAGTAACAAGCCTTAAAATTGAGATTCTTAGATTTTCACCTATCGTCTTGTATGAAATATGGCCTTAATATTCAAAAAACATATTTGTTGTTCAAATAACTACTGTTACTCACAAAACTGGTGCCCTAGAGTGTGTCTGTCCTAAATAACCTATGTTTAGACAAAGATATTTGCAGTGAGAGGTGGGTGTGTCTGAGTAACATGCCTTAAAATTTAGATTTTCTTCGATCTTTACCTGTCGTCTTGTATGAAATAGGGCTTTAATATTCCAAAACCATATTTTTGGATCAAATAACTATTGTAACTCACAATACTGGTGCCCTAGAGTGTGTCTGTCCTAAATAACCTATGTTTAGACAAGGATATTTGCAGTGAGAGGTGGGTGTGTCTGAGTAACAAGCCTTAAAATTGAGATTTTCTTTGATTATCACCTGTCGTCTTGTCTGAAATAGGGCCTTAATATTCCAAAACCATATTTTTGGATCAAATAACTACTGTAACTCACAACACTGGTGCCCTAGAGTGTGTCTGTCCTAAATAACCTATGTTTAGACAAGGATATTTGCAGTGAGAGGTGGGTGTGTCTGAGTAACACGCCTTAAAATTGAGATTTTCTTTGATTATCACCTGTCGTCTTGTATGAAATAGGGCTTTAATATTCCAAAACCATATTTGTCGTTCAAATAACTACTGGAACTCACAACACTGGTGCCCTAGAGTGTGTCTGTCCTAAATATCCTATGTTTAGAGAAGGATATTTGCAGTGAGAGGTGGGTGTGTCTGAGTAACAAGCCTTAAAATTGAGATTCTTAGATTTTCACCTATCGTCTTGTATGAAATATGGCCTTAATATTCAAAAAACATATTTGTTGTTCAAATAACTACTGTTACTCACAAAACTGGTGCCCTAGAGTGTGTCTGTCCTAAATAACCTATGTTTAGACAAAGATATTTGCAGTGAGAGGTGGGTGTGTCTGAGTAACACGCCTTAAAATTGAGATTTTCTTTGATTATCACCTGTCGTCTGATATGTTCCCTTTGTGCTTATTGTGCTATATTGCAAACAATTACAAAACAGTTAGCCACAGATTTACAACTATAATTGTGTGCTTCAGTGGACCTCATTTGTTTGATACAAGGAGGAATCATTTTGAATACCAAGGCTCTGCATCGCTGCATTACAAAAAATTTCAGCATTTCCCCCCCCCATTGATATCAATGGGGCGACCTATGACCCCTGTCCTAAATGTTGGTTGGGTTTGACTTACAGAGGTGACCTTGCTATATTTTATCATTAGCCAGACTCTGATGGTGTGTGTTAAACGGCATGACTGTACCTTGATCGTAAGCTGAAAAAATATTCCAAACCATCATACTGTACAATGCTCTAAAGTATTAAGTATTATGTAGCAAATGTGACCTATTTTTGAAAAGGTAGACAATATGCCCTATTGGTAGTGAATGTGCCTCGTCACTGTAGCGAATATGCCCTATCGGTAGCAAATATGCCCTATCGGTAGCGAATATGCCCTATCGGTAGCGAATATGCCTCGTCAATGTAGCGAATGTGCCCTATCGGTAGCAAATATGCCCTATTGGTAGCGAATGTGCCCTATTTTGGTAGCGAATATGCCACATTCACCTAACTCTCTCTCTCTCTCTCTCTCTCTCTCTCTCTCTCTCTCTCTCTCTCTCTCTCTCTCTCTCTCTCTCTCTCTCTCTCTCTCTCTCTCATAAGACAGTTTTGCCACTTTTTGTTTTTGGTTCCATGCCGTGTTACGGAAGTCCACATCCGGGGATTTTAGAATATACTTGATTTTTGCATACTTGCGGTTCGGAACTCACTTTTTTGTTTTGTTTTGACAAACAAAACGGCGCTATGCGCACTGACTAGAGTGCAAGTATGCATAATGGAACACAGCCTGCGAGTGTCTAGCACACGTCCACGCTGCTACCAAGTCAGGAGTACTTCTGTTGCTTAGATATGGCGATTGAAAGTGGGAGGAGTTGGAGGTGTCCTCAGTCCGCCGTCAGACTCTGTTGGACTAGTTGGCTGTGGTGCCACTAGTTGGCACTGTGGTGCAAATTATAAGGGTTCTGGTGTAACATGTAGAATAAAAGTGAAACTAGTGGCTCAAAATTCATGAGGTGCCAATCTTTGATACAAAACGGTTTCATTGCATGTTCACTGTCGTTAGGTTACAGCTGACGACTAACTAGCCTAACACAATAGCTGTCTGTAATAGCTGTCTGTAATAGCTGTCTGTAAAAGCCCTAAATGCGTTACAAGACTGTGTAAATGAGGCCTAGTAGCCTAAGATGGTTGTGGAGACCACTCCCATCAGGATAGAAATGTTTCATCATAGGATAAAGGCGATTACTCATGTATGTGCAGCACCGGCCAATTTTCAATTTACCTGAAGTAAAGCACCAGAGTCATGTTTATCAAAAATAGATAATTCTTTATTATAAAGTTTTGATTATAAAAAGTGCAACGAGCACTAGGGGTAAAGGATTCATTCACTATAGGATGTAAAGCTAAATGATCTAACGGGTAACTGGATGCAACATTTTGGTCAAGTTAATTTTTTCAGTTTAGTTTAAAGGCTACCACACATGTTAACACTTGCCAAAAACATAAATTCTCCCTTTCAAAACAAAACAGATCGAGCTGCGGGCAACTAGTGGGAAACCGTAAATTGGATATCAGGGATTCGGAATAAATCCTCATTCGGCTTGCCATACTGCTTATTCTATTGATCAATCGGTGCACTGACGTTATTGGTCCAGAACATTCTTGAAGTTGTAATTATCATGTGTAGCCAGCCTACTAATGTGTTAGTTGCATATACTCTAATTGGTGTAATATCATCAGTGAATCCATTTAAAGTGTAGCCTATTTATTTTAATTCATTTATTACATTTCAATTAGTGATTTGAAAGCCATCTTACGCCTTCGACGCGTGCACATTTGGTTAATTAAATTTTCCCTGTGACCTGCCTGTGACCCCAGTGACGTAATTTTAACACTTTGACTCATACCCACAAACTTGAATCCGTATTTGTAAGGAGAAATTCGTAGCCATAGAAATTTGAGTTGTATCCATAAATCTATGCAGTCGTAGCTTTTGAATTCCTACTCTCATAAAAACACACGCACGCAATTTTACAACTTTATATTTTATGTATGACTTACGTGTATACAACAAATGTATTTACGTACGAATGTTTAAAGTTATGCATATGTATTTTTGACAGCGTTCTTACTTCATACTTTTATAGCTGGCGCATAGCCCGCTCTCACTCCAAAACTTCAGGGCGTAGCTGTACAGGTTTCAATTTCGTCATCGGGAATCATACGTCAGCTGGATGAAGTTTCTGGCCAACGACAGACTGGACATGCAGTACCTAATGTTTTACCACTAGAGACACTGTTGAGCCAGATTCTTTGGGTTTATGCTTTTTTGCGCTGACTGCAGTAAAATGTCAAGATTTGGGCCAGAATCAATCAGTAACACTTAGAAAAACCCAAATGTGAAAAATAGGTGCTTCTAGTGCTTTGTTACTCTTTAAAGTTGTGGAATTTTTATTTATATATTTTTAATAGTTAATTTATAATAGTTTGTTGTCTAATTGTTTTTTTTTAAGGATGGAAATAGGTCTCTCTAGCCAGCTTTTGCAATGCGATGACTCCCAGCTCTGCGCTGAAGCAGGAGATGTGAGATAAAATGTGTTGAGTGAAACTGCAAAGGACCTGCAGTGTGTGTGTGTGTGTGTGTGTGTGTGTGTGTGTGTGTGTGTGAATATTAGATTATCAATAATGCCAGAGCTACAGCAGCAAGCGTCTCCACACAGAAAAAGAAACCTGACCATCAACTGAAGACCGACAAGAGAGCCAGCTGGTCTTTCTCTGGCCACTTTCTTTTATCGTTACACTTCATCCTGCATAAATCCTCCAGGAACAGGGTTGCAGGTGGCAGAGTGGGAGCTAGATTACATAAGAGAGATAAACAGCATTAATAATCACACTTTACAATGTGATCCAAGTTATGACGATTTATCCTGTCAAGCTAACGGCTACTCCAGCCACTCAGCTGAATGCAGCTGTTTTTTTGGCTCATTTCAGGCAGTAATTAATTTTTTCTATAAAATGGCTATTCTTGCTAATCTTTAAAAGAGCTATTCTTGCTAATCTATAAAAGGGCTATGCTTGCTAATCTATAAAAGGGCTATGCTTGCTAATCTATAAAAGGGCTATGCTTCCTAATCTTTAAAAGAGCTTTGCTAGCTAATCTATAAAAGGGCTATGCTTGCTAATCTATAAAAGGGCTTTGCTTGCTAATCTTTAAAAGGGCTATGCTTGCTAATCTATAAAAGGGCTATGCTTGCTAATCTATAAAAGGGCTATGCTTCCTAATCTTTAAAAGGGCTATGCTTGCTAATCTATAAAAGGGCTATGCTTCCTAATCTTTAAAAGAGCTATTCTTGCTAATCTATAAAAGGGCTATGCTTGCTAATCTATAAAAGGACTATGCTTCCTAATCTTTAAAAGGGCTATGCTTGCTAATCTATAAAAGGACTATGCTTCCTAATCTTTAAAAGGGCTATGCTTGCTAATCTATAAAAGGGCTATGCTTCCTAATCTTTAAAAGGGCTATGCTTGCTAATCTATAAAAGGGCTATGCTTGCTAATCTATAAAAGGACTATGCTTCCTAATCTTTAAAAGGGCTATGCTTGCTAATCTATAAAAGGGCTATGCTTCCTAATCTTTAAAAGAGCTATTCTTGCTAATCTATAAAAGGGCTATGCTTGCTAATCTTTAAAAGGGCTATGCTTCCTAATCTTTAAAAGAGCTATTCTTGCTAATCTATAAAAGGGCTATGCTTGCTAATCTTTAAAAGGGCTATGCTTCCTAATCTTTAAAAGGGCTATGCTTGCTAATCTATAAAAGGGCTATGCTTGCTAATCTATAAAAGGGCTATGCTTGCTAATCTTTAAAAGGGCTATGCTTGCTAATCTATAAAAGGGCTATGTTTCCTAATCTATAAAAGGGCTATGCTTGCTAATCTATAAAAGGGCTATGCTTCCTAATCTTTAAAAGAGCTATTCTTGCTAATCTATAAAAGGGCTATGCTTGCTAATCTATAAAAGGGCTATGCTTCCTAATCTTTAAAAGGGCTATGCTTGCTAATCTATAAAAGGGCTATGCTTGCTAATCTATAAAAGGGCTATGCTTGCTAATCTTTAAAAGGGCTATGCTTGCTAATCTATAAAAGGGCTATTCTTGCTAATCTTTAAAAGAGCTATTCTTGCTAATCTATAAAAGGGCTATGCTTGCTAATCTTTAAAAGGGCTATGCTTGCTAATCTATAAAAGGGCTATGCTAGCTAATCTATAAAAAGGGCTTTGCTTGGTAATCTTTGGCCGAAACATTGATCATCAATTAAACACAGCACAGAATTTTAGTGTCCAACTGATCTTTTGATTTCAGTTTTAATAAGTTCAATGTTGCAGGAAGTATTCCTAAAAATGAAGATCAGTGGGTAGCACTGCCCGCTGCCTGTGTGTGTGGGAGGGGTCTGTCTCCATGGAGGTGTGTGTGTGGGAGGGGTCTGTCTCCATGGAGCTGTGTGTGTGGGAGGGGTCTGTCTCCATGGAGCTGTGTGTGTGGGAGGGGTCTGTCTCCATGGAGCTGTGTGTGTGGGAGGGGTCTGTCTCCATGGAGCTGTGTGTGTGGGTGGGGTCTGTCTCCATCAATAACCTAGAATGCACGTACTGAATTTCGGATGAAGCTTGAACCTAGAGAACTCAATGAGAACATCCTCATGGAATTGATGTTTGACAATGCTTCATTGTATAATCAAACTAAATTTGTTAAACAAGCAGCCTAACTTGGCGGTTTCTAAGGTGACCACTGGTAGCTTATTCTCAGCTGTTGCAGGTGCTTTTAACAAAATTAAACTGCATATTTTCAAAAATAACAGCACTGTCATGAATTACCAGGAACCTGATGCAAGATTATTATTGGAACCTGTGCCGTTGTAAAACCCTAATATTAAAAATTATTATTGGAACCTGTGCCGTTGTTAAACCCTAATGTTAAAAATTATTGTGTATATCAAAAAGCATCATAATGGTGAGTCCGAATAATATTGATCATACTATTGATCCATATAGCCTATTCCCTGCTCACACTCCACATGCACGAGCATGTCTGTTTCGCCATCATATATACAATCCACCAAGGTGGAAAAGCAGGCTTTTAAAGGGAATGGGATATGACACTCTGATTTGTTTATTGCATATCACGCCCAAGACACACCTATAATTAATGAAGAGGCTAAGTTCAGCCCATTGGGACCTTGCACCTTACTTGGTGCTCAAATAATACACCATCTAACTAGCAAAAGTGGACTTGCGCCATGAATTTAGACCAAGCAGATAATGGAATCTCCATGGAGCATGAGTCACTCAGACTGCATGGTGTGATGCATGGCTGTGTAATGTATGATTATGTGATGCATGGTTGTGTAATGTATGTTTATGTGATGCATGGTTGTGTAATGTATGTTTGTGTGATGCGTGGTTGTGTAATGCATGTTTGTGTGATGCATGGTTGTGTAATGCATGTTTGTGTGATGCATGGTTGTGTAATGCATGTTTGTGTGATGCATGGTTGTGTAATGCATGTTTGTGTGATGCATGGTTGTGTAATGTATGTTTGTGTGATGCATGGTTGTGTAATGCATGTTTATGTGATGCATGGTTGTGTAATGTATGTTTATGTGATGCATGGTTGTGTAATGTATGTTTGTGTGATGCATGGTTGTGTAATGTATGTTTGTGTGATGCATGGTTGTGTAATGTATGTTTGTGTGATGCATGGTTGTGTAATGTATGTTTGTGTGATGCATGGTTGTGTAATGTATGTTTGTGTGATGCATGGTTGTGTAATGCATGTTTGTGTGATGCATGGTTATGTGATGTATGTTTATGTGATGCATGGCTGTGTAATGCATGTTTGTGTGATGCATGGTTATGTGATGTATGTTTGTGTGATGCATGGTTGTGTAATGTATGTTTGTGTGATGCATGGTTGTGTAATGTATGTTTGTGTGATGCATGGTTGTGTAATGTATGTTTGCGTGATGCATGGTTGTGTAATGTATGTTTGTGTGATGCATGGTTGTGTAATGTATGTTTGTGTGATGCATGGTTGTGTAATGTATGTTTGTGTGATGCATGGTTGTGTAATGCATGTTTGTGTGATGCATGGTTATGTGATGTATGTTTATGTGATGCATGGTTGTGTAATGCATGTTTGTGTGATGCATGGTTGTGTAATGTATGTTTGTGTGATGCATGGTTGTGTAATGTATGTTTATGTGATGCATGGTTATGTGATGTATGTTTATATGATGCATGGTTGTGTAATGCATGTTTGTGTGATGCATGGTTGTGTAATGTATGTTTATGTGATGCATGGTTGTGTAATGTATGTTTGTGTGATGCACGGTTGTGTAATGTATGTTTGTGTGATGCACGGTTGTGTAATGTATGTTTGTGTGATGCATGGTTGTGTAATGCATGTTTGTGTGATGTATGTTTATGTGATGCATGGCTGTGTAATGTATGTTTGTGTGATGCATGGTTGTATGTTTGGCATGTTCAATGTGTTCTGTGTGTTCGACCTGTGTGTTTGGTGTGTTCTGTGTGTTCGACATGTACAATGGGGGAAATAAGTATTGGACACGTCAACAATTTTATTATCAAACATATTTCCAATATAGCTATTCACATGAGATTTTGACCAGACATTGGTATTAACTCAATAAAACTACACAGCTAAAGAAATTGTAACGTTCCAATTCTTAAAAAAGTTATGTGCAATAAAGTGAAATGACACAGGAAAAAAGTATTGAACACGCTAAATTAAATGTGGTAGAAAAGCCATATTTTTTATATTTGGTTGCATATCCTTTGCATGCCATGACTTTATGATGTCTGTGACCCAACAACATCAAAAGGCTCTTGATATCTTATTTGCTGGTACTCTTACAAGCGATACTATAACAGCTCTGCATTTGAATGGATCTCTATGGGAATTGGGGGGTGAGACCAGATTTAGCTGTAAATTACACTGGAACAATATAGAACACATGGTTGGCTAAGTGGCTCTAAGTCATCAACATCAAGAATTGGAACGTTACAATTTCTTTAGCTGTGTAGTTTTATTGAGTTAATACCAATGTCTGGTCAAAATCTCATGTGAATAGCTACATTGGAAATATGTTTGATAATAAAATTGTTGACGTGTCCAATACTTATTTCCCCCATTGTATGTTTGGCACGTTCTGTGTGTCCGACATGTTGTATGTTTGGCATGTTCTGTGTGTTCAACATGTGTGTTTGGCATGTTCTGTGTGTTCGACCTGTTGTATGTGTGGCGTGTTCTGTGTGTTCGACATGTATGTTTGGCGTGTTCCATGTGTTTGGTGTGTTCTGTGTGTTCAACATGTATGTTTGGCGTGTTCTGTGTATTCGACGTGTGTTTGGCATATTCCAAGTGTTTGGCGTGTTCTGTGTGTTCGGCATGTTGTATGTTTGGCGTGTTCCATGTGTTTGGCGTGTTCTGTGTGTTGGGCATGTGTGTTTGGCATGTTCTGTGTGTTGGGCATGTGTGTTTGGTGTGTTCTGTGTGTTGGGCATGTGTGTTTGGCGTGTTGTGTGTGTTCGACATGTATGTTTGGCATGTTCTGTGTGTCCGACATGTTGTATGTTTGGCATGTTCTGTGTGTTCAACATGTGTGTTTGGCATGTTCTGTGTGTTCGACCTGTTGTATGTGTGGCGTGTTCTGTGTGTTCGACATGTATGTTTGGCGTGTTCCATGTGTTTGGTGTGTTCAACATGTATGTTTGGCGTGTTCTGTGTATTCGACGTGTGTTTGGCATATTCCAAGTGTTTGGCGTGTTCTGTGTGTTCGGCATGTTGTATGTTTGGCGTGTTCCATGTGTTTGGCGTGTTCTGTGTGTTGGGCATGTGTGTTTGGCATGTTCTGTGTGTTGGGCATGTGTGTTTGGTGTGTTCTGTGTGTTGGGCATGTGTGTTTGGCGTGTTGTGTGTGTTCGACATGTATGTTTGGCATGTTCTGTGTGTCCGACATGTTGTATGTTTGGCATGTTCTGTGTGTTCAACATGTTGTATGTTTGGCGTGTTCCATGTGTTTGGTGTGTTCTGTGTGTTCGACATGTATGTGTGGCGTGTTCTGTGTGTTCAACATGTTGTATGTTTGGCATGTTCTGTGTGTTCTGTGTGTTTGGCGTGTTCTGTGTGTTTGGCGTATTCCAAGTGTTTGGCGTGTACTGTGTGTTCGGCATGTGTGTTTGGCGTGTTGTGTGTTGGGTATGTTTGTTTGGTGTGGTCTATGTTGACAGTAAGCTCACAGGGAAAGGTCAGAGTACAGGGGGGGGGTCTGCATCCATTAGCTTTTATTTCTGCACAGTCAGCAACATAAATACAGAAACCCAAAATCCTCATAAATCACCAGTCAATTCTATCAAGACTTCTTAAATAAAATACATAAATACTTGTTTTGGACAAAAACAACTGCTGAAGTACATACATTCAGCTGAGGTTCACTGTGTAACACTGACAATCAGGTTAAAAATCTGTACAAATGACATGAATTTACACAGGAATAAATTAGAATCATTTCAATCAATCAAACCGTGGGCTTTTATCCCAGATAATTACTGAGACACATTTTAAGAGTTTCCTTTAAAAGGCCAAAAGTATTCATGTAAACCACAGGGGAAATGATATCTGTGAAAAAATTGTGGTTATTTAATTTAGGCGTTTCCCTTTGTACATTGTGTTTGCTATACAGTTTACCTTCTGTCGACAGCAGTATTTACACTATTATACACTGAAGTAAATCAAGTCAAATTTATACGTTTTTTGGGCACATATGTAAGATACTGCATACTTGTGTACTCAGGATTTCCACACTTGGTTTGTGACAAAAACCATGTTTTTACCAAAATTCCTGACCCTAACCCTAACTGATTCTGAAAGTGTGTGTGAGTGTGTGTGTGTGTGTGTGTGTGTGTGTGTGTAGCCCTTACAAAGCCTTAATGAGATTCTGGATAAAAGCTGCCGAAAATAATTGAGCCCAAATCCTGCTTTATCCCCACCCTCCAGCACTGTGGAACAGGCTATCCTGTGTTTCCCCCCTGTGGAGAACTGGGGAACTGCATTGAACTGCAAAAATCCCCTGTCTGCTCAAAGCCCCCACCAAACGTATCTCAAATTATTATATATATTTTTTTGTTGGTATTAAAATTCATAGAGTAATTATTAAAGTAAAGCGTTTACAATGATTGTTCAGACCCCACTTAACAAACATGAAATAATCAATAAAAAGAATATATGTCCTTATTGGTTTAGAATGTAGGGGCGGGGCTCCTGGTCTGTCCTGATTGGTTTAGGATGTTGGGGTGGGGCTCCTGGTCTGTCCTTATTGTTTAGGATGTTGGGGTGGGGCTCCTGGTCTGTCCTTATTGGTTTAGGATGTTGGGGCGGGGCTCCTGGTCTGTCCTTATTGGTTTAGGATGTTGGGGCGGGGCTCCTGGTCTGTCCTTATTGGTTTAGGATGTTGGGGCGGGGCTCCTGATCTGTCCTTATTGGTTTAGGATGTTGGGGCGGGGCTCCTGGTCTGTCCTTATTGGTTTAGGATGTTGGGGCGGGGCTCCTGATCTGTCCTTATTGGTTTAGGATGTTGGGGCGGGGCTCCTGGTCTGTCCTTATTGGTTTAGGATGTTGGGGCGGGGCTCCTGATCTGTCCTTATTGGTTTAGGATGTTGGGGCGGGGCTCCTGGTCTGTCCTTATTGGTTTAGGATGTTGGGGCGGGGCTCCTGGTCTGTCCTTATTGGTTTAGGATGTTGGGGCGGGGCTCACTCCTCATCAGCACTCTTGAACATGAGGATGGAGTTGTATATCTTGAGGGCGGGGCCCAGCTTGATACTGAGGATCTTGACAATATCAGCCTGCGTGAGCAGCAGGAAAGCCTCGCCATCAATCTGCTACAGAGACAAGAGTGTATACCTTAAACCACACCCACCCTAAACCACTCCCACATACACCTAAACCACTCCCACATACACCCTAAACCACACCCACCCTAAACCACTCCCACACACCTTAAACCACACCCACCCTAAACCACTCCCACATACACCTTAAACCACACCCACCCTAAACCACTCCCACATACACCTAAACCACACCCACCCTAAACCACTCCCACACACACCCTAAACCACTCCCACATACACCCTAAACCACTCCCACATACACCCTAAACCACTCCCACATACACCCTAAACCACTCCCACATACACCCTAAACCACACCCACCCTAAACCACTCCCACACCCTAAACCACTCCCACCCTAAACCACTCCCACATACACCCTAAACCACTCCCACACACACCCTAAACCACTCCCACACACACCCTAAACCACACCCACACACCCTAAACCACTCCCACACACACCCTAAACCACTCCCACATACACCCTAAACCACTCCCACACACACCCTAAACCACACCCACACACACCCTAAACCACTCCCACACACACCCTAAACCACTCCCACATACACCCTAAACCACTCCCACACACACCCTAAACCACTCCCACACACACCCTAAACCACTCCCACAGTCTCTTACCTCATTCCTGAACGTTATAGCATGATCTCTGCAGCCAGGCAGGCCTCGGACAAAGCTGGCCACCTGATTGGTCAAAAGAACAGGCCCGCCCTCAGTACACACTCACTGGCATTGGAAGAAGTGATGTCACTGGTGACTTAGCTTTTTTCTTCACATAGAACAGAACAAACAACAAACAGGCAGTCACAGTCCCAATACTCGAAAAATACACCCTCCTTTCCTCCACTACCACCTCCTCTCCTCCGTTTCCCAGAAACCGATCTTTGTGTTTTAATCTAATGTTGCTGATACATATTAATTACGTATTAATGTTATTATTAATTACTGTCTCTACGCAAACCGCTATGTCAGGTACATGCAAATACTTGTACTCAAAACAGTCAGTTTTGCATAATTCCGGAGGTGGAGAGTGTTAGTGGGGGAGTGGAGGAAAGGAGGTGGGGAGTGGTAGTGGAGGAAGGTGAGGAAAGGAGGTGGGGAGTGGTAGTGGAGGAGTGGAGGAAAGGAGGTGGGGAGTGGTAGTGGAGGAAGGTGAGGAAAGGAGGTGGGGAGTGGTAGTGGAGGAGTGGAGGAAGGGAGGAGAGGAGTGAAGAATATTTGGACGTAGCCCCAATGCTACTCTTCAGCTGGCTTCCTATGACCTGAGACAGGATGTGATGTCATGCATGTATGCGTCTGTGTGTGTGTGTGTGTATATGTGTGTGTGTGTGTTAGAGAGAGCAGTACCTCATCAGCGCTCCACTGTGCCACTCTCTTGTGTGTGTGTGTGTGTGTGTGTGTGTGTGTGTGTGTGTGTGTGTGTGTGTGTGTTAGAGAGAGCAGTACCTCATCAGGGCTCCACTGTGCCACTCTCTTGGCTGTAAGGCCGAGCACCTCTGGGAGCAGCTTGCAGTGTTTACCCCAGCAGAGCAGGATGCGCTGTGTGGGACTGTTACTGCCGCTGGGCCAGAACACAGACTCATGCAGAGCCTGCTGCAGACCGACTGCCCCGTCTGCACAGACACACAGAGAACAGGCTTACAGTACAGTACACACACACACACACACACACACACACACACACAGAGAGAACAGGCTTACAGTACAGTATACACACACACACACACACACACACACACACACACACACACACACACAGAGAACAGGCTTACAGTACAGTACACACACACCCGTCTGCGCACACACAGAAAACAGGCTTACAGTACAGTACACACACACACACACACACCCGTCTGCGCACACACAGAGAACAGGCTTACAGTACAGTACACACACACCCGTCTGCGCACACACAGAGAACAGGCTTACAGTACAGTACACACACACACACACACCCGTCTGCGCACACACAGAGAACAGGCTTACAGTACAGTACACACACACACACACACACACACACACCCATCTGCACAGACACACAGAGAACAGGCTTACAGTACAGTACACACACACACACATCTGCGCAGACACACAGAGAACAGGCTTACAGTACAGTACACACACACACACACACACACAGAGAACAGGCTTACAGTACACACACACACACACATCTGCGCAGACACACAAAGAACAGGCTTACAGTACAGTACACACACACACACACACACAGAAAACAGGCTTACAGTACACACTTCCACAACACTCACATGGGGTCATACAGAGAGGAGCGGGGTCATATACTAAGGAGCGAAGTCACACAGGGAGGGGCAGGGTTATATATTGAGGGGTGGAGACACACAGGGAGGGGCAGGGTTATATATTGAGGGGTGGAGACACACAGGGAGGGGCAGGGTTATATATTGAGGGGCGGAGTCACACAGGGAGGGGCAGGGTTATGTATTGAGGAGTGGAGTCACACAGGGAGGGGCAGGGTTATATATTGAGGGGCGGAGTCACACAGGGAGAGGCAGGGTTATATATTGAGGGGCGGAGTCACACAGGGAGGGGCAGGGTTATATATTGAGGGGTGGAGTCACACAGGGAGGGGCAGGGTTATATATTGAGGGGTGGAGACACACAGGGAGGGGCAGGGTTATATATTGAGGGGTGGAGTCACACAGGGAGGGGCAGGGTTATATATTGAGGGGTGGAGACACACAGGGAGGGGCAGGGTTATATATTGAGGGGCGGAGTCACACAGGGAGAGGCAGGGTTATATATTGAGGGGCGGAGTCACACAGGGAGGGGCAGGGTTATATATTGAGGGGTGGAGTCACACAGGGAGGCAGGGTTATATATTGAGGGGTGGAGACACACAGGGAGGGGCAGGGTTATATATTGAGGGGTGGAGACACACAGGGAGGGGCAGGGTTATATATTGAGGGGCGGAGTCACACAGGGAGGGGCAGGGTTATATATTGAGGGGTGGAGTCACACAGGGAGGGGCAGGGTTATATATTGAGGGGTGGAGTCACACAGGGAGGGGCAGGGTTATATATTGAGGGGCGGAGTCACACAGGGAGGGGCAGGGTTATATATTGAGGGGCGGAGTCACACAGGGAGGGGCAGGGTTATATATTGAGGGGCGGAGTCACACAGGGAGGGGCAGGGTTATATATTGAGGGGCGGAGTCACACAGGGAGGGGCAGGGTTATATATTGAGGGGTGGAGTCACACAGGGAGAGGCAGGGTTATATATTGAGGGGTGGAGACACACAGGGAGGGGCAGGGTTATATATTGAGGGGTGGAGTCACACAGGGAGGGGCAGGGTTATATATTGAGGGGTGGAGACACACAGGGAGGGGCGGGGTCAGTGTACCTGCAGGCTCCTGTTTGACAAAGTGGAGTTTCAGACACTTTGGGATTTGCCCTGACCTGCAAACAACCCCAGAAGCACACATTACTATACATTATACGCACACATTACTAAACATTATACGCACACATTACTATACATTATACGCACACATTACTATACATTATACGCACACATTACTATACATTATACGCACACATTACTATACATTATACACACACACATTACTATACATTATACACACACACATTACTATACATTATACACACACATTACTATACATTATACGCACACATTACAATACATTATACACACACATTACTATACATTATACACACACATTACTATACATTATACGCACACATTACTATACATTATACGCACACATTACTAAACATTATACGCACACATTACTATACATTATACGCACACATTACTATACATTATACGCACACATTACTATACATTATACGCACACATTACTATACATTATACGCACACATTACTATACATTATACGCACACATTACTATACATTATACGCACACATTACTATACATTATACGCACACATTACTATACATTATACACACACATTACTATACATTATACACACACATTACTATACATTATACGCACACATTACAATACATTATACACACACATTACTATACATTATACGCACACATTACTATACATTATACGCACACATTACTATACATTATACGCACACATTACAATACATTATACGCACACATTACAATACATTATACACACACATTACTATACATTATACACACATTACTATACATTATACACACACATTACTATACATTATACACACACATTACTATACATTATACACACACATTATACACACACATTACTATACATTATACACACACATTACTATACATTATACGCACACATTACTATACATTATACGCACACATTACTATACATTATACGCACACATTACTATACATTATACGCACACATTACAATACATTATACACACACATTACTATACATTATACACACACATTACTATACATTATACACACACATTACTATACATTATACACACACATTATACACACACATTATACACACACATTACTATACATTATACACACACATTACTATACATTATACACACACATTACTATACATTATACACACATTACTATACATTATACACACACATTATACACACACATTACTATACATTATACACACACATTACTATACATTATACGCACACATTACTATACATTATACACACACATTACTATACATTATACACACACATTATACACACACATTACTATACATTATACACACACATTACTATACATTATACACACACATTACTATACATTATACGCACACATTACTATACATTATACACACACATTACTATACATTATACACACACATTACTATACATTATACGCACACATTACTATACATTATACGCACACATTACTATACATTATACGCACACATTACTATACATTATACGCACATTACTATACATTATACACACACATTACTATACATTATACACACACATTACTATACATTATACACACATTACTATACATTATACACACACATTACTATACATTATACACACATTACTATACATTATACACACATTACTATACATTATACACACACACATTACTATACATTATACACACACATTACTATACATTATACGCACACATTACTATACATTATACACACACATTACTATACATTATACACACACACATTACTATACATTATACACACACATTACTATACATTATACACACATTTATATACATTATACACACATTACTATACATTATACACACATTTATATACATATTACTAGTCACTGTACTCACACACACATTAGCATAGATGATATATGCGCAAACACACACTGAAGGAGACAGAGCACACGTACTTCTTAGACTTGGTGCCATTGTGACTGTGCTCTCCGGCGCCCCCTGGCCGCTCCTCTCCACAGTGCGACGGCTCTGACAGGCTACTGCGGCCCGAACGGTCTCCTTCCCCGACCCACGACTTCCTGCCCCCACTGCAGGGGGATAGAGCACGCTCATTCAGAGAACGCATCGTGCGCACACACACACACACACACACACACACTGCATGCTCAGTAAGAGAACGCAGCGCGCCCACACACACACACACACACACACACACACACACACTCACACACACACACTGTGCGCTCAGTCAGAGAACGCAGTGAGCCCACACACACACGTGCACACATACACACGCACACGCACCTGGACTGGGGAGAGTCGTCGATGGTGTCGGGCAGGTCTGGGGAGGTGGGGGTGGGGATGGGAGTGGGGGTGGGGGTGGGTGTGGGCAGGTCTGGGCGTCGCCCCCGATGGGGTCCAGCGACAGCAGCAGGCCTTTCCCCGCTGAGCCGGTCTGGAACGAGTCCCTCCTTATTCAGATTCATCTCTGAGTACGGGCAGCTCACCGCCCTGAAAAACACACAAACACCCCAAACACACACACACAAACGCCCCAAACACACACACACACACATGCACACGCACACATATACACACACAAACACACACACGCACATATACACATACAAACGCCCCAAACACACACACACATTTATGCTTAATTTACTACAGGTATAGCCGCTAAAGCTGTGAGATATCAGTTGTACTTTTGATAGTCTCCTTATTCTATGCCGACAGTTAGAGAGAGACGGGGGGGGGTACTGACGTGTAGTGCGTTCCGTAGCGGGGCCCCCGTACGTGACCCACACCGTTACACCCTGGGGTGGGGCACCCCTGTCCCAGCAGTGTGGAGGTATCAGGAGGCCCTGTAACACACCAGCAAACACACACACACACATCAGTACACACACACACACACAGATCAGTAAACACACACACACACAGATCAGTAAACACACACACACACATCAGCAAACACACACACACAGATCAGTAAACACACACACACACATCAGCAAACACACACACACAGTTCAGCAAAAACACACAGACACACACACACGCACATCAGCAAACACACACACACACAGATCAGTAAACACACACACACACAGATCAGCAAACACACACACACACACCAGCAAACACACACACACACAGATCAGTACACACACACACACACAGATCAGCAAACACACACACACACAGATCAGCAAACACACACACACACAGATCAGCAAACACACACACACACATCAGTAAACACACACACACAGATCAGTAAACACACACACACACATCAGTAAACACACACACACACATCAGCAAACACACACACACAGTTCAGCAAAAACACACAGACACACACACACGCACATCAGCAAATGCGAACACACACAGATCAGTAAACGCACACATACACACACGCACACACAGATATTCACGCACACACACACACACCCCCCACTGAGAACGGTTATTGCAGAAAGGAAAAGGGGTGCGTGACGGATGAGGGTGGGGGTTCCCCGGATCGGTACCTTGGGGGTTCTGGAGGGGATGTCCCGTCTTCAGACACCAGCCCACAGGGTGCAGGTCTGGGCTGTCAGAATCCAGCCAGTAATCATATTCCAGACCCCAGCTGTCAAAATGGACCTGCAGGATAAGAGTCTGATTAGACAGTGCACACACACTCACACACACACACGCACACTCACACAATCACACACACTCATGAGCTCGTGCATACACACGATTACACACACTCATGCTGAGCTCATACAGGGGTGCGGGGTGTGGTGGTGAGCTCATACAGGTGCATATCAGTGTTTATCTGTGTGCAGGTGTTTATGTGGACGGGGCACCTTTATCCGGTGCTCCTCCCCCTCGGCGACGCTGGCCACTCTGATTAGCATGGGGTTCCTCTTATCCACCGCCTCCACCTTCATGCCCACCTGGAACCCGTGGGGGGGTCTCTTGGGGGGGAACACATCCGAACATGAGCTTCATACTACACACATACCACATTAAAGGCAGCATTTATTTTTATGATTATCTTCCATTTACACACCTTTACACTTTCATTTGGTCACATTGGTGTTTCTATGGTAATGGAGTGTGAGCTGGGTTCTCACCTGTGTAACTACTTAGTGCAGATAGTCTATTTTTTCTCGCCTGCGAGACAGTTTTACGCAACTGAGACACGCGTTGCTCCTGCAGCCAAACTATTAGTGGAAAACCCAAACGCGGTATTTTAACTTTATTGGTAGACGATTCGCGACGATTTCTGGCCAATGCGTAGTTTCTAAGTGTCACTATCTTTCCGTAGCAAGTCCATTTAACAAGCACTCCCCACCCAGCCTATACCTACCCATGCGTGACATAGTGGGCAATAGCGTCTATGTTGGGAGTTCATAAATATATGTATTCATCATATCATATCAGAATTCC
Source organism: Ilyophis sp. 1 JC-2022 (assembly GCA_022702515.1). NCBI lineage: Eukaryota > Metazoa > Chordata > Actinopteri > Anguilliformes > Synaphobranchidae > Ilyophis > Ilyophis sp. 1 JC-2022. The sequence goes on from CM040406.1 coordinate 58,055,476, forward strand.
GTCCAGCAACCAGATAAACCCACCAATAGCCCGACCGTATGCAAATACAGCGGTGCAAATCGCTGCTCAATCAATACCGACATAAACAAGTGAAATCATACAATGCCATTCTACTATCAATATCTGCTATTAAATATGGAATTCGTGTGCAATCCTCCCGTGGATTTAAGCGTAGATATGTCCCTTTCAAGATTCCGTGGTCATTTATTGTCTTGGACAATCCGTTTGAAAAATACACAGCGCATTGGAACACTATTAGACAAACGAAACTATCTCTGCGTAACCCCCCCTCCCTGATAGCACTGCTGTGACGCTTGCAATTTTATTCTGGTTTGATCGACAATTGTTTTATCCAATAGAAGGCACGACAAGCTTCCCAAAAGTTATTTACATGTGTAATTGAAAGCTTGGATTAACTATTTAAGGGCGAGCGTAACTGCAATACTTGTTATATCACGACAACTTTACGCGGGCATGCGCAGATGACGCATTTGGTTTGACGCGTTTGGTATGACGCAGTTGGTCTTACGCAATAAAACGGCGCGCAACTTTGAAGAGACTTTTTAGTACTTTTCCCCCGAAGTCGGTCAGAAGAGGACAACAACAGAGATTCTTCTAATCCCTGTAGCATAGATTCTGTGGAAGAGGTGCCTATCAATATGGGGAAGATATCCTCCTCGACATGTAAGTATTACTGCTTGTAATATTTTGAGTATATACATTCGTTTTTCCACTGCGTGCTATATTTTTGTATTTGCATCGGTCGTAATAGACCACTGTTAGCCTGCTAATAATGCTGAACATATTTGCAAACACACTTTTTCAGACTCCACCTTGAATAACTACATGTATACGGCAAATTATATAGTACGTTCTTTCCGTTTATTTGTTATTTTCTATTTGGTTTAGCTATCTCATAGCTTAGAATGTATAGCTGACTGTATTCGGTTGATGACTAGCGATAGCTTCTACGTTGTGAGAAAGTAGCGCTTTCGTGACTTAGCTTCGTAGATTGTGTCTATGACCTTCAATATGCACTTATTGTACGTCGCTTTGGATAAACGCGTCTGCCAAATAACTGTAATGTATTGATACTATTGTGTTCGTGACGTTCCCGTAGTGGCTCGTGGTGGCCTGCTTTGTTAGAATTCATAGCATTCACAATGAAATTGCGTATTTTAGCGCTGTTCTGTTTGGTTGCTCAGTCATAAGTTATAAACTCCTCAAAAAAAGTTTGGAAACGTTATTTCGGTCGATTATTCCTCCCCTTTAATAATACCAATTGGTATTGTATTTTATATCGTTGGAAAGCCTGATTAGTCACCTTTACAACGAGGTACAACTTGTAAGGATCGTGCATTCGTGGAATGAGCAACACAGCTAACCGTGTGGGTAGCGGCCCAACAAAATGTGCCTAAATCCCCTGAAATATTCTTCTGTTGGTATTCACTCTCGTTTTGAGTTGCTTGGTGGACTGGATGATTGCACTCTCCCACAGTAATAAGGAAAAAACAACACATATTGGCCATTTTTACACTTTATTCATTTTACACTGTCAGGGACCTCAGTAGCGTGTGGAAGATCCATACGCAGCCACAACAGCTTGGCACCTCCTCCTCATGCTGGTCACCAGCCTGGTCACACACTGCTGTGGGATGGCATCCCATTCCATCCCACTGGCATACACCTGCCAGCACTTGAAGCTCAAAACGAGAGTGAATACCAACAGAAGAATATTGCAGGGCATTTAGGCACATTTGTTTGGGCCGCTACCCACACGGTTAGCTGTGTTGCTCATTCCACGAATGCATGATCCTTACAAGTTGTACCTCGTTGTAAAGGTGACTAATCAGGCTTTCCAACGATATAAAATACAATACCAATTGGTATTATTAAAGGGGAGGAATAATCGACCGAAATAACGTTTCCAAACTTTTTTTGAGGAGTTTATTTTATGCCTCGATTTGCCGTGAAGCTAGAACATTGGTAGTGTTTTCCGATATTATTGTATTGTATTGTAATTTCTTTGTGCATAATGTACTCTATGGGGTATTAGTATATCCATGGGTGATGCTTTTCACTTAGGGAATGGAAAATATGTATTCAAATGTACTGTGTCCAGATGTGTGCAAGATGAATGTAAAATAAATAAATAAAATAAATAAGCAACAGTTGTGAAACACACTACAGAGTAATGCCATCCTAGAGCACGCAACAAAATATAACATAATGTAGCATACAGAAGAAAGTGTTTACTGAAGTACAAGAGTGAATGATTTCATATTTAGCTGTGTGTACCACAGTGTTATAATGCTTCTGCATTATGTAATTTGTTCCTATAACATGCTTGACCCTCCACCTCTGCCACTCCAGCAGTGCCCTCTACTGTTCAGAGTGAAGCCACTGCAGGACCAGATCCTTCCAGCATACTGAAGACCGTGCCATTGATGAGTGCATGTTGCCCACGAAGGCACCGCACAGGATGAAGCAGTATATGAAGGATAATGGTGAAAAAATGGCACACTTGGCATCAAACACTGAACTGAAACTGTGCAATATCAATGTTTTCATCCATTAAGTGATCGTAAGGTAAAATGTATATGCTTTATAAAGGACAAAAGGCTTTGTAATAATTTCTCGGAGAGGTTTTGGGTAGGTTATTGGACACCTAGATATCCACCCCCCTGTACTGATCCAAAATAATTCCCACATGAAAATGATAAAAAGGTGAGTTAAATGAGTCAAAACGGTTGATTTGCACTGAAATGTATGATTAGTTTAAGATTTACAGCTATTCACATTTTAGCCAATTTGGATAGGTTTGGAGACCCTGGGTACATCAGGCTACACTGCTTACATTTCGTGTCATAGATCTTTAGTAGTTCTGTATATCACCCTGCGATTATTGAATGCTTGTGGACAAGGAGTTTATGATCCAGGAAATGTGTAGTTTTACCTGTTTCACTTATGTACCTCTCAGTATTTTGAAGAAATATATATTTTGTAGCATTTTTAGCAAAGTTTTGCTTGCATTTCCGGCACTTTATTTTGACCTTAAATTATGAAAATAAACAAATCTAAGTTTGTACAAAAAATGGTACACCGGTTTTGTTTCATTTAAGCCATTTACCAAGTTTATGTGATGCTCACACCTGGAGTTATAAAGCCTTAAACAGAGTACCCCCATGATTTACCAAATATGCCATCTGCACTAAGGGGTTAAATGGCGTTTCTATGGTAATGGTGTGTGAGCTGGGTTCTCATCTGTTTGAATGGTGTTTCTATGGTAACGGAGTGTGAACTGGGTTCTCACCTGTTTGAATAATGTTTCTATGGTCACGGAGTGTGAGCTGGGTTCTCATCTGTTTGAACGGTGTTTCTATGGTAACGGAGTGTGAACTGGGTTCTCACCTGTTTCAATGGTGTTTCTATGGTAACGGAGTGTGAGCTGGGTTCTCAGCTGTTTCAATGGTGTTTCTATGGTAACAGTGTGAGCTGGGTTCTTACCTGTTTGAATGGTGTTTCTATGGTAACGGAGTGTGAGCTGGGTTCTCACCTGTTTGAATGGTGTTTCTATGGTAATGGTGTGTGAGCTGGGTTCTCACCTGTTTGAATGGTGTTTCTATGGTAACGGGGTGAGAGCTGGGTTCTCACCTGTTTGAATGGTGTTTCTATGGTAACGGGGTGAGAGCTGGGTTCTCACCTGTTTGAATGGTGTTTCTATGGTAACGGGGTGAGAGCTGGGTTCTCACCTGTTTGAATGGTGTTTCTATGGTAACGGGGTGAGAGCTGGGTTCTCACCTGTTTGAATGGTGTTTCTATGGTAACGGGGTGAGAGCTGGGTTCTCACCTGTTTGAATGGTGTTTCTATGGTAACGGTGTGTGAGCTGGGTTCTCACCTGTTTGAATGGTGTTTCTATGGTAACGGGGTGAGAGCTGGGTTCTCACCTGTTTGAATGGTGTTTCTATGGTAACGGGGTGAGAGCTGGGTTCTCACCTGTTTGAATGGTGTTTCTATGGTAACGGGGTGAGAGCTGGGTTCTCACCTGTTTGAATGGTGTTTCTATGGTAACGGGGTGTGAGCTGGGTTCTCACCTGTTTGAAAGCTCTGGCAGGCGCAGCCTGTGTTCCCGTCTCCTCCAGGTATTTCTCCCACGAAAAGCTCTTGGGCTGCTTGTATTCTGAGAGAAACAAACTGTTACATACGACCCTTAAATACACACACACACACATACACACATATACAGTTGAAGTCAGAAGTTAATGGTTAATGAAGTCTCAGCTTATTGGTTAATGGTTTAAACGGTCACGCTCAGATCACTGCGCCACATCCACAGCGACCAGCAACCAGCCAAATTAATGACCATTCAGAAAGTAACTTAAAGATTTAATTCCATCTTCTACTGGGTCTTTTGCCATTTATTAAGGGTGTGACAGAAATTTTTGGTGCCGCTGACCATAATCGAACAGTATCACTAAAGTTTGAAATAACGTTAAAATCTATTTAATGGATTAGTGCTATAGGCGTGTGCTAGCTACATCATATGACCTCAGAGAATTGAGATCAATAAAGGCTAACAACACAGCAACACTTACTTCTTATAAGTTTGATCACTACTGCAGTGAAGTTAAAAGTCAACTCCGTTTGCTGTGAGAAATGTATTGTCGGGTTCACGTGCGCACACTGCTCTAACGCTCCATTTTGCCCTCCCTACTTTTCTGTGCGGACACTGCTGCATGTACATTCACACAAAACGCTCACACATTGACACAAACACTAACACTAACACAAAACGCTCACACGTGGACACAAACTAACACAAAACGCTCACACGTGGACACAAACACACACACTAACACAAAACGCTCACACGTGGACACAAACACACACACTAACACAAAACGCTCACACGTGGACACAAACACTAACACAAAACGCTCACACGTGGACACCAACACAAACACTAATACAAAACGCTCACACGTGGACACAAACACAAACACTAACACAAAACGCTCACACGTGGACACAAACACAAACACATTCACACAAAACGCTCACACGTGGACACACACACTAACACAAAACGCTCACATGTGGACACAAACACACACACTAACACAAAACGCTCACACGTGGACACACACACTAACACAAAACGCTCACACGTGGACACAAACACAAACACTAACACAAAACGCTCACATGTGGACACAAACACACACACTAACACAAAACGCTCACACGTGGACACAAACACAAACACTAACACAAAACGCTCACACGTGGACACAAACACACACACTAACAAAATACACTCACATGTGGACACAAACACTAACACATGCGCTCAGACATACTCAAACGTGCAGAAAGTCAAACACTCACACACACACAAGAAAATGGAGGGTTTGATAATGCTACTCACCAGCTGGCGTTGTGAGGGTTAATTCTGCCTCTTCACAAAATCCTACTGGGTGAATATAAGGGCTGCTGGCATCACACCTTTCATCCAAACACAAAAGTGCATTAAGAGTAATCGAGTGTGTAAACTCTCACCAGTAATCACACGACTCACCTGAGTGTGTAAACTCTCACCAGTAATCACACGACTCACCTGAGTGTGTAAACTCTCACCAGTAATCACACGACTCACCTGAGTGTGTAAACTCTCACCAGTAATCACACGACTCACCTGAGCTGTTGCGTGTGTGTAAACCCACCAGTTATCGTACGAGTAAACAGTGTAAACTCACCTGTAATCGTACGCGTCGTCTGAGCAGTTGAGTGTGTGTAAACGATCAGTGTACTTTTTGGCCAATTGTTTCCCGTTTCAGAAACAGAAATTTCAAAAACAAGAAACTAATGGTTATTCTATATTCATTTTAAAAACAGAAATTGAAAACCGAGAATCAAATGGTTATTCATTTTGCTGACTGATTTTAAACATAACATTACAGGAAATTAAAATTGGTCTCGATTTTATGGCGCCATGTTCCGATTTCTGTTTTCTGAAGGGAAAAGGATCCAGCCAGCGCACAGAACTGTGGTCCAGCGGCTACGGAGCATAGCCAGAGATTTTCTGGGAGACGCATCTTTTGCATAGACATGTAGGCTATATTATTATTATTAGGCTATGCAACTAATTTGCTAGCTACAGCTAATATAAGGTATCCGTTAAACATCACACAACAAACAGACGCACAACCAGAGGTGTAAAATCCAGGGGTCAGAAAGTAAAATCCTGCCGTGTGTTTCTTCCAACCACGAACTCAGCCAGCTGATTTCACCAATCAGTTCTACCTCCTGGCTAAAGAATTGTGCTAATTAGCAAATCCAGGTGATTGGAACAAAATACTGGGGCGGAGTTTACATCTCTGCACACAACAGAACACCGATTTATTTTTTATTATTAAACAATTGTACACAGGTATGGAGCAGTCGATTTCACACAGGCTAGATTTAACCCACAGCTTGGCTGATTGCTCTGAGACGCTGAGCCTGTAGTGTCGTAAATGAATGCCAACTGCAACATCCCGTACTGTCACTCATCTCACAAAACAGTTTTGTTTCGTAACTTAGTAGCTACACACTTTATAGATCGCTCCAAAATGAATATGTGATGAAAAACATGATGACGATGAGCGGCCTTAAGGCAGTCAATTTATTATGTCGACAAAACAATGTTGCGACAAATTAAGTATTTCTCCTGTAGGCCATCTCAGTGGCATAATGTTCTAATGCACTCATAATGACTGTGTAGTGCACTCATAATGACTGTGTAGTGCACTCATAATGACTGTGTAGTGCACTCATAATGACTGTGTAGTGCACTCATAATGACTGTGTAGTTTGCGAAAATGTTTTATGGGAATGTGGAAGCTACCGAAAACTGGCGGGAAAAGGTCAGAATTGAGCTTGAAAAATGTAACATAATTTTTGGAAATCGAGACCAATTTCAATTTATGTAATTGTATGTTTAAAATCAGTCAGCAAAATTATTTGATTCTCATTTTTCAATTTCCGTTTTGAAAATTTATATCGAATAACCATTTGTTTCTTGTTTTTTAATTTATATTTCTGAAACAGAAAATTATTGGCCAAAAAGTACACTGATCGTAAACTCACCAGTAATTGTATGAGTCGTTTGAGCGGTTGAGTGTGTGTAAACTCACCAGTAATCGTATGAGCGGTTGAGTGTGTGTAAACTCACCAGTAATCGTATGAGCGGTTGAGTGTGTGTAAACTCACCAGTAATCGTATGAGCGGTTGAGTGTGTGTAAACTCACCAGTAATCGTATAACTTGTTTGAGCGGTTGAGTGTGTGTAAACTCACCAGTAATCGTATGAGTCGTTTGAGCGGTTGAGTGTGTTTAAACTCACCAGTAATCGTATGAGTCGTTTGAGCGGTTGAGTGTGTGTAAACTCACCAGTAATCATATGAGTCGTTTGAGCAGTTGAGTGTGTGTAAACTCACCAGTAATCGTATGAGTCGTTTGAGCGGTTGAGTGTGTGTAAACTCACCAGTAATTGTATGAGTCGTTTGAGTTTGTGTAAACTCACCAGTAATCGTATGAGCGGTTGAGTGTGTGTAAAACTCACCAGTAATCGTATAACTTGTTTGAGCGGTTGAGTGTGTGTAAACTCACCAGTAATCGTATGAGTCGTTTGAGCGGTTGAGTGTGTGTAAACTCACCAGTAATCTAAACATCGAACAAAAAGTTCGGAAATTTGTGTTTGGTAGATTATTTCTCTGTTGTAACAATGCTTCTTGGCAATACATTTTATACCGTTGGAAAGCCTGTTTATTTCCCTTTTAAATGGTGCCCCATTTGTAAGGAACATGCATTTGTGGGATGAGCAGCACAGCTGAGTATGTGGGTTGCGCCCATGTAAAATTAGCCAAATCTTCTCTGCCAATGCCAAACAGCTTATTCTGCTGTTGCTAGTAACTCTTGTTTGGTGTTGTTTGGTGGATTGGATGATTGAAGTCTATCAGTAACAAGGAAGAAACAAGACATATTGGCAATTTTACAATTTATTAATTTAACAGTCAGGAGCATCAGTAGCGTGTGGAAGAACCATACACAGCCACGACAGCCTGGCACCTCCTCCTCATGCTGGTCACCAGCGTGGTCACACACTGCTGTGGGATGGCATTCCACTCCTCAACCAGGATTTGTCGCAAGTCAGCCAACGTGGTTGTGTTGGTCAATCTAGCACGAACAGCACGCCCAAGCTGATCCCACAAGTGTTCAATTGGGTTGAGGTCAGGACTGTTGGCAGGCCATTCCATTCTCTCTAATCCCAAATTCTGGAGGTAGTCTCTGATAAACCCCGCTCTGTGGGGGCGAGCGTTGTCATCTTGGAGGATGGAGTTCGGTCCCAGACAGGAGATATGGGACTGCCACTGGTTGCAGAATCTCATCTCGATATCTCTCTGCATTGAGATTGCCTCCAATGATGACAAGCCTCGTTTTTCCAGTGATGGAGATGCCGCCCCACACCATCACACTGCCTCCACCAAAAGGTGTTACTCTATCGGTGCAGCAATCAGCATAGCGTTCTCCCCGTCTTCTCCACACTTTGACCCTACGGTCCAACTTCCGTAGGCAGAATCTGGACTCATCGCTGAACATAACGTTCCTCCACATGTTCAGGTTCCAGTGCAGGTGGCATTGGCAGAGAAGATTTGGCAAATTTTCCATGGGCGCAACCCACATACTCAGCTGTGCTGCTCATCCCTCAAATGCATGTTCCTTTCAAATGGGGCACCATTTAAAAGGGAAATAAACAGGCTTTCCAACGGTATAAAATGTATTGCCAAGAAGCATTGTTACAACAGAGAAACAATCTACCAAACACAAATTTCCGAACTTTTTGTTCGATGTTTATATGAGTCGTTTGAGCGGTTGAGTGTGTGTAAACTCACCAGTAATCGTATGAATCGTCCCAGTTGTCGAAGTGGATGAGCAAACGGCTGTCCACAGCAGCGGCGATGGACGCCACACAGATGAGGGACGGGTTCTTTCTGTCAACCGCCTCCAACTTCATCCCCACGCGAAACCCAGAGGGCGTCACCGACTGAGACAGGGACCATTTACACACTTACACACCGCTCATTTACACACTAACACACCGCTCATTTACACACTAACACACCGCTCATTTACACACTAACACACCGCTCATTTACACACTAACACACCGCTCATTTACACACTAACACACCGCTCATTTACACACTTACACACCGCTCATTTACACACTAACACACCGCTCATTTACACACTTACACACCGCTGATTTACACACTAACACACCGCTCATTTACACACTAACACACCGCTCATTTACACACTAACACACCGCTCATTTACACACTAACACACCGCTCATTTACACACTAACACACCGCTCATTTACACACTAACACACCGCTCATTTACACACTAACACACCGCTCATTTACACACTTACACACCGCTCATTTACACACTAACACACCGCTCATTTACACACTAACACACCGCTCATTTACACACTAACACACCGCTCATTTACACACTAACACACCGCTCATTTACACACTAACACACCACTCATTTACACACTTACACACCGCTCATTTACACACTAACACACCGCTCATTTACACACCGCTCATTTACACACTAACACACCGCTCATTTACACACTAACACACCGCTCATTTACACACTTACACACCGCTCATTTACACACTAACACACCGCTCATTTACACACTAACACACCACTCATTTACACACTAACACACCGCTCATTTACACACTTACACACCGCTCATTTACACACTAACACACCGCTCATTTACACACTTACACACCGCTCATTTACACACTAACACACCGCTCATTTACACACCGCTCATTTACACACTAACACACCGCTCATTTACACATTAACACACCGCTCATTTGCACACTAACAGACCGCTCATTTACACACTAACACACCGCTCATTTACACACTTACACACCGCTCATTTACACACTAACACACCGCTCATTTACACACTAACACACCGCTCATTTACACACTAACACACCGCTCATTTACACACTAACACACCGCTCATTTACACACTAACACACCACTCATTTACACACTTACACACCGCTCATTTACACACTAACACACCGCTCATTTACACACTTACACACCGCTCATTTACACACTAACACACCGCTCATTTACACACTAACACACCGCTCATTTACACACTTACACACCGCTCATTTACACACTAACACACCGCTCATTTACACACTAGCACACCGCTCATTTACACACTTACATATCGCTCATTTACACACTTACACACCACTCATTTACACACCACCCATTTATGCACTGCTCATTTACACTCTTACACACCGCTCATTTACACACTAACACACCGCTCATTTACACACTTACACACCGCTCATTTACACACTAACACACCGCTCATTTACACACTAACACACCGCTCATTTACACACTTACACACCGCTCATTTACACACTAACACACCGCTCATTTACACACTAACACACCGCTCATTTACACACTAACACACCGCTCATTTACACACTAACACACCGCTCATTTACACACACACCGCCCATTTACACACTAACACACCGCTCATTTACACACCGCTCATTTACACACTAACACACCGCTCATTTACACACTTACATATCGCTCATTTACACACTTACACACCACTCATTTACACACCACCCATTTATGCACCGCTCATTTACACTCTTACACACCGCTCATTTACACACTTACACATTTACATACTAAAATACCCCCATGTACAGTTGAGGTCGGAAGTTTACATGGACATAGGTTGAAGTCATTCAAACTAATTTTTAACCACTCCACAGATTTCATGTTAGCAAACTATAGTGTTGGCAAGTCAGTTAGGACATCTACTTTGTGCATGACACAAGTCATTTTTCCAACAATTGTTTACAGACAGACAATGTCAGAGTCCATGTGAAACCCAGGAGACCACCTCATACAGCAGCTCCATCTCTCAGTCCAACTGACTGCACTGCAGGGGCCGATACAGAACCAAGCCTGCATTGGTGCCGTTATACAGAACCAAGCCTGCATTGGTGGTGTTATACAGAACAATGAGCCAGACTAGACTGTCTGGTTGGAACAAAAAGCAGCTCCGGCCCTCCTGGACTGGAGCCGTGCAGCCCTGCACTACAGGGAGTGTGTGTGTGTCTTACTGAGCCGTGCAGCTCTGCACTACAGGGAGTGTGTGTGTGTGTGTGTGTGTGTCTTACTGAGCCGTGCAGCCCTGCACTACAGGGAGTGTGTGTGTGTGTCTTACTGAGCCGTGCAGCCCTGCACTACAGGGAGTGTGTGTGTGTGTCTTACTGAGCCGTGCAGTCCTGCACTACAGGAAGTGTGTGTGTGTCTTACTGAGCCCTGCAGCCCTGCACTACAGGGAGTGTGTGTGTGTGTCTTACTGAGCCGTGCAGCCCTGCACTACAGGGAGTGTGTGTGTGTCTTACTGAGCCCTGCAGCCCTGCACTACAGGGAGTGTGTGTGTGTGTCTTACTGAGCCGTGCAGCCCTGCACTACAGGGAGTGTGTGTGTGTGTGTGGGTGTGTGTCTTACTGAGCCGTGCAGCTCTGCACTACAGGGAGTGTGTGTGTGTCTTACTGAGCCCTGCAGCCCTGCACTACAGGGAGTGTGTGTGTGTGTGTCTTACTGAGCCGTGCAGCTCTGCACTACAGGGAGTGTGTGTGTGTCTTACTGAGCCGTGCAGCCCTGCACTACAGGGAGTGTGTGTGTGTGTCTTACTGAGCCGTGCAGCCTTGCACTACAGGGAGTGTGTGTGTGTCTTACTGAGCCCTGCAGCCCTGCACTACAGGGAGTGTGTGTGTGTCTTACTGAGCCCTGCAGCCCTGCACTACAGGGAGTGTGTGTGTGTCTTACTGAGCCGTACAGCTCTGCACTACAGGGAGTGTGTGTGTGTGTCTTACTGAGCCCTGCAGCCCTGCACTACAGGGAGTGTGTGTGTGTCTTACTGAGCCGTGCAGCTCTGCACTACAGGGAGTGTGTGTGTGTCTTACTGAGCCCTGCAGCCCTGCACTACAGGGAGTGTGTGTGTGTCTTACTGAGCCGTACAGCTCTGCACTACAGGGAGTGTGTGTGTGTGTCTTACTGAGCCCTGCAGCCCTGCACTACAGGGAGTGTGTGTGTGTCTTACTGAGCCGTGCAGCTCTGCACTACAGGGAGTGTGTGTGTGTGTCTTACTGAGCCGTGCAGCTCTGCACTACAGGGTGTGTGTGTGTGTCTTACTGAGCCGTGCAGCTCTGCACTACAGGGAGTGTGTGTGTGTGTCTTACTGAGCCGTGCAGCTCTGCACTACAGGGAGTGTGTGTGTGTGTCTTACTGAGCCGTGCAGCTCTGCACTACAGGGAGTGTGTGTGTGTCTTACTGAGCCGTGCAGCTCTGCACTACAGGGAGTGTGTGTGTGTCTTACTGAGCCGTACAGTCCTGCACTACAGGGAGTGTGTGTGTGTCTTACTGAGCCCTGCAGCCCTGCACTACAGGGAGTGTGTGTGTGTCTTACTGAGCCGTGCAGTCCTGCACTACAGGGAGTGTGTGTGTGTCTTACTGAGCCGTACAGCCCTGCACTACAGGGAGTGTGTGTGTGTCTTACTGAGCCGTGCAGCTCTGCACTACAGGGAGTGTGTGTGTGTCTTACTGAGCCGTGCAGTCCTGCACTACAGGGAGTGTATGAGTGTCTTATTGGCGGAGTGCTGAGTGATGGACAGTTCGGTGACAAACAGGAAGCCCCGCCTCTCACCGTGTTCAGGCTCTTGAAGAGATGTTTGGGGGCGATCTGGCCACGGCAGTTCTTCACATATGTGTTCCAGCTGAACTCACCATCCCGGCAGCCTGCACACATGAACACGCCACGATCGTGATGAAAATAGAATAGAATAACTTTTATTTTCCTTTTTTAAAATGTATTTAACCCTGATCAACAAACCCCCCCCTCCCCTCCCCTTGTACCCTTGGGCAGTAGCAGCTTGTGTCCAGTCTTCTCACACCACCCTGCTGGCTTCATGTCCCAGGAGTCTGCATTTACCCAGAAGTCATAGCACTCTGGATAGCCGTCGAAGTGCAGCCGTACTCTGTACCCCTGGATCTGAGAGGGGGAATGGCAGAGGTGATACTGTCATAATGTACAGCACACACCATAACCCTAACAGACCCACCAACTCCCACAGCCCCGCCCTGATGGGCCCAACCCTGTTTGGACCTGCCCTGACAGGCCCGGGACTCACCTCAGCCACACTCAGCACACAGAAGAGAGAGGGGTGGCAGGGATCAAGGCCCTCCAGCTTCATCCCCACCTTAAAGCTGTTCCTGCTCTGGGGAAAAGACTGGTGCTGCAACACACCAGCAGCTCTGTTAGCCTGCAAGTCCTCCACATCCCTCCATCCATCCATCCATCCATCTATCCATCCCTCCATCCATCCATCCCTCCCTCCCTCCCTCCCTCCCTCCATCCCTCCCTCCCTCCCTCCCTCCCTCCCTCCCTCCCTCCCTCCCTCCCTCCCTCCATCCATCCATCCATCCCTCCATCTCCACATCACTCCATCTGCACCCATTGTAAGTCTGTGTGATATTCCCAGGTATCTGATTGGCCAAAAGTGTGTGATCACTGATTGGCTGAGCCAGGGAAGGCGGACCTCTCTAAAGAGCTTGACAGGTGCGGCGATGGCGCGCTCTTCCTCCAGGTACGCTGACCAGCTCCATGCCTTCTTCTTGGGGGGTGGGGCCGTCACTGCAAGGACACAGGTCAAAGGTCAAAATGCAATGCAGAGTAATGTAATGTAATGCAGAGTAATGTAGAGGTAACTCACCCAGCCGGGCCAGTTTAGCTGCTCTCCGCCCTTTGCACACCTTTGCCTTTTCCTTCAGTAACAAATAGAATAAAACTTAATATTTTTCTTCTATAACAATAAAACTTTACCGACACTAAATGAATAAACAAAGCATATGCAAATGTCATTTAACACTTTTTAAGTACTTAATTACACTTGAATGCTCATTATAATTAGTTACCAATGCCCTCCGTTACAATTTAACTCTTCAGACATGAAAGCAGATTTTTCTGAACAGGTGCACAGTCTGTTTCACTTCTGTTAATTAAAATACATGTTTGTTTAACTTTGGAGAATACTTCTGTCACCTCTTCCTCCTCAATGTTTTCATCATCTTCGTCACCAGAGTCCATGTACAACTTCCTCTTCTTCCTCACACGTTTCCCCAACCTGTCGCCCTCCACAGCCGGGACGGGCGTCGTCCTGCCCCTCTCTCTCTGATCCCCTGGAGTGGACCTACCCAACCTGTCACCCTCCACAGCCGGGACGGGCGTCGTCCTGCCCCTCTCTCTCTGATCCCCTGGAGTGGACCTACCCAACCTGTCACCCTCCACAGCCGGGACGGGCGTCGTCCTGCCCCTCTCTCTCTGATCCCCTGGAGTGGACCTACAGACACACATCACCTTCCCATAAGATACACACCGTACCATAGTATATATAGCTTCCCATAAGATACACACCGTACCATAGTATATATAGCATCCCATAAGATACACACCGTACCACAGTATATATAGCTTCCCATAAGATACACACCGTACCATAGTATATATAGCTTCCCATAAGATACACACCGTACCATAGTATATATAGCTTCCCATAAGATACACACCGTACCATAGTATATATAGCTTCCCATAAGATACACACCGTACCATAGTATATATAGCTTCCCATAAAATACACACCGTACCATAGTATATATAGCTTCCCATAAGATACACACCGTACCATAGTATATATAGCTTCCCATAAGATACACACCGTACTAGGGGTGCAACGGATCACAAAACTCACGGTTCGGATCGTATCACGGTTTTGAGTCACGGATCGGATCATTTTTCGGATCAGCAAAAAAAAAAAAGGGAGACAAGTATATCTTTGCTTTCCATTTATTCTGTAAAACACTTAAAGCAAGGAACTTTTGCCCATGGTCTTAAATGAAAACAACATTCAAGATGTCCAATGTTTAAGTAAAATCTTAAAATATATAAAATATTCAATACTCAATTGTTAAATCAAAGTGCAGTATGAGGCATGATACCTTCTTCCTTTAAACATGGTAGTGAATGAAAAAATAGCCTGTGTAAACGTTGACGTTAATATTATACTTTAGGTGAGTCTGGCTTGGTTAACATTAGCCATAGCCTTGGATCAAGACGGTCAGGCTTGTACCAACAAGGCTAGTTAGCCATATATATAACGTTATAATTAATAATTAGAACAGTGGTGTTAACATCACTAGCCTTGCCTTATCCATATGAATAACAAAATTAAATACCCCGGGCTCCATTACATATTGTTTGACGAGGCGAAGCACAGACTGGAAAGTAACATAGCGTTAAGGAGACGCTCCTTCTAACGCTATGGACCAGAGCTAAATTGTAATCATAAAACTCCGTTTTTTTTAAAAATAGTCATGCACACATTTTTACAGTGCATACGGCAGGCCTTGTTGACGGATTTGGAAGAGATTTCGTAGCTCTGGTTCCAAAAATGAACGAGTATTTAATGTGTTAAATCCGTGAAAATTACATTACAGTGGGTGAGCTGGCTCTCAAATTACCAAACTGGCTCTCCCCCTGCGAAGAGGGGCGGGGCTTAGCGATAGGTCCAATGCGCTTCAGAATAAAACACAGCACGCATCTGTCTTTTCACTGCAACTCTGCATCGAGATTTAGGGAATTATTACTTTAAAAAGTACTAGCGGCAGTAAAACTGTAATTCACTATGATGGTTAAATTTTGCAATTAATCCGCGGTTCACATGCGTGCCGAACCGTGGGGGGCGATCCGTACGGATCACGGATCAACTACGATCCGTTGCACCACTACACCGTACCATAGTATATATAGCTTCCCATAAGATACACACCGTACCATAGTATATATAGCTTCCCATAAGATACACACCGTACCATAGTATATATAGCTTCCCATAAGATACACATCGTACCATAGTATATATAGCTTCCCATAAGATACACACCGTACCATAGTATATATAGCTTCCCATAAGATACACACCGTACCATAGTATATATAGCTTCCCATAAGATACACACCGTACCATAGTATATATAGCTTCCCATAAGATACACACCGTACCATAGTATATATAGCTTCCCATAAGATACACACCGTACCATAGTATATATAGCTTCCCATAAGATACACACCGTACCATAGTATATATAGCTTCCCATAAGATACACACCGTACCATAGTATATATAGCTTCCCATAAGATACACACCGTACCATAGTATATATAGCTTCCCATAAGATACACACCGTACCATAGTATATATAGCTTCCCATAAGATACACACCGTACCATAGTATATATAGCTTCCCATAAGATACACACCGTACCATAGTATATATAGCTTCCCATAAGATACACACCGTACCATAGTATATATAGCTTCCCATAAGATACACACCGTACCATAGTATATATAGCTTCCCATAAGATACACACCGTACCATAGTATATATAGCTTCCCATAAGATACACACCGTACCATAGTATATATAGCTTCCCATAAGATACACACCGTACCATAGTATATATAGCTTCCCATAAGATACACACCGTACCATAGTATATATAGCTTCCCATAAGATACACACCGTACCATAGTATATATAGCTTCCCATAAGATACACACCGTACCATAGTATATATAGCTTCCCATAAGATACACACCGTACCATAGTATATATAGCTTCCCATAAGATACACACCGTACCATAGTATATATAGCTTCCCATAAGATACACACCGTACCATAGTATATATAGCTTCCCATAAGATACACACCGTACCATAGTATATATAGCTTCCCATAAGATACACACCGTATCATAGTATATACAGTGGCTACAGAAAGTATTCATACCCCATTGATTATTTCTCATTTTGCTGTGTTGCAAAGTCAAATTAAACAAAAAAAATGTTTCTACTCCTGTAGAGGGAATTCTCTATAATGTGCAAATTAAATAAAGTATTTAAATATCTTCAAGATTATATTAAAAATAAAAAACTGAAATATCACATTTACATAAGTATTCACACCCATTGTTTTAACTTATATCTTATTTTCAGGTACTCTAAAAAGCGATACTATAACCTCTCTGCATTTGAATGGATCTCTATGGGAATTGTGGGGTGGGACTAGATTAAGCTGTAAATTACACTGGAACAGTATGGAACACATGGTTGGCTAAATGGCTCTAAGTCATCAAGGGTCTGAGGTATCAAAGGAGCCTCAAACCATCACTCTGCTGCTAGATATGCAGTAGATATGGATGGATCACCTGAAGGGTTTCTTCTCCTGAGTCATTTTCCCATAGAGTTCAATAGGCGAATGAGTCAGGAGAAACAACCCTTAAAGTGATCCATCCATATCCATTACTCTACCGTACAATGTACATCCTACCATAGAATATACACCTGATCATATTATAGAGTGGGTGAGAAGGGGAGAGAGAGAGATGGAAAAGTAGAAAGAGGGGATGGAAAGAGGTGTACCTCCCACTGATGGGCTGCACACAGCCAGCACTGCAGAACTTTCCGTGGAGGAATGAGTCCTGGGATCCTGAGTCCCCACAAGATCCACAGGTCACCACCTCCACACTGGGGGCCTCCTCTAGGGGACCAGAGCACACCACCTCCACGCTGGGGGCCTCCTCTACGGGACCAGAGCACACCACCTCCACGCTGGGGGCCTCCTCTACAGGACCAGAGCACACCACCTCCACACTGGGAGCCTCTTCTAGGGGACCAGCGGACACCACCTCCACACTGGGAGCTTCTTCTAGGGGACCAGAGGACACCACTTCCACACTGGGAGCCTCTTCTAGGGGACCAGAGGACACCACCTCCACACTGGGAGCCTCTTCTAGGGGACCAGCGGACACCACCTCCACACTGGGAGCCTCTTCTAGGGGACCAGCGGACACCACCTCCACACTGGGAGCCTCTTCTCGGGGACCAGAGCACAGAGGAACCAACACTGGGCTCACAGGACCATCTGCAAGAGCCAAATTCACAAACAACCATTAAACAACTACCACATACAAACACAACCATTACACAACTGCCACATTCAAACACAACCGTTCGTCATGGTCACTGTCATCCTCAACGAACCTGTTGGGTGGTTTTGTAACTCTTGAAAATCTCCTTGACATTTGTTTCCTCAGAAATATTCCCTCAAACTCACAAAATTAGCTAAAAATGCCAGCTTGTAATGTCTCTTCTGCTCTCCTCTCTTTTGATTTGCGCTGTGTGAGTAACCGGAGCCTGTGTGCATCGTGTTGCCAAGTTTACCGTAATAACCGGTATATGGTATACGGCAGCTTCTCTGCTTTCAGGAACCGTCGGAATTTTTTCAATAGCGCAAACGGTTTAGGAATTACGGTAATGAGAACAACGCTTGTAAAATTCTGTCGGCGCCAACATGGCCGGGGGAAAAAGGGTTAACCCAAACGCTTACACACATCCCTTAACCCAAACGCTCACACACATCCCTTAACCCAAACGCTTACACACATCCCTTAACCCAAACACTCACACACATCCCTTAACCCAAATGCTCACACACATCCCTTAACCCAAACGCTCACACACATCCATTAACCCAAACGCTCACACACATCCCTTAACCCAAACGCTCACACACATCCCTTAAGCCAAACACTCACACACATCCTTCACACAAATCCCTTAACCCAAACACTCACACACATCCCTTAACCCAAACGCTCACACACATCCCTTAACCCAAACGCTCACACACATCCCTTAACCCAAACGCTCACACACATCCCTTAACCCACTCACACACATCCCTTAACCCAAATGCTCACACACATCCCTTAAGCCACTCACACACATCCTTCACACAAATCCCTTAACCCAAACACTCACACACATCCCTTAACCCAAACACTCACACACATCCCTTAACCCAAACGCTCACACACATCCCTCACACACATCCCATAACCCAAACGCTCACACACATCCCTCACACACGCCTCAGAGCCTCCTACTGTACCAAACACTTTGACGTGCACGTTGGACCCCACCCCCACTCTACCTTCAGGCTCAGAGGCTTGTGATAGGTCAGGATCCAGGGGTTCAGGGGGAGGGGTGGGCTGCTTGGCTCCTGTCTCCACCTCTGTGACCATCTCCAGAGTCCCAAACTCAGTCATACGGAACTACAGCCAAGAGGAAACGTTACAAAAACATTACAGTCCCTTAGATACACAGTCACGTCCCCACACACACGCGCGCACACACACACGCACTACTGCCAAGAGGAAACATTACAAAAACATTACAGTCCCTTAGATACACAGTCACGTCCCCACACACACGCGCGCACACACACACGCACTACTGCCAAGAGGAAACATTACAAAAACATTACAGTCCCTTAGATACACAGTCACGTCCCCACACACACGCGCGCACACACACACGCGCGCACACACACACGCACTACTGCCAAGAGGAAACATTACAAAAACATTACAGTCCCTTAGTCACGTCCCCATACACATGCACACACGCACACGCACACGCATGCACACTACAGCCAAGAGGAAACATTACAAAAACATTACAGTCCCTTAGTTACATAGTCACCTCCTTGCACATGGCAAGGAGTATAAGGGTTGAAGAACTGGGTTTGTAGCCGAAAGGTTGCAGGTTCGATTCCCAGGTAGGACACTGCCGTTGTACCCATGAGCAAGGTACTTCACCTGCACTGCTTCAGTATATATCCAGCTGTATAAAGGTACTTAACCTGAATCACTTCAGTGTATATCCAGCTGTATAAAGGTACTTAACCTGCATTGCTTCAGTATATATAAAGCTGTATAAAGGTACTTAACCTGCACTGCTTCAGTAAATATCCAGCTGTATAAAGGTACTTAACCTGAATCACTTCAGTGTATATCCTGCTGGTAAATCCCTGTAATGTAATATAATGTACACACGCGTACGCACACACGCACGCACGCACGCACGCACGCACACACATACACAAACTCAGGTCACAGTTACTGAGAGGCGCTCATAGTGCATATTTTAAGCAAATATATAATTAGGTTTGAGAATGAGGAAAATGTTTTATTTTTTTATGCATGTTAGAATTCTACTCTTAAAGTGTTAGATCCACACCCTGATGTCACTTCCAGGGAGAGTTGCAATCCCATCCTTCCAGTCCAGAGCACCCATCATGTCAAAGTCTCCCCCAGAGAACGGGGCATCAGTGGGGGGGGTGTCAGCCATCTTGCCCTGCACTCCTTATCACCTGCAGGAGGAGAGGAGGGCACCCCCGCCGTTAGTGACGAGCCAGGCTGCACGGTCGCGTTTAAATACAGGCTAAATGCGTAACGTCACTAATGTACTGCACCTGCACATCAATCTTCAGCTCGTGCCAGCCGTAAACAATGTTCGGAGGTACCGTACCTATTAAAAAAGCTTAATAGCTTATAGCTTAATTAAATGTATAACGCCCAGGCAAACACAAAACAGGCAACGTTCAATATCGCAATAGAGATAACCACATAATCTCCAGCCTTTCCGATAGGGTTTCACGCATAATTACAGGAACTAGCCAAGAATATCATTTAGAACGTAACGATTGCAACATGAAATAGGCGCTACGTCTTCACATTGTGGAAAAACGAGTAAACACGCCAGACAGCTCACTTCCAAACAGAACTGCACATCTGTCACCTTCAGCTCGCTGTCGATGTCAGGGAATAGTGTGAACCTTAACAAAACGTTAAAACTTTACAAACTAACGCTGGCTACCTGACACGGAGTTAACTAGCTACTGTCGTTTGGTGAAAAGTACAGAGGGCACTTGTGCTTACAGAGCGGAAAGAAAATAAATAAATAAACTCAACCTACGAACTACAAAGTAATTTGACAGCATAATAACCAAAACTCGTCAAGAAAACCAATAATCGAATTCACCGTTCGGTGTGTGGATGCCGATTAATATGCTTACAACCAATTTCTTACGGCATTGCTGCCGAACATTCTTCTAGTTAGAAAATACCTGCGAAAAGTTTGAAGGAACAACCAGACCTGACATTCCCATCACCTCCGCTAGAGGGCGACTACACTGCGAGTTACTGCATGCGGTTTCAATAAGGAACAAAAACATGCAATATTTACTATTTAAGCACAACACAATCCTAAATAAACCCCAAAACAGCCACGAATGTGTTACCCAATGAATACGTTTACGAGTACAAGTCACAAACTACCAGACAAACACAAATTAGAAGGACAAGTGCCGCTTTCACTTGTTTTCACAATATTTAATGTTTTCGGTTGTTTGGTTGCTAATAAACAGTTGAGTACGGGAGACAATTTAACAATGCATTATTTAAGGTTGTTCGTGTAGTGTAACTTCAAACTTAAAATTTATATTTTAATGATAACATTACCGTTTCGTTCTTGGCCTTACGATAACTTAAAATTATGGTTACCTTGTTTCGTGACACATTGGACACGTAATAGGACTGACAAACAGAACGAGACGCATCAGATGTGTTTGTTTGCGTTTTCAAGTTTTTTTCCAGAATTTATTCCTATCATAAATAAGTGTAATGTACAAGCGCCCATTATTAGCCTTCGCCCGATACAAAATGGCGGAGGAAAGGAAGAGGCCCCCAACACGTTAAAACTATGTAAATAATAACAGTGATTAATTTAAATAAACAAAGTATGGCTATCATTTGACACAATAACCCAAAAGTTAACTATGCGATCTCGTAATTCCGTGTGTTTTTTTCGCCATTAGTTTCTTCCTTACTTTACCTTGTCACGGAATGTATGCCTGGTAGCTCAAATGCTAAGTTGCTTGCTTGCTTGCTAGCTACAGTTCAAATGACTAGCTAGCGCTAGCTTACTGGCTACCGAGCAATCATAGCTACCTAGCTAGAAGTAATCATAATCCATACAAGATAAAGTTTTCACTTTTTTGCGAAACAGGCAAATATTTTCAAGTGCAACGCAAATAACAGAAATCACTAATTTAACATACATCGTTATTACGCGTTATTATGAGTAACGTTAGCTAGCTGCACATATAGAATTGCTTTGCTTTTAATTTCTTCTAGATGCAAACTTGCCTTTGTAATTTAAATAATTTAGTGTTTTATGTCACAGCGAGAATAACTAAAGTCGGTGCAAATTGTAAAACAAAAGCTGTCCTGTTGACAGCTGCGGTTGTTCGCGTCATTAACTGTATTATGAAGAAGATACTATTTGAAATGTATGGAACTCACCTCGTTTCTCTTTAGCGAACTCTTATTTGGAGCTGATGTGCGTTTATCGCGCATGCGCTGGATGTATGTTCTCCTGCAACTTCAGTTCAGGACAAACTTCAGCACAACTACTGAGCAACACAAGCGCTTTACCCCGAATGCTCATCTGCGAGTCAAGGGAAATGGTTAAACTGTTGGCAAGTTCGAGTACTTAAACTTATGTACTGAAATGAACAATGTTTTCATTTAAGAAATAATGGACCCGATACGTACTTCACTGGTGACGCAGAGATTTTTTTCCTCTAAAAAGACGCGTCCCTGCAGCCGGCGCGCGCAATTCTCATTGTATCAGTTACGGATAAACCGCAATGTGGTAAAACGAGAGAACAGCTCTCACAGCGAAACACCAAATACTCAAGTTATACAACACGTCAAGCTGGCGACTAAACACAAAATATAGCTGTTCTAGGAATACCTTACTGGAAGGCTATCGTTATCTTTGTAGAGAAAGCAACAAGCTAGGCTAATTGAAGGCACTAGACTGAATTACACTGAAGGTAGCCTGCATGACTGTTAAAACACGTGTAATTCACTTTATGTGTAGCCCAATACATTATACTCTCCAGAACCCATTTTACTATATGATCTACCTGATGGTCTGATTTGTATGCTTGCTATGTAGCCTATCCCAACGGCTATTGGCAACATTGTACTGTTATCCTGCTGTGCATGAGCGTATTGATTATCCCCAAAACATTTAAAGCACAGTCTGCGTGCTGGTTACACTGGAGTGTTGACACCAGTTTGACACGGCGCTCGTGCCAAAACCATAGATCTGACGCACGTCGCTTGTTTTTAACGTGAGCAACATCTAGTGATGGCGCCGATATATGGATTCATATATTTTGTCGCACAGTAATTTATGCGGTCATATGTCTGCATAACCCGAAAAGCATCCATTATGAAAATAATGAATAAACGTCACACCCACGACAAATTAGCCTGCATCCAGTTAATGGAGATGATTACATATTTATCCGCAGAGGCTCGTTACTCCAGTAAGAGAGCTCGGATGGTTACTTTAAAGTAGCACAGCAACTCGCATACAGTCGCAAGCAATGTCTGTTTCTTCATTAATCTGCGATTCTTTCAAACTAAATAAGGCTGTTATAGCGAACAAAAGACCATCTACGTCGTTGTAGCCAACTTCTATTTTTTAAGTTAATTGTTCTGGTTTCTCGACATAGTTAAAGCAAGAGGAAAGTATGGTCATATTGGAAATAGACAGGCAGTGCAGAGCTGCAACACTGACATCACAATAATGATCGCTACTGGTAGCATAATTAAAAACGTTACGTTGAAGATAAAAATAAAAATCTATTTTACGTTAATAAATAAACCATCTCCCACAAAGTGAATGGTGCAACAGGTATGGAACTAATAAAACATTTCGGTATCAACTATATTACAAACGACAGTTTGCAAAGTCCGCTGTAAAAGACTGCGATAGACCTACATTGGATATTATATCTGATGTAGGCTACTATTATTAATATTTTAAAAATAATGTATTCTCTTAACATCCCCTCAAACTATTAACTTATTTCAACAAACTCCTCCGACAGCATGATACGATGTGAATGTAATAAATGTTGCATTGTGTTAAACAAGTTCTGCCAGACCAGTGATACACCAAAGTAACAAAGTTTTTATTAATAATCCGGAACAGAATATAAGAACATATAAGGAATGGGGATATTGAATGGAGAGGATTTCCAGTGAAACGGTTGGGGATCAGCAGACCTGCATATTTAACTGGACCCTGAGGGCCAAATGCAGCCTTTTGATATTGTAGAAGAAGAAAAAAGTACAGCCAGGATGGCTCTGCAGTGTCAGCATGCCTACCATAGTAAAAGATATTCATATTTTAAGATGACGTCTACTTTAAAATTCATCTCGTTCATACATTGTTTTATAAACAGTATGTGGAAAATGTTTGAAAAAAAATCCTTGAGAAAATAATGGCCCTTCTCAGTCAAACCAGAATTTCTGTCTGACTGCAACAGTCTTTCATTACATTCACATTTAGTCATTTAGGAGATGCACCAATCACAAGCCAGGAGATGCCCTTATCTTGAGTGCACTCATCCAATCACAAGCCAGGAGATGCCCTTATCCTGAGTGCACTCATCCAATCACAAGCCAGGAGATGCCCTTATCCTGAGTGCACTCATCCAATCACAAGCCAGGAGATGCCCTTATCCTGAGTGCACTCATCCAATCACAAGCCAGGAGATGCCCTTATCCTGAGTGCACTCATCCAATCACAAGCCAGGAGATGCCCTTATCCTGAGTGCACTCATCCAATCACAAGCCAGGAGATGCCCTTATCCTGAGTGCACTCATCAAATCACAAGCCAGCAACAGACAACCAAAACTCTGTAAGAAAACACTGTGGGTGTGCATTATCCTTTCCTCCACTACCACCTCCTCTCCTCCGTGCCCCGGAAACCGATCGTGATAATAATGATCTGATCTAATATTGCTGATTACACATGAATTACATATTAATAGTTACAAATGAATTAATGTCTCCACGCAAACCGCAATATCATGTACATTGTATAATGTATGTGCAACTATTTGTACTTGAAACGTACAGGCAGTTTTGCATACTTCCGGTTAGGAGACGAGTGGAGGAGACAAGTGGAGGAAAGGAGGTGAGGAGTGAAGAATATTGGGATGCAGTTTGTGTGCAGTTTGAGGTCACAGTGCTGGCAGACTGCTGCTGCCTCAGCTTCCATTGCCATGGACAGCACATAGCCCATTGGATGGGAGGTAACCTTGTACCTTTGTTGCTCGAAAAAGGTACTTATTAGTTCTCAAACAACATTATTGTACCATTCAGGGTACATTTTGGAAATTTGTTCCTAAAAGAACAAAAATGTACCTTCACTGTACCTTTATTTCTGAGAGTGCATATCAGTGAGTATTTGAGATACATACTAAATATTGTGATATATTTTCCCTCACAACCCTAGTGGTAGGACATCAGTCATGACCATACCAAGCACAGCCCTGCTTTTTGATTGGCAAGAGTTTCAACATATTCCAAAGGAGAGTATTTTCAGTGGAGTCTGTAGGTTTTGTGGTTTATTTTCAAACAGCAGCCATTTTAGGCGTTGGAAACCAGGGGTGCGTCCCAATATTCTTCACTCCCAACCTCCCTTCCTCCACTCCCCCACTACCACTCCTCTCCTACCCTGTCTGAACGTTTCAAGTACAAGTATTTGCATGTACAGTATACAATGTACCTGACATTGCGGTTTGCGTCGAGACATTAATTAATATGTGACCATTAATACGTAATTAAGATATAATCAGTGACATTAGATTAAAACACAAAGATCCGTTTCCGGGTCACGGAGTAAAGGAGGTGGTAGTGGAGGAAGAGAGGGTGCATTTTTAGAGTATTGGGACGCACCCCAGGGGGGTATACTACGAAGCAGGATATCTGAGTTAGCTGGATAACTGCACTGAGTTAGCTGGATAACTGCACTGAGTTAGCTGGATAACTGCACTGAGTAAAACCCGGAACGCTCCCAAATCTGGAACATGGACTAAAGTAAAAAGAGCTGTTCTGGGTTTTACTCAGAGCAGTTATCCAGTTAACTCAGTAATCCTGATTCATAGTATACCCCCCAGGTCTGGAGTTAAACCTGCAGACACTGCGGCCCTCCAGGACTTGAGTTAAACCTGCAGACGCTGCGGCCCTCCAGGACTGGAGTTAAACCTGCAGACACTGCGGCCCTCCAGAACTGGAGTTAAACCTGCAGGTGCTGCGGCCCTCCAGGACTGGAGTTAAACCTGCAGACACTGCGGCCCTCCAGAACTGGTGTCATGGATCTTGCCTTCCTTCCCTTATCTCCGCGTCGCTTTATTCGTTTTTATCGTTTACCGGTAATCTATCGGATTTTCCTGTGTTCCGCCACGGGTTTTGCTTTCGCCTCGTCATTAGTAAGTTCACCTGTTATTAATTTCCGTTGACTATTTATACTCCGCTTCCTGCCTCTCTCGTTGCTTCCATGTTATTCCACTTAACATTCGAGCCGGTAAAGAGGTATAGGAATTAGTAGAAAGCTAGTTTAAAAAAGAAAGGGTTTAGAAAGATAGGGTTTAGAAAGAAAAGCAAGTTTATTTTCGCTCTCATTTCAGAGCAGAGGCTTTCTCATTTTCTTTCGTTTTATACTCGGACTTACGAGTGCTCTTACCCAAGAAGTTAGGGTTTTATGAGTTCTCGGTTTTCTTTCGTTTCGCTCCTCGAACGTTGTTAGATAAGCGTATCCGCTTATTTCCTTTGTTCTTGTACGAGCGCTCTAACTGTCCTGATTCCAGTTAAAGGAATCTTAATAGTTTTATTTTCTTTGTTCGTTCGCTCCTCGAACGTTTTTAGATAAGCGTGTCCGCTTATTTCCTTTGTTCTTGTACGAGCGCTCTAACTGTCCTGATTCCAGTTAAAGGAATCTTAATAGTTTTATTTTCTTTGTTCGTTCGCTCCACAAACGGAGTTAGATAAGCGTGTCCGCTTATTTCCTTTGTTCTTGTATGAGCGCTCTAACTGTCCTGATTCCAGTTAAAGGAATCTTAATAGTTTTATTTTCTTTGTTCGTTCGCTCCACAAACGGAGTTAGATAAGCGTGTCTGCTTATTCGGTTGTTTTGCTCGCTTATCGAGTTCCTCATCTTTTTCGTGAGGTTATTTTGTGTTCTCCTTATTCTCCCTCTCCACTACGGGTTATTGTCCGTTTCAGTGGTGTTCGTTGAACACTTAAAGATTCCGTATCTGTCGCAACTGGACCTCCAATATTCCCTCTGTGTCTCTGGCACAGAGAACCCTCACAACTGGAGTTAAACCTGCAGACACTGCGGCCCTCCAGAACTGGAGTTAAACCTGCAGGTGCTGCGGCCCTCCAGGACTGGAGTTAAACCTGCAGACACTGCGGCCCTCCAGAACTGGAGTTAAACCTGCAGGTGCTGCGGCCCTCCAGGACTGGAGTTAAACCTGCAGACACTGCGGCCCTCCAGAACTGGAGTTAAACCTGCAGGTGCTGCGGCCCTCCAGGACTGGAGTTAAACCTGCAGACACTGCGGCCCTTCAGAACTGGAGTTAAACCTGCAGGTGCTGCGGCCCTCCAGGACTGGAGTTAAACCTGCAGACACTGCGGCCCTTCAGAACTGGAGTTAAACCTGCAGACACTGCGGCCCTCCAGGACTGGAGTTAAACCTGCAGACACTGCGGCCCTCCAGGACTGGAGTTAAACCTGCAGACACTGCGGCCCTCCAGGACTGGAGTTAAACCTGCAGACACTGCGGCCCTCCAGGACTGGAGTTAAACCTGAATGGACAGGCATACAGCCCCACCATATTAAGAAAACTAACCCAAACATCATGTCCTCTGTAACGCTGGTCAAACAAGCCTCAAACCAACTTTTTTGGAACGTGTTGCAGGCATCAAATTCGGAATTAGCGTACAAAAATCAATAAAGTTGATAAGTTAAAACATTTCTTTGTACTGGTTTCAATGAAATATATGTAAAAGAGAATTTACAAATCACTGCTTTCTGCTTTTATGTGCATTTTACATAGTGTCCCAACTTTTTTGGAATTGGGGTTTGTATGATATAATGGTTGTTTATTGAGATTAGCTCTTTTGCTAATGTGAAAACTGTTGTACATTCTAATGAATAAAAGTCCAGTTTAAGCAAGAATGATCATACTTTTCTAATTAGCTAACTGGCTATGGTGATGTGATTCTGTCTCTTGACTAACGGCACAGTATAATACAGTGTTCGTGCAGTGAAGAAGCGCGTGCTGACATCGCAAAGACATAAAAATTTTAGCTAACATGCTAGCACTTTTGGTGGAAAACGGTTTCTCATTCTATTGTACAAACGTCTAAAACCGCGTCTGCTCACGCAGAGTCAAACACACTGCAAACCACAATGCGTTGCCAGACCCCTCAAAATTCATAATTTTCAGTTGACTCCCTTACAAACACGACTTCCTCCCCACACCTCATTTTAAAATACCCCATGTGCCACTGAATCATATTTTTACTTAACCAGCCCCATGCAAATCTCCTACATTGGGGGAATTAACTTTCCTGGCAACCCTGAAACAATGCATACTATTGCTAAGGCCAACTACATGCATGCGCAAGAGAGACGGTTTCGCAGACAGGAAACGGACGCAAAACAGTGCAAAATTTTGGGAAATATGTTAAATATTCTCTTTTTCTTGTGGTACACGCTGCCTGTCCATGTACACCGCGCTTCTGCAAAGCAAAGCTTTATATTACACATAAAGAGACCAGTGCGCAATTTGGCCCACGGCACCATCATGTCCGTCCTAAACGATGTATAATTCACGCCACGCCAGCCGTGGGGCCGAGCAATCTTCTCTCTCTTGACCTCTCCACACCCACTCCTGCTGCTGATGACCCAACGCGATAGAGTTCCACCCGCTCCTGCTGCTCAAGACCCAACGTTGTTCCACTGTGGAATAGCTGTGTTCACCCGCTCTTGCTAAAAGTGCAGCACAGTCTACATTTACCATTTTTGTTGAATAGTAAATCTTTTAAAATCAGTGTGCATGTGAGAGTATTTTAAATCAGTGTGCATGTGAGAGTATTTTAAATCAGTGTGCATGTGAGAGTATATTAAAACAATAACCCCTTAATAGTCACTGCCTTTGTTGACTAAAAACGTGATCATGATCATGACCTACTAGTTTTCCAACGCTACTTCCATGCCGCATTTGTAAAACGCACTTTGCAGAAAAGGCTGCTTTAAACGTCATGCTTGTATTTCGGTTTTGTAGCGCAAGGGGGCGATAGAGGCTCGATGCATCATTCCAGGCGTATTATTTATTCTAAAAACGTAGCATCACGTGCACATTAACTACTCGGCATAATATAAGAACGGAGAAGCAGGTAAAATGGCCTTCAAAGTGAAAATAGCAGACTCGAAGGTGAGTGCGTTTGTATACATGACCGACGTTAAACGCGTGCTCGAGAATCCGTTTTATGCAACACGCATGTATAAGTCCTCTTACAGTGGAATATTATTAGTTTGCTATTAGCAATAATAAAAGATGCGCGCTGAGCTCGTCTCCATAATGGCATTAATAGGTTCTTTCCTACAATATTTAGTGTTTAATTTTCGCCATGGATTTCAATTCCGCATTGCATAAAGACCTTGTCTTTTTTTCGTTTGATCCTCAAGTATATCCGTTCTTTCAACCATTGAATGCGTAAAGAGTACACCAATCTGCCTGTAAATGCAACAGGTAAACGTTCGCTGTAGTGTAAGCTATTTTTCTGTGTAATGTCCAGAACAGAATTTGAACATCTCTCTCTCTCTGTATGTATATATATATATATATACACACATACACTGTAGGCCCTATATATATATATATATATTTATTTTATATATAGTGCCAATTGCGTTAATAATAATGTAACCCGATATTACACGGGTCATACTGTGTGCTATGTTTCTATACTAGTTGTATTTGTAGGATGGTACAATGGTTCCTGTATATTTCTTTTCAGACGGTCCTGCTCCGTTTGGTTCTTTGTTTGGTCATTTTCTACACCCTGTACTACATGATTGCCAGTGTGTGTTTTGGAGCATTCAGGTAAGAAGTGCTGCTTTCAGGTAAAGGTGTGGATAGGGGTTCTTTACCTCGTCTATTCTATTCCTTATGAACCCATAATTATCCACGACCATCAGCTGTGCACACTCACACACTCACGCACACACTCACATACACACTCACGCACACACTCACATACACACACATGCACACACTCACGCACACACTCACATACGCACTCACGCACACACTCACATACACACTCGCATACGCACACACTCACATACACACTCACGCACACACTCACATACACACTCACGCACACACTCACATACACACTCATGCACACACGCACACACTCACATACACACTCACGCACACACTCACATACACACTCACGCACACACTCACATACACACTTACGCACACACTCACATACGCACACACGCACATACACACTCACGCACACACTCACATACACACACATGCACACACTCACATACACACTCACGCACACACTCACATACGCACACACTCACATACACACTCACATACACACTCACGCACACACTCACATACACACTTACGCACACACTCACATACACACACACGCACACACTCACATACACACACACGCACACACTCACATACACACACACGCACACACTCACATACGCACACACTCACATACACACACACGCACACACTTACGCACACACTCACGCACATACACACACACGCACACACTCACATACACACACGCACGCACACACTTACGCACACACTCACGCACACACTCACATACACACACACTCACACGCACACACTCACATACACACACGCACACACTCACGCACACTCACATACACACACGCACACACTCACGCACACACTCACGCACACACTTTGGGGTTTTTTCTTCATTCTGATGACAATTCTTCAGTAATCCACTGCAGAGTAATCCACTGCAGAGGTCTTCCTTCGTCTACCAGACACTTTGTGATTACTGAGCTCACCAGTGTTCTCTTTCCTTTTAATGATGTTCCAAACATTTCATTTTGGTGCCTGAGGTCTGGCCAGTGTCTCTGACTGCTTTTTTGTGTTATTTCACAGCCTCATAATGGCTTCCTTGACTTTCATTGGCACCGCTCTGGTCTTCCCGTTGACAAACACTAATAACTGATTCCAAAGGCAATTTAAAAGCCAATAATCAAGACTAGATACTGAAAGCTCTTATACCTGCACTAAGGAAGCACTTGGACACACCTGACTAATCATAAACACCTGTGAATTAATTTGTCCCAAACGTTATGGAGGGCACTGTAAATATAAACACACATACATACGCAGAAAGACGCATTTTTACTGTGTTTATTTTAGGTGAAAACACAGTAATGCACAGTAATGCACAGTAATGCACACATGTTCCCCACAGGCTCCAACACTTTGATGGACTCATTCCTTTTGACTTCCGGACAGAACCCACAGAATCCAGCACAAAGTACTTGGGTAATGATGCACATCTCCCTCCACACACACTGTTACACACCTACACTGTTACACCCCCACACTGTTACACTCCCACACTGTTACACAAACATAATTATACTGTTACACCCTACACTGTTACACTCCCACACTGTTACACTCCCACACTGTTACACTCCCACACTGTTACACTCCTACACTGTTACACTCCCACACTGTTACACCCCCACACTGTTACACCCCCACACTGTTACACTCCCACACTGTTACACCCCCACACTGTTACACTCCCACACTGTTACACTCCCACACTGTTACACTCCCACACTGTTACACTCCTACACTGTTACACCCCCACACTGTTACACTCCTACACTGTTACACAACCCACACTGTTACACCCCCACACTGTTACACTCCTACACTGTTACACTCCCACACTGTTACACTTAAACATAATGATACTGTTACACCCCCACACTGTTACACTCCTACACTGTTACACTCCCACACTGTTACACTTAAACATAATGATACTGTTACACCCCTACACTGTTACACCCCCACATTGTTACACCCCCACACTGTTACACCCCCACACTGTTACACTCCTACACTGTTACACCCCCACACTGTTACACTCCTACACTGTTACACCCCCACACTGTTACACTCCTACACTGTTACACAACCCACACTGTTACACCCCCACACTGTTACACTCCTACACTGTTACACTCCCACACTGTTACACTTAAACATAATGATACTGTTACACCCCCACACTGTTACACCCCCACACTGTTACACTCCTACACTGTTACACTCCCACACTGTTACACTTAAACATAATGATACTGTTACACCCCTACACTGTTACACCCCCACATTGTTACACCCCCACACTGTTACACCCCCACAATGTTACACCCCCACACTGTTACACCCCCACACTGTTACACTCCCACACTGTTACACCCCCACACTGTTACACTCCTACACTGTTACACTCCCACACTGTTACACTTAAACATAATAATACTGTTACACCCCTACACTGTTACACCCCCACACTGTTACACCCCCACACTGTTACACTCCCACACTGTTACACTTAAACATAATGATACTGTTACACCCCTACACTGTTACACCCCCACACTGTTACACCCCCACACTGTTACACTCCTACACTGTTACACTCCCACACTGTTACACTTAAACATAATGATACTGTTACACCCCTACACTGTTACACCCCCACACTGTTACACCCCCACACTGTTACACCCCCACACTGTTACACTCCTACACTGTTACACTCCCACACTGTTACACTTAAACATAATGATACTGTTACACCCCTACACTGTTACACCCCCACACTGTTACACCCCCACACTGTTACACCCCCACACTGTTACACTCCTACACTGTTACACTCCCACACTGTTACACTTAAACATAATGATACTGTTACACCCCTACACTGTTACACCCCCACACTGTTACACTCCTACACTGTTACACTCCCACACTGTTACACTTAAACATAATGATACTGTTACACCCCTACACTGTTACACCCCCACACTGTTACACTTAAACATAATGATACTGTTACACCCCTACACTGTTACACCCCTACACTGTTACACCCCCACACTGTTACACCCCCACACTGTTACACTCCTACACTGTTACACTCCCACACTGTTACACTTAAACATAATGATACTGTTACACCCCTACACTGTTACACCCCTACACTGTTACACCCCCACACTGTTACACCCCCACACTGTTACACTCCTACACTGTTACACTCCCACACTGTTACACTTAAACATAATGATACTGTTACACCCCTACACTGTTACACCCCTACACTGTTACACCCCCACACTGTTACACCCCCACACTGTTACACTCCTACACTGTTACACTCCCACACTGTTACACTTAAACATAATGATACTGTTACACCCCCACACTGTTACACCCCCACACTGTTACACTCCTACACTGTTACACTCCCACACTGTTACACTTAAACATAATGATACTGTTACACCCCTACACTGTTACACCCCCACATTGTTACACCCCCACACTGTTACACCCCCACACTGTTACACCCCCACACTGTTACACCCCCACACTGTTACACTCCCACACTGTTACACCCCCACACTGTTACACTCCTACACTGTTACACTCCCACACTGTTACACTTAAACATAATAATACTGTTACACCCCTACACTGTTACACCCCCACACTGTTACACCCCCACACTGTTACACCCCCACACTGTTACACTCCCACACTGTTACACTTAAACATAATGATACTGTTACACCCCTACACTGTTACACCCCCACACTGTTACACCCCCACACTGTTACACTCCTACACTGTTACACTCCCACACTGTTACACTTAAACATAATGATACTGTTACACCCCTACACTGTTACACCCCCACACTGTTACACCCCCACACTGTTACACCCCCACACTGTTACACTCCTACACTGTTACACTCCCACACTGTTACACTTAAACATAATGATACTGTTACACCCCTACACTGTTACACCCCCACACTGTTACACCCCCACACTGTTACACCCCCACACTGTTACACTCCTACACTGTTACACTCCCACACTGTTACACTTAAACATAATGATACTGTTACACCCCTACACTGTTACACCCCCACACTGTTACACCCCCACACTGTTACACTCCTACACTGTTACACTCCCACACTGTTACACTTAAACATAATGATACTGTTACACCCCCACACTGTTACACCCCCACACTGTTACACTTAAACATAATGATACTGTTACACCCCTACACTGTTACACCCCTACACTGTTACACCCCCACACTGTTACACCCCCACACTGTTACACTCCTACACTGTTACACTCCCACACTGTTACACTTAAACATAATGATACTGTTACACCCCTACACTGTTACACCCCTACACTGTTACACCCCCACACTGTTACACCCCCACACTGTTACACTCCTACACTGTTACACTCCCACACTGTTACACTTAAACATAATGATACTGTTACACCCCTACACTGTTACACCCCTACACTGTTACACCCCCACACTGTTACACCCCCACACTGTTACACTCCTACACTGTTACACTCCCACACTGTTACACTTAAACATAATGATACTGTTACACCCCTACACTGTTACACCCCCACACTGTTACACCCCCACACTGTTACAACCCCACACTGTTACACTCCTACACTGTTACACTCCCACACTGTTACACTTAAACATAATGATACTGTTACACCCCTACACTGTTACACCCCCACACTGTTACACCCCCACACTGTTACACTCCTACACTGTTACACTCCCACACTGTTACACTTAAACATAATGATACTGTTACACCCCCACACTGTTACACCCCCACACTGTTACACCCCCACACTGTTACACTTAAACATAATGATACTGTTACACCCCTACACTGTTACACCCCTACACTGTTACACCCCCACACTGTTACACCCCCACACTGTTACACTCCTACACTGTTACACTCCCACACTGTTACACTTAAACATAATGATACTGTTACACCCCTACACTGTTACACCCCCACACTGTTACACCCCCACACTGTTACACTCCTACACTGTTACACTCCCACACTGTTACACTTAAACATAATGATACTGTTACACCCCTACACTGTTACACCCCTACACTGTTACACCCCCACACTGTTACACCCCCACACTGTTACACTCCTACACTGTTACACTCCCACACTGTTACACTTAAACATAATGATACTGTTACACCCCTACACTGTTACACCCCCACACTGTTACACCCCCACACTGTTACACTCACACACTGTTACACAAACATAATTATACTGTTACACCCCCACACTGTTACACCCCCACACTGTTACACTCCTACACTGTTACACTCCCACACTGTTACACTTAAACATAATTATACTGTTACACCCCTACACTGTTACACTCCCACACTGTTACACCCCCACACTGTTACACTCACACACTGTTACACAAACATAATTATACTGTTACACTCCTACACTGTTACACCCCCACACTGTTACACCCCCACACTGTTACACTCACACACTGTTACACAAACATAATTATACTGTTACACTCCTACACTGTTACACAACCCACACCATTACACTTAAACATAATTACACTGTTACACCCCCACACTGTTACACTCCTACACTGTTACACTCCCAAACCGTTACACTTAAACATAATGATACTGTTACACCCCTACACTGTTACACCCCCACACTGTTACACTCCCACACTGTTACACTCCTACACTGTTACACTCCCGCACTGTTACACTCCCGCACTGTTACACTCCCACACTGTTACACTCCCACACTGTTACACTCCCGCACTGTTACACTCCCGCACTGTTACACTCCCGCAATGTTACACTCCCGCACTGTTACACTCCCACACTGTTACACAAACATAATTATACTGTTACACCCCTACACTGTTACACAAACACAATTATACTGTTACACCCCTACACTGTTACACTCCCACACTGTTACACTTAAACATAATTACACTGTTACACCCCTACACTGTTACACTCCCACACTGTTACACTTAAACATAATTATACAGTTACACCCCCACACTGTTACACAAACATAATTATACTGTTATTCCCCCACACTGTTACACTGTAACACACACACAGGTATCTGTCTTTCTCAGTGAACCTGCTCTCTATGGAGTTGACCTTCTTCTGCAGCGGGCTGCTGTTTGCTGCGGTTGTGCAGAGATGGGTGTGGGACTACGCCCTGACAGTCACCCTGCTGCATGTGCTGTTCACCTGCACAGGTGAGTCACAGTTAGCGTGCTGTTCACCTGCACAGGTGAGTCACAGTTAGCGTGCTGTTCACCTGCACAGGTGAGTTACAGTCACCCTGCTCCATGTGCTGTTCACCAACACAAATAAATGAATACATTCTTATATTTCGACCGGCTCTTGTGAGCTTATGTCCCAGTGCTGCAATCCTAATTAATTAGTCAATTGTTTTAATGATCAGTTTTTTTTGTCCATTTTAAATACTGTTGCCCTGTTTAAAACCTGGTTACAGCCAGTAAGATGCACTCCCTGGGTAAATGATAGCATTCACAGCCTCAATGAGGTTATGAGTACTTAATGAGGTTATGAGTACTTAATGAGGTTATGAGTACTTAATGAGGTTATGAGTACTTAATGAGGTTATGAGTACTTATTGAGGTTATGAGTACTATTAGCCCTGTGTTGCGCTCTATAATTAATAGCTCACTTTTCACTGGTTATGTTCCGGACTACTTTAAAGGGATTGTAAAGGGGCTGAAAAGTAGTTAAAATAACTATAGATTCTCACAGAGGAATGTATCCACTACATATGTAAGGGGGTTATTGATGGTTTGGAGATTCAGGGGGTTATTGATGGTTTGGAGATTCAGGGGGTTATTGATGTATTGGAGATTCAGGGGGTTATTGATGGTTTGGAGATTCAGGGGGTTATTGATGGTTTGGAGATTCAGGGGGTTATTGATGGTTTGGAGATTCAGGGGGTTATTGATGGTTTGGAGATTCACACGCAAAGGTCGGGAGTTCAGAACAAGTGAACTCACAACCGTGAGGACAAATAATAAAGAGAGAGAAAATAAATAAAAGAAGAAAGAAAAAAACAGGAACGTAATTCCTTAAGGCTAAACAGCCAAAATGAAAATAACTCACTAAAATGGGTAAACTACTAAAACTAGTAGAATACTAACTAAATCTCCCGAACTCACGTAATGAGCTAAAAATGGGAAACTTAGTAAAACAAAAGAACACTCTTGGCTGCCATAACTCAAAGCCGGGAGAGTGAAAAACCAAAATGAAAGTACAAAGAAACATTGTCTCCGAGAGAACAGTAAAGTACAAAATAGATAGCACCAAAAGCTACCAGGCAGAAAACAATCCTATACCCGATTAAGTAGCTACAGCAAGTCCCCCCTGAACATAAACAGAGTTTTAATATCAGGAGTTCGCTAGTACCTGGCTATACCTGGCTATACCTGGCTCAAATGCAATGTCATGAGACAATCAAGCACCGGAAATGCGGAAGTGAGGAACTTAAATACCCTGCAGGTAGAAGCACAGGTGAAAACAATAACGAGGCTGGCAAACCACGAAACGGAACGTGGAAAAAATCTGATTGATTCCCAATCGTGAAGGCAGGACGAGAGCCGCAAAAGAAAAGCAAACAAACAGCCACGAATCACGACAACATATCCACCAAATATTTATTCAAAGTAATGTCAATAACTATAATAAACACACGTATCAAGTCAGACATAAAATCTGTATTGAAAAAACCTCAGGATTGTGTGGGCGTGGTCGGGAACAAAACCCCGGCGTGGTCGGTAAACAAAACCCTGGTTAAATGTGCCTCCAGTCCTTTACTCTGGACCTCCTCAGTTGTCTTGCGAGTCTCCGTGTTTACATCACTTCCGGTATCACCCTACACCACTTCCTGTATCACACGACCCTACGCCACTTCCTGTATCACACGACAAAAACAAGTACTCCACAGAACAAAAGTAGTTTCCACTGGACAAAACACAGTAAGTAGCCACCACCTCACAAGCAGCTTACCATCAAAACGCTCCCCGTTGGAAACGAGTCTGTCAACACATTTGCATTTTGAAGCGGCATACAAACACATGCTCACGCAAAGCAAAGT
Organism: Ilyophis sp. 1 JC-2022; assembly: GCA_022702515.1. Classification (NCBI taxonomy): domain Eukaryota; kingdom Metazoa; phylum Chordata; class Actinopteri; order Anguilliformes; family Synaphobranchidae; genus Ilyophis; species Ilyophis sp. 1 JC-2022. The sequence continues at coordinate 58,093,918 of CM040406.1, forward strand.
CAAAACCGGCCTTTAAAATGGGAAATCACACGGAAATACAACCAGCAAAATGCGCACCCCCACAGCTTGGCAACTACAACAACCTAAAAAACATAGTAAGCGCTGCACAGGCTACAACCTGAAGCAAGTACCACAATGTACTGATGTTACAGTCAAGCCGGAAAGTCTGCACACCCCTTTCACCTTCTTCACGTTTTATTACGTGACAGACATATTCTACAATAGATTGAGTTAATTTTTTGTCTCAAAATTCTACACAAAATAGCCCATAATGACAAAGTGAAAACAGGTTTTTAGACATTTGTGCTAATTTATTAAAAATCAAAATGTAAAATATCATATATACACAAGTGTGCACACCCTTTGATATGACACCCAAAAGTGAGCTGAAGTGCATTTTGTTTCCACTGATACTGCTTGAGATGTTTCTACAACTTAATTGGAGTCCACCTGTTACGTTTCTGTCATGTTTATGCCATGTTTCATGTTTAGTGTTTGTCACAGTTTATTTTCTGTTCATGTCATGCTTGTGTTCTGTTTATGTTACGATGCAGTTCATTGTTTGCATACACATTTCCATGTTTGTCTGCAGCCTTGCATTCATGCTGTTTCTTTCTCTTGCTGTCACTCACGCTTCCCTAATTGTTTCATTCTCCTGTGTAAATTTACTAATCTACTAATATTAGATCAGGATTGGGTAATACTAACTCTCTAACCATGTGTTCATGTTTACCTTACGTTTCTCGTGCATGTCATTTACTAATTTACTCATGTCAGGTCTAGGATAGGATAACTACTAACGATTTACTAATTGCCTCGTTACGTGTCTCATTTTCTCAAGCTGTTGTTCATTTCCTGCTGCTCAAGCTAAGTGTCTGCACCTGTCTACACCTGCATATAAGATCAGTGTTCATGTCATGTCTTTGCGAAATTGTTGCCTTTAGTTTACTACTGTCACTTTTGAGTGTTTTCTATTGTTTGTCTACCGTTATTGATCTAGCCTGTTTACTGACCATCGTTACTGCCTGCCTATCGTTTCTACTGCCTGTTTTTGACCACGAGTTTTGCCTGCTGTCTGTTTTGTACCTCTGCCCCGTGAATAGGACTTCGGTCTGACTCCTGCTACGCCCCACGACTAACGAACTTTGCTTTACCCCTGTTTTGTACTTCTGCTCCGCTGACAGCTACTCTGGTTACTGAACTTGTGCATGGATACCGATTTCGAGACTGCCTTCTCCCTCGGTACTGTATTTTTGGTTTGGCTGGATTTATTGGTTTTTGGACTTTGCTTGTGTGACTACGATTTTGGATTTCCCCATAATAAAGCCCTTGCGGGCATTTATTATTACGTCCGTGTTCTGAGTCGTGCATTACGGGTCCAACCCGCACACATCCGTCTCACCACCTGTGATAAATTTAATTGATTGGACATGATTGGGGATTGCCAACACCTGCCTATATAAGGTCCCACAGTTGACAGTGCATGTCAGAGCAAACTCCAAGCCATGGGGTCAAAGGAATTATCTGCAGACCTCAGAAACAGGATTGTGTGAAGGCATAGATCTGGAGAAGGGTACGGAAAAATCTCTGCAGCTTTACAGTTCCCAAAGAGCACAGTGGCCACCATCATTCAGTAATCAGTAAATGGAAGAAGTTTGGAACCACCAAGAATCTTCCTAGACTTGGCCGCCCGGCCAAACTGAGCAATCGGGGAAGACGGGCCTTGGCCAGGGAGGTGAGCAGGAACCTGAGGGTCACTCTGACAGAGCTCCAGCGTATCCTTGTGGAGATGGGAGAACCTTTCAGAAGATCAACCATCCAGGCAGCACTCCACCAATCAGGCCTTTATGGTAAAGTGGCCAGACAGAAGCCCCTTCTTAGTAAAAGGCACATCACAGCCTGCTTGGAGTTTTCCAAAAGGCACCTAGAGGACTCTCAAACCATGAGAATCAAGATCCTCTGGTCTGATGAAACCAAAATTGAACTTTTTGGCCTGAATACCAAGCGTCACATCTGGAGGAAACCAGGCACCGCTCATCACCTGGCTAATACCATCCCTACAGTGAAGCATGGCTGTGGCAGCATCATGATGTGGGGATGTTTTTCAGCAGTGGGAAAGGGGCGACTAGTCCTGATAGAGGGAAAGATGAATGCAGCTAAGTACACAGAGATCCTTGAAGAAAACCTGCTCCGGAGCGCTCTGGACCTCAGACTGGGGTGAAGGTTTACCTTCCAACATGACAACGACCCGAAGCACACAGCCAAGAGAACAAAGGAGTGGCTTCTGAGAAAGTCTGTGTATGTCCTTGAGTGGCCCAGCCAGAGCCCAGACTTGAATCCAATTGAACATCTGTGGAAAGAGCTGAAAATGGCTATGTACCGACGCTCCCCATCCAACCTGATGGAGCTTGCAAGGATATGCCAAGAGGAATGGGCAAAAATGTCCAGAAACAAGTGTGCCAAGCTCATAGCTTCTTTCCCAAGACACATTGAAGCTGTAATCGCTGCCAAAGGTGCAGCAACCAAGTATTAGGCTAAGGGTGTGTACAGATATGTAACCCCTAAATAACCTACTTTTGTCAGTAAAATAAAATTCCATATTTTCTAAAAACCTGTTTTCACTTCGTCATTATTGGCTATTGTGTGGAGATGTTTGAGGCAAAAAATTAACTCAATCTATCGTAGTATATAAGTCTGTAATGTAATAAAATGTGGAGAAGGTGAAAGGGGTGTGCAGACTTTCCGGCTTGACTGTATGCTTGATATCGAAGCTTCGGAGCATGCGTCGAAAATGTGAAGCAGTTTAATCCAAAGCACTGTGTCGATGCTCGTTTTGTATGACTAGAAGCACGTGATCAATGACGTCCGAAGCTTCGTTTCGTCAGACAAACACATCACTGGTTTGGTTTTGGTGTCTGATTTTTTTACATTACAGAACACTCATAAAAATATGTACTGAGTTGTTACAGTACAGTTATTGGTTAGGCTACTAGATTAATATATAGATTAATATATAGCCTATAATATTAGTAAGCTTGTCAGGGTGCATTAGGGACTCAAGCGCAGACAGTACGTCAAAAATAAACTGAAGTTTATTCAGGCAGAAAAACCAAGACAACAGGCGAAATCGTAGTAAGGAAGGCAGAGGTAAAAAACCAGGAAGACACGGCAAAAGTACAGAATCGTAATCCAAAAACAAAAACAGGAAACAGGCAAAAGATCAGGAACACAGGTGGTTAGGTAGCAGGAAACAGGTAACTGGAAAAAGGTGCTTGTAGCGAAACAGAGACAAAAATAAACTGAGACGAACTCACACTGAACACAAGAGAGTGGAACTTAAATACACAGAACTAACGAGCAAATGAGAGACAGGTGAACAGCAGGGCAGGTGAGGCACATAAGTAAGGCGGGGCAATGGGGAAGTAAACATAAGAGCACATGGCTGGGAGACGGCAAATGAAAACAAAAACACACAAATGAAACCAAACAAAACCAAACAGACGTAACAGAAAAACACATCACAGACTCAAATACTGACACGGCTATATTATATGAATATTAAATTATATATTGTTACTATATTACAATACTGTATTTATATTTGCTGGGCAACATTTAACGTTAATGTGCACGCTGCTTCACGTCCAACTTATATGCGCCCTTTGACCAATCAACTCCTTGGCTTTGGAAAAAGGCGTCTCCATTCGGAAGGATCCCGTAGAGATATGTGAGGATACTGAGGGAATCTCTTCGCAGGGCGAGATTAGTGAGTTCCGCAAAAATGTTTCAGCAATATATTAAACATGCTGTATCAAGTTTAAAGTTTAGAGCTCCAGAATGTAGTAGTACAGTTGTAACATTAGAAACAAACTGCATGACAATGTACTGAGAGTACAGATTTATTTGTTACGAGTGGTAAGGTGAATAAGGTCTTAACTAGCTGAACGAATTTAACCTACACGATGAGCAATTTTTATTTAAATTTTTTACAAAAGCTGCTTTCTGGCTTTGTTGGAGACAACGGTGTTGCTTTTTGCTCATATGATTGTTTCATGTTCTTATCCGTCCATTCTGTCCGTATCAGTCTTTATTCCCCACAGGAGAGAAATACGCTGCTCTAGTACAGCCCATGCTGCACCGCTATAGGCTCGTTGTTGCAGACACCGCCCCTTTTATGAGAACGCGCACGCACCTTGATTAATAAAGCCCATGTTCACTTAGCAAGTTGATGACCACGTTTGGAGTACCGGTTAAGCCAGATTGCGGTGTTTAGGCTTTCTGAAGCCAGCTAACGCAAAGAAACCCTGACTATGTTAAACTTCCTTCGTAATATACCCAGAGCAGATGCCACTAGTGTGTACCGTGTTAATCAAAGCTTTGAGTAATGAACCCATTTTCAACACAATGGGCCGGAACGCTTTGTTGCTTCAGAAAGCTTTGTTTCCCATCACTACCACAATGCTACTTTAATAAGCTTCAGCACAGCAGCGTGCATGAAGTTAAACAAACAAACAAACAGTCAAAAGGGAAAATAAACCAACCAGTCGAAGGAAACTCGTTAGCATACAAAAGATTTAAAGGGGCGCACTCATGAAGGGGCATAGGGACGTAACATTGACTAATTTAACATTGGCCCTAAGCACACGTGTGTTGTTTGAATCTCCAGGAATGTAACTGTTAAAAGTGTTCCTCTGTCTTTCAGTAATGCAGGAGTTTCCTGTGATTTGGCAGTGGTGGTTAGCTCTCGGTGAGTAAAAACAAAGTTGACTTTTCTTCTTTAGTTTGTATCTGTTACTGACTCCTCGACGCTCTAGCACTGGTTTTAGCATGTGCTAAATGCCTAAATGTAAAAGCGTGTGTAACCCACACAGGTGTGTTTCTTGCCTACAGGTAGCGGCTTGTTTCTGATGATTTGTAACGGGCAGCTGATTGCACACTTCGCCTGTCAAAGTGACCCGAGTTACCCCACCCTCCACAGCTACTGACGCAGCCATAGCCCTCTTTCATCACTTCCTTAACAACACCCATACCTCTTTCGTCACTTCCTTAACAACCCCAATACCCTCTTTACATCACGACAGGCAGTGTTGCCATTTATGTTAATTTCCTGTCAGACAATTCTTGTCTGAGGAGCACATATGGACATAGGGGCAGTGATGTTTGATATTAAATCAACTCTTTCTGAGTTTTCTACCTCACAACCGACATCACTGGCTACCTCCACCCATGGGCCCAGTAAAGTTATACTTTATTGATCCTGTTGGGTAATTTGGCCTTTGTATTTTACCCATGTTGACTAATTAGGAGCCACAGTGCAGTGCCCAGTTCTGAGGCCAGTTCCTTGGAGTTTACCTTACCTGACCGGAGCACCCAGAGGAAACGCAGGCAAACACTGGGAGAACATGCCGGAAGGGGCCTCAAACCCGGAACCTCTTTCAGAGGAAACGCAGGCAAACACTGGGAGAACATGCCGGAAGGGGACTCAAACCCGGAACCTCTTTCAGAGGAAACGCAGGCAAACACTGGGAGAACATGCCGGAAGGGGACTCAAACCCGGAACCTCTTTCAGAGGAAACGCAGGCAAACACTGGGAGAACATGCCGGAAGGGGCCTCAAACCCGGAACCTCTTTCAGAGGAAACGCAGGCAAACACTGGGAGAACATGCCGGAAGGGGCCTCAAACCCGGAACCTCTTTCAGAGGAAACGCAGGCAAACACTGGGAGAACATGCCGGAAGGGGCCTCAAACCCGGAACCTCTTTCAGAGGAAACGCAGGCAAACACTGGGAGAACATGCCGGAAGGGGCCTCAAACCCGGAACCTCTTTCAGAGGAAACGCAGGCAAACACTGGGAGAACATGCCGGACGGGGACTCAGCACCGTGTCGCCCACATTGACAATTAAGAAAAGCATTGGAGGAGACTGGTGGAAACTTTCAGTGGAATCTATTTAACCCAGAAGATGCCGACACAATTTGTCAATACATAATGTTTATTAGCATCAGAATGGCTAAGACTCTCGTTTCTGTATAATGGCAGGAGCCTGTTAAAATAATAGCTTTATTTTAAAAGCAGATTGATGCAGTGTGTATTGTGTTTAGTATTAAAAGTCCCATATGCAGTGTAGCATGGTAAAATATTAAGTCAGTACTACCTGCCATTTTTTTGTTGTTGCACAGCCAGATGTCATTTGCATAAACCCGCCGTCCTTCAGCCTCTAAAGAACAGAGTAGGTATAGAGTACTCAAGTGAGTACGTCAGTCGTGGGCGGAGTCTGGTTTCGTAAGTAAATCAAGATAGAATGGGCTTCGGTGACTATCGACTATTTCTTGAAATCTGATTTATAGAATGAGCCGAAACGTTCCTGGATTACCCTGCGTGGTACAAGGATATAGACCATATATATCGCATGTTCCTATTTAAATTTTTTAAAGTAATGCATTAATGATTGTAGTTTGACTTGTAGTCCACTTTAATGGACTACATATTCAGTACTGCAATGCACGGGTGGTTCTCGACCAATAAGATATCATCATCTCGTCTGTCTGGACATTCTTGGGCAGATGGGAGTACTGCAGCTGAAGATGAGCTAACGTTAGCTTGCTAAGTAGAGAAGCCCGCCGACAAGGTCAGAAACTGCGCTACTGTTAACCACATAAAGCAATTCTAGCTTTTATTCCTTCAAGCTAGTTAGCTAACGTTAGAAAAACGTGTTTAAAAACGGAGCTGTGGGCTACTGCTGGCTAACGTTATATGACAACGTCTGGAGAGGAGGCTGCACGTTCAGAGGGAATTATGGGACGTGGAGTTTTTAAACTGCCAGTGCCAGTATGTTCACACAGATGTGGATGGATCCCTTTAAGGGTTGTTTCTCCTGACTTTTTCCCCCATAGAGTTCTATAGGAAAATGAGTCAGGAGAAATAACCCTTGCAGTGATCCATCCACATCTACTCCATATCTGGCAACAGAGTGATAGTTTTGGGCTCGTTCGATAGCTCAGACCCTTGATGACTTACAGCCATTTAGCCAGCCATGTGTTCAATACTGTACCAGTGTAATTTACAGCTGAATCTAGTCTCACCCCCAAATTCCCATAGAGATCAGTTCAAATGCAGAGAGGTTATAGTATCGCTTGTAACAGTACCTGAAAATAAGATATCGAGAGTCTTTTGATGTTGATTGGTCACAGACTTCAGGAAGTAACAGCATGCAAAGGATATGCGACCAAATATTAAATATGATACTTTAAAAATATGTTAAAGCAAAATATTCTAATTTTCTGAGACACTGAATTTTGGGTTTCATTAGCTGTAAGCCATAATCATCAAAATTACAAGAAATAAAGGCTTGAAATATTTCACTCTATGTGTAATGAATCTATATAATATATGAGTTTCACTTTCTGAAATGAGTGACAAAAAATATTGAACTTTTTCACGATATTCACATTTTTTGAGCTGCACCTGTATATATTATTTTAATATATTGCAAAACTTTTCTCCTTAAAAAACATGTTTGGTAGACCTTGTAGAATAATATAAAATTGACAAAAATAGTATGATATGGGACCTTTAAGAGCAGCAGTGAAGCCTGATTTAATTCATCTTAAATACACTCCCTTAAAGCATATTTGTACCTGGTGGCATTATAACGCTTCTCAGATGGCATTATAACGCTTCTCAGATGGCATTATATTGCTTCTCAGATGGCATTATAACGCTTCTCAGATGGCATTATAACGCTTATCAGGTGGACCATGCAGAATAATGGGCTGCATAGTTGAAATATGCAGGGAGAACAGAATGCAATGTTTCACTATATACTGTGTGCATGTTTATAAATTATATTAAATATAATTGTTCATTTTTTATTTATTTAATCAAAATGTATGTATGTAATTGTACCACATTATCTTCATAATTACAGTTATTAGAATGAATGCAATTGTAAATGTAACTGGTTGCATTTTGTCAGTTGTGTAACTGGTGGTGATGTGAGTATTGTGGTGTAAAATGGCTGTTCTACACATTGGTGGTGGTTGAGGCAAGTTTCCCCCTTCACTGTAAAGCACATTGACATCAGGAAATGAAAGATGCTATATAAATACAGTATATTATTATACACTACACACTGTCGGGGAAGTGAGGTTTAAGGAAAAATGTGTTTATTTTTCTGAATCCAGCAGTTCTAACACTCAACGCCCTTGATAAAATGCCCAGCACCCTAGCGGAATCGTGTGCTAAAACCCCTCACTCAACCTACATTTAATTATTTTTAATAGATTTAATTGAATAATTATTATTAAAAATGACAATCATCAATAAAATCGCCAAATTTTTTCATAGGTCAGTCGAACAGTAACTGGATGGATAAACTAACATGTCAAAACAAAGTCTAAATCAGGTCTTAAGAATAAATTATTTTATTACGAGAAAAACCGTCAATTAGAATAATTGGAATCATACATTCATTAATGAACATCACTGCTTATAATTTACAAAAAGGAAGACATTAAACCAGATGTTGAATTGAAACTACCAGAAAAGAGAGAGATACACCCGAACTTGCCAGAATAATCCAATTTCAGCACAGGAACAACATTTTTAAAATGCCAATCATAAAAAGCAGTCACGGGTTTACACAACCAAGAAAAAGCTTGTCTGTCTGTAGACTCCAGGAATTCTGCTGCGCTCCACTCACAGAACTTACCCAGAACTTACCCGCTCCACAGCCAACAAAACAATAAAAGGCCAAAGTAAGAAAAAAAAGTTTCTCCTTCGGCTCTACCATGAATACCTTTCTCCCCAAGCAATGAGGACCTGTGCCCTGATTGGGTGATCGATGAGGACCTGTGCCCTGATTGGGTGATTGGTGTCAGACTCCTTTATGACCAGGACGGCTTATCTAATAGCTGAGATTACGTATGTTGCTCAAAACAGGGCCAAGCACCAAGATAATTTTATTAAAATGTTCAAGGTTTCAGCCTTTTTTAACGACTCCAAATATGGATATTCTAGCAGGTAATTCCACTCAGCTATTGAATACCTTGAAAAGGGATATTTGAGTTGAATAATTTAGTACAATCATTACATCTGTGCAGTTGTGTGATCTTCAAAATTAGGCGAAATATTACTTCCTTGGGCCCCATCTTACACCCGGAGCTAACCCAAACGCAAGTTTGGAGCCGGGGCGGCTGTGGCTCAGGAGGTAGGTATGGTTGGTATGATTATTGGTGGGTGGTGCGATTATTGGTGGTAAGATTATTGGTAGTTGTGATGTAGTGATGGTTACAGCATCTCATAAACAGCATGAATCCATCCTGCCCTGTGTCAATGGTGCGGGTGGGTGGTGGTGGTGTAAGGCTGTGGGGAATATTTTCTTGGCACACATTAGGCCCCTTAATACCAATTGAGCATAATTTGAATGCCACAGCATACCTAAGCATTGCTACTGACCATGTGCATCCCTTTATGGCCACAGTCTACGCTTTTTCAAACGGATACTTCCTGCAGGATAATGCACCCTGTCACAAAGCACACACCATCTCAAACAGGTTCCACAAACATGTCAGTGACTTCAGTTTACTCCAATAGCCTGCACAGCCCCCAGATCTCAATCCAATAGAGCGCCTTTGGGATGAGGTGGAACGGGAGGTTCACAGCATGAATATGGCTGAAATATCCTGTACTAAATTAGTGTACCTAATAAAGTGGCCACTGATTGTATATTGCTGCATTCATTCATGATGATTTATTTCATAAAGGCATATTTATTTACTTAATTTTGATAAAAGTTGGATTCCATCTGTAGGCTTAAAAGATAATTAGACTAAACGGAGATTTAGCCTTTACTACATGACCGTGTAAAAGCAGAGTACAGTAAAGAACGAAAATCAGGGAACTGATCAAGCACACAAACGTATGAAAAGATAGACCTACATTGTAGGCTATAGCCTACTGACGCATAAGTCTTATGTCACTTTGCGCAAAAAGACATACTTCCATAGTATGAGGATGTTTATAAAGTAGAGGTCTCAGGTCTGTAACTCATTGGTGGAACTCGTGGTTATTCTGAACAGCTCGTCTCATAAACCTACGTGTCACCAGAAATACAAAACACCTGACCAATATAACCTATCATTACAATGACATCATGTTTTAATAGTTAAAATTGGTGCCCAGCGCGGGCTGTGACGTGACTAATCTAACAGTTTTTATGAATAATTATTTTGCCGCCCAACGCGGGGCTGTGTATGGACTAATCTAGCAGTTTAGTATATATTTTAGAGTTATATTAGCTACAAAACAACTCCTGGTTGGCTCCGTCCAGTCATGTATTCTGCAAAGTCTAGGGATAAACCAAACTTGGTTGTCTTTCGAATTTGCGGACTGAACAGATTCATCCGCAGGTCCCATTCATCACTACTTAATGCGCGATCCTCTGTGCTCCGAGGGCAGGATTTGCCCATCCAGCTGATATAAGAATCTGCGGTTCTACGCTCCGGCTGCTCAGACGGAATCCCATGAATACACGCAAGATCTCAAGCTGTTGTTATGGAGGGAACGAAGTGAGCTAGTTTGCCAGTAAGTAATTAGGCTACATATCTTTGTATTGGGTTCTTCGCGTAGTATGAACACGCAACCCAGGACGACCGCAGAAAGCATGTAGTTTAGCGGAATGGAATGCCCAGGTTTTTGTAGATATTCGTGTCTAGATTTTGTTTTCACACTTGTTGGGGTTTGCACCTACTTGTTCGACGTGGGATCCGATCTGTGGGTCGCTGCAGAGTTCTACCTACATGGCGACTTCACATGGTTCGGATTGGTAGTTGGGTTCATATTTCTGTCGTCCACCGTGGTCCAGATGTTTAGCTGGTTCTGGTTTAAATATGATCGCGAGCTGGAAGATTTCAAATCGCAGACATCTGCAGAGAAAATACTTTTTGGCGGCGAAGGGCGTCTCAAACTGAGCCTGCTGCACGCTTTTCAGCTTGGATTTCTTCTCCGGTAGGTACCGTTAGTTTGGTTGCTAACATGAGCGAGCAAAACTGAATTGGCAAGTTTAACGTTAGAATTACTAAATTGATTTAGCCTACTAGCTGTAGTGTTAACCGAATTATTTTTGCTTAAAAAGTTGCGAACTGCATGTGGAACGTGTTAAAGGTCTTAGGCTAGTCAAAATCAAAATTTGTGACTGAGGCAGTAACTATACTATGCTATCCTCAACCCCATTAACAGATTATCAAAGTGGGTTTTTCCCAACTTTCTAAACATAGCTAGTTACACCTTTTTTTTTTTTTTTTTTACAGTCTGACTTTCTGCTGCCCTTCGAAATCACAGTATAGAATGATTACAGGGGGGTAATTACACTGTAATCCACAAACCAAATCTAACACATTCCCTCCCCTCGCTCTCTTCTCTCGAATGAGCCATCTTTGGACGAAATTTGTGACGTGAAGCATAGACGGCTGCGTTCTGAAATGTATACTTTCTTCCTGTCGTTCCCTTCCCTTGCTTCAAGGGGGGAATCCTCAAAATGCCAGGATTAAATATGGCAGCCACGAATCACAGTCCATCTACTATGGAGGTAGATTTCTATAAAAAATAAACAAGCACAAAAGTATAATCCACAATTGTATTTACCATCCACACACACCTCTCAATTTGTGTTTCGTAAATAATCATTTGGATCAATGCAAAAATTATATTCACAAATGCAAATAACATTTACAGATATGTTTCCAATGTTCACATGTACAAATCAAATGCTTGGCTTGCGAACTGGCGAATCTACATTTGGCGATCGAAGGACACGCTTGATCTGCTTGGATTTACGGACAGAATTTTGGGACAAATATTGCTCGCTGGTGTTTTGAGCCCTCACCGTTGACTTCAAGGCAGCGACTTAGCAGTAAAGTAGCTTGGTTAAAATAACGTTAGCTAGTTATGTTATTCTATGTTCTCAGGTCCAATTAACGTACCAGACAACTAAGCTAGCTGCCTTACCCATACGCTAGCTAACGTCAGCTAACGTTAATTGGACCTGAGAACATAGAATAACATAACTAGCTAACGTTATTTTAACCAAGCTACTTTACTGCTAAGTCGCTGCCTTGAAGTCAACGGTGAGGGCTCAAAACACCAAAGACCACAAATATTCCGCTGTTTTCCCCCGTGTCGGTTCACACACGCTTAACTTGTGATTCGTAAGAAAAACTTCTTCTTTGGTGCTACATAACACGGCGGTGTGTGTTCGGTTCTTCAGCGCCACTTTTAGAACTAGTGGCCAAAATTGCACATTATTTTTATTTAGGTTGTAAAGTTAACCCCACGCTAATCTTGCGATGGGAAGTTTTTGTCATTCCACAAAACTATCAGATTGCATGTAGCTAGCTAGCTAGATTACATTACAGAGGGGTAGGTCCGTACACAGTAGCTACATAACTCTTTCGCCCCTCATGGGAAAAATTATGTAAAACAAACTCAACCAACCTATGAAATATTTTATTTGTTCAGCTAGCTAGTAGATAAGACACCTACATGAAAATGATAATTCAAATTGCATGGAGTGCTCTCCTTATTTGAGCTCATAGTGTTGTACTTCCTAGTTCCTACCAATGTACGGACCTACCCCTCTGTAATGTAATCTAGCTAGCTAGCTACATGCAATCTGATAGTTTTGTGCAATGACCGTTTAAAAAACTTCCCATCGCAAGATTAGCGTGGGGTTAATTTTACAACCTAAATAAACTCAAAACTCGGTTGTTTTAATTAAATTTACCATTAAAGATAATGTGCAATTTTGGCCACTTGTTCCAAAAGTGGCGCTGATGAACCGAACACACACCGCCGTGTTTTTCTTACGAATCGCAAGTTAAGCGTGTGTGAATCGACACGGTGAAAAACCGGAATATTTGCCCCAAAATTCTGTCCGTAAATCCAAGCAGATAAAGCGTATCGTTCGATGGGCAAATGTAGATTCGCCAGTTCGCAAGCCAAGCTTTTGATTTGTACATGTGAACATTGGAAACATATCTGTAAATGTTATTTGCATTTGTGAATATCATTTTTTGTATTCATCCAAATGATGATTTACGAAACACAAGTTGAGAGGTGTTTGAGTGTGGATGGAAAACACATACTTGTGGATTATTTTTACGAAACAAAAAAAAGAGAGGTGTGTGTGTGTGGATGGTAAGTACAATTGTGGATTATACTTTTGTGCTTGTTTATTTTTGATAGAAATCTACCTCCATAATCTACTGTGTCCTGTCGCCTGTATAGTGTACTGGCAGATGTGTGCTGTTTAATGTGCACTGTTTAGTATGCGACATGCAGTACGCCAAAAATATTTTCCAATACTATTTTCCAAACATACTGTGGAAGTGTCAGACGTCCCACCCTTGCACGGACATGTCACTTTTTTTTTCTCGTTGTTATTGAAGGAAATGCGTCAGTGAAGCTGCACCTCATTTTATTATAATTGTTTTTTTAAATGAAGCTGCGAGTCATATTTATGTAACCAAAATGTTTGCGTATTTCTTGAAAAGTGTGCTCCCAGATATACTCAGGGAAACCAACAGAAGTAAGTATTTCATACTGGGGTTTTAAGTATACTATATTTAGAGAAACGTTTGCCTACTTAACGACTTTCTCGTCCTGTCTACTCAACAAGAGCCTACTTAATAGTATGGAAGGGTGCTGATTCGGACACAGCCCAAGTGTGATTCAGTTCCAATTTAATAAAGGGGAGGGGAGTATCTATATTCCCTCACTCCCTCGTTTATCCTCCCTTCCACCAAGTACAATGGTATAAAATGCAAGCTTACAGCAAGAAAGGAATCCCACGATGCAATGCTCCACACAGGAAAAGTGGTCACGTTTCAACTCTATGGTGTTGCACTCTCTATGGTGTTGCACTTTCTATATCGGTTGCGAGGGCGGTTCAGTTCTGTTTTTGTTAGTTTCTGATTAATTCTCCCGTGCAGAGGGTTTGGGTTAGGGTTAGGACCGGAAGATCGATCGCTCACTCGAGGGAAGAGAGCAAGGGGCCGTGCAGAGGGTTTGCTTGCTGCACGTCACAGTTTTCACCGGAAGATCGATCGCTCACTCGAGGGAAGAGAGCAAGGGGCCGTGCAGAGGGTTTGCTTGCTGCACGTCACAGTTTTCACCGGAAGATCGATCGCTCACTCGAGGGAAGAGAGCAAGGGGCCGTGCAGAGGGTTTGCTTGCTGCACGTCACAGTTTTCACCGGAAGATCGATCGCTCACTCGAGGGAAGAGAGCAAGGGGAGGGAAATAGGGAATGCGTTAAGGACAGACATGTAATGATTATGTAATGTAATGATTATGTAATGTAATGATTATGTAATGTAATGAACATGTATTGATTAAGCTCACACATTCTGTCTAATCCATTGTAATACCTTTGCCCTGGTGAAAGGGAGTTATTAAAGTAAATGAATCATTTAGATGACTGTGTTTAAGTAGACCTGTGTATGTGTGCATGGACCATGTTTTCTTATGTGGATGGTAAGAAGGCCCTCAATCTAACAGCCAAACTGTTTAAATGTAATCAATTAGCAACATTGTGTGTCACTAAAGCACCTTTGAACTGATTTAGTCTTTATAAGCAGGATAGTTGAGTTATGATTTAGTCTTTATTAACAGGACAGACCGTAGGGTTGTGATTTGGTCTTTATAAGCTGGACAGTAGGGTTATGATTTAGTCTTTATTAACAGTGGAACAGGTTGGGGACTCTTAGTTGAGATTCTGAAGGTTTTGTGGTCACATCCTGGTCACATCCTCTCATGCTGGTGTGTTATTTTCAGAAGGGTGAGCTGTGTTTAATGTGTGTATTTTAGTGCCTGTGTGGTGAGCTGTGTTTAATGTGTGTATTTTAGTGCCTGTGTGGTGAGCTGTGTTTAATGTGTGTATTTTAGTGCCTGTGTGGTGAGCTGTGTTTAATGTGTGTATTTTAGTGCCTGTGTGGTGAGCTGTGTTTAATGTGTGTATTTTAGTGCCTGTGTGGTGAGCTGTGTTTAATGTGTGTATTTTAGTGCCTGTGTGGTGAGCTGTGTTTAATGTGTGTATTTTAGTGCCTGTGTGGTGAGCTGTGTTTAATGTGTGTATTTTAGTGCCTGTGTGGTGAGCTGTGTTTAATGTGTGTATTTTAGTGCCTGTGTGGTGAGCTGTGTTTAATGTGTGTATTTTAGTGCCTGTGTGGTGAGCTGTGTTTAATGTGTGTATTTTAGTGCCTGTGTGGTGAGCTGTGTTTAATGTGTGTATTTTAGTGCCTGTGTGGTGAGCTGTGTTTAATGTGTGTATTTTAGTGCCTGTGTGGTGAGCTGTGTTTAATGTGTGTATTTTAGTGCCTGTGTGGTGAGCTGTGTTTAATGTGTGTATTTTAGTGCCTGTGTGGTGAGCTGTGTTTAATGTGTGTATTTTAGTGCCTGTGTGGTGAGCTGTGTTTAATGTGTGTATTTTAGTGCCTGTGTGGTGAGCTGTGTTTAATGTGTGTATTTTAGTGCCTGTGTGGTGAGCTGTGTTTAATGTGTGTATTTTAGTGCCTGTGTGGTGAGCTGTGTTTAATGTGTGTATTTTAGTGCCTGTGTGGTGAGCTGTGTTTAATGTGTGTATTTTAGTGCCTGTGTGGTGAGCTGTGTTTAATGTGTGTATTTTAGTGCCTGTGTGGTGAGCTGTGTTTAATGTGTGTATTTTAGTGCCTGTGTGGTGAGCTGTGTTTAATGTGTGTATTTTAGTGCCTGTGTGGTGAGCTGTGTTTAATGTGTGTATTTTAGTGCCTGTGTGGTGAGCTGTGTTTAATGTGTGTATTTTAGTGCCTGTGTGGTGAGCTGTGTTTAATGTGTGTATTTTAGTGCCTGTGTGGTGAGCTGTGTTTAATGTGTGTATTTTAGTGCCTGTGTGGTGAGCTGTGTTTAATGTGTGTATTTTAGTGCCTGTGTGGTGAGCTGTGTTTAATGTGTGTATTTTAGTGCCTGTGTGGTGAGCTGTGTTTAATGTGTGTATTTTAGTGCCTGTGTGGTGAGCTGTGTTTAATGTGTGTATTTTAGTGCCTGTGTGGTGAGCTGTGTTTAATGTGTGTATTTTAGTGCCTGTGTGGTGAGCTGTGTTTAATGTGTGTATTTTAGTGCCTGTGTGGTGAGCTGTGTTTAATGTGTGTATTTTAGTGCCTGTGTGGTGAGCTGTGTTTAATGTGTGTATTTTAGTGCCTGTGTGGTGAGCTGTGTTTAATGTGTGTATTTTAGTGCCTGTGTGGTGAGCTGTGTTTAATGTGTGTATTTTAGTGCCTGTGTGGTGAGCTGTGTTTAATGTGTGTATTTTAGTGCCTGTGTGGTGAGCTGTGTTTAATGTGTGTATTTTAGTGCCTGTGTGGTGAGCTGTGTTTAATGTGTGTATTTTAGTGCCTGTGTGGTGAGCTGTGTTTAATGTGTGTATTTTAGTGCCTGTGTGGTGAGCTGTGTTTAATGTGTGTATTTTAGTGCCTGTGTGGTGAGCTGTGTTTAATGTGTGTATTTTAGTGCCTGTGTGGTGAGCTGTGTTTAATGTGTGTATTTTAGTGCCTGTGTGGTGAGCTGTGTTTAATGTGTGTATTTTAGTGCCTGTGTGGTGAGCTGTGTTTAATGTGTGTATTTTAGTGCCTGTGTGGTGAGCTGTGTTTAATGTGTGTATTTTAGTGCCTGTGTGGTGAGCTGTGTTTAATGTGTGTATTTTAGTGCCTGTGTGGTGAGCTGTGTTTAATGTGTGTATTTTAGTGCCTGTGTGGTGAGCTGTGTTTAATGTGTGTATTTTAGTGCCTGTGTGGTGAGCTGTGTTTAATGTGTGTATTTTAGTGCCTGTGTGGTGAGCTGTGTTTAATGTGTGTATTTTAGTGCCTGTGTGGTGAGCTGTGTTTAATGTGTGTATTTTAGTGCCTGTGTGGTGAGCTGTGTTTAATGTGTGTATTTTAGTGCCTGTGTGGTGAGCTGTGTTTAATGTGTGTATTTTAGTGCCTGTGTGGTGAGCTGTGTTTAATGTGTGTATTTTAGTGCCTGTGTGGTGAGCTGTGTTTAATGTGCGTATTTTAGTGCCTGTGTGGTGAGCTGTGTTTAATGTGTGTATTTTAGTGCCTGTGTGGTGAGCTGTGTTTAATGTGTGTATTTTAGTGCCTGTGTGGTGAGCTGTGTTTAATGTGCGTATTTTAGTGCCTGTGTGGTGAGCTGTGTTTAATGTGTGTATTTTAGTGCCTGTGTGGTGAGCTGTGTTTAATGTGTGTATTTTAGTGCCTGTGTGGTGAGCTGTGTTTAATGTGTGTATTTTAGTGCCTGTGTGGTGAGCTGTGTTTAATGTGTGTATTTTAGTGCCTGTGTGGTGAGCTGTGTTTAATGTGTGTATTTTAGTGCCTGTGTGGTGAGCTGTGTTTAATGTGCGTATTTTAGTGCCTGTGTGGTGAGCTGTGTTTAATGTGTGTATTTTAGTGCCTGTGTGGTGAGCTGTGTTTAATGTGTGTATTTTAGTGCCTGTGTGGTGAGCTGTGTTTAATGTGCGTATTTTAGTGCCTGTGTGGTGAGCTGTGTTTAATGTGCGTATTTTAGTGCCTGTGTGGTGAGCTGTGTTTAATGTGTGTATTTTAGTGCCTGTGTGGTGAGCTGTGTTTAATGTGTGTATTTTAGTGCCTGTGTGGTGAGCTGTGTTTAATGTGTGTATTTTAGTGCCTGTGTGGTGAGCTGTGTTTAATGTGTGTATTTTAGTGCCTGTGTGGTGAGCTGTGTTTAATGTGTGTATTTTAGTGCCTGTGTGGTGAGCTGTGTTTAATGTGTGTATTTTAGTGCCTGTGTGGTGAGCTGTGTTTAATGTGTGTATTTTAGTGCCTGTGTGGTGAGCTGTGTTTAATGTGTGTATTTTAGTGCCTGTGTGGTGAGCTGTGTTTAATGTGTGTATTTTAGTGCCTGTGTGGTGAGCTGTGTTTAATGTGTGTATTTTAGTGCCTGTGTGGTGAGCTGTGTTTAATGTGTGTATTTTAGTGCCTGTGTGGTGAGCTGTGTTTAATGTGTGTATTTTAGTGCCTGTGTGGTGAGCTGTGTTTAATGTGTGTATTTTAGTGCCTGTGTGGTGAGCTGTGTTTAATGTGTGTATTTTAGTGCCTGTGTGGTGAGCTGTGTTTAATGTGTGTATTTTAGTGCCTGTGTGGTGAGCTGTGTTTAATGTGTGTATTTTAGTGCCTGTGTGGTGAGCTGTGTTTAATGTGTGTATTTTAGTGCCTGTGTGGTGAGCTGTGTTTAATGTGTGTATTTTAGTGCCTGTGTGGTGAGCTGTGTTTAATGTGTGTATTTTAGTGCCTGTGTGGTGAGCTGTGTTTAATGTGTGTATTTTAGTGCCTGTGTGGTGAGCTGTGTTTAATGTGTGTATTTTAGTGCCTGTGTGGTGAGCTGTGTTTAATGTGTGTATTTTAGTGCCTGTGTGGTGAGCTGTGTTTAATGTGTGTATTTTAGTGCCTGTGTGGTGAGCTGTGTTTAATGTGTGTATTTTAGTGCCTGTGTGGTGAGCTGTGTTTAATGTGTGTATTTTAGTGCCTGTGTGGTGAGCTGTGTTTAATGTGTGTATTTTAGTGCCTGTGTGGTGAGCTGTGTTTAATGTGTGTATTTTAGTGCCTGTGTGGTGAGCTGTGTTTAATGTGTGTATTTTAGTGCCTGTGTGGTGAGCTGTGTTTAATGTGTGTATTTTAGTGCCTGTGTGGTGAGCTGTGTTTAATGTGTGTATTTTAGTGCCTGTGTGGTGAGCTGTGTTTAATGTGTGTATTTTAGTGCCTGTGTGGTGAGCTGTGTTTAATGTGTGTATTTTAGTGCCTGTGTGGTGAGCTGTGTTTAATGTGTGTATTTTAGTGCCTGTGTGGTGAGCTGTGTTTAATGTGTGTATTTTAGTGCCTGTGTGGTGAGCTGTGTTTAATGTGTGTATTTTAGTGCCTGTGTGGTGAGCTGTGTTTAATGTGTGTATTTTAGTGCCTGTGTGGTGAGCTGTGTTTAATGTGTGTATTTTAGTGCCTGTGTGGTGAGCTGTGTTTAATGTGTGTATTTTAGTGCCTGTGTGGTGAGCTGTGTTTAATGTGTGTATTTTAGTGCCTGTGTGGTGAGCTGTGTTTAATGTGTGTATTTTAGTGCCTGTGTGGTGAGCTGTTTAATGTGTGTAATTTAGTGCCTGTGTGGTGAGCTGTGTTTAATGTGTGTATTTTAGTGCCTGTGTGGTGAGCTGTGTTTAATGTGTGTATTTTAGTGCCTGTGTGGTGAGCTGTGTTTAATGTGTGTATTTTAGTGCCTGTGTGGTGAGCTGTGTTTAATGTGTGTAATTTAGTGCCTGTGTGGTGAGCTGTGTTTAATGTGTGTATTTTAGTGCCTGTGTGGTGAGGTGTGTTTAATGTGTGTATTTTAGTGCCTGTGTGGTGAGCTGTTTAATGTGTGTATTTTAGTGCCTGTGTGGTGAGCTGTTTAATGTGTGTATTTTAGTGCCTGTGTGGTGAGCTGTTTAATGTGTGTAATTTAGTGCCTGTGTGGTGAGCTGTGTTTAATGTGTGTATTTTAGTGCCTGTGTGGTGAGCTGTGTTTAATGTGCGTATTTTAGTGCCTGTGTGGTGAGCTGTGTTTAATGTGTGTATTTAGTGCCTGTGTGGTGAGCTGTGTTTAATGTGTGTATTTTAGTGCCTGTGTGTTGAGCTGTGTTTAATGTGTGTAATTTAGTGCCTGTGTGGTGAGCTGTGTTTAATGTGTGTATTTTAGTGCCTGTGTGGTGAGCTGTGTTTAATGTGTGTATTTTAGTGCCTGTGTGGTGAGCTGTGTTTAATGTGTGTATTTTAGTGCCTGTGTGGTGAGCTGTGTTTAATGTGTGTATTTTAGTGCCTGTGTGGTGAGCTGTGTTTAATGTGTGTATTTTAGTGCCTGTGTGGTGAGCTGTGTTTAATGTGTGTATTTTAGTGCCTGTGTGGTGAGCTGTGTTTAATGTGCGTATTTTAGTGCCTGTGTGGTGAGCTGTGTTTAATGCGTGTAATTTAGTGCCTGTGTGGTGAGCTGTGTTTAATGTGTGTATTTTAGTGCCTGTGTGGTGAGCTGTGTTTAATGTGCGTATTTTAGTGCCTGTGTGGTGAGCTGTGTTTAATGTGTGTATTTTAGTGCCTGTGTGGTGAGCTGTGTTTAATGTGCGTATTTTAGTGCCTGTGTGGTGAGCTGTTTAATGTGTGTAATTTAGTGCCTGTGTGGTGAGCTGTGTTTAATGTGTGTATTTTAGTGCCTGTGTGGTGAGCTGTGTTTAATGTGTGTATTTTAGTGCCTGTGTGGTGAGCTGTGTTTAATGTGTGTATTTTAGTGCCTGTGTGGTGAGCTGTGTTTAATGTGTGTATTTTAGTGCTTGTGTGGTGAGCTGTGTTTAATGTGTGTATTTTAGTGCCTGTGTGGTGAGCTGTGTTTAATGTGCGTATTTTAGTGCCTGTGTGGTGAGCTGTGTTTAATGTGCATAATTTAGTGCCTGTGTGGTGAGCTGTGTTTAATGTGTGTATTTTAGTGCCTGTGTGGTGAGCTGTGTTTAATGTGCGTATTTTAGTGCCTGTGTGGTGAGCTGTGTTTAATGTGTGTATTTTAGTGCCTGTGTGGTGAGCTGTGTTTAATGTGCGTATTTTAGTGCCTGTGTGGTGAGCTGTGTTTAATGTGCGTATTTTAGTGCCTGTGTGGTGAGCTGTGTTTAATGTGCGTATTTTAGTGCCTGTGTGGTGAGCTGTGTTTAATGTGCGTAATTTAGTGCCTGTGTGGTGAGCTGTGTTTAATGTGCGTATTTTAGTGCCTGTGTGGTGAGCTGTGTTTAATGTGTGTATTTTAGTGCCTGTGTGGTGAGCTGTGTTTAATGTGTGTATTTTAGTGCCTGTGTGGTGAGGTGTGTTTAATGTGTGTATTTTAGTGCCTGTGTAGTGAGCTGTGTTTAATGTGTGTATTTTAGTGCCTGTGTGGTGAGCTGTGTTTAATGTGCGTAATTTAGTGCCTGTGTGGTGAGCTGTGTTTAATGTGCGTATTTTAGTGCCTGTGTGGTGAGCTGTGTTTAATGTGCGTATTTTAGTGCCTGTGTGGTGAGCTGTGTTTAATGTGCGTAATTTAGTGCCTGTGTGGTGAGCTGTGTTTAATGTGCGTATTTTAGTGCCTGTGTGGTGAGCTGTTTAATGTGTGTAATTTAGTGCCTGTGTGGTGAGCTGTGTTTAATGTGTGTATTTTAGTGCCTGTGTGGTGAGCTGTGTTTAATGTGTGTATTTTAGTGCCTGTGTAGTGAGCTGTGTTTAATGTGCGTATTTTAGTGCCTGTGTGGTGAGCTGTGTTTAATGTGCGTATTTTAGTGCCTGTGTGGTGAGCTGTGTTTAATGTGTGTATTTTAGTGCCTGTGTGGTGAGCTGTGTTTAATGTGCGTATTTTAGTGCCTGTGTGGTGAGCTGTGTTTAATGTGCGTATTTTAGTGCCTGTGTGGTGAGCTGTGTTTAATGTGTGTATTTTAGTGCCTGTGTGGTGAGCTGTGTTTAATGTGCGTATTTTAGTGCCTGTGTGGTGAGCTGTGTTTAATGTGTGTATTTTAGTGCCTGTGTATGGTGCTGTTTCCAGGCATGCCTCAGCTATTGAGCTGGGCTTCAGCGTGTGGTGGTGTGGGAAGCAGGCCACGCAGTACGCCGCCTACGTGACCCATGACCTCAACATGCTCCGCCTCCTGGAAGCGTTCTGTGAGAGCGCCCCCCAGCTCACCCTCCTGCTGTACATCATTCTACAGACTGGCCACGCCCGCAACATCCAGTGTGCGTACGCCAACCTATACCTGCCACCCAACTAAACCGCCACCTCACTGCTCACCTATACCGACACCCAACCAATACCTGCCACCCAACTAAACCGCCACCTCACTGCTCTCCTATACCGACACCCAACCTATACCACCACCTCACTGATCACCTATACCTGCCACCCAACCTATACCGCCAACCAACCTATACCTGCCACTCAACTAAACCGCCACCTCACTGCTCACCTATACCGACACCCAACCAATACCTGCCAACCAACTAAACCGCCACCTCACTGCTCTCCTATACCGACACCCAACATTTACATTACATTATAGGCATTTAGCAGACGCTCTTATCCAGAGCGACTTACACAACTTCAAGCATTTTATTACATTTATCCAATTAATGCAGCTGGATATATACTGAAGCAATTCAGGTTAAGTACCTTGCTCAAGGGTACAACGGCAGTGTCCTACCTGGGAATCGAACCTGCAACCTTTCGGTTACAAGTCCAGTCCCTTAACCATTGTACTATACTACCGCCCCCAACCTATACCACCACCTCACTGCTCACCTATACCGACACCCAACCAATACCTGCCACCCAACTAAACCGCCACCTCACTGCTCACCTATACCTGCCACCCAACCTATACCGCCAACCAACCTATACCTGCCACTCAACGAAACCGCCACCTCACTGCTCACCTATACCGACACCCAACCAATACCTGCCACCCAACTAAACCGCCACCTCACTGCTCTCCTATACCGACACCCAACCTATACCACCACCTCACTGCTCACCTATACCGACACCCAACCAATACCTGCCACCCAACTAAACCGCCACCTCACTGCTCACCTATACCGACACCCAACCTATACCTGCCACCCAACCTATACCGCCAACCAACCTATACCTGCCACTCAACGAAACCGCCACCTCACTGCTCATCTATAACTGACACCCAACCTATACCTGCCACCCAACTAAACCGCCACCTCACTGCTCACCTATACCTGACACCCAACCCCGGTCTATGCCCGGGCGCTTAACACCCAATCACATGGAAGCTGCAATTCCTTGCTGCTGATTGGCCATCTTATCAACACCCAATAGACACCCAATAGTTTTTTTTCCCCAGAAGCATGTCCTCTGAAGTGTTTGGGTGGTATAATTAAAGAAAAAAGATTCAAAGAAAGGCAATACCCCACATGGTGATGACGGCTGTTATTGCAATCAATAATTATCGGCCAGCCCTACCTGCCACCAGCACTAATATTGATTGCAGTCATAATCAGGTAATAATCATGTGAAAGCAGTAATTCCTCTGATGTGTGTGTGTAAATCTCTCACACACTGTAGGTGACTCTCCTCTCTCTCTTGCAGGTGTGAGCGTGTTTGCATCCTCTCTGTCCATCGCCTGGACGGTGGCGATGTACCACCGCTCTCTGCGTGCGTTCCTTCCCGATAAAGGCCAGCAGCGCTGGGCTTCCTCTGCTCTCTACTTCCTGTGGAACCTCCTGCTCATCGCTGCGCGCATAGCGGCTCTGGCGCTATTTGCTTCCGCCCTGCCCTGCCTTGTCCCCGTCCACTTCCTGTGCCTGTGGCTGCCGCTCTTTTTGTGGGCGTGGCTGCAAAGGACGTGCTTCATGGACAGCGCTGCGGGGGAGTGGTTTTACCGAGGCGCTGTGGCCGTTATTTGGTACTTCAGCTGGTTCAACGTGGCGGAGGGGCGGAGCCGGTGGCGAGGTGTGATCTATCATGCCCTCATGGTGACGGACAGCGGGATCCTCCTGGGGGCGTGGTGGGGGTTGCATGTGGTGGAGCTTAAGCAAGCTTACGCCGTGGGCGTGGTCGTCTCCCTGCTGTGCGCCTACCTCCTGGGCCTCCTCCTCAAAGCCCTGTATTATTGCTGCTTCCATCCCAAACTCCGCCCACAACCTGTGATGGAGGATGTACCTGACAGCCACACCCCCTTTAGATCCCTCCCACCCCAGCCCAGCTCCTACTCCCAGCTGTGCAATAAGAGGATGGCCTGCCTCGCCAATATCTTTTACACTCCAGTGCCTGTACTGCCTTATGGCCGTCTGTCAAACAGGACCCCAAACAACGGCATGATCTAACCCTCACCTCCACCTCCACCTCCACCTGCCCGGGGACCCCAACACCATCCTCTAACCCAGTGGTTCTCAACCTCGGTCCCCCCTGTGTATGCGGGTTTTCATTCCAACCACAATTGGAATCCCAAAATTTTAACAAGCTGTTAATTTTTCATATTTAAAGGGATTATTTACCATCTTAAGCCACATTATGTCAGATTTAGCTATGCTATGCTATGCTATGCTCTGTCATAAAGAATAAAATGCCCATGTCTCCATTGTGCTTATTGGGCTATATTGCAAATAATTACATAAAAGAGGTAACAATGTTTTTAAACTGATCAGATTAAAGACTGAGGTGAATCAATAGGCTCCTAATCAGGTAATTGAACATGTTAAGTTTCTTAATTTTTTCTTTAAATGTGTAAACAATTCAGGTTTGGCTCGTCGTCATTTGCTTTGCATGTTCTTTATTATTTACCAAATGGTTAGTTTTAGTTTTGCATGTCATGAAGAATAAGTCATGTTCACTAATTGTGCTATATTGTAAACAAAAAATGTGTTAATATTTTAATTATCTGATCAAATTAGACTGTTGAACATGTGTTTTTCATAATTTGTTTCCCTTAAACTTATTAACACAACGCATTTGCTCTCTTTTTGAATTCTTCATTATTTACCAAATGTTTTGTTTTAGTGGCAAAGTGTCAACATTTTCAGCAATTGGGAGTGTATTGATTCTCCTCAGTCTTTAATTTGATCAGTTAAAAAGTTTTTTTTGACCTCTTTTTGTATTTGCAATATTGCACAATGTGAATATTGGACTTTTGTTCTGCATGACATGCATAGCTACTGCTACCATAATGTGGCTTGAGAGGGTAAATAATCTCTATAAACATGAAAAACACCCAATTAAGAAAAATTAACAGCTTGTTAAAATTCTGGGATTGGAATTGTGGTTGGAACAAAATCCAGCATACACAGGGGCCCCCAGGACCGAGGTTGAGAACCACTGATCAAACCCCCACTTCCACCTGCACAGGGACCCCAACACCATCATCTAACCCCCACTTCCACCTGCACAGGGACCCCAACACCATCATCTAACCCCCACTTCTACCTGCACAGGGACCCCAACACCATCATCAAACCCCCACTTCCACCTGCACAGGGACCCCAACACCATCATCAAACCCCCACTTCCACCTGCACAGGGACCCCAACACCATCATCTAACCCCCACCAATCCTGTGTTTTTGCTTATTTAGGAGGTATAAAATGTCTTGAACAGAAACTGAAGTTTGTGATTAGACTACTGTTGTCAATCATAACTGTTCATCCTGTTTATTGTGTTGTACAGGGTTTTTTATTTTGGGGTACAGAAATGAGTGTCCGATTAAAAAGCAAAACCTAAACCTGACAGTTGGTGGAGCGCATATCTGTTGGCCATCATTTGTTCTGTTATTTCAAAGTAAAGATCATAATCCCACAGAGGGGGGGGGGGGGGGCATGCATGATGTAATAGCTCATAATCCCACAGGGGGGGCGCATGCAGGATGTAATAGCTCTCAGAATTCTGATTGGCTGATACTGTAAATTAAATAATCAGAAATGTATCCAGGTGCTGCTCCAATCATTGCTAACACAAGTAAAATAACTTTAAAATCATCACAAACTGCCAGGGAACCAGGAAACCAGGGGAGATTTAAGTACCGGAAAATATTTCTTTTTTTTAATGTGTAAGAATTCTTGCAGCTGCATTCTGTAGAAGTTGTAACTGTTGTCTTAATTTCTTAAGAGAAGAGTTCAGCAGTAATCTAACTGGCTCGTGATAAAGGCACACATTCGTTTTCAGTGTGGGCCTGTAGCAAAAATTGTATTATTTTGTTCCCAAGATGGAGAAAGGCAACATTTGTCACACTTTTAATACGAGGTCAAAAGCTTGTCAGCAATGATAGCCCCAAGTGTGAAGGTCATTTCTGTCAGAGATCCAGTATTACATGAGGTGATCAACCACATGCCTGTGATTGGTAGGACATACCTGGGTTATCCTTGTAGGGTCCACACATGATAGTTTCCCCCTATTGCAGATGAGCTACTATTATCTTAGATTTATGACCAAACTCATCAGTTCAACACTGGGCTAGCCGTTAGCAGCCCAAAATGAGGCTGCATTCTAAATGTAATTACAAATTACAATGCCTGTAATCTACTCACTTATTAACATGTTTAAATACGACACCCAAAGACAACAGCTGTGCCTCAAACAGAAAGAAATGCTGTGTAATCAGACATCATGTCATGCATTTGGGGCAGGAAGGCATCAAGCTGTGTATTTGGGGCAGGAAGGCATCATGCTGTGTATTGGGGGGGCAGGAAGGCATCATGCTGTGTATTTGGGGGCAGGAAGGCATCATGCTGTGTATTTGGGGGCAGGAAGGCATCATGCTGTGTATTTGGGGGCAGGAAGGCATCATGCTGTGTATTTGGGGGCAGGAAGGCATCATGCTGTGTATTTGGGGCAGGAAGGCATCATGCTGTGTATTGGGGGGGCAGGAAGGCATCATGCTGTGTATTGGGGGGGCAGGAAGGCATCATGCTGTGTATTGGGGGGGCAGGAAGGCATCATGCTGTGTATTGGGGGGGCAGGAAGGCATCATGCTGTGTATTGGGGGGGCAGGAAGGCATCATGCTGTGTATTGGGGGGGCAGGAAGGCATCATGCTGTGTATTGGGGGGGCAGGAAGGCATCATGCTGTGTATTGGGGGGGCAGGAAGGCATCATGCTGTGTATTGGGGGGGCAGGAAGGCATCATGCTGTGTATTTGGGGGCAGGAAGGCATCATGCTGTGTATTTGGGGGCAGGAAGGCATCATGCTGTGTATTTGGGGCAGGAAGGCATCATGCTGTGTATTGGGGGGGCAGGAAGGCATCATGCTGTGTATTGGGGGGGCAGGAAGGCATCATGCTGTGTATTTGGGGGGCAGGAAGGCATCATGCTGTGTATTGGGGGGGCAGGAAGGCATCATGCTGTGTATTGGGGGGGCAGGAAGGCATCATGCTGTGTATTGGGGGGGCAGGAAGGCATCATGCTGTGTATTGGGGGGGCAGGAAGGCATCATGCTGTGTATTTGGGGGCAGGAAGGCATCATGCTGTGTATTTGGGGGCAGGAAGGCATCATGCTGTGTATTTGGGGGCAGGAAGGCATCATGCATGCATTCACTGTGAACTGCATTGTGTTCATTACTAGGGATAGCTGCTACTGTATGGGAAGAATGTGCTTTCTTATCTGTTCTGTAGTTACTTCGATGACCTTTCTGTATGCACTTACTGTATGTCGCTTTGGATAAAAGCGTCTGCTAAATGAATGTAATGTAATGTAATCATGCTGTGTATTGGGGGGGCAGGAAGGCATCATGCTGTGTATTTGGGGGGCAGGAAGGCATCATGCTGTGTATTTGGGGGGCAGGAAGGCATCATGCTGTGTATTGGGGGGGCAGGAAGGCATCATGCTGTGTATTGGGGGGGCAGGAAGGCATCGTGTCCTAATCCAAGGCTTCCTGGGTTAGGGTTAGGGTTAGGGTTGGCTGGGTTTTGAAGGCAGCATCGATGTATCCTTAATCAGTTAAGATATCCCACAATCCTGTGCATCCGCTCCGCTGCAGCCAGATGAAAAAAGGGTGAGTTTGTGTACAAATGCACCTCATTTTTATTTCTCTTACCTTTTATTTATACAGAGAAATAGTAAGGGTTGTTTCTCCGCACTCATTTTCCTATTGAACTTTGGAAAAAGAAGTCAGTAGAAGAAACCCTTTGTGATCCATCCATATCTACTGCATATCTACAGCATATCTGGCAGCAGAGTGATGGCTCGAGGCTCGTTTGATACCTCAGACCCTTGATGACTTATGTTTATGTTCATTTATCCAATTATTTTTGGTGCCCTAAAATGTGGGGGATTAAGTGTAAAAATGGCTATAATTGCTACACGGTTCACCGATACGGATTAAAAACCCCTCAAACTAAAGATGGACGTCTAACCTCATAGTCACTGTCCCATTTCACATCCAACGTGCTGGACTACAGAGCCAAAAAACATGCAACTGTCCTCACTTTTGGGGTGCACTGTAGTTTCTCAGAGTAAATTAGTAAATGTTTTTTTATACTTTCCTCTACTGCGGTTATTGTAGCATTAAGCTACAGCATAAACAATTGCACTGTAGCCTAGTTATTAAATAATTAGTATTTGGTATAAAAACCCTTAAAACCCATCTTATTACCTGTAATTATACGTAGGTCCAGTAAGTGTGACATGAATCTCATTTCAGTGGCAAACGATTACATTTAAAACCTATGGGGAGCTAGCCAATAGCGGACAGCTGCCAATCTCAGCCCTCTGGGAGCTAGCCAATAGCAGACAGCTGCCAATCTCAGACCTCTGGGGAGCTAGCCAATAGCAGACAGCTGCCAATCTCAGCCCTCTGGGAGCTAGCCAATAGCAGACAGCTGCCAATCTCAGCCCTCTGGGAGCTAGCCAATAGCAGACAGCTGCCAATCTCAGACCTCTGGGGAGCTAGCCAATAGCAGACAGCTGCCAATCTCAGCCCTCTGGGGAGCTAGCCAATAGCAGACAGCTGCCAATCTCAGCCCTCTGGTGAGCTAGCCAATAGCAGACAGCTGCCAATCTCAGCCACCACCTCTGGCGTGCTGCATCGTCTTCTTAAAACTTAAATTGTGTGATTTTACTGATTTATTAACGTTATTACAATTGCAGTATTTTCCATGTTGATGCTTTTTTAAAACAGGCTAGTCCAAATGATCAACAGGTGGCATTAACGCCAGCTGTCAACTGTCGATATGTGACGTTTTGCTGCTTGGAAGCCCGTCTCAAAACATATTCCTTTATAGGCTCCTTCATACAGGAAGGTTGACAGACAGACGGCACTGTAGCGCCATTTAAGTCCTGTAAAAAATGAAACAAATGGGGAAAAAATTCCGACCAGTGATTCTCATCTTCAGACAACATTGTCTCCCCCGAGAGGGCAGTGCACCGTTCCTGGATGTAGCTACTGCAATACCGGGTCGATGCGTGGAGTGGACGGAGCAAGCCCCAAAAATCAATTTCATATGTGGTCCCCAGATAGGGGACGTAGCAGATATTAAACGGATAAGAACAGATTATTATTATTTTTTTAGTAGGAGGGATTGGTCATTCACACCAATCACACGACAGACATTGGACACAACATTCACCCCTTAAAGCATACACTCCAAAGTAAATGACCGCCTCTGCCGTGCAAGCAGAGCCGAAACTCCGCACCTTGGTGCTCGCCGGGCCAAGAAGAATGAGAGAATCAGTGACAATACGTCTCCGATCTCGCATGATCGTAGCCAAAAGGCCGAGAAGCGATGTTGAGTAGTGATGGGCAGTACGTGAACAAACGAATCTTTTTGAACGAATCTTTAAACTGAACTGAGTGTAGCCTACCGGATCATCACTCTCAATGATTCGTTAATATGCTTGCGTGCGCGTCAGCTAACGTTATAGCTAAAGGCGGGCCTGATAGTCGGAATGAAACACCGAGATAATGAAAGGAAAACGTGCTGGTTCCCACGAGGAAGCCTATCACAGTTCAGTGAGAACAGGTGGGATTTTCAAAGGAACTGTAGCGAAGTGTACTGACCAGACTAGTCCTACTAGCACAGTTCAGTCCTACTCAACTGAACTGCTGACTACCGCACCGCAGTAGCCTAACGTTACCGAAAGCAAAACGGTTCAAGTATTTCTAATTAAATTTACATACGCTACTGTCGGCTATATTGCACATTTTGCATGTAGGCTTATTCTGTGACGATCAAACTAAAAGAGTTAATGAGAGTCTGATCATTATTAAACCATTTCAAAACTGTAATAATGATATTGATTAAATGAAGCACACTCGTTTTCTTTTGCATCAAAATAGCACAGTAAATGTAGGCTATTTTAAGTAGGCCTAATATGCTATAACCTCATGTTTTATATAGGCTACACAAATATAATCAATATATGGCTATATGTTTGTTTCTTCTTTACACTTGAAATTCAGTAAGAAGTCTAGCAAAAGCCCTTTTCTTTCTTTGTTGTCAGGTAATTTGAGTCTAGATCACGCACTGCGTGAATGATTGCTATTTTAATCTGAACCGCTATTTTAATCTACTACTACTGACGAGCTGGGTGATTAATAACACTAGGCTACATCAGTGCACCAAGCTCAACCCTTTGTATTTTGTATAAGGGCTCCCCCCATAGATGACTGAACATCGACATTCAATTTGGGAGGAAAAAATCCTCATCTTTAAAAAAAGAGGATAAACTTGTCACCCTTTTGACAACTTTACCATTTGAAACGCAGTGTTTTACAATAGGCTACTTACCACGAAATGGTCAGATTTTGTGAGAACACACAAATTGTCATGTCATATTTCTGTAGCTTCTCATCCATATTTAAAACGCTCATCTGGAGCGGCCTTATAGGAGCATAATCCAGAAAACTATAGAACTACAAGGGAAAAAATACAAAAAGTTTATATGAGGCTTATAGAAAAAGTTCATATTTTTTACTTGCATTGCTTTTGACTGGAATCATTCTGCACAATACCTACGAATGATATACTGAACTCCGAGTAGCTATAGTGAACTGAACGTGCTGTTGTAATATTCGTGCGTTTACGCAACCGACCCCAGTGAACGAATCACTTAGTTAGATACTTGATTCTTTGTACTGGACTGAGCGATTCGAATCAAAATAGCGATGCATTAATTATACCATTAATATTAACCGTTCCCTCGAGTGGACTCAACGTGGGAAGCAGAATACACGGTGACGGGATTATAGTTCGGTGGACGGGATAGATGAATTTTGGCTGTAGTTCGCAAGACGACGAACGTTGAAAACCACCAATAAGGTATTCATAGGCGCCGATTATATACATTTTTATAATTTGATCTTTGCGAAAATGTCCCATGATCCCCCTACATGTAAATCAAAACCAATGTACACCAATCATACCACTTTCGAGTTACTGTATTTGTGTGTCCTAAACTACGGCAGAGGCAAAGGCACAAACCACACGAACCGCGATGAGGCGCTCTCCCGCTTGCTGCTGCTCACAGGAGAACTGCATGCTCACTCAAACGCGAGTTATCCAACTTCCACTGTTGGCTCACTTCACTTGTTTTGTAATACAGCAACTACATGATAATGTAACTCCCTTGATATTTTAGAATAAACCTCGATTCATTCTAATCCCACTGGACTACCACGTTACACCTGGTAAGGTAGTAATTTCATATCCATACTCGACGTCTGTCTGTCCTGGCCCCACGGTGGTGGAATGAGCTCCCCGTGGAGGTCAGAACAGCAGAAGTCTCTGCTGACTGCCTGCGCAGATTGCAAGAGACTCTCTCTTCAAGCCTGCACTCTCTCCACCCCTCCCCCCCTCCCTGTGACTCCTGTATTTGTTATTAATTAATGTCCCCCCCCAAAAAAAAAAAAAAAAAAAAAAAAAAAAAAAAAAACTGACTGCCTAGTACTTAGATTTTCTTTTTTTTTTTTTTTTTTTTTTTTTTTTTTTTTCTTTTTGTTTTTTTCAAATTCACTAATGTACGTCGCTCTGATAAAGAGCGTCTGCTATATAAAATGTAATGAAAAAATACTGTGCAATAATTTGCCATTGTGGGAAATTAATTTAAAGCGCAATACAAACCAAATTTAACTGGTTTAAAAAAACAAACCAAAAAA
Source organism: Ilyophis sp. 1 JC-2022 (assembly GCA_022702515.1). NCBI lineage: Eukaryota > Metazoa > Chordata > Actinopteri > Anguilliformes > Synaphobranchidae > Ilyophis > Ilyophis sp. 1 JC-2022. The sequence goes on from CM040406.1 coordinate 58,125,602, forward strand.
CAATATAAACGTAACTTCGCTATGTCCGCTGCATGTTGATCGTTTTCCAATGAGGCTCCAACATAGACCATAAGCTCCACACATGAATCTGGGCGCAATTTCTTCAAAACACAAAATGTTTCAAACCCATAACAGCAGCAGAGTTCCACTGCCCTCTAGCGGACAAATCCAGGAAGTAAAACAGTTTAATGTGACGCAATCTCAAAAAAATTGTCCAAAACCCTGCACGTGGCTTGCTGCATTAGTTTCCTTTAAATTATGGTGGTTCTCAACACCCCCCCCCCCCTTAATTACCTGCTTTTTTATGTTTAGTTATTAGTTATTTTATATTTATGTTTATTGCAACAACAAAAAAAAACATAACATTTTTAAACTTATCAAATTAAAGACGCTGAATCAATACGCTCCCAATTGCTGAAAATGTTGACACTTTGCAACTAAAACAAAACATTTGGTAAATAATGAAGAATTCAAAAAGAGAGCAAATGCGTTGTGTTAATAAGTTTAAGGGAAACAAATTATGAAAAACACATGTTCAACAGTTTAATTTGATCAGATAAAAAATGTGTTAATATTTTAATTGTTTACAATATAGCACAATTAGTGAACATGACTTATTCATGCAAAGCGATGTCTGACAAAATGTGGTTTAAGCTATGTCTTGTTAAAATTGTGTTTAAACTGTGGTTGAAATGAAAACCAACATAAACGGGTGCACTGGATCGAGTTTGGGAACCATTGTTTTACATTGAATGACGTGTAGAATTACCAATGAAAATAAATTGTTTTCTAAATGCGAACGTAGCTGTCTGGATGGCTGGGAGGGGAGCAGGTCAGAGAGGTATGTGGGTGCGAGGCCATTTAGGGATTTAGACTAGGAGGAGGAGTTTAAATGTGATGCGTGATGTGATTGGGAGCCAGTGTAAATCTTTCAGGACAGGGGTGATATGAGACCGGGAGGATGTGCAGGGAAGTATTCTTGCAGCCGAGTTCTGAACCAATTGCAGTCGGGAGGGAAGACCAGTGAGGAATGCATTACAATAGTCCAGTCTGCTAGATATGAATGCATGGATGAGTCTTTCTGCATCAGGATGGGTGAGAGAGGGTCTGAGTCTGGAGATATTGCGCAGATGAACAAATGAAACCTTGACAGTGTTATTGATGTGCTTTTCAAAGGAGAGGAATGGATCGAAGAAGACGCCAAGGTTGCGGACCAGGGGGGAGGTGGAGACTGGGGTACTGTCAATGGTGAGAGAGAAGTGGTGCAGTTTTGTGAGTTGGGTTTTGGTCCGATGAGAAAGATTTCAGTGTTTTCACAGTTGAGTTTGAGGAAATTGTGTTGCATCCAGGATTTGACATGTGTCAGACAGTTTTGAATGATGGCAGTGGGTGGCTGATTAGTGGATGTAGAGCTGATGTAGATTTGGGTGTCATCTGCATAGAAATGGAATTTGAGACCAAAGCTGCGGAGGATGGGGAAGCATGTAAATGATGAAGAGGAGCGGACCAAGAACAGAATCTTGCGGGACACCCTGGGTGATCGTGGATAGATATGAATTCTGACCTATTGGTGAGGTATGAGTGAAACCAGTTGAGAGATGGGCCAGTGATGCTTAGGTGAGGCAGACGGTGAGAAGGATGTTATGGTTAACTGTGTCAGAAGCAGCAGAGAGGTCCAGGAGGATTAGAACCAGAGTCAGAGGATATGAGGAGATCATTAACAACTTTAGTAAGGGCGGTCTCTGTGCTGTGATGGGGTTGGAAGCCAATGTGGGAACCGTCAGCAACGGAGTCCACGGCGGAGGTGAGGCAGACAGGATAGGCAATCCACAGCTAGCGAACATCCAGGAGGGCGAAGCAGTGGCTGCGATGGATGGCCGGATCTGAGGTCAGTAGCAGAGGAGAGGTAAGCCGGGAGGTAGGAGACTCAGAAGGGGAGGGACCAGCAGGGGATCCGGGCAGCAGGCGATGCAGACAGGGTCGTAGATCCACGCCGAGGGGTGAAGCCAGATAGCAGGTCAATTTGAATCGCTGGACGATTAAAACAAGTACGCTAGCTAGTAATCTAACATATGGATTTGCGTTGTAGACTAAAAGTATACTGTATATTAGCTAAGCGAGTGCCAACAGTGAAAGGCAGAATCAGGAAACACACAGAGCTTGGAGGGCGAGGGAGGGGAGCAGCGGCGAGAAGCGGCAACACGGATGCGCACGGCGTTCTCTCGACGTCACCGGATGTCATGAGCCAGTGACGCCAACACCGCATACATTTAATCCTTTTGATTCATGACTTTAAACTGGTGGTAGTTGGTCGTATGAACTAACGTTAGATGGGAGTCCAAATTTGGTACTCTCTCGACACCAAAGCACACAGAACCAATCCAACATTACAAGGAAAATCTGTTTTATATTTAACTCAATGGCCCAATTCAGGAAGTCATAGAAGCAGCCTACTCTACCGATAGCTTTTAGTTACCAGCTGTATGCTCCAAACACTTTCATTTCTTCACACGCTTCCCACTCAATACCGTGTTTGTAAGCTTCAGTTTCAGGAGTAACTCACATATTCTTTGCAATAACTACGCACTGATTGCCCTTTAGCGTTTGCTGAATACACCTTTACTTTAACGTCTAAAAAGTCAAACCAGGAGGTGTAAAGCCTACACGTCAGCAGTCATCTTTCAACAGGCCAATCTTGGTGAAGATATAGCATGATATGCTAATTGATACAGACAATGCACAGTGGCGAACTACATACAGGCTCAGCTGCAGGTTACCATGACTACCTCTAGCGAAGACAGCAGAAAACAACTTTAGTCATGTTTTATTTTATCCCTCTAAGTTACAGAACGTTTGTACGGTCACCCGCAGTCCAGCGTTACGAGCGGTCACCCGCAGTCCAGCGTTACGAGCGGTCACCCGCAGTCCAGCGTTACGAGCGGTCACCCGCAGTCCAGCGTTACGAGCGGTCACCCGCAGTCCAGCGTTACGAGCGGTCACCCGCAGTCCAGCGTTACGAGCGGTCACCCGCAGTCCAGCGTTACGAGCGGTCACCCGCAGTCCAGCGTTACGAGCGGTCACCCGCAGTCCAGCGTTACGAGCGGTCACCCGCAGTCCAGCGTTACGAGCGGTCACCCGCAGTCCAGCGTTACGAGCGGTCACCCGCAGTCCAGCGTTACGAGCGGTCACCCGCAGTCCAGCATTACGAGCGGTCACCCGCAGTCCAGCATTACGAGCGGTCACCTGCAGTCCAGCATTACGAGCGTGAGTCTCTTCATGCTGTAGGCTACTGACCAGCAGCAGCTGCTGTTCGTGTTCACCTGTTTGTTATAATCATCACAGTCACCTTGTTACAAATTTTGGATTGCAGTTGCACACTAATCCGCAGCTTGCCAAGCTACAGGCTGCAAATAAAGTCAAAGTTCACAACAGCTGCACAACACAGGCGCAAGCATTAAAGGGTAACTCCACAAGCTGTTTCAGAGTGACCACGCCTCCGTTTGCCGTTCAAAAAAATGGCAAAATTGGGGGTGGAAAAGATAGTCATAAAAGGGTTGGGCTCGAGTTAGCAAGCCACGCCCTTTTTAACGTGTATGCTCATTCACGGCCATAATGTGTTTTGTTCGAGCCGCTCGCTCCGTCTGCTGAGCCTGGAGCAGCGGCCGTGGCAGAGGCGGAGAACTGGAGAATGTAGGCTACATAATAAGGCCTAGTTATAAATGTAGCTCGTCTTAATTTGGATAATTTTTAGTAACAGTTAATGTTATTAAAGACTGCTTAGTTAGCCATGAATTAATATACAATGAAACTCGTAGTAACCTCGCTAAATTGAGTCATATAGCCACATTAAAACCTCAAGAAACATATAATTTCAGTAAAAACTGCATAAACATGAACATTGATCAGTCATAACCGTTTAATGTTGGCTAAGTTAACTAACGTTGGTATCCTGTGGGCTACTTGTTTTTCCCATTTTCCCCACAAAGCGAGAGAATAGCCGAGAGAGAGAAAGAAAATGTGATTAAATTAATTATAGGTTTGGTTTATTTATTTAAGAAAGAGACAATGCACATTAGTAAATGTAAATGTGCCAGATTTAGCCATTGGGGCAAATCTTTATCTGTAGTCCCCCCTGGACAGGCTCTTGGACTAAATCAAAGCTGTATGTATAAAGCATCTTGGATGTGCTTTCTGGGGCACGGAGGAGAGGAGGTGGTCGTGGAAGAAAGGAGGGTGCATTTCTCAAGTATCGGGACGCACTCCCGCAGTGGAAGATGGATCGGCTCAGACAGGTTTTGGCGCGCTCAGTGTGACCCGGCTCAGACCGGTTTGGGCATGCTCAGTGTGACCCGGCTCAGACCGGTTTGGGCACGCTCAGTGTGACCCGGCTCAGACAGGCTTGGGCACGCTCAGTGTGACCCGGCTCAGACAGGCTTGGGCACGCTCAGTGTGACCCGGCTCAGACAGGCTTGGGCACGCTCAGTGTGACCCGGCTCAGACAGGCTTGGGCACGCTCAGTGTGACCCGGCTCAAACAGGTTTGGGCACGGTCAGTGTGACCCGGCTCAGACAGGCTTGGGCACGCTCAGTGTGACCCGGCTCAGACAGGTTTTGGCACGCTCAGTGTGACCCGGCTCAGACAGGTTTGGGCACGCTCAGTGTGACCCGGCTCAGACAGGCTTGGGCACGCTCAGTGTGACCCGGCTCAGACAGGCTTGGGCGCGCTCAGTGTGACCCGGCTCAGACAGGTTTGGGCGCGCTCAGCGTGACCCGGCTCAGACAGGTTTGGGCGCGCTCAGTGTGACCCGGCTCAGACAGGCTTGGGCGCGCTCAGTGTGACCCGGCTCAGACAGGCTTGGGCACGCTCAGTGTGACCCGGCTCAGACAGGCTTGGGCGCGCTCAGTGTGACCCGGCTCATGCTGGGAAACGATATTACAGCAAATCAAGTTACACTTGATAAAAAAATATCAGAGGATTCAATTCATTGGCTAGTTATTTTAGTTCATTTAAATTAGTAACAAAAGTACATGAATACATTTATCAGCAGGGTAAGTGTGTATATAACTATGTGGCAGTGTGCCTTCATGCAGTCATCCAAATTTGCTGGAACCACACACACTCTTGTAAGACAGAGACCCCGCCCCCCTGAGACACACCTGTATCCAGCACAGGTAGACTGCAGTGGGAGGAGTCTAAGTGTAGATCCGGGTCCTTTCCCACCCATATGCAGCCCATAAAACTGCGGCTCACTTGTATTGCAAGTCTATTTGGCATTTCAACAATTTGGGGATCAAGGGGGCGGGGTTACTGGAAGGCGTGGTCGGCGGGGGGCGTGTAGGAGAAGCCGGGGAAGGCACTGGCTGCTTCACACAGGCTGCTGGTCACCAGGCAGTCACTGTTGCCAAGGGAACCTGGCATTGGGAGGTGTGTGAACTCCGGGTCAAAGTGCCTCAGATCCGTGGGGCCGCTCTGCAGTGGAGAAAGATGAAAAAACTCAACTCTGTGAAACAGGCCAGTGCACCGTATGAATAATCAACTCTTATGATTCACCTGCGTGTGAAACAGGCCAGTGCACCGTATGAATAATCAACTCTTATTATTCATCTGCTGTCTGTCAGGATTACTGACTTTCATTTCTGTGGTGACGCTGCAGTTTGACAGACATACATTCAACTGACACAAAAGTATACTACAAATTTGATGCACACACACATCTTTTTATTTACCATCTATTTTATTTTTTAACACCTTTCTGGGAGCCACTTACCACAGAGGGTGTGAAAGGGGGTGTGGTCTCTTACCACAGAGGGTATGAAAGGGGGTGTGGTCTCTTACCACAGAGGGTATGAAAGGGGGTGTGGTCTCTTACCACAAAGGGTATGAAAGGGGGTGTGGTCTCTTACCACAGAGGGTATGAAAGGGGGTGTGGTCTCTTACCACAGAGGGTATGAAAGGGGGTGTGGTCTCTTACCACAAAGGGTATGAAAGGGGGTGTGGTCTCTTACCACAGAGGGTATGAAAGGGGGTGTGGTCTCTTTGGCCATCAGATGGTCCCAGTTTATGGGAGAAAAGAAGCTGTGGCACTTGAGCTCCATCTGCAGGCAACAAATATCACACAATTTAATTAAGATGCATATGAAACCAAAGAAAATAACTGTACTGTGGCTGAAAATGTCTTTCTGTGGAGGCGAGAGTGTGTGTGTGAGAGTGTGTGAGAGTGTGTGTGTGTGTGTGTGTGTATCTTTTAAATACATCAGTATGTACAACCCCAATTCCAAAAAAGTTGGATGTAAAATGTATGTATACACACAGCCATTTACACACACTTATACACAATTTTACACATACTTATGTACAACCCCAATTCCAAAAAAGTTGGGACAGTATGTAAAATGCACATAAAAGCAGAAAGCAGTGATTTGTAAATTCTCTTTTAGATATATTTAATTGAAAACAGTATAAAGAAAATATATTTAATGTTTTACCATATCAACTGTATTGATTTTTGTAAATATACACTAATTCCGAATTTGATGCCTGCAACACGTTCCAAAAAAGTCAGGACAGGGGCAAAATATAGACTGTGAAGTTCAAATAAACACCTATTTGTAACATTTTATAGGTAAACGGGTGTTGCGATCATGACTGGGTATAAAATTATGTCAAAAGACTCTTGATATTTTATTTTCAGGTACTCTTACAAGTGATACTATAACCTATCTGCATTTAAATGGATCTCTATGGGAATTGGGGGGTGGGACTAGATTTAGCTGTAAATTACACTGGAACAGTATGGAACACATGGTTGGCTAAATGGTCATCAAGTAATCAATAAAAGTCATCAAGGGTCTGCGGTATTAAACAAGCCTCAAACCATCACTCTGCTGCAGATATGCAGTAGATATGGATGGATCACTTTAAGGGTTGTTTCTCCGGACTCATTTTCCTATTGAACTCTATGGAAAAAATAAGTCAGGTTTTTTATTTTTTTATTTTTTTAAAACTTCCCAGTCTTTTCTTTGCCCCTGTTTTTGGAACGTTTTGTAGGCATCAAATTCGGAATTAGCGTATATTTACAAAAATAAATAAAGTTAATAAGGCAAAACATTAAATATCTTTTATTTGTACTGTTTTCAATTAAATATATGCAAAAGAAAATTTACAAATGACTGCTTTCTGCTTTTATGTGCATTTTACATACTGTCCAAACTTTTTTGGAATTGGGGTTGTACATAAGTATGTGTAAAATTGTGTATAAGTGTGTGTAAATGGCTGTGTGTATACATGGCTGTGTGTATAAGTGTGTATAAATGTTTGTGTGTAAGTGGCTGTGTGTATAAATGTGTATACATGGCTGTGTGTATAAATGTGTATACATGGCTGTGTGTATAAATGTGTATACATGGCTGTGTGTATAAATGTGTATACATGGCTGTGTGTATAAGTGTGTATAAATGTTTGTGTGTAAGTGGCTGTGTGTATAAGTGTGTATAAATGTTTGTGTGTAAGTGGCTGTGTGTATAAGTGTGTATACATGGCTGTGTGTATAAATGTTTGTGTGTAAGTGGCTGTGTGTATAAGTGTGTATACATGGCTGTGTGTATAAGTGTGTATAAATGTTAGTGTGTAAGTGGCTGTGTGTATAAATGTTAGTGTGTAAGTGGCTGTGTGTATAAATGTATGCCCTTACGAAGTCGTTTCGCGCCCCCGTGCGCTGGGCACGGTCTTTGTGAAGCAGCCCCTCCAGCAGAGCCCGTCCAGCATTGGACACGTTTGCTTTCAGCTCCACAGGCTTGTTCAGGATGTTACTGTACATCTCTGCTGTGTTCCCACTGTAGAAAGGGGGCTGAGGAGAAACAGCCAATCAGCTGCAAGCCAATCAGCTGCAAGCCAACCAGTGAACACAGCCAATCAGCTGCAAGCCAACCAGTAAACACGGCCAATCAGCTGCAAGCCAACCAGTGAACACGGCCAATCAGCTGCAAGCCAACCAGTGAACACGGCCAATCAGCTGCAAGCCAACCAGTGAACACGGCCAATCAGCTGCAAGCCAACCAGTGAACACGGCCAATCAGCTGCAAGCCAACCAGTGAACACGTGCCTAAAAAAGCTTTTCTTTCATTCTCTCAATGACAGCAGACTGGATGGGGAACTGCAGGGTTCATTTGTACTGGACAGTAACAGAGTCCCAGAGCGGCGTTCACTCACATTCACTCGCATTCACTCGCATTCACTCGCATTCACTCGCATTCACTCGCATTCACTCGCATTCACTCGCATTCACTCACATGGCAGCGATGGGCTGGATGCTATGAGCACTTAAGGACATGAAATGTATGAAGATTAATAAATGAAGAATATATGCAACTTGTGTGTTTGTGTAGCAGGCAGTGTGTAATGGGGGTGATGTGTGTGTGTGTGTGTAGCAGACAGTGTGTGATGGAGGTGATGTGTGTGTGTGTGTGTGTGTGTAGCAGGCAGTGTGTGATGGAGGTGATGTGTGTTTGTGTAGCAGGCAGTGTGTGATGGGGGTGATGTGTGTGTGTGTGTGTGTGTGTGTAGCAGGCAGTGTGTGATGGGGGTGATGTGTGTGTGTGTGTGTGTGTGTGTAGCAGGCAGTGTGTGATGGAGGTGATGTGTGTGTGTGTGTGTGTGTGTAGCAGACAGTGTGTGATGGAGGTGATGTGTGTGTGTGTGTGTGTGTGTGTGTAGCAGGCAGTGTGTGAGGGAGGTGATATGTGTGTGTGTGTGTGTGTGTGTAGCAGGCAGTGTGTGATGGGGGTGATGTGTGTGTGTGTGTGTGTGTGTGTAGCAGGCAGTGTGTGATGGGGGTGATGTGTGTGTGTGTGTGTGTGTGTGTAGCAGGCAGTGTGTGATGGAGGTGATGTGTGTTTGTGTAGCAGGCAGTGTGTAATGGGGGTGATGTGTGTGTGTGTGTGTGTGTGTGTAGCAGGCAGTGTGTGATGGAGGTGATGTGTGTGTGTGTGTGTGTGTAGCAGACAGTGTGTGATGGAGGTGATGTGTGTGTGTGTGTGTGTGTAGCAGGCAGTGTGTGATGGAGGTGATATGTGTGTGTGTGTGTGTGTAGCAGGCAGTGTGTGATGGAGGTGATGTGCGTTTGTGTGTAGCAGGCAGTGTGTGATGGAGGTGATGTGCGTTTGTGCGTGTGTGTGTAGCAGGCCCAGCGACTCACCAGACCGTACAGCATCTCGTACAGCACAGAGCCCAGACACCACCAGTCCACGGTGCGGTCGTACGCCTGTTTCTGCAGCACCTCGGGCGCCAGGTATTCGGGGGTCCCGCAGAAGGTGCTGGTGGTCCCGTTGGGTGCCAGACCCTCCTTGCACAGGCCGAAGTCGGTCAGGACAACATGACCCTGGGTGTCCAGCAGGATGTTCTCCGGCTTCAGGTCTCTGTTGGGGGGCAGAGGCTGAGGTGTTACCCCACTGTGCTCCCCCACACCCCAGTCTCCTCCCCCACACGCCACTCTCCTCCCCCACACGCCACTCTCCTCCCCCACACCCCACTCTCCTCCCCCACACCCCAGTCTCCTCCCCGAAACTCCTCCACCAAACCTAATTTTTCCTCACTTTGTTCTGTATATATTGGTGTGTAGATGTGTGAGTAGGAGGTACCTGTATGTAGGTGTGGAGAAATATACGCGGAGACGTACAGGTATCTTTTTATCTTTAGTACGTTTAATGATAACAGGCTGGTTCATTACTCAACTAACAACAACATGGGCTTGAACCCAGAATGCCTCGCACTAGAACAGGGGTGTCCAAACTTTTTTCACTGAGGGCCAGATGGAGAAAAATAATGACTACCACGGGCCACAGGCTATATATATATATATAGGCTATGTGTGTGTGTTTGTGTGTGTGTGTAAAATAAATACAAGTGCGCTCAGACATGGCATACAGTTGCCAACATCACTTAGATTTCTATTTAATTGGGCGAATACTATTATAGCCTAATAAACGGCGAGCTTGAAGAGATTTTAAGAATTTCACTCACCAGTGACACTTCTAAAGAGAACAGTGTTGTTGTGCCTTGGACTGAAGAATCGCTGTGATGTCGGGCGTGAGGTTTGTAGATGCGATTCGCAGGACATTGCAAAGGTGACTGTTATCTTTGATCGCAAACGGCTCTTGTTTCGCGTCATCAGGGAAAATGTTTGCTCACATATGTATGTGGAGCCGAACAGACTCGGCATTCTTTTTGCGTGGCGCCTCATCTGTGGAAATTTTGACTTTTCCAAACTCTTGTAGAACTGTTATGTCCCCTGGTGCTTCATCCACGTTAACGGAGAAGGGGCATGAGAACATGTTGATGTCCTTCTCAATAGAAGCAAAATCATGAAAGCGCGTGTTGAACTCTGTGATCAATGACATGATTTCTGTCACATATTTCCCCATCTGCTCAGGGCTGTTGGCATTTGGGAAAGTGTCGATTACCTCCCAGAGAGAGGGGAAGTGTGCAGCATTGCGTTCACTGACTTGTCTCTCAAATAGACGGAGCTTCACGACAAATACTTTCATGTGTGAGTACATTTGTGACACGATTGTGTCTTTCCCTTGCAAGGCTGTGTTCAGGACATTCAGCTGTCCGGTAATGTCAGTTAAAAATCCCAGGTCTGCCAACTAAACAGGGTCACTCAGTTCATCGACGGACAATCGTTTTTCTCTTAAGTATTTGTCGATCTCAGATTTGAGGGAGAAGAACCGCTTGAGAACGGAGCCGCGGCTGAGCCATCGCACATCAGAGTGGTAGATCACGTCCCCATATTCTGTATCCATTTCAGACAGGAATGCCCGAAATTCTCTGTGATTGAGTGCTTTTGCACGAATTATGTTAATAGTTTTCACGACTGTATTCATGACATCCCCCAGTTTCGTGACTTTGGCGCATAATGCTTCCTGGTGTATAATACAGTGCAATTTAACAGCCTCGCCCCCAGACTTATAAACTTTTCTGCAAACCAGGGAAGCCATTCCGTTACGCTCACCTATCATGACTGGAGCACCATCTGTTGTAACTCCACACAACTTGTCCCAAGGGAGATTCAGATTTTGAATAGCAACTGACACAGCTTCAAAAATATCAGCTCCTTTCGTTGTTCCAGTCAGGCTCCGAAGGTCGAGGAGCTCTTCAGTAATGCAAAAATCATCGTCAACCCCTCGCAAAAAAATTAGTAGCTGAGCCGAATCCGTTGTGTCGGTACTCTCGTCACACGCAATTGAATAGAAATGAAACAACGGAGCTTTGTCTGATATTTGCGCCTTGATGTTAGCTGATAAATCCTCGATTTGCCGGCCCACTGTGTTTCTCGCAACACTAACATTTCAGAAGTCTAGTTTCTTTTCTGGGCATACAATCTCCACAATTTTTGTGACGCACTCTTTAATAAAATCACCCTCTGCAAAGGCCTTTCCATACTTCGCTATTAGCTTAGCCACCTCGTAGCTAGCCCTGGTAGCATTCTGCTGCGTCTGATTAGCACAAAATCTGGGTTTGTTGCAATGATAGGCTTGCCACCAACTGCTTTGATTTCTCTTCTCTGGTTGCTCCAGTATATGCCTTAAAAGACGCATCATGTTTAGTTTCATAATGTCTTAACGTTAAATTCTTTTCATCACCGCTACTGATTCCTGGCAAATTAAACAGACACACTTGCCTCTGTACTCAGTGAAAAAGTGTTCATTTTGCCATCATGGCTGGAATTTCCTACATTCACGATCCACCTTTCGCTTCTTTGCAGCCGCCATGTTGATAATAATACGATTTGTAGGCTACAGGAACGTTGGCTAGCTAATGCATAAGATAATTTTTTGTTTGGGGGGGGGGGCGTAAACTGCTGATCTGTTTTTAGAGTTGGGCTTTTACTATGCTGCCTCCTAGTGTTTAAAAACCAACAGCATTTTTTTTTCTAATTTGTTGCAGCGGGCCAGATTTAATAATTCTTCTGAAATGTTTCGAGGGCCGCTTTAAAACGCTTCAAGGGCCGCAATTGGCCCGCGGGCCGTAGTTTGGACACCCCTGCACTAGAACTACGGCAACCAATTTAGCTCACAATACACAACAGGTGCAGTGTGTTACCTGTAGACAATGTGAAGTGAGTGCAGGTATCCCAGGGCACTGGCCATTTCAGCAGCATAGAATCGAGCTCGTGGCTCCAGGAACACTCTCTCACGCTGCAGGTGGTAAAAGAGCTACAGGGAGGAGTTTGTTACCAAAGCGTCACACATAAACGTGTGTGTATGTGTGTGCGTGTGCGTGTGAGTTTGTACGTTTGTGTGTGTGCTCACCTCTCCTCCATTGACATAGTCCAGTACAAAGTAGAGCTTGTCTGTGGTCTGGAAGGAGAAGTGAAGTCCCACCAGGAAAGGGTGCTGCAGGTTCCGCAGCAGAACACTGCGCTCAGACATGATGTACTTCTGCTGCAGAGAGAGAGTGAGCCGCTGTCAGTGAGCCGCTGGGGGGGAGGAGTCAGTGAGCCTCTGGGGGGGGGGGGGAGTCAGTGAGCCGCTCTGGGGGGAGGAGTCAGTGAAGAGGGTGGGGCATGTGGAGGCGGAGTTTAAAAGGGTGGGGCCTGCGGAGGTGGAGTTAAATAGGGTGGGGCCTGTGGAGGCGGAGTTTTAAAAGGGTGGGGCCTGTGGAGGCGGAGTTAAAGAGGGTGGGGCGTGGGTAAAGAGCTGTACCTCTTTGTTCTTCAGTATGATTTTCTTCTGCAGAACTTTGACAGCATAATACTGCTCACTGTCTTTGTGCCTGGCGAGCAGGACCTGGGGAGAGAGGAATAGAGAGGAGTGTTTCCACGATACCCTAAGATATGCTCACCTCCTCAGTTACCATGCCAGAGGAATGGCCTCTCTCACCTTTCCAAAACTTCCTTTCCCAATGATTTTCAAATAGTCAAAATCTGATGGCTTGACCCTGGAGATGAAAAAACAGGCAGGTGAGATTTCTGAGCCCTGGGTCTGTGTGTCTGTGTGTCTGTGTGTGTAATCCTCTATCAGACTCTAATGAGCTTTATCTGTGTGTAATCCTCTATCAGACTCTAATGAGCTTTATCTGTGTGTAATCCTCTATCGGACTCTAATGAGCTTTATCTGTGTGTAATCCTCTATCGGACTCTAATGAGCTTTATCTGTGTGTAATCCTCTATCGGACTCTAATGAGCTTTATCTGTGTGTAATCCTCTATCGGACTCTAATGAGCTTTATCTGTGTGTAATCCTCTATCGGACTCTAATGAGCTTTATCTGTGTGTAATCCTCTATCGGACTCTAATCAGCTTTATCTGTGTGCAATCCTCTATCGGACTCTAATGAGCTTTATCTGTGTGCAATCCTCTATCGGACTCTAATGAGCTTTATCTGTGTGTAATCCTCTATCGGACTCTAATGAGCTTTATCTGTGTGTAATCCTCTATCAGACTCTAATGAGCTTTATCTGTGTGTAATCCTCTATCATACTCTAATGAGCTTTATCTGTGTGTAATCCTCTATCAGACTCTAATGAGCTTTATCTGTGTGTAATCCTCTATCAGACTCTAATGAGCTTTATCTGTGTGTAATCCTCTATCAGACTCTAATGAGCTTTATCTGTGTGTAATCCTCTATCAGACTCTAATGAGCTTTATCTGTGTGTAATCCTCTATCAGACTCTAATGAGCTTTATCTGTGTAATCCTCTATCAGACTCTAATGAGCTTTATCTGTGTGTAATCCTCTATCAGCCTCTAATGAGCTCTATCTGTGTGTAATCCTCTATCGGACTCTAATGAGCTTTATCTGTGTGTAATCCTCTATCGGACTCTAATGAGCTTTATCGGTGTGTAATCCTCTATCGGACTCTAATGAGCTTTATCTGTGTGTAATCCTCTATCGGACTCTAATGAGCTTTATCGGTGTGTAATCCGGTATCAGACTCACCGATTCTCCTCTACCAGAGAGTTCCTGGAAGTTGATGGACAGTGCTACAAGAGAAAGGAGAGAATGGGTCGATTCATTTTGCATGAAAACAACCCCCATTGCTCACTCACCTCATTCATCTGTACACTCACGCGCACGCACACACACATGCACACACACACACGCGCACGCACGCACGCACACACACACGCACACACGCACACACTCATGCGCGCACACACACACACACTCATGCACACACACACACACTCACGCGCACACACACACTCATGCACGCGCACGCACACACACACTCACACGTGCACACACTCGCGCGCGCGCACTCACACACACACTCGCGCGCACTCACAGGTCTGTTTCCTTCCTCAATCTCCTTGTTCTGATTCTCATCGATCTTCAGGAAAACTCGGACGTCTGAGCTGGGGAGAGAATTATGACAGAATGCATTTGGCTGTGGCCTTCATTCAAGTTAGGGCTTAGGGCTGAGCGGTTAGAAGTGGAAGTTAGAAGTTATACTTTTTTGACCCTGTGGGGAAATTCATCTTCTGCATTTGACCCATCCTAACTACTTAGGAGCAGTGGGCAGCCACAGTGCAGCGCCCGGGGACCAACTCCAGTTCTGAGGCCAGTGCCTTGGCCAAGGGCAACGGCAGGAGTTTACCTAGCCGGAGTACCCAGAGAAAACCCACATTGGGAGAACACGCACACTCCATGCAGAGAACCCAGAACCTCTTTCTTGCAAGGCAACAGTACCAACCACTGCACCACCATGCTAACCACTGCACCACCATGCCACCTCAGTGTTCAGATTTAGGAGCTAAGAGAGCTTAGGGGTGAGGGCGAGGGATTAGTGTTTGGATTTAGGGGTGAGCGGGGTGGGGAACCCTGTCCCTGTCGTTGTGGCGGGGTGGGGAACCCTGTCCCTGTCGTTGTAGCGGGGTGGGGAACCCTGTCCCAGGGGACGCTAATCTGTTTCCATCTGGATCAGTAAAGAACAGAATACAGCTCTCCAGGAATGGGCTTCCCTCCCCCACTCTCACATAACTGCACAACAGAGGACTGTAATACTCCATTTAACCACTAGATGGAGCAAGTGACACACTTTTGCAGTGAACCCCATCAGTACCACGCCACAGAGACGGAATGAAACATCCACTCCCCTATGATCTCAAATATTGAGTATGAACAGTCTCAGGGGTTTTAATGGTTTGAGGCCAGTGTGTCAGTAGATGGGGGTTCAGATTTTGGGGCGTTGTGTCAGTAGATGTGGGTTTGGGGCCAGTGTGTCAGATGGGGGTTCAGGTTTTGGGGCAGTGTGTCAGTAGATGTGGGTTTGGGGCCAGTGTGTCAGATGGGGGTTCAGGTTTTGGGGCAGTGTGTCAGTAGATGTGGGTTTGGGGCCAGTGTGTCAGATGGGGGTTCAGGTTTGGGGCCAGTGTGTCAGTAGATGTGGGTTCAGGTTTGGGGCCAGTGTGTCAGTAGATGGGGTTCAGGTTTGGGGGCGTTGTGTCAGTAGATGGGGTTCAGGTTTGGGGGCGTTGTGTCAGTAGATGGGGGTTCAGGTTTGGGGCCAGTGTGTCAGTAGATGGGGGTTCATGTTTGGGGGCAGTGTGTCAGTAGATGGGGGTTCAGGTTTGGGGCCAGTGTGTCAGTAGATGGGGATCAGGTTTGGGGGCAGTGTGTCAGTAGATGGGGGTTCAGGTTTGGGGCCAGTGTGTCAGTAGATGGGGGTTCAGGTTTGGGGGCAGTGTGTCAGTAGATGGGGGTTCAGGTTTGGGGGCAGTGTGTCAGTAGATGGGGGTTCAGGTTTGTGGGCAGTGTGTCAGTAGATGGGGGTTCAGGTTTGGGGCCAGTGTGTCAGTAGATGGGGTTCAGGTTTGGGGGCAGTGTGTCAGTAGATGGGGGTTCAGGTTTGGGGGCAGTGTGTCAGTAGATGGGGGTTCAGGTTTGGGGGCAGTGTGTCAGTAGATGGGGGTTCAGGCTTGGGGGCAGTGTGTCAGTAGATGGGGGTTCAGGCTTGGGGGCGGTGTGTCAGTAGATGGGGGTTCGGGTTTGGGGGCAGTGTGTCAGTAGATGGGGGTTCAGGCTTGGGGGCGGTGTGTCAGTAGATGGGGGTTCAGGCTTGGGGCCACCCAGCAGGGTTTGACCAGGCCTTGTACTCTAACCTCTGCATTAATTCACTTGGCATGTTATCTCCCTCTGGGAACAAAACAGATTTAAAGCAAAGGGGTGAACACAGAAGTGACCTGCTGTTTGACAAGAGCAGAGCTGGGCGCAATGAACTCAGACAGCTTAACGGGTTATGTGTCGGAAGGAAGGACGACATCATTCGTCACCAAACCTGTGACAGTTTGCAGAACTGATAAACACACTTTATCAAGCAACATAAAAAGGAAAAAAACAAACAACAATTCTGTGTTCTGGGCTCGTCTCTAAGCATGCCCTTTTTCTTTCATTTATGCACATATTGTATGTCGCTTTGGATAAAAGCATCTGCCAAGTGAATGTAATGTAAGCAGCGACCGGTACCCCAAGAGTAAGCCCCGCCCCCATCACATCTATGCACAGAGGCAGAACAATAATTCCACAACAGGTACTTACTGCCGACAGATGTGCGGGCTGGACCCCAGGTTCTGAATGAAGTCATTTAAGCCCATTTTTCTCTCCTTAATGAAGGCTGTGAACACAAAGGTATTTGAGTCATTCCTCCTGGCTAGCCGCCGGCGGTACCTTTCATATCACGTATGTAACTTGTTTCAGCTGAGGAAAGGTTAACTCCAATATGCCATTATAAACACATAGGCTATGGTATGAACACATATGCCACTATAAACACATAGGCTATGGTATGAACACATATGCCGTTATAAGCACATAGGCTATGGTATGAACACATATGGCATTATAAACACATAGCCTATGGTAGCCTATAACTCATCTGAATGTTCTCGCCATTGACCTCCTGCATATACATTATTTTTAAAAAGGTTCCACAGACACACGACTGTAGTTACATAACAAACATTAGAATACAACGTTGTAGCTGTACAGGCTCAATAAATAGGCTACATTGAGATGAGATGTTAAACATTACAGCAATTACACGGGCATACGCACGGAAATCAAATCATCTGAGCATGGGTACATTTTTATAGTGTATCTTAAAGCTGCATTATTGCACTACATTCTTAATAATCTTAAAAGATTATATTACTGCGCGTCTCCGGTAGATTTCCATATCGAGTACGGTGAGCGTCCGGGTGGGTTAAGCAACAAAACAAAGGCATTCAATTGGTTGATTTCAAAATAGGGAAACAAACATCTCCCAAAATATCCAAATATCATCCATGCAAACAAGAGCTTAACAGGAACTAAATTACGAATGTGGCACAAAAACACACCAAATCGCCGAGTTCTGTTTATCCAAGTGTGGAATATTTTAAATACAATGTTCTGACTGCTGCACTGATTCTGATGTGCGTGTATACACAGCCCAGGGCATACAATATTTACAATGCATTTAACTAATCAGGGCTAATATGTTCAATTTTGAGAGTAGCCTAATAGTGCTTCAGCCCGATATCATGTTTCCCAACTCTACACTGCAGTCCCGCACCAAAAGCAAACTCGAATCCAAACAACAACCAAATATTACTTTAAGGTTCGCATGATATAAGTTTAAAACACTTGATTAATAAAATCGTATTTTAAACTAAAGCATGACCACTAGGCTACACAAAAATGGAAACATAACCAATAACGTTACACTTCCTACCGGTAAAAAATGACACAATCCCTCTCATTTTGCAATATGTCACAGCCATCGGTAAGATAATAAATCCGGAACTTAAAAGTAAAAACAAGAGATGGTTCGTGTATCGTATCAAACTGCCTGGTATGCAGCCAACAGTCCCTGTGTTCCGCTGCGCAGCCACAGGTAGTTATATATGAGGCACGTGGTTCCACAGAAACTCAGCCTGACATCACTTGAGAAACCAAGGAAACCGGTTACGCGAGTATGGGCCGTGACGTCACGTTGCAATTCGGAGGCAGGAGGATGAACTGCGAGCGCTCGACTAACGACGGATTGTATGGGCTGCGTCCCAATATTCTTCACTCTCCACCTCCCTTCCTCCACTCCCCCACTACCACTCCTCTCCTACCCGGAAGTATGCAAAACTGTCTGAACGTTTCAAGAGAAATCGAAAGTTGTGCATTGCTAAGGGCGAGTGCGGTCCAATCCGTTGTAAGAAATGTAAGTGAAGGATGTGAAATTAGTCCCTCGACCCTCGATTTGGCTCGAGGGAACGAGTCCGCAAGACTGCAGACTTCAGGCAGTGAAATTTCCCAGAATGCTTTACTGTAACCCAAGACTGTCTTATGGACCGGGCAACCGGGGCCCATGCCCTGGGGACTTGGACTTGGGGCCCCAAGAGAGCCCCGAAATTTACAAAGTACCGCATTTATGTTCAATGCATTTAAAAAAATTACAACACAAATTTAAATCAAATCTGCCATCTGCAATCTATGAGGGCCCCTAGCCACAGTCTCTACTACGAGGGCCCCTAGCCACGGACCACAGTCTCTACTACGAGGGCCCCTAGCCACGGACCACAGTCTCTACTACGAGGGCCCCTAGCCACGGACCACAGTCTCTACTACGAGGGGCCCCTATCGACCACAGTTTCTACTATGAGGGGCCCCTAGTCACGGACCACAGTCTCTACTATGAGGGCCCCTAGCCACGGACCACAGTTTCTACTATGAGGGCCCCAAGCCACGGACCACAGTTTCTACTATGAGAGCCCCAGTGTGTTTAGTCCAACCGAAAATTTGCGCCATTCGTAAACAGATGTACTAATGTTGTGTTCTAATAACACCGGTGTTACGCTTCAGGGACCACTCAAGCTCTGTAACACCGATTTGACCATACCCATCAAAGGGTTAATATCAGGGGTGGATCTTAAGGATTTTTGGCAATAGCCAGCCAGGCTAGTAGACCAAAATTTCCACAACCCCGGCTGAAATGCTACTAGCCCCGTAACTTTATAAACTAATGTTTTCTATTAATTTGTTCCGTTTCTTTAACATTTGCAGTATTGATGTTAAGTTATAGATAATAATAGAATTACTCAATAATAGTAGAACTACTATAGCTAGATCTATTCTAATGGACAATATATAACCACTTAGAATGAGAGAACAATTTTGTAACTGAAAGAGACCCAAGACTATCCCAACAAGTGTACATTGGCAACAGAATATAATAAGGCTACTATGCAAGGGAATTAATGCAAAAAATATTATATATACAGTTATCAAGTTATCCATCCATATCTACTGTATTGTTTCCCCCTACAAACGTTGTAAAGTTAGCTACAAATGTCATAACGTGCGTTGCACTTTTATAAATGTTTGTGATGAAATCTGAATGAAATGTTTGTGCCCAAAACATTGTAAAAGTCACTTTTTTTAAACATTTGTGATGAGATTTTAATGAAATGCTTTTGAAATGTTTGAGGCCATGTGAACTCCATGAAATGATTAAAACTGGTTTATTCTGATTTTGTATGGAATTTATTGTGTATTGCTCTTTTTTAAATAGATTTTTCTCATTATGTGGTGTAACCAATATTGGAAATAACTGTTAAATTCAAAATAAAATATCCAATTTGTGTGGCTGAAAAATGAATCACTGAACATGCTTCAGTGAATACTGTCTGTATACATTTTTTATCTGAGTTTTACAAGAAAAATAGGTCTGTTAACTACATACAAAGGGAAACAGTGTCTGTCATGGGTTAGGGTTACCCTAACCTCAACGCCCTGACAGTGTCATTATAGACTGTAAATATGAGATCATGATTTACAGAAACTCAAAAGAAATGCAAATACTTTTTTCCAAACATTTTACTCTATCACTGATACCTTGTTAAGATGTTAAGCATGTTAAGGAAATATTTTAATTGCAAGATAAATCATGGGGTCATGGGGTCATGGGCTTTCTCCCTCATTTGCTACGGTTTTCTTCTTCTCTGTTCCGGTTAGCAATCTATCTGATGTTTTCCGCGTTCCGCCTCGGGGTTTTGCTCTTCCTCGCTAATTATTCTTTTCACCTGTTTCCCTACCTGTTAGGCATTTAAGCGTTAACCATTTAGCACTAGCCCTAACCCTAACCCTCTCGCTTCCGCTTCCGGATGCTCCGTTATCATTTTGTTCCTTCACAAAGTCAGGGTTAGTCATTTTTTAATCTCTCTGCAGTTTAAGAAAAGATTATTTCTTTGGTTTCGCAGCTTGAGATATTTTCTGGCCTTGAAGCCTTTTCTCTTTCCCTCCTACGCTTCCACTCTCTCGTTTCTGAGTATGTATTAGTAGTATAGTGTATTAGTAGTGTAGTGCATTGGTAGTATAGTGTATTAGTAGTGTAGTGTATTAGTAATGTAGTGTATTAGTAGTACAGTGTATTAGTAATGTAGTGTATTAGTAGTACAGTGTATTAGTAATGTAGTGTATTAGTAGTGTAGTGTATTAGCAATGTAGTGTATTAGTAATGTAGTGTATTTGTAGTGTAGTGCATTAGTAATGTAGTGTATTAGTAGTACAGTGTATTAGTAGTGTAGTGTATTAGTAGTGTAGTGTATTAGTAATGTAGTGTATTAGTAGTACAGTGTATTAGTAATGTATTAGTAGTATAGTGTATTAGTAGTGTAGTGTATTAGTAGTACAGTGTATTAATAGTACAGTGTATTAGTAGTGTAGTGTATTAGTAGTGTAGTGTATTAGTAATGTAGTGTATTAGTAGTACAGTGTATTAGTAATGTAGTGTATTAGTAATGTAGTGTATTAGTAGTACAGTGTATTAGTAATGTAGTGTATTAGTAGTACAGTGTATTAGTAGTACAGTGTATTAGTAGTATAGTGTATTAGTAGCAGTGGCGTACCGTGGGAGTAGAACTAGGCCTTCTGTAAACTTACCTTTAACGGATGATCACTCTCAATCTGTTTCCGTTTACTTTGCCTGATTGCCAATCAAATAATTGATTCACTCAATAACCAAGAACAATAAGTAAATTATTAGGCTACCAAGTTATTTTGAGATAGCATTATTGTTTTGTGTATCAAACTTGTGTTGCATTTGTCTATATCCACATTTATGATGACGTGTTATTATGCGATGATTCGACTTTTAAAGGCTCTGTTCAATGTTTCGTAGATTTTCGTAAATGAGTTTTTCTAGCCTGAATAATGCGTTGCTCTGAACGGTTCGATACACTTAAGAGGCTAAATTTGAATTTATGCTTTCTAATGTTTAAATCGCTTTGACTAATTTGAGTGTCGTGAATTACATTCTTTAACGCGTTCAGATTATTGCCTGATCCTTGTTAAACAATCTCAAGTTGTCTTTTTTTCATTATCATTTCTAAATCATTATAGGCTACAAATTGGTCTTGATTATTCAGATAATTGGTTTAGATTTTTGTTTGATTGTTAGGCTACTCAAACTAAATAAACGGAAACAAGTAATCCCCACTTTTTCCAACGCACCGGCCATCGCTACATAGCCTACGTATATTTAAGTGCTACCCATTTTATGATACAAAAGAAAATACTAGCACTGCAATACTGCAAAAACTTGATATATTCATCAATGTTTGTTATTCAGTTAATAAATTGCTTGATTGATAATTAAGAACTATAAGTGGAAACAGATTGAGAGTAATATCTGTATAAAGGTAAGGTTACCGAAGGCCCTATTTTACTGCCGACGTTACGCCACTGATTAGTAGTATAGTGTATTAGTAATGTAGTGTATTAGTAGTACAGTGTATTAGTAGTACAGTGTATTAGTAGTACAGTGTATTAGTAGTGTAGTGTATTAGTAGTGTAGTGTATTAGTAATGTAGTGTATTAGTAGTAGTGTATTAGTAATGTAGTGTATTAGTAATGTAGTGTATTAGTAGTGTAGTGCATTAGTAGTATAGTGTATTAGTAGTGTAGTGCATTAGTAGTCTAGTGTATTAGTAATGTAGTGTATTAGTAGTGTAGTGTATTAGTAGTACAGTGTATTAGTAATGTAGTGTATTAGTAGTGTAGTGTATTAGTAGTACAGTGTATTAGTAATGTAGTGCATTAGTAGTATAGTGTATTAGTAATGTAGTGTATTAGTAGTACAGTGTATTAGTAGTGTAGTGCATTAGTAGTACAGTGTATTAGTGTATAGGTGCTGAGGATCGGTGACTATTGCCTTGTGAAGCGGAGTGGTGATGGCTGTGAGCCGGATTGGGGTGGAATAGTGCAGATGAGCCGGATTGAGGCAGTATTGGGGCCGGATCGGGGAGGACTAGTGCAGAAGAAAGACTGTTATCCCAGGTGCAAAGCCGGTACATCTGTATCCACCACACAAGCACTAATAATAGTCTGTTTTTCCACAAAGCCACAGGAAGAGTTGTTCATAGCACACTGAGAGGGAAACAGAAAGAAACATGTTTTTTCTGTCCTAATAAAACTGAGTAAAGAGACAAAGATTTTTAAAATCAGTATTTGAGCCAAAATTGATCAGATGCTCTTTGAGTTTTAGAGTCTGATGGTAAATGTAGTGAAATGTGAGCATTTCTGACTTTTTCAGAGACGGCATAGTTACTAAATATTGTCTGTAGTTAACAGACTGCATCTACCCTCTGCCCCCTACAGGTGACAAACTGTAACCTTACAGTCCATAAACACCAGTGTGTGCAATGGGTAAGCAGCATTAGGTAGCGAGCCATATCAGAAGAACCTTGTAGCTATTTTCATTGGATCCAACAGTTTAAAATTGTGAGCTTGTGAATAGATTGATGGCCCAACAGACCTGCAATGGCTTGCTGCACATAGTACTATAGAGTTGTGGCTGCATGCTGCACAAACCATAACTATTTTCATTCATTATCATAAATATAATACGTCTTAATAAGCTGATACAATATTAGCTTTCATTGTTCATACACAGCAGCAGTTTATTTCACCTGGAAAATCATAGAAAGACTATAAATATAAGAATATATAATGTTTATTTTGATTAAAAGAGACTGAAGTGTCACGATTGCCTCCGCCCTTCCAGTTCACCTTCCCTTTTGTTCTCCCTGTTTTCCTCCTCCCTCTCGTTCCATGTCTCAGTTTCTTGTTTTCTGTTTACTCCTGTTGTGCAGGCTGGGCGTGGCTTCCCTCCTCGTTTCCCCTTTTCCACTAGCATTATCTCACAACCAATCACTCGCCATCTTCACTCACATTTCACACGCTCTCTCATTGCTCATTCATTCACGCACGCATTCTCACACTTCCGTCTGTAATTACCTCATTTACCCGCCTATATATTCTCCCTTCTCATTCTGTATGGTTGCCAGTTCGTACTCTTGTGTCATAGTGTAACTCGTACTCGGCCTGTGTAAACCCTTGTCTTGATTGCTTGCTTGTTTGTTCAACGTGTTCAGTTTTTGTCTCCGTATCCCGCCAGCCTGTTCCAGTCCAGCCACTGCTCGCATTCTCCTTCTGCTGCAATCCCTCATCAGTCCCGCTCCTGTTCCCGCGGCAACCAGCCTGTCCTTTATAGGCCAAACCCGCTTCCAGACCCTCACCTGAGAAGTCCCTTTGTGTATTCAATAAACGCGCTCCTACGGAGCTTATCATTGAGTCTGTCTCTGAGTCCTGCGTTTGGGTCCACACCATTGAAGGGAGTTCTAACATGAAGCATGGTTCATGGGTGGAAAGCAGTCATTTGAAGATTTGAACACATTTTTAGTTCAGCTCAACAAATGCAATTTAGTTAGAGTTTGTGTGTTGATAAATGCCTCAGGTGTTACGATCCGCTCCTGCTCCCCTTCCCTTCCTGGTGTTTTCCTCTGTTTACCCTGAACCTGAGTGTGTCATGTCGGCGTTTATTACCTAATTGTGTCTACATTGCACAATTACCACTTGCACCACATCGTAATGACACAATTCACATCTAATTGCTTTCACCGCATTCCTCACGTGTTTTGCTAATTGTTCAATCAGTTCATTGATCTCGCACGCATTTCCCGCAAGCTGCAGTTTATCAGCTCTGATGACACTAGCTATATTACCGTGCTGTTCCTGTGATTCCTTGTCAGAGTATTGTGTTCTTTGTCGCGTCTACAACTGTGCTTTGTTATAGCTTCGACTCTGGCTCAGTTCTCGATCTGGATGCCACACGCCTTGACTTCCAGTGTGGATCCAGACGCTACCTCTACCTGATCCCTGTTTGATTCCTGGCGAGACTTCCCCTGGATTTATTCGCCTGTCTTGCATTCCAGTTCGTCGTGGGCTCCACAGCGAACTGTTGTATAGCCTACTGAAAAATAAAACTTATTTTCAAACCTATCCCGTCGTGCATTTGGGTCCTTATCAGCCTGGCTGTCACATCAGGGTTGTGTTCTCTCTCCCAGAACATGAGCTGTTGACTTCATCAGAGGCAGATATAGTGCTGTGGAAATGTAGGAATGCTGATACTAATGGTTCTGTAAGAGATTATATTGTGTCTTTGGTCACCAGCCCAGTGACCTCATTGTAACACCACAATCTTTCCTACTTTTGGATTTTTGCATTTCTTTTTAATCTCTCAGATTCATTGATGTCAGTTTGTTTGATTCCAGCTTCTGATTCAGGGCATTAAAACAAGTCAGTGTGCAAAGAGAGATAATCATCCTGCTCTAAACAAGTCAGTGTGCAAAGAGAGATAATCATCCTGCTCTTTACAGAAAGAGAGATAATCATCCTGCTCTTTACAGGAGGAACAGCTTTCCTCTCCTTTTCTTTTCTTAACTCTCTTCTCTTTGTCTTCTTTTCCTCTTTCATTAACTTCTGTCCCCCCCCCCCCTCGTTCCGCCCCCCCCCCCCACCTTTACTTTAGACTTCTTGCCAATAGGTGAGTGTGGCTAATGGTTGCTAAGAACAACCAAATGAGATGGAATATAGCTGTGTTTTGGAGAGTCAAGGTTACATAAATAATAATTATCTGCAATTATAGCTGGAACCCTGCAAAGTGGAAAATGACAGGCTAAGATGTTCTATGCAGCCTACATCAGGGACAGCAGGTGTACTGTTTGGAATGTGTGTGTCATATTCTATGGAAATGAGAGCATTGAGGTTGAATTGTATTCTTGCACATGGTGCCAAATTATACATTAATTAAAGTCATGCAAATACACCTGAGGGGCAGAAGTGACCTGAGATCAAACTCTGAGCTCTGAGCTGAGAAACCAGTCCTACATTTGAGAAGAGACCAGGTGGGTCAGGGCAGTTCCCAGAATGCAGTGGGGCAGTGAGTAGATGCTTGCATGGTGAAAAGGGGATTCAGATGGACCTTCTGCCCCCCACCTCATCTGGAGATGAGTTAAAAATAGCCCCGATTTTCCAAAGTAGCTCCCTGCTCAACTCAAACAAACTCACCCATGGTCTTTCAATGACTGCCCCAGTCAGAGGCTTGATCAACACATTCCTGTAAACCCCACTGGCCAGAGCCGCGATACACAGGCTGATCCCTCCCAGCTGCACGGCAAAAGGCTCACCCTGGGGCAGCTGGTGGCTCTAACTGCCCCTTTCTTCACACAGCCACAGCTGGGGAAACAAAAGCAAAATGTCACTTGTCATGGAAATTTTCCCTTTTACACACAGCGAACAAGTCTGATCAAACAGAACCACAACAAAACCGTATATTAACATAGAATAAGACTTAGTTTATTTGCAGATCTCTCTCCCGAACAGGAAGTACAGAAGACATTTATAACTTTTCCTTCTGTTTTGCCACAAGGGGCAGACTCTATGTATAATATCACAGTACAGAGAAAGACATTTAACTGACAACCTAAGTTTAATAGTATTGAGTCTCCAGATAACTTCTGACCTTGCCTTAAGATCAGAATGTTCAAGCAGACTCTCATTAACAATAACATAGCCGTTTATCTTCTAGGCTGCCTGTTTTCCTCTAAGAGGAACAGACACAGAAAGATATTTGGTTTGTATGAATGCAAGCACATTTATACTGCATTTGGGTAATAAGGATTATATATGAAAGTTATGTTTAATGGAGTGATTGTCTCCATGTTAACACACACATGATAACAACCAATTTTCAGATACTATCATTCCCTCCAGGAAATACACCGGACCACGGTTCTTCAGTTACAGATGAATTTATTCTCTCGTCCTCAAATCCACCGTCGAACTGTTCAAAGTTCACAATGCACAATATAAATACACCTTAGCTTAACAAACTACAAACTTAAATATGCATGACAAACATAAACACAAACTTAGGCTAATAACATACCTCACTGGCTGCACATAACCAAGAAGGGAATGAGTCCACTTTAACAAAAATACGTCTTCAAAAACCAAACAAAAAATCTTCAAATGAGCAATTGCAATGGCATTGTTACGCTTCAGTTAAACTTCTAAGCAGAGCTTCTTGTAAACTCTGTTAAGACTTATAAATTGAGTTTCTTGCTTCTCCTGCTAGCCACTTATAAAAAAGCTTCTTGCTAACTCATGCTAGCAACTTAACGTTACAAACGGAGCTTTTTGTAAACTCCCGCTAGCCATACTGCAACACATGTCTTGGAGGAAATTGTTACAATCAAATGTGTCCCCGCGCAACACAGAACGTAAAGTAAGTTCTCACATAGTATTACACAACAAATCAATATTCAAATAAAACAAATAATGACAAATAATATTTATGGCAGTTAAACTCCCACCAAATCACAATTATTATAGTGATTTCACTTCACAATATTACTTTCCCCTCACACCATTTCAATTTCACATAATGAACTTAATATTTATGAAAAGAACAACCATGACACTTATTCTGCTTCAAGCAGTAGAACGGTCTTATGTACAGGCCTATCAAGATAGACTGGCTTAGTAGTGCGTTTTCCCTGACTGTCTAAGGTCGAGTCGCTAATTAACAGTTTCACCTTTCTGACTCTTCCATCAGTGCTTGGATACACCTCTGCTACTCTTGCCAATCTCCATTGAATTCGTTGTGAACTGTCTTCGTGAAGGATGACAATGTCGTTAACCTTAGTATTTCTCTATACCTTTTGCCATATTTGTCTTTGCTGAAGATTAAGGAGGTACTCCTTCTTCCACCTTGTCCAGAATTAATTTGCCAAGAACTGCACCTGGCGCCATCTCTTGCGTAGGTATAGATCCTGACTGACAAACTGACCAGGCGGGGGCGATATTATGCTGGACTTCATCATGAGTATGTGGTTGGGGGTGAGAGGTTCAAGACTTGTTGGATCATTCAAGTGCTCTGTCGTCAGAGGTCTGCTATTGATAATAGCCATCACTTCATACAGAAAGGTCCTAAGTGAGGCACTATCAAGTCTTTTAGCAGAGTGATCAAGGATTGCTGTTAGAACACTTCTAACTGTCCGTATTTGTCTCTCCCATACCCCTCCCATGTGGCTTGATGATGGGGTGTTCATTATGAACTCACATCCATATTCCTTCAACTGTTCATGATCCAGGTCCTTCATTGCATTCATGAACTCTCTTTTTGCGCCTACAAAGTTGGTGCCCTGATCACATTTCAGCTGTCTTACATTTCCACGTATTGCAATGAAAGCACGCAATGCATTGATGAAAGCGTCTGTAGTGAGATCATCAAGCATTTCGATATGTATGGCTCTAGAACACATACAGGTGAAAAGAAGACCATACTTCTTCAGTTCCTTTCTTGCTTCCTTCACATAGAATGGTCCGAAACAATCTATGCCACAATATGTGAATGGAGGTGTCATTTCCATTCTTTCTTCTGGCAAATCTGCCATCTTTGGATCTTGTGTGTTCCTTCTATACTTTCTGCATGTTGTGCACTTGTAGATGTGTGAGGCAACTGCACTGCTGCAACCTATGACCCATATTCCACTTGATCGCAATTCATTTACAGTTATTCCTCTTCCTTGATGCTGCACCTTCTCATGGTAGTGCTTGATAAGTAAAGAAGACACATGACTTGCCTTTGGTATAATGGCAGGATGCTTGACATGTGGGTGAAGGCTAGATCTTGTCAAACGTCCTCCAACCCTGAGCACACCATACTCATCTACAAAAGGACTTAGTTTGTGTAGCTTGTTTGCTTTGTCTTTGGGTCTTACTTCCTTGCATTGCTTTATACTTTTGATTTCACTGCTGAATGCTTCCGCTTGGACCAATTTGACTATGAAAGCTCTGCTTCCTGTCTTTCCTCAACACTTGTGGCTTCACTTATTTTAGGTTTGAGACCCTTGATTTGCTTAGCATGGCGCTTGAGACAAGCAATGGCTTTGACAGCTCTTTTCCAGTCAGAGAATTTTGACAGGCGGTCTAGCGACGTCCTCTCTTCTTTTGCTTTGGTGTTGAGCACCTGGGCCTTTCGCAGTTCTGGATCATTGTCAATGACCTCTCCCACCTTGAAATCTCCTATGGGTAGCTCCTTTTTCCATAGAAAATCTGGGCCAGTGAACCAATTTGAAGCGACAAGCTGATCTGCCATTAGGCCTCTTGAAGCATGATCTGCAGGATTATCTTCGGATTTTACATATTGCCATTGCTCGGGATCTGTAGTAGACTTGATTCTTTGGATTCTGTTCGCCACAAACACATGAAACCGTCTGGCATCATTGTTTATATATCCCAGGACGACCTTCGAGTCTGTCCAAAAATATTCTTGAAGACCATCCATGTCGAGCTCATTTCTGAGCATAACACTTGTCCTTGCTGCTACCACTGCTGCAGATAACTCAAGCCGTGGTACAGTGGTTACCTTGGTGGGGGCAACACGTGCTTTGCCCATGACTAGCGAGCAATGGACATCTCCATTAGTGTTGACTACTCTGAGATAACTACACTCCCCATAACCTGTGACGCTGGCGTCAGAGAAGTGGTGAAGCTCATATTGCTTGACATCCGTGAAGTTTGCTGGAATGTAGCACCTTCTGATCCTTACATTAGACAAGTTTTGAAGATTTTGTAGCCACGATTCCCACTGTGTTCTTAGCTCTTCTGGGAATGGCTCGTCCCAACCAACCTTGTCTCGACAAATTTTTTGCAAGATCTGTTTTCCCAGGAGGATTAACGGCGCTACGAACCCCAACGGGTCATAGATGGAAGCTGCAGTGGATAGCACTCCTCTTCTGGTCAGTGGGTGTTCCTTGACAGTAACTCTGAACTGAACGTCATCAGAGGACACACACCATTGAACGCCGAGAGCTCTTTCCATGAGCGGCTCTCCCAAAGCCATATCCAGGTCTTTCACACTTTCAGCGCACTCTTCCTTTGGTATTGATTTCAATACCTTCTCGCTATTGGAGACAAACTTATGTAGTCTTAGCTTGCCTGCACTACAGAGCTCTCTTGCTTCGTTGACGAGCTGGATCGCCTCAGGATCAGACGTTACGCTCACCAGCCCATCGTCAACATAAAAATTCCTTTGGATGAATTTAACGGTCTCTTGGTTAAACTGATCCTGACCTTCAGAGGCTAGATGTTTAAGTCCAAAATTGGCACAGCCGGGTGAGGAGGCTGCCCCAAACAGATGAACTTTCATCCGACAAATTGATGGTGGAGACCCTAGATCACCATTCTCCCACCATAAGAACCTCAGGTAGTCTTGGTCTTCAGGCCTTACATGGAACTGATGAAACATTCGTTCCACATCACACATGAAAGCAACTGGGCCCTTGCGAAATCTACAAAGAACTCCCACCAAGTTGTTTGTGAGCTCTGGCCCAGTAAGAAGGTGATCATTCAATGATGTGTCTTGGAACCTCGCTGAGCAGTCGAAGACAACACGTATTTTCCCAGGTTTTTGAGGGTGGTATACCCCGTGGTGGGGAATATACCAGACTGGTTGATTGCCAAGTTCTTCTTCTGGGACCCTCTCTGCATCACCACGAGCGATAATGTCTTCCATGAAGTTCACGTAGTCTGAGCAGTACTTCTGGTCTCTCTTGAGCTTTCGTTCCAGACCCCTCAGACGCTGAACAGCACATGACTTATTATTGGGTAGATTTGGTCTGTCTTGTTTGAAAGGTAAGGGCATTTTGTAATGTCCATCTTGCTTGTGTTTGATTCCATCTTTCAGTTTGGTCAAGAAGTGGAGATCTTCCTGAGAGACAGTTACCTCTTCTCCAACTCTTTCACTGAAATCAGATTCTAGCACCTTAATTACATCATCTGGAGTGATCATTTCTTTGATCCGAGTCTTGCAAACATAGTGAACCTCACCTTTGAGCTTGACTGTTGGTTTGGGTTCAGGTATCGCTTGCTTTACAATGATGCGATGACTTACTCCAATTGTATCACCTTCGTGCTCGCCTGGGTCACCATAACTCACTATGCTCCAACCTAGATCAGTTTTCTGCGCAAAGGGTTGGTTTTCATTTCCACATACAACTTCTCTAGGCATTAGAGCTTGTGGGCAATTGTACCCGATCAGTAGACCAATTTCACATTCCATTTGCGGGGCAATGTGTTCTGCAAGATACTCCAAATGAGGCCATGCCTTGGCGGTCTCCGGAGTTGGGATGTGCATCCAATTAGCAGGGATTAATTCTCGAGTGTAAGTTGTTGGCACTGTGATCTTCTTAGTTGAGAATAGTCCTCTTATTTGTAGGTCTTTGAGTCTTTTACAGGGTACAATTGTCCTCTTTGACGACATTGTAGATAGTTTCAGCTTCACTTGTTCTGTGTTCATATCTAGAACATCTGCCACTTCCTCAAGAATGAATGAAGAGTCGCTTTGTGAGTCTAGCAGAGCGTAGACAAGAACTTCCTTGCTTGGATCACTTGGCGTTGACACATAGACAGGTATTATTGTTGAAGTCTGGGTACTATTGCCCTCTTGCACAACTCTGTTGGATGTGGTTTCCGTGGTGATGTCTTGTGGTTGTGTTGACTGTGGTTTTCTTTCCTTACTGTTACTTATTTCCTTAGATTGTTCTCTCTTTGGTTCTTGTTCTTGTTTGGAGCGATCTTCGTGTAAGCATGTGGGGTGACGTTTCGAGCAGGTGTCACATACCATCCGCTTACTACAGCTCTTGGATAGATGGCCAAGACTCAAGCAGCCGAAACACAGTTTCTCACTCTGAATAAATTTGACTCTGTCAGCGACTGGCTTTTCAACAAATTTGCGACACTTGTATAAGCTATGTCCAGTTTTCTTACAAAACACACATGTGACGACATTACTTTCACTGGTGTTAGTTGTGAAGATCTTGGCACCTGCAGTTTTGTTCTTGGAGGCCACTGCATTCTGGTTCTTGACCTTTGCTTTATCCGGTTCACTTTGCTGTAACGCATGATAAGATGTTATAGGGTTACACGCAATACTAGCTTCCATTGTTAGGAACGTCACAAAATAATTGAAGCTTGGGAACCTTCTGTGTTCCAGTTGGTATTGTGTGGCCTTTCGGTTCCATCTGGTACTTAACCAGTCGGGTAGTTTGGCAGTGTCTTTGATTCTCGATTCCATCATTAAGAACATTTAGACTCTCATTGTGAACCATGGCAGATTCACAACTGTGTAAAAAGTCCACAAACCTTCTTAAGTCAGCACTCTCCCTTGAGGCTATTTTTGGCCAGGCATGTAATTTGTCGCGGAAGGCTTTGGCAATTACAAAAGGCTCACCATATCTTTCATTGAGCAGATCCCATGCTGCGTAATATGAATCTTCTGAATCAGTCAGAAAATAACCTTCTAACGCCTCTTTAGCTGCTCCTCCAACATATTTCTGAAGGAAGAAGATTTTCTCTGTAGTTGGAATATTCTTCCTCTCAATTAGTGTCTGAAAGGATGACTTCCAGGGCTTAAACTTGAGTGGATCCCCACTAAAAATTGTAGGCTCTGGTATGGGTAGCCTGTTTGCTGATATAGCCTCAGCCAAAACTTTCACCAGCTCTCCTGTGTCATCTTGATACACATTTCTTGGAGCCACATCTTTTAGTGGTTGTGTGTGCTGATACACAGGGTTCACCTGATTAACTGCTTGCACAACTGTAGGCAGTTCAGAGCTCTGTGGATTAAGTCCTTGGTCTGAATAGGACACCTTTTCATCATAGACTTGAAGCCTTGCTCTAGCACTCAGCTTCTTCAGCTCCTCCAAACGCTCTAGCTCTCTTTTCAAGTCTTCTACAGACCTTTTTCTTGCAGCATTCTCTTCTTGCTGTTTCTTTAAGAGAGCAGCCTCTTGTCTCTGCTTTTCTATCCTACGTTCAGTCTTTTCCTTTTCTGCTTGTAGACGGCGAGTTAATGCAGCTGCTTCTTGGTCTGCAACTATCAGCTTGTCCTCAGTTTCAAGTCTTTGCAGTTTCTCTTGGTGGCACTCTTGCTCAGCCATAATCTTCAACACAGCTTGAGTAGCTGCAAACTCGGCAACAGCTTCTTGTCTTTTGATTGAGGAGGTTACGGAATTAGCCTTAGAGGCTGGAAGTGAAACACTAGAGCTTGAAGATGAAAACACAGAGCCAGCATCAGGCCAAATCAGCTCCTCGTTCCTTCCTTCCATTTGAGACCAAGCATTCTCCACAGCATGAATGGTGACTGATATACATTTGTCCAGCTTGCGGCGCATGTCAAGATCTGGGCTGTCAGTCCTTCGGTATTCATCATAAACAATATTCAGTTCAGATAATTCCTTTTGAATAGTGCTGATGTGTTCTTGTATGATGTTACTGGGATCCTGTCTTATCACAGATTTTTTAGCCACCTTAGTTAAAGCTTTCCAGTGCTCATAAATGCTGTCAAAGCGGAGTACTAGCCCTTTTATTTTTTCTTTCTGAAAATCCTTGCCCTTTTCTGTTAATGTGCGGTCTCTTTCACTTCTACGAGGCTCTTTAGACTGTACTGCTTGTACAACACCAGACTCATCTATCGGCTCTGGCTCTTCTTCTAGATACGGAGCCTTTTTACTTGTTTGTGACATTCTAAATCATTTGGAAATTACATGTACACCATTAACTTGCCTCATAAGCAATGTAGTTAAAACATTTTAACACAAAATAAATACTGAAGTGAATAGGCTAAACTAAATCAGATCACTGTCTTTCAAAATCACCCTTTAAAGAAAAGTAAGCATTGCAATGGCTTGTAAATATTACAGTCAATTAGCCTACAGTTGACAAAGCTCCTTATTGCAAACCTTCAATGAACTTACATAAAAAAAACATGAACCATGAATATAAAACTTACTTAAATGTACAAAGGATTTCCTTCTTATCTTGTGAAACACTGTTATTGTTATTAGGCTACACACAGTCCCTTATAGTTTTTCAATCCTTGTGTCACCTTTCAGAACACAAACTTTAGCGTCTGGCTTATGGACGTTTTCATGAAAGAACTGATGAACTTGTGTGTCCATAACGCTAAACAGCGGCTTATCTGAAATTCCCGTCTTGACGATCCGTCGGCGTCCTCCTTGTCGGGCACGAACAGGTCAGGGAAAGTTCACGCAGGCTTGAGTTCGACTATCATTCCCTCCAGGAAATACACCGGACCACGGTTCTTCAGTTACAGATGAATTTATTCTCTCGTCCTCAAATCCACCGTCGAACTGTTCAAAGTTCACAATGCACAATATAAATACACCTTAGCTTAACAAACTACAAACTTAAATATGCATGACAAACATAAACACAAACTTAGGCTAATAACATACCTCACTGGCTGCACATAACCAAGAAGGGAATGAGTCCACTTTAACAAAAATACGTCTTCAAAAACCAAACAAAAAATCTTCAAACGAGCAATTGCATTGGCATTGTTACGCTTCAGTTAAACTTCTAAGCAGAGCTTCTTGTAAACTCTGTTAAGACTTATAAATGGAGTTTCTTGCTTCTCCTGCTAGCCACTTATAAAAAAGCTTCTTGCTAACTCATGCTAGCAACTTAACGTTACAAACGGAGCTTTTTGTAAACTCCCGCTAGCCATAGTGCAACACATGTCTTGGAGGAAATTGTTACAATCAAATGTGTCCCCGCGCAACACAGAACGTAAAGTAAGTTCTCACAAAGTATTACACAACAAATCAATATTCAAATAAAACAAATAATGACAAATAATATTTATGGCAGTTAAAGATACAATCTACTTAATCAGTTCATAAATTATTCAGTTTAATACACTATAAATGATAACATGATTATAAAGATCATTACAATGGTCATGTGTGGATATGTGCGATGCATACTCCAATAATCAGGGGGAATCGAATTATTTGAATCGGTTATTTGAATTGAGACGAACTTCACCAGACTCGGAAGTTAACCATGCTGCACAGTGGCGTATCGTGGGGTGTAAAATGTCACCGTACCTTTAAACGGATGAAACTGTCAACCTGTTTTTATTGATTATCAGCCTATCAATAAATACAGCAAGTCTTTGTGTGCAAGCATTTTTCTTTGTGTCATAAAATTTTAAATATTGTAGGCTAGATATTGTAAACTAGATATTGTAGGCGAGATGACAGCCAGTGGGGGGGGTATAAAGCATTTAAACGGAACATTGGGGCATTCTTAACCTGTCTCCCTTTATTTTGCTTGCTTATGTCAATCAAACAATGCATTCCCTGAGTTACCAAGACCAATTAGCCTAATGATTAACATGATAATGACAGAGATAACTAACGTCAGATTGTTTAATGGCAATAATCAGAATAATTAACTGGCAAACAGATCCCAACGTTTTCTCTTAGGGGCACGTTTTCTTCTCATCACGTTAAAGATTGTAGCCAAATTAATTTGCCACTCGATTTAGTCAAAATTATTTAAACATTAGAAAGCATAAATTTAAATTGCTGGAACCAGCGTTCAGCGCAACGCATAGGCTATGCATTCAAGCTAGAGAAATTAATTTACCCAAATATGTGCTGTTCATTGATCACTTAGCTAAACTGTAGAATCTTCGTATGACAACACATTTTGTGTAATCACAAATGTGGATATAGAAAAATGCTGCGCACGTTTATTTAGGCTACCTATTCGTCTTGGTTATTGAGCAAATCAATTGTTTTATTGTTTGTCTGGCAAATTATACGGAAAAAGATTGAGAGTAGGCTAATAATCCGTTTAAAAGCAAGATTACAGAGAGCGAGTTCTACATCCCACTGTACGCTACTGCTGCTGCATCAAGCAATTCCCTAAACCATGAAATACAAAATAACAAACTACTACTGAATTAACCAGTAATTATTAGCCTATAGCCTACATTGTCTTTTCCGTTCTGTATGCGCCTTTAATTTATAATACCGCGATAAACATTAACGTGATCATCACTGAACAGGAAGTTGGATGTGCATTGTGGGTAATATGAGCTTGCTGAGTCTGCTCTGTTGCAGACTCGTTCCCTTGAGAAAAGTTGAGGGTGGAGGGGCTCTGTCACAAACTGCACTTGGCTTTATAACGCAGTGATTTTCAACCACTGTGCCGTGAGAGATCGTCAGGTGTGCCGTGGGAAATTATCCAACTTCACTTAATTAGTAACACTTTTGGTTGGTGGTGTGACTCAGGATTTTTTTTAATGTAAAAAATGTGCCTTGGCTCAAAAAAGGTTGAAAAACACTTCTAACGGATTGGACTCACACTTAAAATGGAGACCGAGGGTACATCCTGATCTCAAAAGGGATTCCCCCAAGTGAAGTTTGCAAGGGTGGAGCAAAAACTGGATTGGGAGTTTCCTGTCTTTGAAAACGAGTTTCTGGTGTTTTTTGAAGGATTTTTTATATGCCCATCTAGATCCATTGTGTAAGTTAGCTGTGACATGAGCAATGGGCAATATATCTCAAGACTGGACAAAATGTTGATATGGACCGTTGTATATGATCGTAAATAACCTTAAAGGGGTTAACATGCTAAATACCGAATTTCTCCTTTCACGGAGTTTGAGAAACAGAACTACTCTACCCAGAATCCCCGGTTGTACATCGCCGACTCCCACTTTTGCTCGCTAACGAGCCGGCTCCACCAATAGCATTGCGTCAACGTCACGTTCTACCTGCTCCACAGGGTACGTAAATTCTGATGATACGGAAAGAAACTTTGTTCAGTAGGCTACAAATTACGAAAAATGCATACCTTTCATTGATTACAAAAGCAACATTCCCTGACTGATGGCAATTGCTAACGCAACGCATTCAACGCAATGCTCGTTAGCCACAATGGAGCTTGGAGGTAACGCAGTAGCTACCGGGCGGTTGCTCTGCTAGCGAAAATGGCTATCACTCGGTCTGCTTTTATAACTTATTATTAAAGTAGCTACTGGCTGCTCTGCGAGCGAAAATGGCTATCACTTTGTCTTATTATGGAAGTGCAACTAACAGTATCACCAAGGGTGAGAATCAGGCTATGTAAAAAGTGTCAGCTTTATGGCTTTAATTTCAGCAGTGGTGGTGAGCAAGTGAGTAGCCCGGATGTTGTAGTCGTTTTGTTGTTGGTCAAAATGTTCGTCCCTAAAGGCCGTGACACACTGGCCGCGATTTACGGTCTTTGGGTTTTTTGCCCCCTCCGTTGACTTCTTCAAGGCAGCGAGCAGTAGTAAAGTAGGCTTGGTTAAAATAACGTTAGCTAGTTTATATTATCTATGTCTCCCAGGGTCGTTAAAACGTTTAGCTAGCGTGCTAAGCGTAGTAGTAAGGTAGCTAGCTTTTGGTTTAATTGGGACCTTTAGAACAGAATAACAATATAACTAAACTAACTATAACGTTAACTACTACTTACTACTTAGTCTGCTCGCTGCCTCAAAGTGAGGGCTCAAAACACCAGCGAGCGCGATTTACTCGCACGAATAAATCGCACGTTGAAAAATAAAAACGGACTCCTGTATTGTTCATAAAATCTTGCACATCAAACGCGAAATGTCCTTTGCGAAAAAGCGGCATTTAATTTATTCGCAGCAAGTTCGTTTTTTGCGAGTTTTCGTTTGCGAAACTTTATCTATCCAATCATAACACGTTTCCATGACTGACGTCACCGCACTGCCACAACAAACTACATCCAATATGGCGGACCAACTGACGTCACCGCACTGCCACAACAAACTACAACATCCAATATGGCGGACCAACTGATTTTATATGTGTCACAGTATAGCGTCCTCTTTGATAAGAGACATAATAGTTACAAAGACAACGATTTGAAGGACAATTTGTGGAAAACCATAGCCGAGCAAATAGGCTATGAAGATGGTGGGTTTATAGCTAAATGGTTGCAATACGCACAACTTGCTATCTGATCAGCTCCCACAGGTTATTAGCATTGACTTAAAAGTGGTCTCCCGCTATTTTAGCCAGCTAACGTTAGCTAACCTTTAGATCTAACGTTAACGTTGATAGCAGTTCATGTGAAGAAGATAACAAGCCAGTGGCGATTACACACAAACATAGCTACACGATACGTAGGCCTATTTTTTTTTTTTACTTTAGGCGAGTTCATGTAGGCTACGCTGTGTCGTTTGGCTTGGTGAAAACAAAGGATGAAAGCTAGCGAACCGCTATATGTGATATTGTTTCATGGATATTTGCCGTAGTAATTGTGGGCTATAGGCTAACCGAAGGAGATAGAGGACACGTAGTCTAGCTACCGGGTCTGGCCAGGGGCAGAAAGGGGGAGGAGGAGAAGGGCAGGGTCGAGTAGCCTATCTGAAATGTTTTTGCTGTCACACAGTTGTCTGTGTGCGTGGCAAATAAAGTCTATAAAGTTCCCAAAAAATCTTATTCCGACTCCTGTGTGGATTTCCTGATTACTGATAACCAAGTTATATAAATAACGAGGAAAACAGACGAGGTCTGCCTGTAGCGATCGTTTTGGAGATCGTTAAGCATGCTCTGTTTTTAACGTTCTGGTAGAGGCAAAAAAAAAAAACTTTCGTTCTGTGATGGACCGAACGGATAACCAGGTCGTCATCGCTCGACGAAGAGTAATCCATTTTTATTCGCACGGATTTTCAACCGCGAAAAAGAACGCGAGCTTTTCGTTTATTCGCATCGTTGCAGGTGTGTCAGGTTTTTACGCGAAATATTTGCCGGCTAATTTTTTCGCATTTTCGCCTCGCTTATTCGTTATGTCCCGGTGTGTAACGGCCTTAACAGTGTCTACTCCCATGTGGAAGTTGCGAGGGGAAGTGCAGAAGGGCATAACATTTAACGGTTGGACCGCAGCCCTGGTCACATATGAGAGGGTTAGAGGGTTTCTGTTATTCGTACTGCTCAACTGCCACATACAGCCTGTCTCAATTAATGAATCACATTTGAGACATGTAAGATAAACTCCAGAAGCCACATGTATAAAACTCTGAGTAAGAGAATGTGTAAAAGAACGCTCAGGGTGAAAGTCAGAAATCTGCTTTAAAAGGTTTAGCATTTTCTACCTCTGCCTTTCTGTCATGGTGTCGCCATATGGGCCATATGCCAGCCATATGCCAGCTGCATCACCGTGTGGGGCGGGAGCTGCACGAATTACAACAGGAAAGCCCTGCAGCAGCATATAACGAACACGGGAAGGAAGATCATTGGTGCCCCCCCTTCCCAAGACATATATACCCCCCACCCGCACCACCCGGAAAACTATCACGATTTGTGAGCGATGCACCCCACCCCACACACTGTGTTTTAGCCCCTTGCCCTCTGAGGGGGAGGTATAGCCCGTCCCCCGCCCACCCCACCAACCCACCAGACTCACCAACACCCCAGCACTTAGATGCTAAACTCTCTCCCCTCCCCCTCCCCCCCCCCACCACAGGCACCCAGGAAAAAAAAAAAAAAAAAAAAAACTCCCCCCCCCCCCCCCCCCCCCCCCCCCCCCCCCCCCCCCCCCCTGACCCCCCTCCCCCACCCCCCACATTGCACTACCTTGCCACTTTTTTTTTTTTGCTGCCACTTTTTTTTTTTTGCTGCTAACACTGTTGCAAAACTCCACTACTGTGAAACTGTATTTTTACTGACTATTGTAAATGTTTCTTCATGTCTGTTCTTCTGTCTGTGTCTTCTTGTTTTGTGTCTTCACGTACTTTAGTTCTTTTCGTTTGTTCGATTCTGTTGTTTGGTTGATTTGACAAATGACTTGATGAATAAAACTTTGACAAATGATATCACATGAACTCCAAACATTGTGTACGTATGGTGTCCATCGTGTGCAGAGGTATACAGATTCTCACAGCACGTGTTATATTATACATCTGAATTTCTGCGTGGAAACTCGCTTACGTGGCTTTCTGAGGGCATTTTTCTGCTCAGCACTGTTTATAAATGTAGGCCCAGGTATATACACCTGTAGAGCTCCAGACAATGTAAGAAAAAACAATGTTCTGTACACTGTATTTGTTATTATACAATTTACTCAAATGGAATGAAAGGACACACACATACATGCTCGAACCTGTACACACAAATACATTAGACCCATACATACTGAAAAACACACACATATTCACACCAGCACAGCTTGTGTGTTTGCTGTTGTTGCTCCCTGTGGGAACCTGCAGAAGAACATTTTGTTATTCTCTGATGTACCTGTGGGGAGAGTCACCTGTGGGGAGAGTCACCTGTGGAAGCCATCCCACCTGCATGGCTCTGCTAACAAGGCCACAAGAGACTCAACGGTAAGATCACCCACCCTCTTCATCTCAGATAGAGAACTCTATCTATGTTTCCATCTCCCTTCCCTCTCTCTATTTTCCTTAAAACACACACACACACACACACACACAGAAATGCATACAAAAGGAGGAGTGTTGTAAGCGAGGTCTCTATAAAATGTGGTGTCAGGCAGGGAAGCAGTACACTCACCAGAACACAAGTTAATCTGGAGGAAATTAATGGGATTTCAGTCAGTACTGCGTTGGTGTGAGAGTGTCAGTGAGCACTGTGTTGGTGTGAGAGTGTCAGTGATCACTGCGTTGGTGTGAGAGTGTCAGTGATCACTGCGTTGGTGTGAGAGTCAGTGATCACTGCGTTGGTGTGAGAGTGTCAGTGATCACTGCGTTGGTGTGAGAGTGTCAGTACTGCGTTAACGTGACAGTGTCAGGGAGCACTGCATCGATGTGGGCTTAGCTGTGTCAGGCATGTGATTTCAACAAAATACGGATTACGTTTGAAGACTGGAGTCAGATGATCACGGGGGGGCAGTCAGGTGGAGGTCTCTGGTTTGCCAGATTATTATGGTCTGCCTGTTCTGGCCTCATGATCAGCTCAAAAGCTCCACCAGGAAAAACTGGAACACAGCAAGCATCACGGCACACACAGAACATTGTCCATTCCAAACATCATAACCCAACTAATAACAGCTCCCCAAACCCCACATATAAAATACTCTTTAACATTATGTCCCCTGGATTTCCACTTCTGCCTTCATGCTACCCTACAAATGTAAAAACCTTCTTCATGTGAAAAACCATGCTGTCCAACCGAACACTATTCCTGGATTTAATTTCCTAAACCATACCAGTCAGTGGGATTTTCACCTGCCTTACTCAATAGATCTTGATCTGATCCTTATTTAATACACACTTTGTGGTTTTACATTTTATATATGGGTACGTTTACATGCACACTAATACTCCGACCTGAACCCGGTTATGGCAATGCTCTGGTTACTGAAATGGTTATGTGAACACCTTTTCCCGATAATGTAAGGTCATAATCCGTGTTTTCGAAACCCGATTCACACCCCTAGTTTTTTGGCCAAACTTTCGATTTTTTGGTGCATGTAAACACCTTTCTCTGGTTTATTTTCAAAACTACGCATGTGAGGCAGTGTAACGTCAAAATTGTTCCACCCGTCAACATTTGCTATGCCTGGGGTTCCTTCTGGATCTCACGTCCAGAATTTTATTATTAAATTAACGCATTTAATCTGTAAAAATATATTGTTCAATGTTACGTGCTTGTGTTTGTACTAGCTAGCTTGCTAGCACATTACATAACAGAAATTATCTGGAAATTAGGCAGATTTAGAGATCGGTAAAGCTAGCTAGTACAATAATTACGAGCAATTCTTTATTAAAAAAAACTAGCTATGCTATAATAATTACGAGCTAGCTATAATAATAATAGCCTACTTACTTTAATTTTTGAAGGGCGGATCATTTTTGTCCTTACAACGGAAAGCCGTTCGTAGCTACGTTTTTCACAGAGCCGATTATGTAGAGAATCATGTAAACGCGGCTTTTGGAGTAATCACATTTCTTATGTCCATGTGAACGCGATAAGTTAAATACTGGCGTAAGATGATAGCTTCCAGTAATCGGATATTGCGGTGCATGCATATGTTGGTTTATGTACGCACTAACAACCACAGTAAATTCCTCGTATGTAAATACTTGGCGAATAAAGGGATTCTGATTCTGATTCTGTAAACGTACCCATCGTTACAATTTTCACAAGTTAAATTAAGCTGATCATACATTTGTGTTTATGCAGTAACAGTGTCATCTGGTGGTGATTTTAGGAACCACACAAGGGATCGTTTTATTGGGAAGGCTTGTCAAACAGCCACTGTCCTACCACTGAATCATATACAAAGCGTATGAATAAGCTGGGCCCTGTACGTGGCTAACTCAGTCAGTGAGAGACATTTCTGACATTATCAGAAAGCACAAGAGTAACTGAATAAAACTCTTCTCAGATTGAATTTATCTGTAATTGTCCGCCAGGCTTCCTCTCATTTTAGCTGCTCCACTGCCAGGCTTCCTCTCTCATTTTAGCTGCTACACTGCCAGGCTTCCTCTCTCATTTTAGCTGCTCCACTGCCAGGCTTCCTCTCTCATTTTAGCTGCTCCGCTGCCAGGCTTCCTCTCATTTTAGCTGCTCCGCTGCCAGGCTTCCTCTCATTTTAGCTGCTCCACTGCCAGGCTTCCTCTCTCATTTTAGCTGCTCCACTGCCAGGCTTCCTCTCTCATTTTAGCTGCTCCGCTGCCAGGCTTCCTCTCTCATTTTAGCTGCTCCGCTGCCAGGCTTCCTCTCATTTTAGCTGCTCCACTGCCAGGCTTCCTCTCTCATTTTAGCTGCTCCACTGCCAGGCTTCCTCTCTCATTTTAGCTGCTCCGCTGCCAGGCTTCCTCTCTCATTTTAGCTGCTCCACTGCCAGGCTTCCTCTCATTTTAGCTGCTCCACTGCCAGGCTTCCTCTCATTTTAGCTGCTCCACTGCCAGGCTTCCTCTCTCATTTTAGCTGCTCCACTGCCAGGCTATAATATAATATGCCCTGTCCAGTGTTGCCATAATGTATTGATCTACAACCCCAAAACAAAATAAAAAAAGAACATAGGTTACATTGAGAGTTAGAAAAATAATGTTTTTGTCAATTTCAATGTGTTATGTGATCCTGCAAAGGGCAATGTTATCCACTTTGTGTCTATGGCTGTGCCTTCCCCTAACCCTAACTCAGGAAGACATTGAGGCGTGTCTCAGTCCAAAGTTCACATAAAATTATGCATTCTAAGGTGCCTTAGCATGTATCCTTCTCCGGGTAGGATATCCCGTCAATTTTTGCGAAAGGCGAAGTGCAGGCATGCAGAGGGGGAGGGCCAGACACCCAGAGGTAGCCGAACAGATGGGCCTGGCTGGTGTGTAGGATCTGATGATCCTTTATAACTAAGCCGTCCCATTAGCTGCTTGATAGACACAAAGGTTTTGAATTTGATGAGGGGAGAAAGGCAGGCAGTGGAGAGAGAAGATGAGAAAAAATCCTCGGAGTTTGTATATGAATAAAGTGCTACAATGTGAATTAACAACACAATAAGCGATGTAAAATAATATTTTTTTTTCATATACATTTTTTAAGTTTAATGATATGTAATGTTAACCAGTGTAGCTAGCTAGTCGGCTGTATAAGACAACCTACGTCGGTGCTGACAAGCGCAATTGTCCTACGAAGAGAAGCCCTCCTCTTCGCCATAGCTCTCCAGATGACCGACCTTTGTCAGATGCCGTTTTAAATAATGATCCGCAGTCTTATTCTGGCCGCAGCCCGTCTTTTATCCATTTCAATATAAAACTTCCCCAGAAGCAACAGCATCACCACAAACACAATCAGCTCCATTTCTACTTCTAACTGCATAGTGCGTACCCAGTTAAACACGCGAAAATAATCTAAACACAGACACAATTGTTTACAATGCAAAGACAATTTTATTATGGAGTTGATTGTTTACTTAAAAGTATCCAATGATGTAATGAATAGACTGTCTTCCTAGGCATCGTTGCCTTCCATTGAATTTTATGGAGTAAGAACGCTAGCAAAAAAAAAAAAATTCAACTGTTGCGGATATTGCTGGTTATATCAGAATATTTCAGAAACAGCCGACACAGTGCTATGCCTCTCAGGTTAGCGTACTTACAAGCCAGCGCCACCAATAGCATTGCGTTGCGTCACCATCAGCGTTGCGTCAACGTCACGTTCTACCTGCTCCACAGGGTACGTAAGTTATGATGATACGGAAAGAAACTTTGTTCAGTAGGCTATGAATTACGAAAAATGCATACCGTAGCCAACTGCTACCCTTGAATAGTGACGGGAAGTTTATGTGAGGAGGTAATGCAACTATAACCATTAATGTAGACTACTTACTAGTGAATGCAACTAAAAAACGTCACTCTTTTGTATGCCTTTTGTTAATTAATTAATTAATTTAATAGCCTATGTGAATTTAATTTTATGACGTGAACGAATGGCCTACACCAGAAAACAACCAATATACAATTATACAATATACAATTCTACAATATGCAACTTATCATTATTTTTAACCTCTCTGATTTTTTTGCTTCGATGCAGCCATCAGACCCAACGCAGCGTAGGCAGCGGAGCACCTTTCATTGATTACAAAAGCAACATTCCCTGACTGATGGCAATTGCTGACGCAACGCACATTCAACGCAACGCTCGATAGCCACAGTGGAGCTTGGGGGTTACTCGTAGGCATTTCCCTGATAGTTACGGGAAAGGTTAAAGATTATAGGTCAGATGTCGCCACGAAGTGCGCAGTGGCGCTGCCAAGGGGCCACACTGATACAATCACTGCCCCCTGCGAGTCGCATATGCATAATATGCTTCTATCTGATATTTTACATTAGGTACTATTCATTTAAATCAATAATTTAATGCATGTGAAAAGAAAAGAACAAATGCATAGCCAGCCAGCCGCTTTTGAACATCAGTCACTGTAAAAATGCCTAAAAGTTGTTGTTTGGTGGGATGCACTACAAACAAGGCAAAAAAATCCAGAATTGCGGTTTTATAAGATTCCGAACCGCAAAACGGAGCCCATAAGATGATAAAAGTGGATCCGAGCAATAAGACGTGAGACATCGGCGGGAAGAGAGCAAAAAATGTGGGACCTTGAAACTCCACATGCTTATGTGTGCAGCAGGCATTGTTTCACAGGTAGCCAAATAAGTTATCCAATTGTCAATGTATGGCTAACTAATATTGCTGGAAGAAACGCTAAAACATTTTGACCATCTGCAAATGGTTTGTAGTGGAATGTGGATAAATCGGAGTGCTATAACGTTACAGTATTATATATTATAAGTACAAAATATTATCATCCACTAACAAAAAAGTTGTGGGCATCCAAAGAACGATAATTTTTCATCGTATGCGTGTAGATTCCAAACAAAAAGAA
The DNA here is from genome assembly GCA_022702515.1 of Ilyophis sp. 1 JC-2022. Classification (NCBI taxonomy): domain Eukaryota; kingdom Metazoa; phylum Chordata; class Actinopteri; order Anguilliformes; family Synaphobranchidae; genus Ilyophis; species Ilyophis sp. 1 JC-2022. The sequence continues at coordinate 58,170,191 of CM040406.1, forward strand.
AAAGCAATCAGCTTTCAATGGGTAGGCTACTCTTCTCATGCAGGTTGTAACTGTTCAAGTAGGCTAAGCTAGTGAAATAGAGGTAAAGTTGTCATAAAACTTCTGGACTTGTTTACATTCTCGGACAGATGTTAAAGTAAATATATCACCACGGTGGCACTTTCGCCACAAGTCAGCAATTATATCGGGAAATTCCCTCTTTGAAAAAAAATAAAAATAAATAAAAGAAAAAGGCTATGCTGTTACTGCATACCAGGTTGAGAGTAGGTTATAATAAAATGTATATTGTTGTCCATGATTATGCTTTTTTGTTTTGTTTTTCATTTTTGGACATATATAATATTTTCGTTTACAAAAAGACGCAGCAACAGCCAAATCCAGCTGTATTGAAAAGAAGTGGAGGCCTCTGTGTGGTGTTTTTAAACTCTAGTAGGCTTGTTCCCAGTAAATGCTTTGTTCCTTACAATCAATGTAGCTACTTCTTAAAATTAAAGCTGTATATTTGTCTTTTTAAGGAAAAGGACAACTACTAGCCTATTTGAAGAACAATGAATCGCCTATGTATATACATATACATAACACATTAAAACAGGATAGTTGTGGAACTCAAAATGTTAACTGTACCTGTATTAATCTGTGCACATCAGATAATTAGTAACATTAACTGTAAAATAAGAAACGAAAGTATATCAGTATGCGATTCCTTAACTCTCATATTGACATAGTTTTCAACTAGCCTATATACTACAACAAAATTGAATTCCTGAAATTCAGTTATGGCTTTTGGTTTTGGTGTGCCACCCCAAGATTTTCAGTGGCCCCACCTGGCCACCCTGATGAAAAATTTCTGGGGGCGCCGCTGGAAGTGCGTCCCACGACTGAGCAAAACTTTCCGCGCTTCCATGCTCCAGAGTGCGCGCTTCCATGCTCCAGAGTGCGCGCTTTCATGCTCCAGAGTGCGCGCTTTCATGCTCCAGAGTGCGCGCTTCCATGCTCCAGAGTGCGCGCTTTCATGCTCCAGAGTGCGCGCTTCCATGCTCCAGAGTGCGAGCTCCCAAGCCTTGAGTGCGTTCTCGGGAGCACGGTAGTGCGGAGCATGGAAGTATGCGGTTTGGGACACAACAAATGTATCATAAGTCACTGAGTTTTTAATCACAGACTATAAGATTTTGCAAAGACTGCCTACCATACACTAGAATACTTTGAAAAGACTAAAGCCTGACACCCTCTCACACTGTTTTGGTGCTGGAGAGAGCGCAACTATTGGTTGTTGACAATGTTCACGTCATTGAACTTCACTATATGCATGAGCCAAGACTAAAGACTTCCGATAATATTAAACATTATCTGATTATTAAACATGTCTGATTTTATCAGAACGTCAAGACGAGAAAAAGAATGACCAGTTTTACGATCGAGATGACAGGAGCGCGCCACAACTGGCAAAACTCTCATGATTTTATTCCGACATTGGAAATTTGTCTGCGACAGTGAAATCGCTTGAGAAGTCGTTTGGTGTAAGGCCGCCATTTCGGATTTACAAAGACTATTTGTGCATTGAAAGTGTAACGTTCTGCAACACCACCAGGTGTCAGAGTAGCATGACATAATCTCCACCTGCCACACCTTACGGCTTTCTATCAAATTTGAAATAATTTGACCTTGAAGGAAAAAGCGGATAACCTAAAGTGAATTATTCTGTCTCCTGCAACCCTTCAGCTACTGAATGTGCATATTCCTGTGGGCTTTAACAGGTCTATAATGTGCCCTTCTCACGATTATTTATCCAGGTGAATAAATATTAATGTCAGATTTCACTGTCCTAACTATATCCTGAAAATGCAGCAAGATGGTACAATACAATTACAAAATATCTGTTACGCACTGCCCTTTTAATTAATGACTGGATCTATGTGAATACGTTCTGAATACGTTTTGCAAACCAATCCTAAATCTTTACAGTTCAGTTATATAAACAAACACACAGCATATATGGCAAGGTACAAATAAGAACCGTGGTTCAATACAGCCAAATAAATCATCGCCTCTGTTCTCACTGTATGTTCCACTGATTCTCAATGCAAACAAACAAAAACTCGCAGAAGAGAAGCGGCTGTCGAAATCGCTTCAGTTTACGTATCCGATGAATTCCGAAGATTACCGACGAATTCTCCGTGCACATCGGGAATGCTGGTGTAAGGCGGAGGCACACGCACGGTGAGCATTGCAAAGGGAAAGAACGTTTCGCTTCCTGAAAATCGTAACTAGTTTGCTCGCTGTTGACACCTGTTCTTGGTTCCCAAGAACTCGTATGGATACTTTACATTCGACCTGGAAAACTGCTACATTTTGATAATAAATAATAAGGATAGCATTCTTGATGTTTGAGGTAATTTCTCTTTAAGATATTTACTTTTGCTTCACAATCTCGTAACCGATTTAAGTAACAACAACAACGTTAGTAACAAGTTAGACAGCTTGTACCTAGTGAACTATTTCGCAAGTTAGAGCGTGTACAGCTTCTCTCTGTTTTGGACAGGAAAATGTTTGTAGTTGGATAGATCCTGGCGAGGTTGCAAGCTGAGTGCTAAGGTTGACAGCCGCCCGTGCTGGTGTATAATAACGGGGTTTGATTGTGTTTTAAAGTACATTGTAATTAGCTAGCTCACTAGGTTCACTTTTATATAGCTCACATTTATATTAGTCCCGATAGAACTACTGTTGAGACAAGTTCGGATTCTCGCATTAGAAAACAAAAGGTAACTCGCTAGCCTACGTTGCCAACTCCAAGCTTGCCTACTTATGTCAGCGGTTCGTTGACGTCAATCATTTTAGAATCAAGCTAACGTAAGTTAACCACTAACTTTTTTAGTATTCTGGAGACACAGTAATATTTCTCGGCTTGTTTTGAAATACAGCGTCTTGCATTTTATGAACTGGGTCAGATTGCAGCTGTGCGGAAGAGAAATGGATATTAATATGTTCATGAGACTGTTAAGCCTTTTATTGCTTATAAGGCCCTCTTAATCACATAATCCTGCTTGCATAGGCTACTAGTTTTGCAACAATTTACGAATTGTCATTTTTGTCAGATATGGGTTTTATGTGTAGGGGTAAATGTGCGTATATGTATTACAATTATGTCTGTGTTTTGTGAGAATGAACTGTCTAAAAAAATATGAATATACAGTAGGCTATCCCTGTGTGTTTAAATTTTACATTCAGGTATAAAAGTAATCAGGATGAAGCATAAAGCCGTTTATAGAGAAAAAGCTACGAGTTTAAATAATTAAGATAATGTTGGCCCAGGTAAGTACAGGTGAGATGAGCATTCAGGTGCGGTCACAGTGAGGAGAGTTTTAATCTCTGACTTTGGTCGTGAATGAAGTTAAATTCTTTGTTGCTAAATCGATGAGGAGCTGAATTTGGAGCCCTTTGTGAGAGCTGCCCCTGCTGGTCTGTTTATGTGGAAAGGAAATTAGGAGATTAATGATTAATCCCATGGCAAGCAGGTATTTCCACTGCAGGTAAATATGGTGTGGGCCAAGACAGGAAAGTGTTCCCCCTCTCTCTTCCTCTCTCCTTCTCAAACACACACATACCAGACCCATTCAGCGTGGGCTGCCTGTGTGGTAATGAGTGAATGGTGTGCTTCCCCAGGCTGCCTGTGTGGTAATGAGTGAATGGTGTGCTTCTCCAGGCTGCCTGTGTGGTAATGAGTGAATGGTGTGCTTCTCCAGGCTGCCTGTGTGGTAATGTGTGAATGGTGTGCTTCTCCAGGCTGCCTGTGTGGTAATGAGTGAATGGTGTGCTTCTCCAGGCTGCCTGTGTGGTAATGAGTGAATGGTGTGCTTCTCCAGGCTGCCTGTGTGGTAATGAGTGAATGGTGTGCTTCTCCAGGCTGCCTGTGTGGTAATGAGTGAATGGTGTGCTTCTCCAGGCTGCCTGTGTGGTAATGAGTGAATGGTGTGCTTCTCCAGGCTGCCTGTGTGGTAATGAGTGAATGGTGTGCTTCTCCAGGCTGCCTGTGTGGTAATGAGTGAATGGTGTGCTTCTCCAGGCTGCCTGTGTGGTAATGAGTGAATGGTGTGCTTCTCCAGGCTGCCTGTGTGGTAATGAGTGAATGGTGTGCTTCTCCAGGCTGCCTGTGTGGTAATGAGTGAATGGTGTGCTTCCCCAGGCTGCCTGTGTGGTAATGAGTGAATGGTGTGCTTCTCCAGGCTGCCTGTGTGGTAATGAGTGAATGGTGTGCTTCCCCAGGCTGCCTGTGTGGTAATGAGTGAATGGTGTGCTTCTCCAGGCTGCCTGTGTGGTAATGTGTGAATGGTGTGCTTCTCCAGGCTGCCTGTGTGGTAATGAGTGAATGGTGTGCTTCCCCAGGTTAATATGTCTATGGGCATGCATGTACAGAATGTGTGCCACATTACATTGCTGATCTTTATTTATATATTATTTCTTTATTTACATTACTGATCTTTATTTATGTATTGTTTCTTTATTTTTGGTTAGATAAAAAGTAAATTAAATGTACATCATGAACATTTGAGAATTAATATATTAGCCTATTACACAGTGCTGCTTGTACTATTTTACGCAGTGCTGCTCGTGCTGTTCTACGCAGTGCTGCTCGTGCTGTTCTACGCAGTGCTGCTCGTACTGTTGTACTCAGTGCTGCTCGTACTGTTGTACTCAGTGCTGCTCGTACTGTTGTACTCAGTGCTGCTCGTACTGTTTTACTCAGTGCTGCTCGGACTGTTTTACTCAGTGCTGCTCGTACTGTTGTACTCAGTGCTGCTCGTACTGTTGTACTCAGTGCTGCTCGTACTGTTGTACTCAGTGCTGCTCGTACTGTTTTACTCAGTGCTGCTCGTGCGGGTCGCTGCTATTTATAAAAAGAGCTACAATTGCTCGGTTCACCCGATATGGATGTAAACGCCCCCTAAAATTAAAGCTGAAAGTCTACATTACATTACATTATAGGCATTTAGCAGACGCTCTTATCCAGAGCGACTTACACAGCATTTATTTTTGCATTTATACATAGTATCCATTGATACAGCTGGATATATACTGAAGCAATGCAGGTGAAGTACCTTGCTCAAGGGTACCACGGCAGTGTCCGACCTGGGAATCGAACCGGCAACCTTTCGGTTACAAACCCAGTTCCTTAACCATTATACCACACTGCCGCCCTCACTACACACTACACTCACTGTTCCATTTCAAATCCAATGTGCTGGAGTATAGAGCCAAAACAACAAAACGTCTGTATGTAGACTCACAATAAGAGTTCAAAGTTAACCATTTATTATGTATTAACCCACCAAAGTTAATAGTTTATTCTTTTAACTGATATAATTAAGACAGCCAATATGCCATTATAACAGAATTTTAATAATTGTTCCCATTTTTTTGTAAAGGATTTAAAATCAAGTGGCCAACTTTGGGGATGGGAAGTAATGAGAAATATGTCTTATGTGGGATCCAGCACTGCTCTGTGGACATTAGCTCTTCTTTCAGCCCTAGTTGGAGTCTGTGAGCTTGTTAATGGGGCAAGATCAGTCATTCACTGTGAGCTGTGGTGAGATGGCTGTAACTTGCAGGAATGGCGTGTTTTTAAGCGGGTGCCTCATTTCAGCAGTGTTACTTACTCACTTAGAGTAAGATGGGAGCCACAACACCCTGTATCTTATCCTATCTTATACTAAATACCAAACATGGATTACTATTTGGTTATCAAGTGCTATTTAGCATTTGATAAACAACCAGCATTAGTGTTAAAGAAATAACAATACACCATATATCATCTGTATAATCACAGTGCGGACCTTCAACACCAGACCATAACCATATTAATGTTTCTGAATAAACATAAAATACACAAGACGTGTGAGTATATTGTGAGTTTCCTGTTTTCGATAAGGAGATGTATGGTGGGTTTTTGAAGGCCTACTTGCCACATTGAAACCCACAGAGAAGCTGCCTTTAAAGGGGCTATATAAGATTTTTACACACATGAATCGCTTTCAAATGCCAATGTATAAACAGATTGTAATGTAAATGAGACCTTCTCCATTGCGTATAAGAGCCTATGGGTTGATTTTTATGTGAAGGATTCGGGTCGGATTTGCCGGGAAAATAATTTTGTGAATGAAGAATATGACGTCTCAGCACACTTCCGAGTGCCTTCCCTCTCTCTGGTCAACCAGCAAACGACCGGCACTCATCCCAACACCATTGTCCAGTCCACCAAAGGCGAATTTAAAGAAAATTTTATTGACTGAAGTTTGTTTGACTAAACAGCAGTTTGACCAAAATCGGGCAAAGGTGGACGTTATCACTAGCAAAATAATGTCTGAGTGGATAACGTTACCTACCTACATTGATTCAAACTCGACTCCTGGGGCTGATCTGGCTGGTAGTTAGTTGACTAGCTTGCCGTTTACAAATTACATTATCAGCTAATGTTACCCAGCAATGCCGGATCCAGTTCGGGTAGTAGCTAACGTTACCCAGCAATGCCGGATCCAGGTCAGGTAGTAGCTAACGCTACCCAGCAATGCCGGATCCAGGTCGAGTAGTAGCTAACGTTACCCAGCAATGCCGGATCCAGGTCGGGTAGTAGCTAACGTTACCCAGCAATGCCGGATCCAGGTCGGGTAGTAGCTAACGTTACCCAGCAATGCCGGATCCAGGTCGGGTAGTAGCTAACGTTACCCAGCAATGCCGGATCCAGGTCGGGTAGTAGCTAACGTTACCCAGCAATGCCGGATCCAGGTCGAGTAGTAGCTAACGTTACCCAGCAATGCCGGATCCAGGTCGGGTAGTAGCTAACGTTACCCAGCAATGCCGGATCCAGGTCGGGTAGTAGCTAACGTTACCCAGCAATGCCGGATCCAGGTCGGGTAGTAGCTAACGTTACCCAGCAATGCCGGATCCAGGTCGAGTAGTAGCTAACGTTACCCAGCAATGCCGGATCCAGGTCGAGTAGTAGCTAACGTTACCCAGCAATGCCGGATCCAGGTCGAGTAGTAGCTAACGTTACCCAGCAATGCCGGATCCAGGTCGAGTAGTAGCTAACGTTACCCAGCAATGCCGGATCCAGGTCGAGTAGTAGCTAACGTTACCCAGCAATGCCGGATCCAGGTCGAGTAGTAGCTAACGTTACCCAGCAATGCCGGATCCAGGTCGAGTAGTAGCTAACGTTACCCAGCAATGCCGGATCCAGGTCGGGTAGTAGCTAACGTTACCCAGCAATGCCGGATCCAGGTCGAGTAGTAGCTAACGTTACCCAGCAATGCCGGATCCAGGTCGAGTAGTAGCTAACGTTACCCAGCAATGCCGGATCCAGGTCGAGTAGTAGCTAACGTTACCCAGCAATGCCGGATCCAGGTCGAGTAGTAGCTAACGTTACCCAGCAATGCCGGATCCAGGTCGGGTAGTAGCTAACGTTACCCAGCAATGCCGGATCCAGGTCGGGTAGTAGCTAACGTTACCCAGCAATGCCGGATCCAGGTCGGGTAGTAGCTAACGTTACCCAGCAATGCCGGATCCAGGTCGAGTAGTAGCTAACGTTACCCAGCAATGCCGGATCCAGGTCGGGTAGTAGCTAACGTTACCCAGCAATGCCGGATCCAGGTTGAGTAGTAGCTAGCGAGGTTACAGGTAGCTAGTTGGCCACTTCTGCCTTGCAGCGCTCTTGGCTAGAAAGCTATCGATAGTTCTACACCTTTGCTTTGTACATCATTCATTGTTGGCTAAAATAAATACAGTTTGTCATAATACATAACATTAGTCGACTGCTTGCTTGCTAGCCAGCTAGCTATAGGTAACGTTAGTAAAAAATCACCCAGGCTGCTGGCTACAGTACACTTCTGGAATTTGGAATTCTGAAATTCAGGAATTTCTGGACATTACACATAGCCCCTTTAAGAGTACCCTAAAGGGAGCTGTTTCAGTCCATCTGAGTTAACTGTGTGTGTGATGAGAGAGGGGGAGAGATAATGTGTGTGAGTAAATGAGTGGGTGTGTACAGTGCTTTTGAAAATATTTTAAATATTTATCACTCTGTTGGGGAATGATGACCTGTCAGGAGAGAGGTTAAGAGACCAATAGAAGGAGGGAGAGATGGTGAGAGAGACTTAAAACAAAGGAGAGCATGTCCAAACTTTGAGTATGTGAGTGTGTATGTTTGTCTGTGTGTGTTTGTGTGAGTGTGTATGTTTGTCTGTGTGTGTTTGTGTGTGTGTGTTGTTGTAGATGACTGTGGAATATCCCTAACAAGGAAGTGTAGAGAGAACTCTGTTAAATGAAAAACAGTGATGTATTAGAGATGAACACTATAGGACAGTGATGTATTAGAGATGAACACTATAGGACATGTATTAGATATGAACACTATAGGACATGTATTAGAGATGAACACTATAGGACATGTATTAGAGATGAACACTTTAGGACAGTGATGTATTAGAGATGAACACTATAGGACATGTATTAGAGATGAACACTATAGGACAGTGATGTATTAGAGATGAACACTATAGGACATGTATTAGAGATGAACACTATAGGACAGTGATGTATTAGAGATGAACACTATAGGACAGTGATGTTTTAGAGATGAACACTATAGGACATGTATTAGAGATGAACACTATAGGACAGTGATGTTTTAGAGATGAACACTATAGGACATGTATTAGAGATGAACACTATAGGACAGTGATGTATTAGAGATGAACACTATAGGACATGTATTAGAGATGAACACTATAGGACATGTATTAGAGATGAACACTATAGGACATGTATTAGAGATGAACACTATAGGACAGTGATGTATTAGAGATGAACACTATAGGACAGTGATGTATTAGAGATGAACACTATAGGACATGTATTAGATATGAACACTATAGGACATGTATTAGAGATGAACACTATAGGACATGTATTAGAGATGAACACTATAGGACATGTATTAGAGATGAACACTATAGGACAGTGATGTATTAGAGATGAACACTATAGGACATGTATTAGAGATGAACACTATAGGACAGTGATGTATTAGAGATGAACACTATAGGACATGTATTAGAGATGAACACTATAGGACAGTGATGTATTAGAGATGAACACTATAGGACAATGATGTTTTAGAGATGAACACTATAGGACATGTATTAGAGATGAACACTATAGGACAGTGATGTTTTAGAGATGAACACTATAGGACAGTGATGTTTTAGAGATGAACACTATAGGACATGTATTAGAGATGAACACTATAGGACATGTATTAGAGATGAACACTATAGGACAGTGATGTATTAGAGATGAACGCTATAGGACATGTATTAGAGATGAACACTATAGGACAGTGATGTATTAGAGATGAACACTATAGGACATGTATTAGAGATGAACACTATAGGACAGTGATGTATTAGAGATGAACACTATAGGACAGTGATGTATTAGAGATGAACACTATAGGACATGTATTAGAGATGAACACTATAGGACAGTGATGTATTAGAGATGAACACTATAGGACATGTATTAGAGATGAACACTATAGGACATGTATTAGAGATGAACACTATAGGACATGTATTAGAGATGAACACTATCGGACATGTATTAGAGATGAACACTATAGGACATGTATTAGAGATGAACACTATAGGACATGTATTAGAGATGAACACTATAGGACATGTATTAGAGATGAACACTATAGGACAGTGATGTATTAGAGATGAACACTATAGGACAGTGATGTATTAGAGATGAACACTATAGGACATGTATTAGAGATGAACACTATAGGACATGTATTAGAGATGAACACTATAGGACAGTGATGTATTAGAGATGAACACTATAGGACAGTGATGTATTAGAGATGAACACTATAGGACAGTGATGTATTAGAGATGAACGCTATAGGACATGTATTAGAGATGAACGCTATAGGACATGTATTAGAGATGAACACTATAGGACAGTGATGTATTAGAGATGAACGCTATAGGACATGTATTAGAGATGAACACTATAGGACATGTATTAGAGATGAACACTATAGGACATGTATTAGAGATGAACACTATAGGACAGTGATGTATTAGAGATGAACACTATAGGACAGTGATGTATTAGAGATGAACACTATAGGACAGTGATGTATTAGAGATGAACACTATAGGACAGTGATGTATTAGAGATGAACACTATAGGACAGTGATGTATTAGAGATGAACACTATAGGACATGTATTAGAGATGAACACTATAGGACAGTGATGTATTAGAGATGAACACTATAGGACATGTATTAGAGATGAACACTATAGGACAGTGATGTATTAGAGATGAACGCTATAGGACATGTATTAGAGATGAACACTATAGGACATGTATTAGAGATGAACACTATAGGACATGTATTAGAGATGAACACTATAGGACAGTGATGTATTAGAGATGAACACTATAGGACAGTGATGTATTAGAGATGAACACTATAGGACAGTGATGTATTAGAGATGAACACTATAGGACAGTGATGTATTAGAGATGAACACTATAGGACAGTGATGTATTAGAGATGAACACTATAGGACAGTGATGTATTAGAGATGAACACTATAGGACAGTGATGTATTAGAGATGAACACTACAGGACATGTATTAGAGATGAACACTATAGGACAGTGATGTATTAGAGATGAACACTACAGGACATGTATTAGAGATGAACACTATAGGACAGTGATGTATTAGAGATGAACACTATAGGACATGTATTAGAGATGAACACTATAGGACATGTATTAGAGATGAACACTATAGGACAGTGATGTATTAGAGATGAACACTATAGGACATGTATTAGAGATGAACACTATAGGACAGTGATGTATTAGAGATGAACACTATAGGACATGTATTAGAGATGAACACTATAGGACATGTATTAGAGATGAACACTATAGGACAGTGATGTATTAGAGATGAACGCTATAGGACATGTATTAGAGATGAACACTATAGGACAGTGATGTATTAGAGATGAACACTATAGGACATGTATTAGAGATGAACACTATAGGACAGTGATGTATTAGAGATGAACACTATAGGACAGTGATGTATTAGAGATGAACACTATAGGACATGTATTAGAGATGAACACTATAGGACAGTGATGTATTAGAGATGAACACTATAGGACAGTGATGTATTAGAGATGAACACTATAGGACATGTATTAGAGATGAACACTATAGGACATGTATTAGAGATGAACACTATCGGACATGTATTAGAGATGAACACTATAGGACATGTATTAGAGATGAACACTATAGGACAGTGATGTATTAGAGATGAACACTATAGGACATGTATTAGAGATGAACACTATAGGACATGTATTAGAGATGAACACTATAGGACAGTGATGTATTAGAGATGAACACTATAGGACAGTGATGTATTAGAGATGAACACTATAGGACAGTGATGTATTAGAGATGAACGCTATAGGACATGTATTAGAGATGAACGCTATAGGACATGTATTAGAGATGAACACTATAGGACAGTGATGTATTAGAGATGAACGCTATAGGACATGTATTAGAGATGAACACTATAGGACATGTATTAGAGATGAACACTATAGGACATGTATTAGAGATGAACACTATAGGACAGTGATGTATTAGAGATGAACACTATAGGACAGTGATGTATTAGAGATGAACACTATAGGACAGTGATGTATTAGAGATGAACACTATAGGACAGTGATGTATTAGAGATGAACACTATAGGACAGTGATGTATTAGAGATGAACACTATAGGACATGTATTAGAGATGAACACTATAGGACAGTGATGTATTAGAGATGAACACTATAGGACAGTGATGTATTAGAGATGAACACTATAGGACATGTATTAGAGATGAACACTATAGGACAGTGATGTATTAGAGATGAACGCTATAGGACATGTATTAGAGATGAACACTATAGGACATGTATTAGAGATGAACACTATAGGACATGTATTAGAGATGAACACTATAGGACAGTGATGTATTAGAGATGAACACTATAGGACAGTGATGTATTAGAGATGAACACTATAGGACATGTATTAGAGATGAACACTATAGGACAGTGATGTATTAGAGATGAACACTATAGGACAGTGATGTATTAGAGATGAACACTACAGGACATGTATTAGAGATGAACACTATAGGACAGTGATGTATTAGAGATGAACACTATAGGACAGTGATGTATTAGAGATGAACACTATAGGACAGTGATGTATTAGAGATGAACACTACAGGACATGTATTAGAGATGAACACTATAGGACAGTGATGTATTAGAGATGAACACTATAGGACAGTGATGTATTAGAGATGAACACTATAGGACATGTATTAGAGATGAACACTATAGGACAGTGATGTATTAGAGATGAACACTATAGGACATGTATTAGAGATGAACACTATAGGACATGTATTAGAGATGAACACTATAGGACATGTATTAGAGATGAACACTAAAGGACATGTATTAGAGATGAACACTAAAGGACATGTATTAGAGATGAACACTATAGGACAGTGATGTATTAGAGATGAACACTATAGGACATGTATTAGAGATGAACACTATAGGACATGTATTAGAGATGAACACTATAGGACATGTATTAGAGATGAACACTATAGGACAGTGATGTATTAGAGATGAACACTATAGGACAGTGATGTATTAGAGATGAACACTATAGGACAGTGATGTATTAGAGATGAACGCTATAGGACATGTATTAGAGATGAACGCTATAGGACATGTATTAGAGATGAACACTATAGGACAGTGATGTATTAGAGATGAACGCTATAGGACATGTATTAGAGATGAACACTATAGGACATGTATTAGAGATGAACACTATAGGACATGTATTAGAGATGAACACTATAGGACAGTGATGTATTAGAGATGAACACTATAGGACAGTGATGTATTAGAGATGAACACTATAGGACAGTGATGTATTAGAGATGAACACTATAGGACAGTGATGTATTAGAGATGAACACTATAGGACAGTGATGTATTAGAGATGAACACTATAGGACATGTATTAGAGATGAACACTATAGGACAGTGATGTATTAGAGATGAACACTATAGGACAGTGATGTATTAGAGATGAACACTATAGGACATGTATTAGAGATGAACACTATAGGACAGTGATGTATTAGAGATGAACGCTATAGGACATGTATTAGAGATGAACACTATAGGACATGTATTAGAGATGAACACTATAGGACATGTATTAGAGATGAACACTATAGGACAGTGATGTATTAGAGATGAACACTATAGGACAGTGATGTATTAGAGATGAACACTATAGGACATGTATTAGAGATGAACACTATAGGACAGTGATGTATTAGAGATGAACACTATAGGACAGTGATGTATTAGAGATGAACACTACAGGACATGTATTAGAGATGAACACTATAGGACAGTGATGTATTAGAGATGAACACTATAGGACAGTGATGTATTAGAGATGAACACTATAGGACAGTGATGTATTAGAGATGAACACTACAGGACATGTATTAGAGATGAACACTATAGGACAGTGATGTATTAGAGATGAACACTATAGGACAGTGATGTATTAGAGATGAACACTATAGGACATGTATTAGAGATGAACACTATAGGACAGTGATGTATTAGAGATGAACACTATAGGACATGTATTAGAGATGAACACTATAGGACATGTATTAGAGATGAACACTATAGGACATGTATTAGAGATGAACACTAAAGGACATGTATTAGAGATGAACACTATAGGACATGTATTAGAGATGAACACTATAGGACATGTATTAGAGATGAACACTATAGGACATGTATTAGAGATGAACACTATAGGACATGTATTAGAGATGAACACTATAGGACATGTATTAGAGATGAACACTATAGGACATGTATTAGAGATGAACACTATAGGACAGGTCAGGAGCTCTCAGCTTCAGTCCTGGGGGGCGTGTTTGTGATGGATTCTGTTCCAACCTTAATCACACACCCTGAAATCTAATGAGCGTTTAATTTTTCTGAGATGGTTTAATGTTGAGAGATGATTTACTTGCTTGATGACATCATATCAGAAATGGCTGTACATCCAACAAATAATTAATGTCCCATATTCACACCTGGGATGGGTATCCTTAGGATTTTACTGCTATGGGTACTGCTTATCGATACTCTTATCGATACTACTTTCCATAATTTTGTTTAAAAAAAAGATGTTGTGAAAATAATTAATATTTATTATTTTATTATTACTTTTAGCAGAAATAACAACAGTTATTTTGATAAAATGAAATTAAATTGTTTCCTCATATTTTCCTGAGAGTATATAATGAGGGGACCAATTGCTATAAATGAATGTCTGGTAGTGGGTTTTGTTGCTGCTTCACTACAAATACAATAAACTTAAATGAACAAGATTATAGTTTACCAAAGAACTATAGTTCTAGAGCTTCTCAGAAGCTAACAGAATAATAGTTATAAATAATAAATAATACAGCGGTGGTGAATGGGTTGGGCTTGGGTGTTTGTCTTCAACTGCTATCGCCTGAAGGAGCGGGGGCTGCCGCTTGACTGACATTAGCGATCGGATGAGGAACGTGTTTCAAAAGCTTTTAAAACTAATGCTGACGTTGCTAGATTTAGATTACTCGCATTATTATAACATAGTTACAGCGCTGGACCTGTGATGTAGCTGTACCTATAAAACAGCTTCATATGATGATTTACCTGTGATGTAGCTGTACCTATAAAACGGCTTCATATGATGATTTACCTGTGATGTAGCTGTACCTATAAAACGGCTTCATATGATGATTTACCTGTGATGTAGCTGTACCTATAAAACAGCTTCATATGATGATTTACCTGTGATGTAGCTGTACCTATAAAGCGGCTTCATATGATGATTTACCTGTGATGTAGCTGTACCTATAAAACGGCTTCATATGATGATTTAACTGTGATGTAGCTGTACCTATAAAACGGCTTCAAATGATGATTTACCTGTGATGTAGCTGTACCTATAAAACAGCTTCATATGATGATTTACCTGTGATGTAGCTGTACCTATAAAGCGGCTTCATATGATGATTTACCTGTGATGTAGCTGTACCTATAAAACGGCTTCATGTGATGATTTACCTGTGATGTAGCTGTACCTATAAAACGGCTTCATATGATGATTTACCTGTGATGTAGCTGTACCTATAAAACGGCTTCATATGATGATTTACCTGTGATGTAGCTGTACCTATAAAACGGCTTCATATTATGATTTACCTGTGATGTAGCTGTACCTATAAAACAGCTTCATATGATGATTTACCTGTGATATAGCTGTACTTTTAAGGTGTCTTCATGAGGCAGGTGGTTACTGGCAGTGCGTGGCATAGTGCATGTTGTTGCAGCGTTGTTTTAGCATGGTTTCAGCGTTATTGCAACGTTATTGCAGTCTTGTTGCAGCATTGTTGCACTTGTGCAACCAGAACTCATCTCCTGCTTCAGCTCTGTTTGCTTTATTATCTATGATGGTTTGAGTTTTCAAATGAAGATCAATAACAAACCTAGGAAATCTGATGATGGACACTGCAATCCAGCAAAAAGAGGAGTCAATTTCAGTGGAGACTTTGGCCAGAGTAAAGCCCTCTGGGAACTGGCCGTATGACAACACAAACATTTTAGCGATGAGAAATGAAGTATATTGAGTAACACAGAAGACTGCTTTTGTGTGATTATCTTTTTTTTAGCTCTTGGACTGCAATGCCCTTGAAAACAGAGCAATATAGACATTGCTTATGATACTTTGAGTTATCATCGTAGTACCAGCTTTTTTGCAGAATTCTTAGACATGGAACAGGTCTATTATGAAGAGTGTTCCATAATGAGATGTATAGTTTTTTTAAGGCTAGTGGTAAAGGTCTTTTCTGAAACATTTCATAGCACCTGATGCAAAATGATTGAAATGAGCCAGACACCTGTTAAACACATTTAAGCCAGACCTAATATTTACACCTGTAAAACCGAGATTTAACCCCTTTGCGCAGATGCCTAGTGAACATTCCGCCGGGCCCAAGATTTTGCTGAACTGAGACATTCATTGCTCCTGCAGCCAAACTATGCGTGGAAATCACAGACTCACAGTCACTAAAGTCCCTAAGTCCATTTAACAAGCAACCCCCCACCCAGTCTCGCCTGCAACTATACCTACCCATGCGTGACATAGTGGACAATAGCATCTATGTGTGCGTTCATAAATATATTTATTCATCATATAAAATTAGAATTCCATCATAGCAACAAGATAAACTGAACAATCGCCTGATCGTACACCAAAAAAGCAGTGAAAAGCCCTGCTCACTCAAATGCAAAATAAACGTGAAATTATTGTCTCATTATACCATGTCATTCTACTAGCAATATATGCTACTAAATATGAAATAAATATAAAGTCCTACCATTGGTTTTACACACAGACATGTTGCTTTCAAAATTAAGTGGTAATTTATTGTCTTGAACAATCTGTTTGTGAAATACACACCAGTTTAGCACATTATAACACAATGTGGAACATTCACCTGTGGCTAATGTTAGCTGTTTTCGATTGAAAATGAGAGGCTATACAGGTTTATTTTAGCTAGGTGTTTTCTGACAGTAGGTAGTTGCTGCATTATGCCACTAGTAATAGCTAGATTGGTATGTTATCTAGGTGAAATAACGTTGGATTTGAGGGATTGCCTGGCAGATCATTTTTGGAGATGCAACGACGCTAACAGAAATGAGTAACGTTAATACACATGCTAATGGACCCTGATTGAGACAACAGGGTGAATGTGTTGTAAGAAACGAAGATAACGTTGATGACATTATATAGGCTATACACGGTAATAAAACGTTAGACCTAACTAATGGTTTGTATCTCTGTAAGGTTAGCTAAATTATATATTGGCCCGTTTACATTAATGTAAGAACTTGTCGTTTGCAAGGTAACACGTTAACGTTAGCTAGCGCACGTTACATTGCAACGTGGGCAACTTAGAATTGCTTACTTGGGTGAATTTCATAATCGTCAATACAAGCAATAAGCATTTCTGTTTTTTTTTTTGTGTAGGCTAATTAAAATTATTTATAAAGTACTATTTTCTTCAATGTTGTTAGCAAGCTACCAGAAAAGACTACCAAAATGTCGGCAGGTCGGACCATTTAATTAAAAAAGAAATACGTAAGAGAAATGCTTATTGTTTGTATTGGCAGAATCCTCTTCGTTCGCGATCGTATATAGAAGTGTCATTTTGAGACCGTTTTAGCTTCCCCATAGAAGTGAATGGAGAGCGACAAATACCCTATTCTGGATCATCACCCCAGGAAAGCACAGAGCAACTAACGAACATATTTCGCCACCATTTGGACTCATTGTGTCTGACCCTGTAACAGAGCTGTAGTGGAAGATAATATTTGTGTCTGATCCTGTAACAGAGCTGT
Source organism: Ilyophis sp. 1 JC-2022 (assembly GCA_022702515.1). NCBI lineage: Eukaryota > Metazoa > Chordata > Actinopteri > Anguilliformes > Synaphobranchidae > Ilyophis > Ilyophis sp. 1 JC-2022. The sequence goes on from CM040406.1 coordinate 58,187,854, forward strand.
AGTGGAAGAGAATATTTGTGTCTGATCCTGTAACAGAGCTGTAGTGGAAGAGAATATTTGTGTCTGATCCTGTAACAGAGCTGTAGTGGAAGAGAATATTTGTGTCTGATCCTGTAACAGAGCTGTAGTGGAAGAGAATATTTGTGTCTGATCCTGTAACAGAGCTGTAGTGGAAGATAATATTTGTGTCTGACTGTAACAGAGCTGTGGTGGAAGAGAATATTTGTGTCTGATCCTGTAACAGAGCTGTAGTGGAAGATAATATTTGTGTCTGATCCTGTAACAGAGCTGAAGTGGAAGAGAATATTTGTGTCTGATCCTGTAACAGAGCTGTAGTGGAAGATAATATTTGTGTCTGACTGTAACAGAGCTGTGGTGGAAGAGAATATTTGTGTCTGATCCTGTAACAGAGCTGTAGTGGAAGATAATATTTGTGTCTGACTGTAACAGAGCTGTAGTGGAAGATCATATTTGTGTCTGACTGTAACAGAGCTGTAGTGGAAGATAATATTTGTGTCTGACTGTAATACAATGTTCTGTATTAAATTAAATGCTTTTAATTATGCACTTTTCTTTTCATATACCTTATCTATGCATTTTACTATCTAAATTGACTTTCTATTACCTTTTAGGCTTTTTATCTATGCATTTGTACTATCTTAATTGTTTTTTATTTATTTTTATTTATTTATTTTTATTTATTTATTTTAATTTTAATTTTATTTTATTTACAATGTGAAGCACTTTGGGTTGCATTTCATGTATGAAAGGTGCTATACAAATAAAGCTTATTATTATTATTATTATTATTAAAAGCCCAGCAAACACAGAACGTTAAGCCTTCTTTGGCCAAGTTCTTACCAACATATGTGGAGCACAGGAGCAAAGTAAACTTTTAGATTTTTATCATTTGAACCGATGCCAACTTTCACAGCAATTAATCTGTGGTGAATTGATCATGTGACTTTGGCACAAAGGTGACCTTGTGGAATCACTCACTGGGAAACAAGCTGAACAAAATTCTGAGCTTGTTCTTGTTATGCAAAAAAAAAAAAAAAAATTGGTGGAAGATGGTTCAGTGCAAACTGTACTGGACTGGAGAAAATTGGGAGTAAAACAGTAGAACATCTCCATGCCTGCTTTTCTAGGCTCCTGTCCCTTGGGATGAATTCCAGGTTTGGCGTGCTGGGGGCTCATCTAGGGAACATGGCAGAGGCTAAAGATCGGATGAAGGCTGAGGTGGTCTGCACCGTGCGCTTCGTGGATGACACCACCCACAGCTTCAGGATCAATGTGAGTGCTGTCCACTTACACACATAGATGGAAGATGTTCGAAGAGACAGTGTGTATTTTGCTCAAACACAATGGTTATTGTATATTTTCAAATCAAGCACATCTGGTAGTTTGTTGAAGAGGCCGCTGTCTCTGCTGAAGGCCTCTGTTTTCTCACTGAAACCAATGTCTTGGAATCTTCATCACCAGAAGTATTTAATTTGCCTTGTTAAAAGCCAGAGTCAGTTCAATAGCCATGTCCTTTATGGTGCGATTCTCCTCATAAGGGTGAGCTCTGGCTTTGGCCCAGAGGAAGCCAACAGATCCACCCCTGAGCCCTGTGCACTGTGGCCCTGCTGATTGGCTCTGTGCGAACAGGACGTCCGGCCCATGTTCACAGTGGTTGGTCAGCTTTCACATCACTCAGAGCAGTTTATGGGTCTCTTTGGTCAATGGGGGGTGATTTCTCTTAAAAAATGTTCAAAGACTACGAGTGTACACTACATACAATGCCCTTTGTGATTACGAGTGTACACTACATACAATGCCCTTTGTTATTACGAGTGTACACTACATACAATGCCCTTTGCGATTACGAGTGTACACTACATACAATGCCCTTTGTGATTACGAGTGTACACTACATACAATGCCCTTTGTGATTACGAGTGTACACTACATACAATGCCCTTTGCGATTACGAGTGTACACTACATACAATGCCCTTTGTGATTACGAGTGTACACTACATACAAGGCCCTTTGTGATTACGAGTGTACACTACATACAATGCCCTTTGTGATTACGAGTGTACACTACATACAAGGCCCTTTGTGATTACGAGTGTACACTACATACAATGCCCTTTGTGATTACGAGTGTACACTACATACAATGCCCTTTGTGATTACGAGTGTACACTACATACAATGCCCTTTGTGATTACGAGTGTACACTACATACAATGCCCTTTGTGATTACGAGTGTACACTACATACAATGCCCTTTGTGGTGTAGGGCATCTGGGCCTGATACGTAAGACATTTATTCTGATCTTTAACTGAATTGTATGTTTGATTATCTGGACCTAAAATGATGTGTGTGAGGTCTTAGGATCTGCAGAGCTCAATTTGACAGATTAGCCGTAGCTCAGGTTCGTCCTTCTAAAGTTTCACCATTGATTTCAGCTTATGGGAGATGTGCATGTGCTCTAACCTTTGGCTTGAAGGACATCCTGAGTTTAATGTGACTATTCCTGCCTCACTAAACATGCCTAGCACCTCTTTAGCTCAAGGGGGATTATGGGACGCATCCCAATTGTAATCATAGGGTGACAGCGTGAACTGTAAAAGCACACTGTGTTTAGTGTGCCACGCAGTACTGATTCTCTTAACTGCTTGCTAATAATAAATAACCTATACAGCCTCACTAAACATGCCGAGCACCTCTTTAGCCCAAGGGGGATTATGTGACACATCCCAATTGAATATTTTCTTTGTGAGTCTGTCTTAAGACATATGTACCAATCTGTTCCACGTTCATACTGTAACTGTGTGAACTATAAAATCTGACTGTTTCCTGTAACTGTGTAAACTGTAAAATAACACTTTAGTGTAACTGTGAACAATGAAATAACACTGTTTAGTGTAACTGTGTGGGGGAGGGGAGGTGCTGGATGGAGGGGGAGGGGTGGTGCTTTAGGGGGAGGGATGGTGCTGGATGGAGGGGGAGGGGTGGTGCTGGATGGAGGGGTGGTGCTGGATGGAGGGGGAGGGATGGTGCTGGATGGAGGGGGAGGGGTGGTGCTGGATGGAGGAGGGGGGGGTGCTGGATGGAGGGGGAGGGGTGGTGCTGGATGGAGGGGGAGGGGTATGGAGGGGGAGGGGTGGATGGAGGATGGAGGAGGGGGTGGTGCTGGATGGAGGGGGAGGGGTGGTGCTGGATGGAGGGGGAGGGTGGTGCTGGATGGAGGGGGAGGGGTGGTGCTGGATGGAGGGGGAGGGGTGGTGCTGGATGGAGGGGGAGGGGTGGTGCTGGATGGAGGGGGAGGGGTGGTGCTGGATGGAGGGGGAGGTGCTGGATGGACTGGATGGAGGGGGAGGGGTGGTGTGGATGGAGGGGAGGGGTGGTGCTGGATGGAGGGGGAGGGTGGTGCTGGATGGAGGGAGGGGGGTGCTGGATGGAGGGGGAGGGGAGGTGCTGGATGGAGGGGGAGGGTGGTGCTGGATGGAGGGGGAGGTGGATGGAGGGGTGCTGGAGGGAGAGGGGAGGTGCTGTATGGAGGGGGAGGGGTGGTGCTGGATGGAGGGGGAGGGGTGGTGGAGGGGGAGGGATGGTGCTGGATGGAGGGGGAGGGGTGGTGCTGGATGGAGGGGGAGGGGTGGTGCTGGATGGAGGGAGAGGGGAGGTGCTGGATGGAGGGGGAGGGGAGGTGCTGGATGGAGGGGTGGTGCTGGATGGAGGGGAGGGGTGGTGCTGGATGGAGGGGGAGGGGTGGTGCTGGATGGAGGGGAGGGGTGGTGCTGGATGGAGGGGGAGGGGGGAGGTGGTGCTGGATGGAGGGGAGGGGAGGTGCTGGATGGAGGGGGAGGGGTGGTGCTGGATGGAGGGGAGGGGGGAGGTGCTGGATGGAGGGGGAGGGGTGGTGCTGGATGGAGGGGAGGGGGTGGTGCTGGGATGGAGGGGGAGGGGAGGTGTGGATGGAGGGGGAGGGTGGTGGATGGAGGAGGGGGAGGTGCTGGATGGAGGGGGAGGGGTGGTGCTGGATGGAGGGGGAGGGGTGGTGCTGGATGGAGGGGGAGGGGTGGTGCTGGATGGAGGGGGAGGGGTGGTGCTGGATGGAGGGGGAGGGGTGGTGCTGGATGGAGGGGGAGGGGAGGTGCTGGATGGAGGGGGAGGGGTGGTGCGTTGCTGTTACACTCGTGACGCTCTGTGCCTGTGCGTGTGGTCCTAATCAGCTGATGTATACGATACCAGTCAAGAGCAGAACGCAAAACGGATCTATATTTGACTTAATCTCGGAATCGGTCTGTAAAAAAAAAAAAATAATAAAATAAATGGACGTATTTTTAGACCTGGATTTTTTAGTTAATGCTAAATCTGTAGAGAGCTTATATTTTACTTTCTCATTTTACTGGGGCATGTGATATAATGGGGTATAGTGACACCACTGGTGTGAACTATAAAATCATGCTGTTTACTGTAACTGTGTGAACTGTAAATTCACACTTTTCCCACTAATCCCAGACATCATTCTGAAAGACTGATCCTGGGACAGGTGTGTTAAAGGGCTTTGTACAGGTGTGTTCAAGGGCTTTGTACAGGTGTGTTCAAGGGCTTTGTACAGGTGTGTTCAAGGGCTTTGTACAGGTGTGTTCAAGGGCTTTGTACAGATGTGTTAAAGGGCTTTGTACAATTGTATTAAAGGGTTTTGTATATATGTATTACAGGTGTGTAAATGTTCTTGTACAGGTGTGTAAAAGGGCCTCGTACATGTGTAATAAAGGGTTTTGTATATATGTATTACAGGTTCTTTTACAGGTGTGTTAAAGGGCATTGTACAGGTGTGTAAAACAGGTGTCTCTGATGGTTGGGTTGCAGAAGCAGGACCTGGGCCAAGTGCTGTTGGACATGGTGTTCAGCCACCTGGGGCTCCAGGAGAGAGACTTCTTCAGCCTGCAGCACAGTGAGGATGCACTCAGCTCTCCTGTAAGTCAAACCAGCGCTGGGGTGAGGCGGAGCCTCTCCGCTAGATGGGTGGGGTCTGTTAGCATCTCTGAACTCAATGACATTTTTGTATATTTTCAAAAAAAGTTACTGAGTAGGTAACCATCTGTCAGTTTGGTATTTCTCAGAGAAATTACTGCTAGAGTGCTGCAGAGCACAGACATTACTTGCTAGAGTACTAGAGAGCACAGACATTACTCTGCTAGAGTGCTACAGAGCACAGACATTACTCTGCTAGAGTGCTACAGAGCACAGACATTACTCTGCTAGAGTGCTACAGAGCACAGACATTACTCTGCTAGAGTGCTACAGAGCACAGACATTACTCTGCTAGAGTGCTACAGAGCACAGACATTACTCTGCTAGAGTGCTACAGAGCGCAGACATTACTCTGCTAGAGTGCTACAGAGCGCAGACATTACTCTGCTAGAGTGCTACAGAGCGCAGACATTACTCTGCTAGAGTGCTACAGAGCGCAGACATTACTCTGCTAGAGTGCTACAGAGCGCAGACATTACTCTGCTAGAGTGCTACAGAGCGCAGACATTACTCTGCTAGAGTGCTACAGAGCGCAGACATTACTCTGCTAGAGTGCTACAGAGCACAGACATTACTCTGCTAGAGTGCTACAGAGCACAGACATTACTCTGCTAGAGTGCTACAGAGCACAGACATTACTCTGCTAGAGTACTACAGAGCACAGACATTACTCTGCTAGAGTGCTACAGAGCAGAGACATTACTCTGCTAGAGTGCTACAGAGCGCAGACATTACTCTGCTAGAGTACTACAGAGCACAGACATTACTCTGCTAGAGTGCTACAGAGCACAGACATTACTCTGCTAGAGTGCTACAGAGCAGAGACATTACTCTGCTAGAGTGCTACAGAGCGCAGACATTACTCTGCTAGAGTACTACAGAGCGCAGACATTACTCTGCTAGAGTACTACAGAGCGCAGACATTACTCTGCTAGAGTGCTACAGAGCGCAGACATTACTCTGCTAGAGTACTACAGAGCGCAGACATTACTCTGCTAGAGTGCTACAGAGCACAGACATTACTCTGCTAGAGTACTACAGAGCACAGACATTACTCTGCTAGAGTGCTACAGAGCACAGACATTACTCTGCTAGAGTACTACAGAGCACAGACATTACTCTGCTAGAGTGCTACAGAGCACAGACATTACTCTGCTAGAGTACTACAGAGCACAGACATTACTCTGCTAGAGTGCTACAGAGCACAGACATTACTCTGCTAGAGTGCTACAGAGCACAGACATTACTCTGCTAGAGTACTACAGAGCGCAGACATTACTCTGCTAGAGTACTACAGAGCACAGACATTACTCTGCTAGAGTGCTACAGAGCAGAGACATTACTCTGCTAGAGTGCTACAGAGCGCAGACATTACTCTGCTAGAGTACTACAGAGCGCAGACATTACTCTGCTAGAGTACTACAGAGCGCAGACATTACTCTGCTAGAGTGCTACAGAGCGCAGACATTACTCTGCTAGTGCTACAGAGCACAGACATTACTCTGCTAGAGTACTACAGAGCACAGACATTACTCTGCTAGAGTGCTACAGAGCACAGACATTACTCTGCTAGAGTACTACAGAGCACAGACATTACTCTGCTGGAGTGCTACAGAGCACAGACATTACTCTGCTAGTGCTACAGAGCACAGACATTACTCTGCTAGAGTACTACAGAGCGCAGACATTACTCTGCTAGAGTACTACAGAGCACATACATTACTCTGCTAGAGTACTACAGAGCACAGACATTACTCTGCTGGAGTGCTACAGAGCACAGACATTACTCTGCTAGAGTACTACAGAGCACAGACATTACTCTGCTAGAGTGCTACAGAGCGCAGACATTACTCTGCTAGAGTGCTACAGAGCGCAGACATTACTCTGCTAGAGTGCTACAGAGCGCAGAGATGGCTCTGCTAGAGTGCTACAGAGCACAGACATTACTCTGCTAGAGTGCTACAGAGCACAGACATTACTCTGCTAGAGTGCTACAGAGCACAGACATTACTCTGCTAGAGTGCTACAGAGCGCAGACATTACTCTGCTAGAGTGCTACAGAGCGCAGACATTACTCTGCTAGAGTGCTACAGAGCACAGACATTACTCTGCTAGAGTGCTACAGAGCACAGACATTACTCTGCTAGAGTGCTACAGAGCACAGACATTACTCTGCTAGAGTGCTACAGAGCACAGACATTACTCTGCTAGAGTGCTACAGAGCGCAGACATTACTCTGCTAGAGTGCTACAGAGCGCAGACATTACTCTGCTAGAGTACTACAGAGCGCAGACATTACTCTGCTAGAGTACTACAGAGCTCAGACATTACTCTGCTAGAGTGCTACAGAGCACAGACATTACTCTTCTACAGAGGATGTAAATTACATCAGTTTCATATCTGATTAAAACAGTTTATGCTGATTGGACTGATTTAACCGGATTAAAGCTACTTTTATTTATTTTGTTTTTGTGAATCCTGCTCTAATAATTCAGCAGCAGAATCAAGACAAATTATGGTATCTTAAAGACTGTATAAGTATTTACATGGTTGCACTGTTTAAGAGTGTACAGTAAATGGTCCCAGTCAGCAGAATATCATGTAGACGTGATACAAAAATAACAGTTACTTAGATATAGTAAGATATATTTTGATTATGGAATTTTTATTACAGAGGTGGCTGGAACCCAACAAACCTGTGAAGAAGCAGCTCAAAGGTGAGACATGCAGTAAACACGGGGACAGTCAAAATAGATTCTCTACTGTAGGAGAGATTATCCGTCTGTCTGTTGTGCTGTACTGTAGTAGTAAGGCTCTGACTGGCTGTTGTGCTGTACTGTAGTAGTAAGGCTCTGACTGGCTGCTGTGCTGTACTGTAGTAGTAAGGCTCTGACTGGCTGTTGTGCTGTACTGTAGTAGTAAGGCTCTGACTGGCTGTTGTGCTGTACTGTAGTAGTAAGGCTCTGACTGGCTGCTGTGCTGTACTGTAGCAGTAATGCTCTGTCTGTCTGTTGTGCTGTACTGTAGTAGTAAGGCTCTGACTGGCTGTTGTGCTGTACTGTAGTAGTAAGGCTCTGACTGGCTGCTGTGCTGTACTGTAGTAGTAATGCTCTGACTGGCTGCTGTGCTGTACTGTAGTAGTAATGCTCTGACTGGCTGTTGTGCTGTACTGTAGTAGTAATGCTCTGACTGGCTGCTGTGCTGTACTGTAGTAGTAAGGCTCTGACTGGCTGCTGTGCTGTACTGTAGTAGTAAGGCTCTGACTGGCTGCTGTGCTGTACTGTAGTAGTAATGCTCTGACTGGCTGCTGTGCTGTACTGTAGTAGTAATGCTCTGACTGGCTGCTGTGCTGTACTGTAGTAGTAATGCTCTGACTGGCTGTTGTGCTGTACTGTAGTAGTAATGCTCTGACTGGCTGTTGTGCTGTACTGTAGTAGTAATGCTCTGACTGGCTGTTGTGCTGTACTGTAGTAGTAATGCTCTGACTGGCTGCTGTGCTGTACTGTAGTAGTAAGGCTCTGACTGGCTGCTGTGCTGTACTGTAGTAGTAATGCTCTGACTGGCTGCTGTGCTGTACTGTAGTAGTAATGCTCTGACTGGCTGCTGTGCTGTACTGTAGTAGTAATGCTCTGACTGGCTGTTGTGCTGTACTGTAGTAGTAATGCTGTCTGGCTGTTGTGCTGTACTGTAGTAGTAATGCTCTGACTGGCTGCTGTGCTGTACTGTAGTAGTAATGCTCTGACTGGCTGTTGTGCTGTACTGTAGTAGTAATGCTGTCTGGCTGTTGTGCTGTGCTGTAACAGTAATGCTGTCTGGCTGTTTTTGTTCTCTGTATATTTTGCAGGGATATTTCCCTCCTGTCTGAGTTTCAGAGTGAGGTTCTTCATTGCTGACCCAAACTCACTCCAGCATGAACAGACAAGGTGTGTGTTTGCAGGAGCGCGTGCGTGCGTGCGTGCGTGCGTGCGTGCGTGCGTGCGTGCGTGCGTGCGTGCGTGCGTGCGTGCGTGCGTGCGTGCGCCTGTTTGCCTGTTTGCCTGTTCTTACTTGCTGATTTTGCTCATCCAATGTCAGCATAGATTTTTATTTGTGAGTTTTAAAGGGTAAGTGCACCCTAGATCACTTTTTTTTCACTGTAAACGTGTTTGTATGCCTACCTTAATTATGAAACTTATTCATCCATTTCGTTATTTCAACAATTCTGAAATTATATTGTATATCATAAGAAACTGGTAGAAAAGCATCTTTGTGATGCCCTCTATTGGTTAAAATTTATTTTCTGCTCCCCACACTTCCCCCGCCCCAATCGTGATTTCGGAGTACCTCTTTGGTCACATGGATAATTGTTGTCGCCAACAACAGAAACAGCCGGCACATGATTGGTTAGACCCACTACGTTCTTTTCGTTTTGGCTGCACATTTTAAAACCGGAACAACCGTTCGTCCTGTTTATTAACTCTCTTTTTGCACTAAAATATGTTACTGAAGATATTTGAGGTGAGAAATAGGCCATGCTGTTGCTGAATCTTGCTTCATATTTGATCTGCAACATCTAGTTTAACAGTTTGATCCGAGTTATACAAAATAATTTGTACATTGCACGTTCATTTAGGCAAATGATGATGGACACAGCTCCGCCCCACCCCTCCCTCTTGCTCACCCCAAAAAGTATTTTTCAAAATAGTGTAGTAGGCGGCGACAGGCTGAGACAGTGGGTGCACTTATTCTTTAAGCACAAGCAACATGGCTTTATCCTTAAATGTAGTTACATATCGTCTGGCTTTGAGTTCTTATGAATTCCAATGAGTTTCCTGTTTGTTTTTACAACTGACTTAAAGATTTTATCCAATTGAATATTTTATAGAAATCTCACTGAAATCCACATCAGCGTTAATACAGAGTTAAGTCTCATCATTCCATAAAACAGAAGAAATAAGCGCAAGTCTTTTTCAACAAGAGCATTAATTTCAATTAAAGTACTTAAATTACTCTCACATTTAGCTGGACCAAGACTTGCCCCTAAATGACGAACTGTATAGATCTTGCCCCTAAATGACTAACTGTATAGATCTTGCCCCTAAATGACGAACTGTATAGATCTTGCCCCGAAATGA
>CM040406.1:58203004-58228004 GCA_022702515.1 Ilyophis sp. 1 JC-2022
CCCTCAGAGCACACTGCAGGATATCTCTCCTCCTCCAACTTCCTCCCTCATCAAGACCCCGACTTCCTGGCAAAAGTTGAATCACTTCATCCACAGCACAGGTACCCGAATAAATACCCACAGCACAGGTACCCGAATAAATACCCACAGCACAGGTACCCGAATAAATACCCACAGCACAGGTACCCGAATAAATACCCACAGCACAGGTACCCGAATAAATACCCACAGCACAGGTACCCGAATAAATACCCACAGCACAGGTAACAGAATAAATACCCACAGCACAGGTACCCGAATACTAATACCCACAGCACAGGTACAGAATAAATACCCACAGCACAGGTACCCGAATAAATACCCACAGCACAGGTTACCCACAGGTAAATACCGCACAGGTAACACAGCACAGGTACCCGAATAAATACCCACAGCACAGGTAACAGAATAAATACCCACAGCACAGGTACCCAAATAAATACCCACAGCACAGGTACCCACAATACAGGTACCAGAATAAATACCCACTATGCATTTTTAGTGAATGAGACCCAATGAGTGAATAAAGGTGATATAAAAAAACAGTGATTGGAATTTATGGAATTATAGGAGAGTACTTTCAGGCAGAGAAGGTTATTATGGATCTTGGCGCCCCCTGGTGTCGGATCTGTCAATATACACGCTACATATTAGTTGTAGAGTGAGTGCTGAGTGTTAATGTGTTCATGGGTCTGGTGTGCAGTGATGAGTGTTTTATTCACAGGGGTCTGGTGTGCAGTGATGAGTGTTTTATTCACAGGGGTCTGATGTGCAGTGATGAGTGTTTTATTCACAGGGGTCTGGTGTGCAGTGATGAGTGTTTTATTTACAGGGGTCTGGTGTGCAGTGATGAGTGTTTTATTTACAGGGGTCTGGTGTGCAGTGATGAGTGTTTTATTCACAGGGGTCTGGTGTGCAGTGATGAGTGTTTTATTCACAGGGGTCTGATGTGCAGTGATGAGTGTTTTATTCACAGGGGTCTGATGTGCAGTGATGAGTGTTTTATTCACAGGGGTCTGGTGTGCAGTGATGAGTGTTTTATTCACAGGGGTTTGGTGTGCAGTGATGAGTGTTTTATTCACAGGGGTCTGGTGTGCAGTGATGTGTTTGTTTTGTTCACAGGGGTCTGATGTGCAGTGATGTGTTTGTTTTGTTCACAGGGGTCTGATGTGCAGTGATGTGTTTGTTTTGTTCACAGGGGTCTGATGTGCAGTGATGAGTGTTTTATTCACAGGGGTCTGGTGTGCAGTGATGTGTTTGTTTTGTTCACAGGGGTCTGATGTGCAGTGATGTGTTTGTTTTATTCACAGGGGTCTGATGTGCAGTGATGTGTTTGTTTTATTCACAGGGGTCTGGTGTGCAGTGATGTGTTTGTTTTATTCACAGGGGTCTGGTGTGCAGTGATGAGTGTTTTATTCACAGGGGTCTGGTGTGCAGTGATGAGTGTTTTATTCACAGGGGTCTGGTGTGCAGTGATGAGTGTTTTATTCACAGGGGTCTGGTGTGCAGTGATGAGTGTTGTATTCACAGGGGTCTGGTGTGCAGTGATGAGTGTTTTATTCACAGGGGTCTGGTGTGCAGTGATGTGTTTGTTTTATTCACAGGGGTCTGATGTGCAGTGATGAGTGTTTTATTCACAGGGGTCTGATGTGCAGTGATGAGTGTTTTGTTCACAGGGGTCTGATGTGCAGTGATGTGTTTGTTTTATTCACAGGGGTCTGATGTGCAGTGATGTGTTTGTTTTATTCACAGGGGTCTGATGTGCAGTGATGTGTTTGTTTTATTCACAGGGGTCTGGTGTGCAGTGATGAGTGTTTTATTCACAGGGGTCTGGTGTGCAGTGATGAGTGTTTTATTCACAGGGGTCTGGTGTGCAGTGATGTGTTTGTTTTATTCACAGGGGTCTGATGTGCAGTGATGAGTGTTTTATTCACAGGGGTCTGATGTGCAGTGATGAGTGTTTTATTCACAGGGGTCTGGTGTGCAGTGATGAGTGTTTTATTCACAGGGGTCTGATGTGCAGTGATGAGTGTTTTATTCACAGGGGTCTGATGTGCAGTGATGTGTTTGTTTTATTCACAGGGGTCTGGTGTGCAGTGATGAGTGTTTTATTCACAGGGGTCTGGTGTGCAGTGATGAGTGTTTTATTCACAGGGGTCTGGTGTGCAGTGATGAGTGTTTTATTCACAGGGGTCTGGTGTGCAGTGATGTGTTTGTTTTATTCACAGGGGTCTGGTGTGCAGTGATGAGTGTTTTATTCACAGGGGTCTGATGTGCAGTGATGAGTGTTTTATTCACAGGGGTCTGGTGTGCAGTGATGTGTTTGTTTTGTTCACAGGGGTCTGAAAGAATCAGAAGCGGAGCTGTGCTTTTTGAATACCGCCCGGACACTGGAGCTGTATGGCGTGGAGATGCACAGGTCCAGGGTAAGCTAATCAAGGCCTATTCATGGCTCCCCCTGTCTGCAGCTCTGCTACATGTTCTCATCTGTGATGGCAATATTACAGGCCCAAGCCTAAAAACTACAAATTCCAAGTTACCCGGTTGCTCATGTTGTAACTGTGACTTGTGAGCCTGTAAATGCTTGTGTGCTGCGTGTAGTTCAGTTTTTCAGCCTAAAGCTCAGGCCCATTAGACCATACAAACTGCCTTGAAACACGTGGCTGAAATAACTGGCACCTAAACCCTGTAAAAATGTCAGATTAGTCCCAGATTTAGTATTACATCATGTGTAAGTGTTATATTCATCTCACATTCAGTCTTAATTCCTGTATAAATGTAATCTAATTGGATTTATCACTGATCGCAACTTTAATTCAGCAAGCTGCTTTATACACATCACCCATTCACAAGCTGATATTGCAGCCTGTATGTGTGAGGTATAGACTGTGTTTGGTATGTGTGGGTTATAGACTGTGTGGGGAATAGACTATGTGTGGGGTATGTGTGAGGTGTAGACTGTGGGGTATGTGTGGGGTATAGACTGTATGGTATGTGTGGGGTATAGACTATGTGAGGGGTATGTGTGGGGTATAGACTGTGGGGTATGTGTGGGGTATAGACTGTGGGGTATAGAAGGTTTGTGGGGTATGTGTGGGGTATAGACTGTATGGTATGTGTGGGGTATAGATTATGTATGGTATGTGTGGGGTATAGACTGTGGGGTATGTGTGTGGTATATACTGTGTATGGTATGTGTGGGGTATAGACTGTTTGTGGGGTATGTGTGGGGTATAGACTGTGTATGGTATGTGTGGGTTATAGACTGTGGGGTATGTGTGGGGTATAGACTTTGTAAGGTATGTGTGGGGTATAGACTTTGGGGTATGTGTGGGGTATACAGTGGGGCAAAAAAGTATTTAGTCAGCCACCAATTGTGCAAGTTCTCCCACTTAAAAAGATGAGAGAGGCCTGTAATTTTCATCATAGGTATACCTCAACTATGAGAGACAAAATGAGGGGAAAAAATCCAGAAAATCACATTGTCTGATTTTTAAAGAATTTATTTGCAAATTATGGTGGAAAATAAGTATTTGGTCAATAACAAAAGTTCATCTCAATACTTTGTTATATACCCTTTGTTGGCAATGACAGAGGTCAAACGTTTTCTGTAAGTCTTCACAAGGTTTCCACACACTGTTGCTGGTATGTTGGCCCATTCCTCCATGCAGATCTCCTCTAGAGCAGTGATGTTTTGGGGCTGTCGCTGGGCAACACGGACTTTCAACTCCCTCCAAAGATTTTCTATGGGGTTGAGATCTGGAGACTGGCTAGGCCACTCCAGGACCTTGAAATGCTTCTTACAAAGCCACTCCTTCGTTGCCCGGGCGGTGTGTTTGGGATCATTGTCATGCTGAAAGACCCAGCCACGTTTCATCTTCAATGCCCTTGCTGATGGAAGGAGGTTTTCACTCAAAATCTCACGATACATGGCCCCATTCATTATTTCCTTTACACGGATCAGTCGTCCTGGTCCCTTTGCAGTAAAACAGCCCCAAAGCATGATGTTTCCACCCCCATGCTTCACAGTAGGTATGGTGTTCTTTGGATGCAACTCAGCATTCTTTCTCCTCCAAACACGAGAAGTTGAGTTTCTACCAAAAAGTTCTATTTTGGTTTCATCTGACCATATGACATTCTCCCAATCCTCTTCTGGATCATCCAAATGCTCTCTAGCAAACCTCAGACGGGCCTGGACATGTACTGGCTTAAGCAGGGGGACACGTCTGGCACTGCAGGATTTGAGTCCCTGGCGGCGTAGTGTGTTACTGATGGTAGCCTTTGTTACTTTGGTCCCAGCTCTCTGCAGGTCATTCACTAGGTCCCCCCGTGTGGTTCTGGGATTTTTGCTCACCGTTCTTGTGATCATTTTGACCCCACGGGGTGAGATCTTGCGTGGAGCCCCAGATCGAGGGAGATTACCAGTGGTCTTGTATGTCTTCCATTTTCTAATAATTGCTCCCACAGTTGATTTCTTCACACCAAGCTGCTTACCTATTGCAGATTCAGTCTTCCCAGCCTGGTGCAGGTCTACAATTTTGTTTCTGGTGTCCTTTGACAGCTCTTTGGTCTTGGCCATAGTGGAGTTTGGAGTGTGACTGTTTGAGGTTGTGGACAGGTGTCTTTTATACTGATAACGAGTTCAAACAGGTGCCATTAATACAGGTAACGAGTGGAGGACAGAGGAGCCTCTTAAAGAAGAAGTTACAGGTCTGTGAGAGCCAGAAATCTTGCTTGTTTGTAGGTGACCAAATACTTATTTTCCACCATAATTTGCAAATAAATTCTTTAAAAATCAGACAATGTGATTTTCTGGATTTTTTCCCCTCATTTTGTCTCTCATAGTTGAGGTATACCTATGATGAAAATTACAGGCCTCTCTCATCTTTTTAAGTGGGAGAACTTGCACAATTGGTGGCTGACTAAATACTTTTTTGCCCCACTGTATACTGTGCAGGGTATGTGTGGTATAGACAGTGTGGGGTATGTGTGGGGTATATAATGTGTAGGGCAGGGGTGGCCAATTCCAGGCCTCGCGGGCCGGTGTGTATGCAGGTTTTTACTGCCACCAGTTACCACGGTTCAATCAGCTAATTAGTCATACACACAATCACCGATTCACTTGTAAATTACAGAACGATAAAATGCTACAATACACGCATTGACGCATACCGGCACAAGAACATTCATCAGCTGCTTTTCATATCGCGGATATGTAGATTAAAATATCAGATCGTGTAAACGATTGGGCTAATTAAATAATTGTTAACTGGCGGCAGCAAAAACCTGCATACACACCGGCCCGCGAGGCCTGGAATTGGCCACCCCTGGTGTAGGGTATAGACGGTGTGGGGTATGTGTGGGATATATACTGTGTAGGGTATGTGTGGGGTATAGACTGTGGGGTATGTGTGGGGTATGTGTGGGGTATATACTGTGTATGGTATGTGTGGGGTATAGACGGTTTGTGGGGTATATTCTGTGTAGGGTATGTGTGGGGTATGTGTCAGGTTATGCAGGCATTGTTTCTGGCTCTCAGGATTCCAACCACTCAGATCTGCTGGTGGGGATTGCCTCTGGAGGTCTGGCCATCTTCCAAAATATGATCTGCTCAAACTTCTTCTCCTGGTCAGTTTGATCTCATCCTGACTCATTATGAGTCCGAAAGGGTGCTGCAGCTGTTAGAATCTAATGTCATATCGGGACGGGTTAGGGTTAGGGTTAAGGGTGAGGGGTTAGGGTTAGGGGTTAGGGTCTTTTTCTTACCTCAAACCTGAAAGGGGAGTTATTTTAGTGTTTTTTCTGTTATGTTTTTTAATGCACCTAAAAACCCCTGCGTTTGCTCTGCACCTAAAAACCCTGCGTTTGCTCTGCATCTAAAAACCCTGCGTTTGCTCTGCATCTAAAAACCCCTGCGTTTGCTTGCATCTAAAAACCCCTGCGTTTGCTCTGCATCTAAAAACCCTGCGTTTGCTCTGCATCTAAAAACCCTGCGTTTGCTCTGCATCTAAAAACCCCTGCGTTTGCTCTGCATCTAAAAACCCCTGCGTTTGCTCTGCACCTAAAAAACCCTGCGTTTGCTCTGCACCTAAAAACCCTGCGTTTGCTCTGCACCTAAAAACCCCTGCGTTTGCTCTGCATCTAAAAACCCTGCGTTTGCTCTGCACCTAAAAACCCCTGCGTTTGCTCTGCATCTAAAAACCCTGCGTTTGCTCTGCATCTAAAAACCCTGCGTTTGCTCTGCATCTAAAAACCCTGCGTTTGCTCTTATTACAACATAGAATAGTGGGCGGAAAAAAGTGGCATCTCCGATCAAGTTGTAAACAAAATTAGTATGCGAGTAACATGATACTGAATCATCATTGTTTCAGGGAGTGATTGGAGAGTGATGTACAGTTTAAAGGACACAGTAGGATTAAGGCACAAGAATCCATAAATTGAGGAAAATATTCTGGAACTCTCTGCGTGGCTCAGGATGGATGCTTGTTTCTGCCTGATAAGCTGACAGATGTCTTAATGGAACGGGACCACTGCAGAAGGCTCCAGATGTGCATCCAGATGTGCACAGGCTGAAGCAGTGTGCATCAATAGCATTCTTCATATTCAGCGATAATATCATATTCATGCTTAACAACCCCTGTGAAACTGGGCCAAATATACCCAGAATATAATTGGGATTTTAAAGCAATACAGAAATAAAATTTATGCAAAAATACTTTGTATATATTGCCTGTATCTCAATTTTATGTATGGTTAATGGTTGCCATTTACCTCTGCTAGATCACATTTAACAATGACATACACTTGTGACATTTACCTGATGATGTGTGTTTTATATAAAACAATATTTAAAATTCCACGATAATGAGGCATGGGGGCATAAATCATGTTTATCTGTGAAAATAAAAGCAGTAGATTATTGTTATTTATAGTTTTGAACCGACATTCTCAATTATTTTTCAACTTTGTCTTACATTAAAAAAAAACATATAGGAAAAATGCATCGGGCAAATACAGATGATGAACAAAAAACAGAAACATAGGACATGACCAAATGTACATGAAATACATAACCCAATGTACAGCGGTTTAATCACTGGTTATGAAACACATGACCACATGTACAGCGGTTTAATCACTGCTTATGAAATACATGACCACATGTACAGCGGTTTAATCACTGCTTATGAAATACATGACCACATGTACAGCGGTTTAATCACTGCTTATGAAATACATGTCTCAAAAAAGTCTTTCCTCTTTTACTAAAAGTATAAACCAAGTGAATTTGACTCAAACCAAACACAAGAACAGGCCATTCAGCCCATTCAGCTCCTAATTTTAGCTTCATTAGTTTGTGAATATTGTACTGTGTACAGAAAACTGCATGAATGTTGATTGTAACAGAATATTTACTGTCAAAGGGTCAATATCATCAAGATTTCCTTCAAGAGAAAACGCTTCTTCGTACAGCTAAGACATAAGCATGTAAGTGACTGTAGGAATGTTCCGCACCTCAATGTAGCGCACATGTTGTTAAAAGTGAAGTTTAAATGTGCATTATCCCTGTGAGCCAAGGGACATGAATCAGTTACTGTGCATGCGTGTGAGCGTGTGTGTGTGAGCGTGTGCATGCATGTGTGTGTCCATGTTCATGTGTGTGTGTTTTCCCAGTCTAACATTGTGAATAATATCACCATCTCCACCACCATGTGAAACACTTTTGGAAATAATGCTGTTAGGCTCCATGTTAGGCCAGATCATGGCCTGGAATCCGTCTGGAATCTCAGCCCACATTTCCTGCTTATCATTTTATTTCTCCTTATACACAGGAAGGTGCCTTTACTTGAGTTCACTGAGTGATTGAATTCTGTAGCCATTTTATGATTTGCTGGTGTTTGTGAGACTGCTGTGGTGTGGTGGAGGGATGGGAGGTTAGCAGGGAGTGGGGCTGGCTGACGTTGTGCATGTGCTCTGCAGACGCTTGTGTCTGTGTTACAGTGGATAAGATTAGCCCTAGTGTTGCGCCACACAGTGGGTGTGTCTGCATTCTTACAGGGAGAAAACCGAGACCACACTGCTGCCTTCATTATGCCGAACTACAGAGCCTGCAAGAACCTGTGGAGGTCCTGCGTGGAGCACCACACCTTCTTCCAGGTGAAGAGATGTCTGCCACAGGACAATAAATCCTTCTCCAATTCCTGCACCCTCACCTCGACCAACCCTGTACGGTGAGTAGGGGAGGCCACATGACTCCTGTCAGCCAATCAGGACAGCCTCTGCTGGCTCCTCCCGCACAGTGTCACAGACTAATTATCACATGACTGGATAATAATGTTGTTGACCAAGTGAGTGTTTGTCATAAATGTGTCACTGCGTGTAGCATTACCTGCCCACAGACAACAGAAATTTGGCTTGACAGCTAATTCAGCCATGTGTCTGTCCCTGTAAAATAAACAAAAACACAAATAAATAATTAAATATAGTGAGTGAAAAGAGGTGTGGCTAAAATGAATAAACCCCACTTTTGTAATATTTATTTTTAAATATGAACTGTTTGATAGAATAAATTGAAATAATAAATTGTATAAATAAATGTAAAGTAACTAGCATTGCCTTTAACTAGTAACTTGATCTGGGCAGACAGACCCTCTGCTTTTTCTGCTCAGTTCAATTTCACTGACCATTGGGACAAAGAGGAGGTGAAATAATGAAGAAAGATCCAGACAAACAGCAAACAAATAATGTAAAAAGACTTATACTAACTTCCCTATCTCAACATATTACTGTTGGGAGGTAGTATATATTCCCTATCTCAACATATTACTGTTGGGAGTTAGTATATCTTCACTATCTCAACATATTACTGTTGGGAGTTAGTATATCTTCACTATCTCAACATATTACTGTTGGGAGTTAGTATATCTTACCTATCTCAACATATTACTGTTGGGAGTTAGTATATCTTACCTATCTCAACATATTACTGTTGGGAGTTAGGGAAGATATACTATCTCAACATATTACTGTTGGGAGTTAGGGAAAATATACTATCTCAACATATTACTCTAACTTCCCTGCAGATCGCTGAACAGCCACATCTATAGGAAGGTGATGGGAGGCATGGTGTGGAACCCAGAGCTGAAGAAGGCCTTGTCTACTGAGCACCTGGAAACCAAGAGCCTGCCGTCCCGCTCTCCACCAATCACACCCAACTGGTGAGCCCCCCTTCCCGCTCTCCACCAATCACACCTAACTGGTGAGCCCCCCTTCCCGCTCTCCACCAATCACACCCAACTGGTGAGCCCCCCTTCCCGCTCTCCACCAATCACACCCAACTGGTGAGCCCCCCTTCCCGCTCTACCCCTATCACACGCAACTGGTGAGCCCCCCTTCCCGCTCTACCCCTATCACACGCAACTGGTGAGCCCCCCTTCCCTCTCTACCCCTATCACACGCAACTGGTGAGCCCCCCTTCCCGCTATATCCCTATCACACGCAACTGGTGAGCCCCCCTTCCCGCTCTACCCCTATCACACCCAACTGGTGAGCCCCCCTTCCCGCTCTACCCCTATCACACGCAACTGGTGAGACCGCCATCCCTCTCTCTTATAGCACATGCTTTTCTCATTCAAATTTAAGGTATTTGTATATAGTTCACATACTGATATCATTGTAAATGTGTTGTGAACTATGATATGATGTTCACACTGGTCACAGATTTTGGCCACATTGTAATTTAAATCAATATTTATTTATATAGCACATTTCACAACTAGTTGTCACAATGCGCTTCACATAAAAACCCAGCCTAACCCCCACAAGAGCAAGCCAGAGGCAAGGAAAAACTCCCCGGTGTAACTAGGAAGAAACCTTGGGAGGAACCAGACTCAAGGAGGGAACCCATCCTCCTCTGGTCGGCTCAGGGTCTAGATCTTAATGACCAGCATGGTCAAAACTGCCTGCCAATGTCCATGATAATAGAATTTGCAGCAGCTAGATCACAGTCCAGATGTGGCGGCAATGATGGTGGGGAACCGGGTGCCGATGGCGGCCCTTTTCCACTGGGTAATTGATTGTTGCAGTTGCAGCCATTGGCTGCCGTGGTGATTGGCTGCCGTGGCGATTGGCGGCCGTGGCGATTGGCTGCCATGGTGATTGGCTGCCGTGGCGATTGGCGGCCGTGGCGATTGGTGGCCGTGGCGATTGGCTGCCGTGGTGATTGACTGCAGATTGACCTATAATATTTGCAGGAGAAGCCCTCGTCTGCGCCATGAAATCCGCAAGACATGCCATTCGTCTGTGGATAACCTGGCAAGCGAGATGAGTTACATCACTGAAAGTGAGGAGGTTTTCTACACCTACAAGGACAAGTAAGACTCCCCTCTGAGCTGCTGCATCCCCACAAGTAAGACCCCCTTATTGACCACGAAAGGGTTAACTGCAGCGCAAGTAAGACCCCCTTATTGACCACTAAAGGGTTAACTGCAGCACAAGTAAGACCCCCTTATTGACCACTAAAGGGTTAACTGCAGCGCGAGTAAGACCCCCTTATTGACCACTAAAGGGTTAACTGCAGCGCGAGTAAGAGCCCCTTATTGACCACTAAAGGGTTAACTGCAGCGCAAGTAAGACCCCCTTATTGACCACTAAAGCGTTAACTGCAGCATAAGTAAGACCCCCTTATTGACCACTAAAGGGTTAACTGCAGCGCAAGTAAGACCCCCTTATTGACCACTAAAGGGTTAACTGCAGCGCGAGTAAGACCCCCTTATTGACCACTAAAGGGTTAACTGCAGCGCAAGTAAGACCCCCTTATTGACCACTAAAGGGTTAACTGCAGCGCGAGTAAGACCCCCTTATTGACCACTAAAGGGTTAACTGCAGCGCAAGTAAGACCCCCTTATTGACCACTAAAGGGTTAACTGCAGCGCGAGTAAGACCCCCTTATTGACCACTAAAGGGTTAACTGCAGCGCAAGTAAGACCACCTTATTGACCACTAAAGGGTTAACTGCAGCGCAAGTAAGACCACCTTATTGACCACTAAAGGGTTAACTGCAGCGCGAGTAAGACCCCCTTATTGACCACTAAAGGGTTAACTGCAGCGCAAGTAAGACCCCCTTATTGACCACTAAAGGGTTAACTGCAGCGCGAGTAAGACCCCCTTATTGACCACTAAAGGGTTAACTGCAGCGCGAGTAAGACCCCCTTATTGACCACTAAAGGGTTAACTGCAGCGCGAGTAAGACCCCCTTATTGACCACTAAAGGGTTAACTGCAGCGCAAGTAAGACCCCCTTATTGACCACTAAAGGGTTAACTGCAGCGCAAGTAAGACCCCCTTATTGACCACTAAAGGGTTAACTGCAGCGCGAGTAAGACCCCCTTATTGACCACTAAAGGGTTAACTGCAGCGCAAGTAAGACCCCCTTATTGACCACTAAAGGGTTAACTGCAGCGCAAGTAAGACCCCCTTATTGACCACTAAAGGGTTAACTGCAGCGCAAGTAAGACCCCCTTATTGACCACTAAAGGGTTAACTGCAGCGCAAGTAAGACCCCCTTATTGACCACTAAAGGGTTAACTGCAGCGCAAGTAAGACCCCCTTATTGACCACTAAAGGGTTAACTGCAGCGCAAGTAAGACCCCCTTATTGACCACTAAAGGGTTAACTGCAGCGCGAGTAAGACCCCCTTATTGACCACTAAAGGGTTAACTGCAGCGCAAGTAAGACCCCCTTATTGACCACTAAAGGGTTAACTGCAGCGCGAGTAAGACCCCCTTATTGACCACTAAAGGGTTAACTGCAGCGCAAGTAAGACCCCCTTATTGACCACTAAAGGGTTAACTGCAGCGCAAGTAAGACCACCTTATTGACCACTAAAGGGTTAACTGCAGCGCAAGTAAGACCCCCTTATTGACCACTAAAGGGTTAACTGCAGCGCAAGTAAGACCCCCTTATTGACCACTAAAGGGTTAACTGCAGCGCAAGTAAGACCCCCTTATTGACCACTAAAGGGTTAACTGCAGCGCGAGTAAGACCCCCTTATTGACCACTAAAGGGTTAACTGCAGCGCAAGTAAGACCCCCTTATTGACCACTAAAGGGTTAACTGCAGCGTGAGTAAGACCCCCTTATTGACCACTAAAGGGTTAACTGCAGCGCGAGTAAGACCCCCTTATTGACCACTAAAGGGTTAACTGCAGCGCAAGTAAGACCCCCTTATTGACCACTAAAGGGTTAACTGCAGCGCGAGTAAGACCCCCTTATTGACCACTAAAGGGTTAACTGCAGCACAAGTAAGACCCCCTTATTGACCACTAAAGGGTTAACTGCAGCGCAAGTAAGACCCCCTTATTGACCACTAAAGGGTTAACTGCAGCGCAAGTAAGACCCCCTTATTGACCACTAAAGGGTTAACTGCAGCGCAAGTAAGACCCCCTTATTGACCACTAAAGGGTTAACTGCAGCGCAAGTAAGACCCCCTTATTGACCACTAAAGGGTTAACTGCAGCGCAAGTAAGACCCCCTTATTGACCACTAAAGGGTTAACTGCAGCGCGAGTAAGACCCCCTTATTGACCACTAAAGGGTTAACTGCAGCGCGAGTAAGACCCCCTTATTGACCACTAAAGGGTTAACTGCAGCGCGAGTAAGACCCCCTTATTGACCACTAAAGGGTTAACTGCAGCGCAAGTAAGACCCCCTTATTGACCACTAAAGGGTTAACTGCAGCGCAAGTAAGACCCCCTTATTGACCACTAAAGGGTTAACTGCAGCGCAAGTAAGACCCCCTTATTGACCACTAAAGGGTTAACTGCAGCGCAAGTAAGACCCCCTTATTGACCACTAAAGGGTTAACTGCAGCGCAAGTAAGACCCCCTTATTGACCACTAAAGGGTTAACTGCAGCGCGAGTAAGACCACCTTATTGACCACTAAAGGGTTAACTGCAGCGCGAGTAAGACCACCTTATTGACCACTAAAGGGTTAACTGCAGCGCGAGTAAGACCCCCTTATTGACCACTAAAGGGTTAACTGCAGCGCAAGTAAGACCCCCTTATTGACCACTAAAGGGTTAACTGCAGCGCAAGTAAGACCCCCTTATTGACCACTAAAGGGTTAACTGCAGCGCAAGTAAGACCCCCTTATTGACCACTAAAGGGTTAACTGCAGCGCGAGTAAGACCCCCTTATTGACCACTAAAGGGTTAACTGCAGCGCGAGTAAGACCCCCTTATTGACCACTAAAGGGTTAACTGCAGCGCGAGTAAGACCCCCTTATTGACCACTAAAGGGTTAACTGCAGCGCGAGTAAGACCCCCTTATTGACCACTAAAGGGTTAACTGCAGCGCGAGTAAGACCCCCTTATTGACCACTAAAGGGTTAACTGCAGCGCGAGTAAGACCCCCTTATTGACCACTAAAGGGTTAACTGCAGCGCGAGTAAGACCCCCTTATTGACCACTAAAGGGTTAACTGCAGCGCGAGTAAGACCCCCTTATTGACCACTAAAGGGTTAACTGCAGCGCGAGTAAGACCCCCTTATTGACCACTAAAGGGTTAACTGCAGCGCGAGTAAGACCCCCTTATTGACCACTAAAGGGTTAACTGCAGCGCAAGTAAGACCCCCTTATTGACCACTAAAGGGTTAACTGCAGCGCAAGTAAGACCCCCTTATTGACCACTAAAGGGTTAACTGCAGCGCAAGTAAGACCCCCTTATTGACCACTAAAGGGTTAACTGCAGCGCGAGTAAGACCCCCTTATTGACCACTAAAGGGTTAACTGCAGCGCAAGTAAGACCCCCTTATTGACCACTAAAGGGTTAACTGCAGCGCGAGTAAGACCACCTTATTGACCACTAAAGGGTTAACTGCAGCGCGAGTAAGACCCCCTTATTGACCACTAAAGGGTTAACTGCAGCGCGAGTAAGACCCCCTTATTGACCACTAAAGGGTTAACTGCAGCGCAAGTAAGACCCCCTTATTGACCACTAAAGGGTTAACTGCAGCGCGAGTAAGACCCCCTTATTGACCACTAAAGGGTTAACTGCAGCTCATGTTTATCAGTTCCATGATTGTAAATGTCAAACAATGCTGAAGTAACATAAGAACAACAGTAAAATAACAGGTCTTTACAGTAAAATAACAGTTCTTTACAGTAAAATAACAGGTCTTTACAGTAAAATAACAGTTCTTTACAGTAAAATAACAGTTCTTTACAGTAAAATAACAGGTCTTTACAGTAAAATAACAGTTCTTTACGGTAAAATAACAGGTCTTTACAGTAAAATAACAGTTCTTTACAGCAATAACTGTGTTGTACAGCAGCTTAAAAATGTAGCATAACTAGTGAAATGGCATAATATGGTGTAGTTCGTATCATTATGGTGTAGTTTTGTATAGTTGTATTATGGTGTGGTGTAGTAGAATTATGCTGTCGTGTGGTTCCCTTCACCGAGGGACGGGTATGTGGTCCTGGAACGATGGACCCATTTATTATTATGCATTTAATTTGATATACACTAAAATAATATTTGACATTGTAATCTTGATATATTTATGCATGTTTGTGCACGCCCCTGTGTGTGTAACAGACAGGAAGGTGTACACATGCTGTGCACACGCCTATGTAGACGCATATTACTATCTTAATATTGCGCTGTTAAAATAACATTGAAACAACTGCGACATGGCTTAAGACCAGGCTTGTAGTGCTTTTAGCGCAAATGCTTTCTTCTGCCAAAATAGCAATACGCCAAAAATGATCCTGGCCACACCTCATCTTAAGAACAACCCGCCCAGGTGGGTGCAAGCTCACTTGCTATTTAAACAACATGAGCGCTGGACAGTAAAATGACAACTGCGTTGGTCTCAAACTAGCAAGGACACTTGCGTTTGGGTTACGGCACTGGGTGCAGAGTGTAAAATGGAGCCCTATATCCTCGGGCTATATCTGTACTGTTTTAATAGACAACTTAAGTGTAGCAGGCAGAAGGAAAAGATGTTAAATTCTCTGAACCATGGTAATTATGTTGCCTTTTCGTCTAAATTTAACAGCAATTTAAACAAATATTGTTCTGTGCTTTCTCATTCTGGTAGGTATTTTGGTCTAATGCATTTTGAATCTGGGTAAAAAGACACCTGTTCACAAAGCCTGGAGTCGAGAAAAGTATCGCCTGTTGCGTCACTCACATTTTTATTGGTGTGCTATATAGTTATAGTTATATGGAATTTACCTTACTGACTATTGATTATTCATTTAACATAAAATATCATCAATCAAAGGAATTATTTAAAATGTGCATCCCGAGTGAAGATGTGGGAGATATTTCCATTTCCTATATGTAAATCCTTCAAATACCGCATACAGTAAAGAAAACAAAACATATCACTCTGACCTGCACTGCATGCTGGGAATGAAAACAATCTGCTAAAACAGAGAGTACCTGAGAGAGTACCTGAGAGAGTACCTGAGAGAGCACCTGAGAGAGTACCTGAGAGAGTACCTGAGAGAGCACCTGAGAGTGTACCTGAGAGTGTACCTGAGAGAGCACCTGAGAGAGCACCTGAGAGAGTACCTGAGTGTACCTGAGAGTGCACCTGAGAGAGCACCTGAGAGAGTACCTGAGAGAGCACCTGAGAGTGTACCTGAGAGAGCACCTGAGAGTGTACCTGAGAGAGCACCTGAGTGTACCTGAGAGAGCACCTGAGAGAGTACCTGAGAGAGTACCTGAGAGAGTACCTGAGAGAGTACCTGAGAGAGTACCTGAGTGTACCTGAGAGAGTACCTGAGAGTGTACCTGAGAGTGTACCTGAGAGTGCACCTGAGAGAGCACCTGAGAGGGCCTAGCTGCAGCCTGATTGGATCACAGGGCCTAGCTCCAGCCGGGCTCTGTGATCCAATCAGGCTGCAGCCGGGCTCTGTGATCCAATCAGGCTGCAGCCACGCTCTTTGGTCCCGTCATCTTACCCTGATGCTATAATAGGGTACGTGTGTGTTCCCATAGAAGGCTGTACTCTTGTGGGATTTTAAATAAATGACTTGCACTTGATCTAATTTCCATATGAACTTGGGTTCCAGTTTAGATGTGTGAATCTCGAGCGGTTTGTTTTTATACGAAAACGTAATGGGTCACTCCTGTGCCTCTGTCTGTGTGACAGTTTGTCCTGTTTTAAGGCCGGTTCCCCAGGTGTGTGTGAGACAGTTTGTCCTGTTTTAAGGCCGGTTCCCCAGGTGTGTCTTGACAGTTTGTCCTGTTTTAAGGCCGGTTCCCCAGGTGTGTGTGTAACAGTCTGTCCTGTTTTAAGGCCGGTTCCCCAGGTGTGTGTGTGACAGTCTGTCCTGTTTTAAGGCCGGTTCCCCAGGTGTGTGTGTAACAGTCTGTCCTGTTTTAAGGCCGGTTCCCCAGGTGTGTGTGTGACAGTCTGTCCTGTTTTAAGGCCGGTTCCCCGGGTGTGTGTGTGACAGTCTGTCCTGTTTTAAGGCCGGTTCCCCAGGTGTGTGTGTAACAGTCTGTCCTGTTTTAAGGCCGGTTCCCCAGGTGTGTGTGTGACAGTCTGTCCTGTTTTAAGGCCGGTTCCCCAGGTGTGTGTGTAACAGTCTGTCCTGTTTTAAGGCCGGTTCCCCAGGTGTGTGTGAGACAGTTTGTCCTGTTTTAAGGTCGGTCCTCCAGGTGTGTCTGACAGTCTGTCCTGTTTTAAGGCCGGTTCCCCAGGTGTGTGTGTAACAGTCTGTCCTGTTTTAAGGCCGGTTCCCCAGGTGTGTGTGAGACAGTTTGTCCTGTTTTAAGGCCGGTTCCCCAGGTGTGTGTGAGACAGTTTGTCCTGTTTTAAGGTCGGTCCCCCAGGTGTGTCTGACAGTCTGTCCTGTTTTAAGGCCGGTTCCCCAGGTGTGTGTGTGACAGTCTGTCCTGTTTTAAGGCCGGTTCCCCAGGTGTGTGTGTGTGACAGTCTGTCCTGTTTTAAGGCAGGTCCCGCAGCAGGATGAGCCCACAGCCCCGTCCAGCAGCCCCTCCACTGAGAAGAGAGACAGCTATGAGAACTACACAGGGGAAGATGCTAATGACGGGGGCTCCCAGTGCTATGGAGATCAGGTCAGTGTTGTTCTGATTTCTAGGTCAACCTAGCTTCAGGTGACCAGGTGGGGGTCCTATTGGTGGTCCTACTGTACCTGTGTAGTGGAGACATACACCACTTTACTGCACTGCTGTCTTGTGGAAGAGTATGCTGTTTAGTTCAGGAAATCTCTTCACTTTATTTAGCCATAAATAGAAATATGGAAACATGAAATGACCGCTCTTTCATAGATCAGGTGTTTAACGCAATGATACAAAGAGATTTCATCCTGAACAAATGTTACATTTCAGAACAACCATGATGTTGGTGTGGATGAGGTTGTTTTTAATGATGTTGGTGTGAATTAAGTTGTTAATGATGTTGGCGTTGATGGTGTTTCTTGTTTTTCTGCAGAACAGGGTGGTGGACGGTGATCTGCAGAACAGGGTGGTGGACGGTGATCTGTTGCTGGTGCACATTACTCCAGATGAAGAGGGAAAGTTTGGTTTCAATGTAAAGGTGAGTGTTTCAATGTAAAGGTGAGTGTTTCAATGTAAAGGTGAGTGTTTCAATGTAAAGGTGAGTGTTTCCATGTAAAGGTGAGTGTTTCAATGTAAAGGTGAGTGTTTCAATGTAAAGGTGAGTGTTTCAATGTAAAGGTGAGTGTTTCCATGCATCTGGACACACCTGTACAATCTTTATCTGTGTGTATGCTGCTATTGGTGCAGATGGAGTTGATGGTGCTATGATAGGTGATGTAATGTGGTGTGATTTTATGTGATGTATTGAATGTGTTGTTATATTATGTGATGTGATGTTATTTGATGTTATGTGATGATTGAACGTGGAGTAATTTCATATGAATCAGACACAGAAAGGTCGATTTCAACACCCAGCATCACATATTGTTATGAAAAGTGCTTTAGGGATAAGAAAGGAATAAGATTGGCATCCCTAAAGCCTTATTTTGTTGAAAAATGATTTAAGGGAAGTGTTGATATTTGATTACATCCAGATAGAACCAGAACCATCAGGATTCCTCATGTCTGAAACATTATCAGGGAAGATCTTTGAAGATTTCTCTTTAACCAAATTATTTTTCAACAAAATAATGCTTCTGGGATGCTAATCCCTAAATCCCTAAATCCCTAAAGCACTTTTCAGGACGATCTGTGATAGTGGGCGTCATGCTCATTCACCTTAGAGATGGAATTACCCTGTGATGCGATGTTATGTCATGATCGAATGTGATGTGATGTTATTTAATGTGATATGATGTTGTGTGGTGATTGAACGTGTTGTGATGTTATTTAATTGGATGTGATGTGATGCTATGTGATATTGAATGTGTTGTGATGTTATTTAATGTGATGTGATATGATGTGATGTGATGATTGAATGTGATGTGATGTGATATGATGTGATGTGATATTGAATGTGTTGTGATGTTATTTAATGTGATGTGATATGATGTGATGTGATGATTGAATGTGATGTGATGTGATATGATGTTATGTGATATTGAATGTGTTGTGATGTTATTTAATGTGATATGATGTTATGTGATATTGAATGTGTTGTGATGTTATTTAATGTGATATGATGTTATGTGATATTGAATGTGTTGTGATGTTATTTAATGTGATGTGATGGGACTGTCTACAGGGGGGAGTGGATCAGAAGATGGCGCTGGTAATCTCGCACGTGAGCGCGGACTCTCCGGTAAGCAACAGTTGGAACTCAAAGCTTAGAACCAGGTTGGGCTGTCTAGGCCAGTGGTGCACAAACTGTGGTTCGTGGGAGATATCTATTGGGAACCAGGTTGGCTGGAGTTTCAAAGACTTCCTCAAAGTGAAGAGAAAAGCACACGAACCAAACAGCTGTAAACATCTCTAAGACACATTTTACTTAATGTACATAATTAAAATTCATAATCCTTTCCTCTACAGTAAGTCTTTGGCTGTGTCCAAATGGCTCACTATTCACTCATCCCTAATCTCCAACTAGTCACTATTCACTCATCCCTAATCCCCAACTAGTCATTATTCACTCATCCCTAACCCCCAACTAGTCACTATTCACTCATCCCTAATCTCCAACTAGTCACTATTCACTCATCCCTAATCTCCAACTAGTCACTATTCACTCATCCCTAATCCCCAACTAGTCACTATTCACTCATCCCTAACCCCCAACTAGTCACTATTCATTCATCCCTAATCCACAACTAGTCACTATTCACTCATCCCTAATCCCCAACTAGTCACTATTCACTCATCCCTAATACCCATATAGGGCCCTAACTAGTGTGCTAAGTAAACAATGAATTATGACCACAAAAGTTGTCTCTCATCATTATTCAGCGTCGTCACCCAGGCAACAAGTCTGTCGCATCCACTGAACTGGTCGCATCGCAAAGCCAGAATCTAGATGTCTGGAAGGGTGTAAATGTGTAGATTTATCTGAATTTTGTACTAATTTAGCTGAGGTTTTACCTGGAAATAGCCTGCCTACATCCTAGCTGGTTAAAAAAATTTCACTTTTCAACCAAATTTAGCCTATTTTTCACCTGAACCCGAGACAGCATTTTACCGTGTTTTCACGACTTAAAAAAAAAAAAAAAAAGTTTACTGGCGTATAGCTATGAAACATTACATCTAGCCGTTTCTTAAAACATTGCTCCTATACAGATCCTGCTTTTGATATTAAACCTAGTTTTATCACGCAATGCCCAAAGACGAGCTGCAGCTCATTAAAATAATATTTCTATTGGTGCTTTGGCCTAGAGACGTGGTGGACGGCCAATCGTACATAATATTAACTAATAAGAAGAGTCCGTTTTAGCTAGCTAGTAAACTGTGCCACTTAGTGGTACTGGTGACGGGTTTTGATAAAGTTTTAGTTTGCAAAGCATTATGGTTCATTTCTACCTTTCTAGTGACCACGGTAGCTTACTAGATATTACGGTGCATTATGGAATCGTGACATATGTACTAAAATGTATGCAAAATTAGATTTGAGAATTTGGACACTTGACCAAGATGGCTGACAGCCAAAATAGTACAGATAGTAAATATTAGCCATTTCAGACACAGCCCTGGTTTTCATTGCATCCTATTTGGAATGCTAGGGGCATAGATGCTATGCTAGTGGCCCTCTGTGTTCTCTGCAATATTTTAGATATACCAGTAGCATATAATACCTGCATATAGTTTTACAAGGTTTTAAAACCTTGTCCTAGTGTGTCTCACTTGGTATTAAACACAGGTGGGTGTCTCTTGCATCATTACAAAGACGGATAGCTGTACCTTAACATCATTAAAGAGGAAAGTGGGCATTTCTTACATCATTATAATGTAGGTGGACATGTTGTACATTTATTATATAGACAGGTAGGTGTGACGGACAGGTGGGTGTGACTGACAGGTGGGTGTGACTGACAGGTTGGTGTGACTGACAGGTGGGTATGACAGACAGGTGGGTGTGTCGTTGTGTTGCAGGCGGGGCAGAGCTCCCCCCCGCTGCTGGAAGGAGACCAGATTGTGCTGATTAATGGGCGGGACATCTCCGAACACACGCATGACCAGGTGGTCATGTTTATCAAAGCGAGCCGCGAGTCCCACTCTAAACAACTCACTCTGCTAATCCGCAGGAAAGGTAAAGCACTACCCCCTACCTGTACTGGTACGCCCGTACTTGTACACGCATCCCCACACCTGTACACACATCCCTGTACCTGTTGTGGTGCCAGGAAGGGAGTGGGGTGCCGCCCTCTACGGGACAGAGTTTTACTTGTACAGGCTGTTTGTAGTTTTACTTGTACAGGCTGTTTGTAGTTTTACTTGTACAGGCTGTTTGTAGTTTTACTTGTACAGGCTGTTTGTAGTTTTACTTGTACAGGCTGTTTGTAGTTATACTTGTACAGGCCGTTTGCAGAAGGATTGCATGCTTATATTCTAAAGCACACTACCTACCACTATTTACCTGTGTGTGTGTGTGTGTGTACCCACACATCTGTGTGTGTTGGGGTGCATGTGTCCTTCTTTAGGTGTTTGTGTTCATCCGCCTGGGTATGAAATGGGTTTACCAATGTTGGGAGTGCCCATCCTGTCTCCCAGCCAGTTTGGGGGGACCATCCTGCCTCCCAGCCAGTTTGGGGGGACCCTGGAGGAGTCCATGAGCCAACTGAAGAGGGGCCTGCAGAGTGGAACACTGCTCATTCAGTTTGAGGTGTGATGTCATGGAGTAGGTCATGTGATTAAACACAATTATTCTGAAGATTGAGAAGGAATCTAACATGATGGACATGGTGCCCATCAATGTTGGAATGTACTGTGATGGTCAGTGCAGTGTGAGGATCAGTGTTGGGGTGCAGTGCAGTGTGAGGGGCCATTTTGGGGTGCAGTGTTGTGGTACAGTGTGGGGGGCAGTGTTGGGGTACAGTACAGTGTGAGGGGCCATTTTGGGGTGCAGTGCAGTGTGGGGGGCAGTGTTGGGGTACAGTGCAGTGTGAGGGGCAGTTTTGGGGTGCAGTGTGGTGGGCAGTGTTTGGGTGCAGTGTGGTGGGCAGTGTTGGGGTGCAGTGTGAGAGGCAGTGTTTGGGTGCAGTGTGGTGGGCAGTGTTGGGGTGCAGTGTGGTGGGCAGTGTTGGGGTGCAGTGTTGGGGTACAGTGTGAGGGGCAGTTTTGGGGTGCAGTGTGAGAGGCAGTGTTTGGGTGCAGTGTGGTGGGCAGTGTTGGGGTGCAGTGTGGTGGGCAGTGTTGGGGTGCAGTGTGGGGGCAGTGTTGGGGTATAGTGCAGTGTGAGGGGCAGTTTTGGGGTGCAGTGTGGTGGGCAATGTTGGGGTGCAGTGTGAGAGGCAGTGTTGGGGTGCAGTGTGGGGGGCAGTATTGGGGTGCAGTGTGGTGGGCAGTGTTGGGGTGCAGTGTTGGGGTACAGTGTGGGGGGCAGTGTTGGGGTACAGTGTGGGGGCAGTGTTGGGGTACAGTGCGGGGGGCAGTGTTGGGGTACAGTGCAGTGTCATTTATGAATGTAGGGGAGCGATTTATGAGTATGGGTGTGATTTAAGTGATTTTAGTTTAAAAAAATTATATGTCTGTTTTTGTCAATAGCAACTTTACAGAAGGAAGCCGGGCATGTCGGTGTCATTCGCGAAATTACCTCAGAATATGGAGAAGAACAGATACAAGGATATATTACCATGTAAGCTGTGTATTACACACAACCAACAGAATCTACATGACATTACCATGTAAAGGCCGTGACACATCGGGGACGTAACGAATAAGCGAGGCGAAAATGCGAAAAATTTGTCGGCGAATATTTAGCGTAAAAACCTGACACACCTGCAACAATGCGAAAAAACGAAAAGCTCGCGTTCTTTTTCGCGGTTGAAAATCCCTGCGAATAAAAATGGATTACTCTTCGCCGAGCGATGATGACATGGTTATCCATTCTCGTTCGTGATGTCATTCATTAAACACAACAACGTTCAAGAAAATAAAAAATTCGGTCCATCACGGAACGAAAGTGTATATTTTTTTGCCTCTACCAGAACGTTAAAAACAGAGCATGCTTAAATTACATTGCCAAAATATTGAACCGGGCGTATTATGTGTCCGTTTTTACTTATGTAAAGTTTGTTTTGTCTACAACATGCTCTCCTTCTCTTCCCTCCTTTTACGGACATACGTGTCCCTGAGATTTTTCCACTGCCTCTTGATCTCTTCCACTAATATAAAGGGTTAACCACAACATAACAATACATTGCGTCATTTCAGCAAACAAACATGTTTAAAATAAATTTGTTGTAGTCTTTACAGTGTAGCAACTCATGAAGTCTGAAGAGTTCTCTCCAAAACGATCGCTACAGGCAGACCTCGTCTGTTTTCCTCGTTATTTATATAACTTGGCTATCAGTAATCAGGAAATCCAAACAGGAGGCGGAATAAGATTTTTGGGGAACTTTATAGACTTTATTTGCCATGCACACAGACAACTGTGTGACAGCTAAAACATTTCATATAGGCTACTCTACCCTGCCCTTCTCCTCCTCCCCCTTTCTCTCCCTCCCTCCACCACAGTGGTTGCCCCTGGCCAGACCCGGTAGCTCGACTACGTGTCGTCTTTCTCCATCTGTTAGCCTATAGCCCACAATTACTACGGCAAATATCCACGAAACAATATCACATATAGCGGTTAGCTAGCTTTCATCCTTTGTTTTCACCAAGGCAAACGACACAGCGTAGCCTACATGAACTCGCCTAAAGTCAAAAAATAAATTGGCCTACATATCGTGTAGCTATGTTTGTGTGTAATCGCCACTGGTTGTTATTTTCTTCACATTAACTGCTATCAACGTTAACGTTAGATCTAAAGGTTAGCTAACGTTAGCTGGCTAAAATAGCTGGAGACAACTTTTAAGCCAATGCTAATAACCTGTGGGAGATAGCAAGTTGTGCGTATTGCAACCATTTAGCTATAAACCCACCATCTTCATAGCCTATTTGCTCGGCTATGGTTTTCCACAAATTGTCTTTCAAATCGTTGTCTTTGTAACTATTGTGTCTCTTATCAAAGAGGACGCTATACTGTGACACATATAAAATCAGTTGGTCCGCCATACTGGATGTTGTAGTTTGTTGTGGCAGTGCGGTGACGTCAGTCATGGAAACTTGTTATGATTGGATAGATAAATAGTTTCGCAAACGAAAACTCGCAAAAAACGAACTTGCTGTGAATAAATTAAATGCCGCTTTTTCGCGAAGGACATTCCGCGTTTGATGTGCAAGATTTTATGAACAATACAGGAGTTCGTTTTTATTTTTCAACGTGCGATTTATTCGTGCGAGTAAATCGCGGCCAGTGTGTCACGGCCTTTAAGCTGTGTATTACACACGACCAACAGAATCTCTACTGTATCCTGTGAAATCTCATCATAACCCATTTCTCATCTCATCCATTTCTCTGGGGAATACAAAAGCCGCTGCTATTTAAGCATGTCAGTTTTAATTATTTAATTATTTAATATTAATAAATTATCTTCATTATCTGTCAGCTAATTATGGCAAGAAGTGTTTCCCAGGGAGTCTGAGCACGTGTTCTCGCTGTCCTTCAGATGACACGAGCAGAGTGCTTTTAGAGGAAGAGGAAGATGACTACATCAATGCCAGTCACATTAAGGTGCGTGCAGTTAAGGCATATGGATATACAGTATAGGGCATATGAAACATATAAAGACTATATTAATATAATATATATGTGCCCACCAGAATTATTGCCAACCTCAATTAATATGAGCAGGATTAAGCTCAGTTTATTGTTTATCAAATATATGCCCAGATAAATTATATAATTTAATTGTGATTATGGTTGTAAAGTTCTGGGAAAATCCTTCTTTTTGAGGAATTTTGAGGTAATTTTGGAAATGTTTAGGTAATTTGGGAAATTTATACAGTTAACATTTTTTTACATTGTTGATTTTTTATGCATTTGGGCCTATTTCAGGGATCACATGCATGCCATCCCAGCTGGGTGTGGTTTAGTGTTATTTCAGTTAATCGATAATAACCCTGGTGTGGTTTAGTGTTATTTCAGTTAATCGATAATAACCCTGGTGTGGTTTAGTGTTATTTCAGTTAATCGATAATAACCCTGGTGTGGTTTAGTGTTATTTCAGTTAATCGATAATAACCCTGGTGTGGTTCAGTTATTGACCCCATCGTTTCTCAGCACTGAGTTTCTGATTCAGCTAATGATCTGATTCTGGTCTTTAGTCCAGAATGAATGAGGTGTGTTTGAGCTGGTCTGGAACATACTGCACCCTCACCAGCAATAAGACTGGTGCCCCCTGGTGATGTGTGTTTCAGATGGAGCTAGGGGCGGGGCTGACAGAGGAATGGGCG
>CM040406.1:58230504-58390195 GCA_022702515.1 Ilyophis sp. 1 JC-2022
CCTGGGAGGGCGATGCGGCAGTTCCGGGTTTGCACCCCACCGATACAAAAATAAATAAAAACACGTTCACCCTTCCCCCTCACGGGATCCGGGCAAACACAATAAACTAAAACAACAAAGACAAAATAACAAACTAAAACAAACCAAACTCTTCAGCGCGTCAATTTTCTGTCCAGCTCATCCAGCTCGTCCAGCCAGGTTTGTTTCACATCGTCCCTTTAATGCTTTTACAAACAGGCTCGCTCTCTCTCTCAGGGGTATGCTCCCGGTCTCCGCCCCGTACCGTGGAGAGGAGTACACCTTTAAGCACCCGGTCTGATTAGGTAACACAACCTAGAGGAGCTCACCTTTAAGCACCCGGTCTGATTAGGTAACACAATCTAGAGGAGCTCACCTTTAAGCACCCGGTCTGATTAGGTAACACAACCTAGAGGAGCTCACCTTTAAGCACCCGGTCTGATTAGGTAACACAACCTAGAGGAGCTCACCTTTAAGCACCCGGTCTGATTAGGTAACACAACCTAGAGGAGCACACCTGATAGTCTGATAGTCACAGTGTTAAACTGGGTCTTTATTATAGTAGCAGACTGATAGTCACAGCGTTAAACTGGGTCTTTATTATAGTAGCAGACTGATAGTCACAGTGTTAAACTGGGCCTTTATTATAGTAGCAGACTGATAGTCACAGCGTTAAACTGGGTCTTTATTATAGCAGCAGACTGATAGTCACAGCGTTAAACTGGGTCTTTATTATAGTAGCAGACTGATAGTCACAGTGTTAAACTGGGTCTTTATTATAGTAGCAGATTGATAGTCACAGTGTTAAACTGGGTCTTTATTATAGTAGCAGACTGATAGTCACAGTGTTAAACTGGGTCTTTATTATAGTAGCAGACTGATAGTCACAGTGTTAAACTGGGTCTTTATTATAGTAGCAGACTGATAGTCACAGTGTTAAACTGGGTCTTTATTATAGAAGCAGTCTGATAGTCAGTGTTAAACTGGGTCTTTATTATAGAAGCAGACTGATAGTCACAGTGTTAAACTGGGCCTTTATTATAGTAGCAGACTGATAGTCACAGCGTTAAACTGGGTCTTTATTATAGTAGCAGACTGATAATAATAATAATAATAATACATTTTATTTATATAGCGCTTTTCAGGAACCCAAAGACGCAAATTACATAGGACAGTAACAGCAGTAGTGAGTGGATGCAGGAGATGACAAATGGGGAGGGGGGGGGGGTCAGGGGAGGGTAGGGGAGTCACCGTAGGTTTTCAGTCTGGATGGGGGGACGGTGAGGGTGAGAGTGTGAGCAGAGCGGAGGGCTCGGGTGGGGTGGTGAAGGATCAGGAGATCGGACAGATAGGGGGGGGCCAGGGAGTGGAGAGCTTTGTAAGTGAGGAGGAGTACTTTAAAGGTAATGCGGAATTTGATGGGGAGCCCGTGGAAATTAATGAGGACAGGGGTGATATGGTCACGGGATCGGGTGTGGGTGATAGTCACAGCTGAGTTTTTAAACTGGGTCTTTATTATAGGAGCAGACTGATAGTCACAGGTAAGGAGGGAGTTGCAATAATCCAGACGGGAGGAGATGAAAGCATGAAACTGGGTCTTTATTATAGCAGCAGAGGGGGTGAGGCAGTGTCTGATTTTTGCAATGTTACGGAGGTGGAAGTATGAAATTTTGATGACAGAGTTGATGTGGGGCTCGAAAGAGAGTAGGGTCCAGAATGAAACCAAGGTTCCGTGCCAGGGGGAGGGGGTGATGGTGGAGCTATCAACAGTGAGTGAGATGGGTCCGGTTTTTAGGAGAGTGGATTTTGTGCCGATGAGGAGGAGTTCAGTCTTATCGGGGTTGAGTTGGAGAAAGTTGTGAGTTAAACAGGTTTTTATTGCGGAGATGCAGTTTTCAATGTGGGTGAGGGGTGGGTGGTGAACGGATTTGGTGGTGAGGTACAGTTGGGTGTCGTCAGCATAGAGGTGAAAGTCAAGGTTGAAGTTACGGATGATGTAACCAAGGGGAAAGATGTAGCAGATGAAGAGAAGGGGACCTAGGACAGAGCCCTGGGGGACACCCTGTGTGACAGGGGAGAGGGTGGATAGTGGCCGGAGAGAGAGATGTTAAACTGTTGTCTTTATTATAGTAGCAGTAAATAGTCCAGTGTTAAACTGGGCCTTTATTATAGCAGCAGACTGATAGTCACAGTGTTAAACTGGGTCTTTATTATAGTAGCAGACTGATAGTCACAGTGTTAAACTGGGCCTTTATTATAGTAGCAGACTGATAGTCACAGCGTTAAACTGGGTCTTTATTATAGTAGCAGACTGATAGTCACAGTGTTAAACTGGGTCTTTATTATAGTAGCAGACTGATAGTCACAGTGTTAAACTGGGTCTTTATTATAGTAGCAGACTGATAGTCACAGTGTTAAACTGGGTCTTTATTATAGTAGCAGACTGATAGTCACAGTGTTAAACTGGGTCTTTATTATAGCAGCAGACTGATAGTCACAGTGTTAAACTGGGTCTTTATTATAGTAGCAGACTGATAGTCACAGCGTTAAACTGGGCCTTTATTATAGCAGCAGACTGATAGTCACAGCGTTAAACTGGGTCTTTATTATAGTAGCAGACTGATAGTCACAGTGTTAAACTGGGTCTTTATTATAGTAGCAGACTGATAGTCACAGTGTTAAACTGGGTCTTTATTATAGTAGCAGACTGATAGTCACAGTGTTAAACTGGGTCTTTATTATAGTAGCAGACTGATAGTCACAGTGTTAAACTGGGTCTTTATTATAGTAGCAGACTGATAGTCACAGTGTTAAACTGGGCCTTTATTATAGCAGCAGACTGATAGTCACAGTGTTAAACTGGGTCTTTATTATAGTAGCAGACTGATAGTCACAGTGTTAAACTGGGTCTTTATTATAGTAGCAGACTGATAGTCACAGTGTTAAACTGGGTCTTTATTATAGTAGCAGACTGATAGTCACAGTGTTAAACTGGGTCTTTATTATAGTAGCAGACTGATAGTCACAGTGTTAAACTGGGTCTTTATTATAGTAGCAGACTGATAGTCACAGTGTTAAACTGGGTCTTTATTATAGCAGCAGACTGATAGTCACAGTGTTAAACTGGGCCTTTATTATAGCAGCAGACTGTTAGTCACAGCGTTAAACTGGGTCTTTATTATAGTAGCAGACTGATAGTCACAGTGTTAAACTGGGTCTTTATTATAGTAGCAGACTGATAGTCACAGTGTTAAACTGGGTCTTTATTATAGCAGCAGACTGATAGTCACAGTGTTAAACTGGGTCTTTATTATAGTAGCAGACTGATAGTCACAGTGTTAAACTGGGTCTTTATTATAGCAGCAGACTGATAGTCACAGTGTTAAACTGGGTCTTTATTATAGTAGCAGACTGATAGTCACAGTGTTAAACTGGGTCTTTATTATAGCAGCAGACTGATAGTCACAGTGTTAAACTGGGTCTTTATTATAGCAGCAGACTGATAGTCACAGTGTTAAACTGGGTCTTTATTATAGTAGCAGACTGATAGTCACAGTGTTAAACTGGGTCTTTATTATAGCAGCAGACTGATAGTCACAGTGTTTAAACTGGGTCTTTATTATAGTAGCAGACTGATAGTCACAGCGTTAAACTGGGTCTTTATTATAGTAGCAGACTGATAGTCACAGTGTTAAACTGGGTCTTTATTATAGTAGCAGACTGATAGTCACAGTGTTAAACTGGGTCTTTATTATAGTAGCAGACTGATAGTCACAGTGTTAAACTGGGTCTTTATTATAGCAGCAGACTGATAGTCACAGTGTTAAACTGGGTCTTTATTATAGCAGCAGATTGATAGTCACAGCGTTAAACTGGGTCTTTATTATAGAAGCAGACTGATAGTCACAGTGTTAAACTGGGTCTTTATTATAGCAGCAGACTGATAGTCACAGTGTTAAACTGGGTCTTTATCATAGCAGCAGATTGATAGTCACAGCGTTAAACTGGGTCTTTATTATAGCAGCAGATAGAGTCACAGTGTTAACCTGTGTAGAGCTTGTAGCTAAGCTATGCGAGGAACATATTTTTTTCTGAATAAAGTGCAAATTCAATTTATTAAAAACAAACATATTTATGCATGTCAAGTGATTCTGATTTGTTTCATAGGCCACACATAGTTTTAAAGTTTTATAAACTACACATAGATTAATAACCCTGCACATTCAGCTGCATACGGACTGATTAATAACCCTGATTAATAACCTTGATTAATAACCCTGCACATTCAGCTGCATAGGGACTGATTAATAACCCGGATTAATAACCCTGCACATTCAGCTGCATAGGGACTGATTAATAACCCTGATTAATAACCCTGCACATTCAGCTGCATAGGGACTGATTAATAACCCTGATTAATAACCCTGCACATTCAGCTGCATAGGGACTGATTAATAACCCTGATTAATAACCCTGCACATTCAGCTGCATAGGGACTGATTAATAAGCTGGGGTGGCAATGTGCTCTATGCATTCACTTTTGTTGTTAGGCTATTTTCAGGACGACATTGACACCACAAGGCTGCCGTATGGCTCATATTAGTTCAGCCATAGTATTAATATTAATAATATTATAATAATTAACAGGCAATAATCATGTGGCCTATTCCACCAGTTTTTGTGAGAGAGTTGAATAAAGATTTTTGTTGGGCTTTCGTTGTGAGAGCCTAGTGCTGTGGGTTTGATGATGATGTTGTAAAAATTGTAACATGCTTGTAGTTTTCTCTAATTCTCTTAATTTGTAAGCTAATGCAGGTTATTTGGGAGCAGACAAATGTTTTTGATTTGTGCATGCATCAGCAGCATTATGGAAGGTAATCACACGCACCAGGGTGCATTATGGGAGGTAATCACACGCACCAGGGTGCATTATGGAAGGTAATCACACGCACCAGGGTGCATTATGGGAGGTAATCACACGCACCAGGGTGCATTATGGAAGGTAATCACACGCACCAGGGTGCATTATGGGAGGTAATCACACGCACCAGGTGCATTATGGGAGGTAATCACACGTACCAGGTGCATTATGGGAGGTAATCACACGCACCAGGTGCATTATGGGAGGTAATCACACGCACCAGGTGCATTATGGAAGGTAATCACACGCACCAGGGTGCATTATGGGAGGTAATCACACGCACCAGGTGCATTATGGGAGGTAATCACACGTACCAGGTGCATTATGGGAGGTAATCACACGCACCAGGTGCATTATGGGAGGTAATCACACGCACCAGGTGCATTATGGGAGGTAATCACACGCACCAGGTGCATTATGGGAGGTAATCACATGCACCAGGTGCATTATGGGAGGTAATCACACACACCAGGTGCATTATGGGAGGTAATCACACGCACCAGGTGCATTTACTGTTAACGACACACTTATTAATGTCGGGTTGAAACTGTGTCTGGTTCAAATGGGTTCAGGCTGAAAATGTCAGGTGTGCTTTCCTGTCATGTTACTGTGCTAATGACACATTGTGAATCTGAATGGATTGTGAATCTGAAGTATTTTCAATATTTCTGTTATTAATTATGCAGTATTTGACTGTTGTGCGCCATGTTAGCAGCAGATATAGACGGTTGGGGAATTTGAGAATATGTATTATGGGGCCAGTGTTTCCTCCACCGAACAGGGATGTTTTCAGAATGAGGAAGCTACGTGTGGCTGTTGCTATGGTGAGTATGGGTTTTGCTGAGTCATCAGTTTAATGTGTGTAGCAGAACCGTGGGCTGCTCCCTGCTGTGGACCCTTTAATGTTCCTTTGCTCCTCTCCAAATTACACAAAGATGTTTTCTGTAGAAGTGCACTTCTAAACAAACATAAAATCTAAACAAGCACAGCTCCAAGAGTCACCTCAATTACTGTAGCAGTTATCATCCAGCATGACCACGCTGCCCTCAATTACTGTAGCAGTTATCATCAAGCATGACCACGCTGCCCTCAATTACTGTAGCAGTTATCATCCAGCATGACCACGCTGCCCTCAATTACTGTAGCAGTTATCATCCAGCATGACCACGCTGCCCTCAATTACTGTAGCAGTTATCATCCAGCATGACCACGCTGCCCTCAATTACTGTAGCAGTTATCATCCAGCATGACCACGCTGCCCTCAATTACTGTAGCAGTTATCATCCAGCATGACCACGCTGCCCTCAATTACTGTAGCAGTTATCATCCAGCATGACCACGCTGCCCTCAATTACTGTAGCAGTTATCATCCAGCATGACCACGCTGCCCTCAATTACTGTAGCAGTTATCATCCAGCATGACCACGCTGCCCTCAATTACTGTAGCAGTTATCATCCAGCATGACCACGCTGCCCTCAATTACTGTAGCAGTTATCATCCAGCATGACCACGCTGCCCTCAATTACTGTAGCAGTTATCATCAAGCATGACCACGCTGCCCTCAATTACTGTAGCAGTTATCATCAAGCATGACCACGCTGCCCTCAATTACTGTAGCAGTTATCATCAAGCATGACCACGCTGCCCTCAATTACTGTAGCAGTTATCATCAAGCATGACCACGCTGCCCTCAATTACTGTAGCAGTTATCATCCAGCATGACCACGCTGCCCTCAATTACTGTAGCAGTTATCATCAAGCATGACCACGCTGCCCTCAATTACTGTAGCAGTTATCATCAAGCATGACCACGCTGCCCTCAATTACTGTAGCAGTTATCATCCAGCATGACCACGCTGCCCTCAATTACTGTAGCAGTTATCATCCAGCATGACCACGCTGCCCTCAATTACTGTAGCAGTTATCATCAAGCATGACCACGCTGCCCTCAATTACTGTAGCAGTTATCATCCAGCATGACCACGCTGCCCTCAATTACTGTAGCAGTTATCATCCAGCATGACCACGCTGCCCTCAATTACTGTAGCAGTTATCATCCAGCATGACCACGCTGCCCTCAATTACTGTAGCAGTTATCATCCAGCATGACCACGCTGCCCTCAATTACTGTAGCAGTTATCATCAAGCATGACCACGCTGCCCTCAATTACTGTAGCAGTTATCATCAAGCATGACCACGCTGCCCTCAATTACTGTAGCAGTTATCATCCAGCATGACCACGCTGCCCTCAATTACTGTAGCAGTTATCATCCAGCATGACCACGCTGCCCTCAATTACTGTAGCAGTTATCATCAAGCATGACCACGCTGCCCTCAATTACTGTAGCAGTTATCATCCAGCATGACCACGCTGCCCTCAATTACTGTAGCAGTTATCATCCAGCATGACCACGCTGCCCTCAATTACTGTAGCAGTTATCATCCAGCATGACCACGCTGCCCTCAATTACTGTAGCAGTTATCATCAAGCATGACCACGCTGCCCTCAATTACTGTAGCAGTTATCATCAAGCATGACCACGCTGCCCTCAATTACTGTAGCAGTTATCATCAAGCATGACCACGCTGCCCTCAATTACTGTAGCAGTTATCATCAAGCATGACCACGCTGCCCTCAATTACTGTAGCAGTTATCATCCAGCATGACCACGCTGCCCTCAATTACTGTAGCAGTTATCATCCAGCATGACCACGCTGCCCTCAATTACTGTAGCAGTTATCATCCAGCATGACCACGCTGCCCTCAATTACTGTAGCAGTTATCATCCAGCATGACCACGCTGCCCTCAATTACTGTAGCAGTTATCATCAAGCATGACCACGCTGCCCTCAATTACTGTAGCAGTTATCATCCAGCATGACCACGCTGCCCTCAATTACTGTAGCAGTTATCATCAAGCATGACCACGCTGCCCTCAATTACTGTAGCAGTTATCATCAAGCATGACCACGCTGCCCTCAATTACTGTAGCAGTTATCATCAAGCATGACCACGCTGCCCTCAATTACTGTAGCAGTTATCATCAAGCATGACCACGCTGCCCTCAATTACTGTAGCAGTTATCATCAAGCATGACCACGCTGCCCTCAATTACTGTAGCAGTTATCATCAAGCATGACCACGCTGCCCTCAATTACTGTAGCAGTTATCATCAAGCATGACCACGCTGCCCTCAATTACTGTAGCAGTTATCATCAAGCATGACCACACTACCCTCAATTACTGTAGCAGTTATCATCAAGCATGACCACGCTACCCTCAATTACTGTAGCAGTTATCATCAAGCATGACCACGCTACCCTCAATTACTGTAGCAGTTATCAAGCATGACCACGTTACCCTCAATTACTGTAGCAGTTATCATCAAGCATGACCACGCTACCCTCAATTACTGTAGCAGTTATCATCAAGCATGACCACGCTGCCCTCAATTACTGTAGCAGTTATCATCAAGCATGACCACGCTGCCCTCAATTACTGTAGCAGTTATCATCAAGCATGACCACGCTGCCCTCAATTACTGTAGCAGTTAACATCCAGCATGACCACGCTACCCTCAATTACTGTAGCAGTTATCATCAAGCATGACCACGCTGCCCTCAATTACTGTAGCAGTTATCATCAAGCATGACCACGCTGCCCTCAATTACTGTAGCAGTTATCATCAAGCATGACCACGCTGCCCTCAATTACTGTAGCAGTTATCATCAAGCATGACCACGCTGCCCTCAATTACTGTAGCAGTTATCATCAAGCATGACCACGCTGCTCTCAATTACTGTAGCAGTTATCATCAAGCATGACCACGCTGCCCTCAATTACTGTAGCAGTTATCATCAAGCATGACCACGCTGCCCTCAATTACTGTAGCAGTTATCATCAAGCATGACCACGCTACCCTCAATTACTGTAGCAGTTATCATCAAGCATGACCACGCTAC
The DNA here is from genome assembly GCA_022702515.1 of Ilyophis sp. 1 JC-2022. Taxonomy (NCBI): domain Eukaryota; kingdom Metazoa; phylum Chordata; class Actinopteri; order Anguilliformes; family Synaphobranchidae; genus Ilyophis; species Ilyophis sp. 1 JC-2022. Next base: position 58,239,409 of record CM040406.1, read on the forward strand.
CCTCAATTACTGTAGCAGTTATCATCAAGCATGACCACGCTACCCTCAATTACTGTAGCAGTTATCAAGCATGACCACGTTACCCTCAATTACTGTAGCAGTTATCATCAAGCATGACCACGCTACCCTCAATTACTGTAGCAGTTATCATCAAGCATGACCACGCTGCCCTCAATTACTGTAGCAGTTATCATCAAGCATGACCACGCTACCCTCAATTACTGTAGCAGTTATCATCAAGCATGACCACGCTACCCTCAATTACTGTAGCAGTTATCATCAAGCATGACCACGCTACCCTCAATTACTGTCAAGCATGACCACGTTACCCTCAATTACTGTAGCAGTTATCATCAAGCATGACCACGCTACCCTCAATTACTGTAGCAGTTATCATCAAGCATGACCACGCTGCCCTCAATTACTGTAGCAGTTATCATCCAGCATGACCACGCTGCCCTCAATTACTGTAGCAGTTATCATCAAGCATGACCACGCTACCCTCAATTACTGTAGCAGTTATCATCAAGCATGACCACGCTACCCTCAATTACTGTAGCAGTTATCATCAAGCATGACCACGCTACCCTCAATTACTGTAGCAGTTATCATCAAGCATGACCACGTTACCCTCAATTACTGTAGCAGTTATCATCAAGCATGACCACGCTACCCTCAATTACTGTAGCAGTTATCATCAAGCATGACCACGCTACCCTCAATTACTGTAGCAGTTATCATCAAGCATGACCACGTTACCCTCAATTACTGTAGCAGTTATCATCAAGCATGACCACGCTGCCCTCAATTACTGTAGCAGTTATCATCAAGCATGACCACGCTGCCCTCAATTACTGTAGCAGTTATCATCAAGCATGACCACGCTACCCTCAATTACTGTAGCAGTTATCATCAAGCATGACCACGTTACCCTCAATTACTGTAGCAGTTATCATCAAGCATGACCACGCTGCCCTCAATTACTGTAGCAGTTATCATTGGAGCATTTATAACTGCAATTATTTAGCACACAATTTGAAAAGTGTCCTAGTGTCCGGCTTTGTAAAATCTGGTGGCAATAACAAGCAGAGTGTGTTAGTGTGAAAAGGTCACTGAACCAACCAGAACCATGCTGAACTGCACAGAACCATGTTGAAACAATCAGAACCATGTAGAACCAATCAGAACCAGGCAGAACTGCACAGAACCACATTGAACCATGCAGAACTGCATAGAACCACGTAGAACTATGCAGAACCATGCAGAATGTCATGCATACAGGTCTGCATTTCTGTCTGATATTCTGCTGAATGACTGGAGGCCAGCCCTAACACTCTCTTATCACAGGAGAAACGTCGGTTGACCTGTAAAGTGATTTACATTTACATTTGTGACCAACTCGTCATATCACCTGCTTTAGATGAGACCGCTCTCAAAACTTAACTTTTTGGACAAAACTAAGATGATGATTTCTCAATAGATAAGATATTTAGAAAATCCATTATTAAAGCAGGATTTGTACGGCGCAGTACAGCTTATCCAGAGATATCCAGAGCAGAGACAGTTTTTGAATTGGTTCGGGGATCATGTACACATTCATATAAGGGAGTTTCTCTATGCATAACTGAGCTCTGATGACATAATTATTCTGAGATTGTAGACATATATCTTGTTCTGAGGGAATCAACCGTTCGCTAATTTTTCATTACTGATTAGTCACACCGCAGAGGGGAACAAACAGCTGTTCTGATTGGCTGAGCCAAGTGGGGGGCAAGGCTGGCACCGCAGAGGGGAACAAACAGCTGTTCTGATTGGCTGAGCCAAGTGGGGGGCAAGGCTGGCACCGCAGAGGGGAACAAACAGCTGTTCTGATTGGCTGAGCCAATGGAAATGCAGTGCACTTGGGAAACAGAGTGAAGAGGGTTTGCATCCAAGCTTTTTGATAGAGAGAATGCTATCCATAGTTCATATATCACAGTGCTTCCCACTGTTTAGTATTAGCGCTATCCATAGTGCATATATCACAGTGTTAGCAATATTCAGTGTTGGGGAAGCTACTTTGAAAGCATAGCTTTGCAAGCTACCAATTACTTCACACTGGAAGAAATTGAACTACAGCAAAGCTACCCTAGGGAGAAATCCAGTTTGGTTAACTAAAGCTACTTAGAAAAAGTAGTTCAAATTACTTATTATCAAATTGACAATGTACGTGTGATATGAAATTATAACAAAATATAATACAAAAAAGTCACATGCCAGCAAAAAATGCCACCCAATTGAGTTTATTGCAAAAATGCCCACTTGTTCACAGGTCATACATAAACCAAAAAAATAAAATACCCCACTATTCAGGGGAAAGTGCAAGGAATGTCAGCTTTGGTTTTGTTATATAATGTGGCTAACTTATCTAAACTTCGCTAAATTGGTAATACACTCACCTTTATATGTGTTCTTAGATTTGTGTTTGACGTCTTTGCAGTAGAGAGTATATTTACTCTCGGCTTGCACAGCTCACAAGTAAAAACGTAGGTTGTGTTGGTGGAGCTAGTCAGTGTCATTTGCTGAAGTATGGCCATGGTGACTCTTCCTCATGCTGAGATTCGGGAGGTTTATCCATGATGACGCTGTCGCTGTGTGAGCACTGAGCAACGCCCGCCCTTTTACACATGCACTACACAAAGGTCAAGTGTGTGGTGGTGGTTGCCTGATGAATGCATTGCCTGGGCATGCTTTCACAGCGGTCAGGATGAAAGATAAAGGGGGCGGGCTGGTCAAAGGGGGTTCAATTACAGTAAAGAAGCAATGGTAAAATAAAAAATCTGCCCAAAATAGTAGTTTGTAGTTTCAGTAGTTAACAACACAAAAAATGGCAAAAAAGTAATTAAACTACTTGAATCACTATGCACTATGAATGTAGTTGAACTACCAGCAAGCTATTGCAAAATGTAGTTGAACTACCAGCAAGCTACAGCAAAATGTAGTTAAACTACTAGTTTAACACTGGCAATATCCATAGTGCACATATCAGTGTTATTGCTTAGCGCTGTCTATAGTGCATATATCACAGTGTTAGCGCTATCCATAGAGCATATATCACAGTGTTAGCGCTATCCATAGAGCATATATCACAGTGTTAGCGCTATCCATAGTGCATATATCACAGTGTTAGCGCTATCCATAGTGCATATATCACAGTGTTAGCGCTATCCATAGTGCATATATCACAGTGTTAGCGCTATCCATAGTGCATATATCACAGTGTTAGCGCTATCCATAGTGCATATATCACAGTGTTAGCGCTATCCATAGTGCATATATCACAGTGTTAACCAATGAGAGTGCACAGGCTTATTCACTAACCAATGAGTGAACAGGTTTATTCACTAACCAATGAGTGCACAGGCTTATTCACTAACCAATGAGAGTTCATAGGCTAGAAATTGGTGGTGTCTCCTGCAGAAAAGGGAGGAGTCTCACTCTGAATCTTTCTCTTTCAGAAACAGGAGGAGCGTGCCGTAGCTCATCTGCAGTATGTCGCCTGGCCAGACCATGGAGTCCCGGAGGACCCCACTGATTTTCTGGACTTCGTCAGCTTTGTCCGCAATAAGAGGACCGACGCCAAGCCGCTAATCGTCCATTGCAGGTAAGCACCCAGGTAACCCCCAGTACTTGTAGCTGTATATACACCTGTACACCACTCATCCTTAGCTTCAGTCTCTTACAGTGCTGCTGCTGTCCAATTTGCCACCCATTGTAAAACATTGCTGACAGACGTAATTCAGCTCCAATGCTTTCAAAAACATTTAATGAATGGACAGCATGTGAAATACTCTGAAGCATGTGCTATACTAGCGTGTGTTGTACTCTGAAGCGTGTGCTATACTAGCGTGTGTTGTACTCTGAAGCATGTGCTATATTAGCGTGTGCTGTACTCTGAAGCGTGTGCTATACTAGCGTGTGCTGTACTCTGAAGCATGTGCTATATTAGCGTGTGCTATACTAGCGTGTGTTGTACTCTGAAGCATGTGCTATACTAGCGTGTGCTGTGCTCTGAAGCATGTGCTATACTAGCGTGTGCTGTACTCTGAAGCGTGTGCTGTGCTCTGAAGTGTGAGCTATACTAGCATGTGCTGTACTCTGAAGCATGTGCTATATTAGCGTGTGTTGTACTCTGAAGTGTGTGCTATACTAGCGTGTGCTGTACTCTGAAGCGTGTGCTATACTAGTGTGTGCTGTGCTCTGAAGTGTGTGCTATACTAGCGTGTGCTGTACTCTGAAGCGTGTGCTATATTAGCGTGTGCTGTACTCTGAAGCGTGTGCTATATTAGCGTGTGCTGTACTCTGAAGCGTGTGCTATATTAGCGTGTGCTGTACTCTGAAGCGTGTGCTATAAGTGTGTGCTATACTAGCGTGTGCTGTACTCTGAAGCGTGTGCTATACTAGTGTCTGCTGTACTCTGAAGCATGTGCTATAAGTGTGTGCTGTACTCTGAATTGTGTGCTATACTAGCGTGTGCTGTAATCTGAAGCGTGTGCTATACCAGCGTGTGCTGTACTCTGAAGCGTGTGCTATACTAGCGTCTGCTGTACTCTGAAGCGTGTGCTATACTAGCGTCTGCTGTACTCTGAAGCGTGTGCTATACTAGCGTGTGCTGTACTCTGAAGCATGTGCTATAAGTGTGTGCTGTACTCTGAAGCGTGTGCTATACTAGCGTCTGCTGTACTCTGAAGCGTGTGCTATACTAGCGTGTGCTGTACTCTGAAGCGTGTGCTATAAGTGTGTGGTGTACTCTGAAGTGTGTGCTATACTAGCATGCACTGTACTCTGAAGCGTGTTGTACTCTGAAGCATGTGCTATAAGTGTGTGCTGTTCTCTCTAGCGTGTGCTGTATTCTGAAGTCTGTGCTATAAGCGTGTGCTGTTCTCTGTAGCGTCAGCTGTAGTGTGTGCTGTTCTCTGAAACGTGTGCTGTACCATGAAGCGTGTACCATACTAGCGTGTGCTGTTCTCTGAAGCGTGTTGTACTACCACAGGCAGCCTTCCAGGCTTCCATACCCCTTGTACTACCCGTGTACAGAAGGATTTGACACTGGAAACTTGTTTATTTTTGCAGTGCTGGGATTGGACGGACTGGTGTACTTATCACCATGGAAACGGCAATGGAGCTAATTGAGAAAGATCAGCCAGTGTTCCCCCTGGAGATAGTGAGGAGGCTGAGGGACCAGAGAGCGATGATGGTGCAAACAGCGGTGAAGTATCTAACCCTAACCCTACCCCTACCCCTAACCCTAACCCTACCACAGGGCCTGTTTATGAAGGGTTAACCCTAACCCTAACCCTACCACAGGGCCTGTTTATGAAGGGTTAACCCTAACCCTAACCCTACCACAGGGCCTGTTTATGAAGGGTTAACCCTAACCCTACCACAGGGCCTGTTTATGAAGGGTTAGGGCTAACCCTAACCCTACCCCTACCACAGGGCCTGTTTATGAAGGGTTAGGGCTAACCCTAACCCTACCCCTACCACAGGGCCTGTTTATGAAGGGTTAGGGCTAACCCTACCACAGGGCCTGTTTATGAAGCATAAACGTGTGATTAGATACCATAGCGGTGAAGTATCATTTATCAGCCAGGGCCTGTTTATGAAGGGTTAGGGCTAACCCTAACCCTAACCCTAACCCTACCACAGGGCCTGTTTATGAAGGGTTAGGGCTAACCCTAACCCTAACCCTACCCCTACCACAGGGCCTGTTTATGAAGCATAAACGTGTGATTAGATACCACAGCGATACCCACATAATATTGTGTGGAAAATAATTTTAATATTAAACATTTTAATGATCTTTAATGCACAGCCCCCAGTGTTTATATTTCTGCGGTCACCCTCAGCAAATATCAAGCAAAACACTTCCAAATATGTCAAGTCTGACAGCAACAGTCAATGCATGTGATTTAACACACACAAATCTGACAGCAACAGTCAATGCATGTGATTTAACACACACAAATCTGACAGCAACAGTCAATGCATGTGATTTAACACACAAGTCTGACAGCAACAGTCATTATAAATTATTGAGTACATATGCTAATATGTATAAAAGAATGTCTCAAAAAAAGTACTGAGACTGATTTTAAAATCACTGACCCAATCTGACCCCATATGGTGGTACTACCTCAGACATGTTGCCATGGATATAATGCTATAAATACTACATGTATGAATACTGTTCAAGCTCACGGACAGTGGAAATACTGCACTTTAGTCTGACTGAATTGGGTGTACAGCATGTTATGAATATGGATACAAATCTCCTTTAACACACTATAAGCAGTTTATTATGTAAATTATCTTTTATATACCATGTTCTATATATACATATGCACATTATGGATAACCTGTGATGAAATAATGCATAGCTTTGTGTTATGCTATTTTAAAATCACGCATGTGTACAAGTTATGAATGGTGCATATAGAGGAGGCATGTAACTACCTCCACACATACATGATGGTGCATATAGAGGAGGCATGTAACTACCTCCACACATACATGATGGTGCATATAGAGGAGGCATGTAACTACCTCCACACATACATGATGGTGCATATAGAGGAGGCATGTAACTACCTCCACACATACATGATGGTGCATATAAAGGAGGCATGTAACTACCTCCACACATGCATGGAGCTAGAATAGAAATACATTACTTTTTTTGAACAGAAATCATCTACTTCTGCTTGGGAAAACAGGGTAGAAGGAAAGTGTACTGACATGTGATGTGATTGGATGATACTGACATGTGATGTAATTGGATGATACTGACATGTGATGTAATTGGATGATACTGACATGTGATATAATTGGATGATACTGACATGTGATGTAATTGGATGATACTGACATGGGATGTGATTGGACGATACTGACATGGGATGTGATTGGACGATACTGACATGGGATGTGATTGGATGATATTGAAATGTGATTGGATGATATTGACATGGGCTGTGCTTGGATGATATTGACATGGGCTGTGATTGGATGATATTGACATGGGCTGTGATTGGATGATACTGACATAGGATGTGATTGGATGATATTTCTGCCGCTTTTTTCAGTTTTATTCATGACTTTTGTCAATATTTTCCATGACAAAAAGCCAGCATTAATCAGGTTTTATGAATCGCCTGTATAGCAAGGTTGCACACATTTGCTTAAAATGATTGTATGCCTTTTACAGATTTTCACTGAAGGTTGTTTGACTGAGGTCTCAAGATTACTCTCATAGCTTCATACTTTTAATAGCCTATTTTATTTGGCTTCTTAAATGCCTGTAGGGCCGTTTTTTGACACTCAGAGCCGTTTAATTGAGGCTGCTGCTGTTATATTAACGGTTTACTTCTGTAGTCTTATTTGGTTTTATAGTTTTATTAATCCCCTATGTGGCAAGTTTGCAGAACATTGTTGTTTACAATAATAGTAATGGCAAGTAACCTGTGTGTAATTTAAAAAGTAATGAATGTATTTTGCATTAAAACTTTCCAAATAAAAAGTTAAGCAAGTGAAAATGGCAAAGGGAAAAAAGAACCCTGGTTTAAGATAAGATAAGAGATAAGATATGCTTTATTGTCATTGTCAATTTTCATAACAACGAGATTGAAGAAGTGCATCCTCCACAGTATAAAAAAAAGAGCGCTATAAAAAACATTAATGAAATAAAAAAAAAAAAAAAAAAAAAAAAAAAAAAATTACATACAAACACTTTTTTTTTGCACCCCTATAAAAACCAATAATAGTTCTAGTAAAAATAATATATAAAAAATAATAAAAAAACAACACATTTTAACACATTATATATACACCCCCCCCCATCACCTTTAAAAAAAAACAAAAAAAAAGCATCTTATTTATATTTATTATATAGTTTAGCTTTTTGGGAAAAAAACTGTTTTTTAACCGGTTTGTTGTTTTAAATTTTTCCTTTATCCTGCCTGAGGGCAGCAAAACAAACAAAACCAACAAAAGTCCTGTTGATGATTTTTTTGATTTTTTTTTTTTTTTTTGATTTTGTGACGAGAGAGAGAGAGAAGAGAGGGAGAGGGGAGAGGGGGAGCAATGATTTTCCCCGGCAGTGGTGATGATCCTCTGGAGCGCCTTCTTTTCTTTCTGCTGTGCACTGGCGTACCACACACACACACACACACATGAGCACAGTTTTATAGAGAGAGCCTCAGGAGCAGCAGCAGCAGCCTGCTTCTGGGAGAGGTCTCCTGAGCACTCTCTCTCAGTAAAGTCTCTGCTGAGCCTTTCTTTACTGCTCTGTGTGTGTTAGGCCCTCCTCATCTTCCTCCTCTTCAAATCTTGACGCCGTCTACCGGAACGGTTAATTTGAGAATGCTTAACAGAGTATGAAAATGTGGTTAATTTAATAATGCTTAACAGAGTATGAAAATGCAGTTAATTTAATAATGCTTAACAGAGTATGAAAATGATGTTACCAGCACAGACCTAATTGACATGGGATGTGATTGGATGATATTTACATGTGATTGTTTGTGGTGGATGTGTTTCAGAGCCAGTACCGCTTTCTGTGTGAGGCAATCTTAAGGGTGTACCAGGAGAAACCACAGGGTACCCCACAGGCTTACAGCTAGCCCCAGGAGAAAGGGGTTCCCCCACAGGTGTACAGCTAGCTCCAGGAGAGAGGGGGTCCCCCAGATGCCCCACTTGTCTGCAGGCCGGCGCCTCCACATCTGGGACCCCCTACATACCAGATCATGGGGGATCCTCTTCATACCAGATCACAGGGGACCCTCTACATACCAGATCATGGAGGACCCTCTACATACCAGATCCTGGGGGACCCTCTACATACCAGATCATGGGGGACCCTCTACATACCAGATCATGGGGGATCCTCTTCATACCAGATCACGGGGGATCCTCTTCATACCAGATCCTGGGGGATCCTCTACATACCAGATCATGGGGGACCCTCTACATACCAGATCATGGGGGACCCTTTTCATACAAGATCATGGGAGATCCTCTTCATACCAGATCACGGGGGATCCTCTTCTTACCAGATCATGAAGGATCCTCCTCACATAGTGGATTATTGGGGTGCGGAGTGCGCAGGCCTATTGACACACACATGCTTCACAGTGCGAGTATGGGTAATACTGCAGCTTCTCTTTGTACAAACAGGCACATGGAAGTATCCTTATATAGACTGTACGTGGCACAAACCTTCATCTGACATCAGGAAGGACAGTGAAGAACAGGCTGATTCATTGGCTAGGCTGTGCATTCAGTTCCTATGAATCTACACATGCTTTATTATCTATTATAAAATAATATTACTTCTGAAAATAAATGATACTTTTTATTCTGCATATACGGTTTGGTTTTTATAAATGACATTGGCTCTTTGAAAAGTATGTTATTTACTGTGGTACTCTGACCATGAAAAATTAAACAAAAATCTTTATGACCAGGGTTATTTATGGAAACTTGTGATAATGGTAATGTTTTTGTAATTTCATATGTTTATGTATTATTTATGTGTTTGGAATATTTCTCCATTTTATAATACCTTCTCTCTGCTATCAATGTACTTTAACAAAATGTTTTTCCAAATGAAGTCCATGTCCATTTAATCAGGTGTCACAACCCTGCAAGCTAATTTAATGTAATGAACATTACTGTATCAATATTAACCCAGATACGTACACAACTCTAAAGAATCTGTACACCCTAAAACATTAAGAAATTACATAACTGTAATGATATACAGAATCATTAGACCCTTAAACAATAATACATTGAATGCATCTTCTCACACTTTCTGGCCAGTTCAATTATCCACAAGAATCTTCACATTTTCATGAAAATGTACAAATTAATATGATTACTACAACATTGCTATCATCAACCAATGTTAAATGAGCATGACACATTTCAGATGGACCTGCTTTGCATGTTAGCTAAGCAGTAACCGTACAGATGGACTTGCTCTGGGCACATGTAAGTGCTCACTCTACTCTAACCTGCTCCTACTGCTCTAACCTGCACCTACTGCTCACTCTACTCTAACCTGCTCCTACTGCTCACTCTACTCTAACCTGCTCCTACTGCTCTAACCTGCACCTACTGCTCACTCTACTCTAACCTGCTCCTACTGCTCACTCTACTCTAACCTGCTCCTACTGCTCACTCTACTCTAACCTGCTCCTACTGCTCTAACCTGCTCCTACTGCTCACTCTACCACTTCAACCTGTGCCTACTGCTCACTCTACTCTAACCTGCTCCTACTGCTCACTCTACCACTTCAACCTGTGCCTACTGCTCACTCTACTCTAACCTGCTCCTACTACTCACTCTACCACTTTAACCTGCTCTTACTGCTCACTCTACCACTTCAACCTGCTCTTACTGCTCACTCTACCACTTCAACCTGTGCCTACTACTCACTCTACCACTTTAACCTGCTCTTACTGCTCACTCTACCACTTCAACCTGTGCCTACTGCTCACTCTACTCTAACCTGCTCCTACTGCTCTAACCTGCTCCTACTGCTCACTCTACTCTAACCTGCTCCTACTGCTCTAACCTGCTCCTACTGCTCACTCTACTCTAACCTGCTCCTACTGCTCACTCTACTCTAACCTGCTCCTACTGCTCTAACCTGCTCCTACTGCTCACTCTACTCTAACCTGCTCCTACTGCTCACTCTACTCTAACCTGCTCCTACTGCTCTAACCTGCTCCTACTGCTCACTCTACTCTAACCTGCTCCTACTGCTCACTCTACTCTAACCTGCTCCTACTGCTCACTCTACTCTAACCTGCTCCTACTGCTCACTCTACTCTAACCTGCTCCTACTGCTCACTCTACTCTAACCTGCTCCTACTGCTCACTCTACTCTAACCTGTGCCTACTGCTCACTCTACTCTAACCTGCTCCTACTGCTCACTCTACTCTAACCTGCTCCTACTGCTCACTCTACTCTAACCTGCTCCTACTGCTCACTCTACTCTAACCTGCTCCTACTGCTCACTCTACTCTAACCTGCTCCTACTGCTCACTCTACTCTAACCTGCTCCTACTGCTCTAACCTGCTCCTACTGCTCACTCTACTCTAACCTGCTCCTACTGCTCACTCTACTCTAACCTGCTCCTACTGCTCACTCTACTCTAACCTGCTCCTACTGCTCTAACCTGCTCCTACTGCTCACTCTACTCTAACCTGCTCCTACTGCTCACTCTACTTTAACCTGCTCCTACTGCTCACTCTACTCTAACCTGCTCCTACTGCTCACTCTACTTTAACCTGCTCCTACTGCTCACTCTACTCTAACCTGCTCCTACTGCTCACTCTACTCTAACCTGCTCCTACTGCTCACTCTACTCTAACCTGCTCCTACTGCTCACTCTACTCTAACCTGCTCCTACTGCTCACTCTACTCTAACCTGCTCCTACTGCTCACTCTACTCTAACCTGCTCCTACTGCTCACTCTACTCTAACCTGCTCCTACTGCTCACTCTACTCTAACCTGCTCCTACTGCTCACTCTACTCTAACCTGCTCCTACTGCTCACTCTACTCTAACCTGCTCCTACTGCTCACTCTACTCTAACCTGCTCCTACTGCTCACTCTACTCTAACCTGCTCCTACTGCTCACTCTACTCTAACCTGCTCCTACTGCTCACTCTACTCTAACCTGCTCCTACTGCTCACTCTACTCTAACCTGCTCCTACTGCTCACTCTACTCTAACCTGCTCCTACTGCTCACTCTACTCTAACCTGCTCCTACTACTCTAACCTGCTCCTACTGCTCACTCTACTCTAACCTGCTCCTACTGCTCACTCTACTCTAACCTGCTCCTACTGCTCACTCTACTCTAACCTGCTCCTACTGCTCTAACCTGCTCCTACTGCTCACTCTACTCTAACCTGCTCCTACTACTCTAACCTGCTCCTACTGCTCACTCTACCACTTCAACCTGTGCCTACTGCTCACTCTACTCTAACCTGCTCCTACTGCTCACTCTACTCTAACCTGCTCCTACTGCTCTAACCTGCTCCTACTGCTCACTCTACTCTAACCTGCTCCTACTACTCTAACCTGCTCCTACTGCTCACTCTACCACTTCAACCTGTGCCTACTGCTCACTCTACTCTAACCTGCTCCTACTGCTCACTCTACTCTAACCTGCTCCTACTGCTCACTCTACTCTAACCTGCTCCTACTGCTCACTCTACTCTAACCTGCTCCTACTGCTCACTCTACTCTAACCTGCTCCTACTGCTCACTCTACTCTAACCTGCTCCTACTACTCTAACCTGCTCCTACTGCTCACTCTACTCTAACCTGCTCCTACTACTCTAACCTGCTCCTACTGCTCACTCTACTCTAACCTGCTCCTACTGCTCACTCTACTCTAACCTGCTCCTACTGCTCACTCTACTCTAACCTGCTCCTACTGCTCACTCTACTCTAACCTGCTCCTACTGCTCACTCTACTCTAACCTGCTCCTACTACTCTAACCTGCTCCTACTGCTCACTCTACTCTAACCTGCTCCTACTACTCTAACCTGCTCCTACTGCTCACTCTACTCTAACCTGCTCCTACTACTCTAACCTGCTCCTACTGCTCACTCTACCACTTCAACCTGTGCCTACTGCTCACTCTACTCTAACCTGCTCCTACTGCTCACTCTACCACTTCAACCTGTGCCTACTGCTCACTCTACCACTTCAACCTGTGCCTACTGCTCACTCTACTCTAACCTGCTCCTACTACTCTAACCTGCTCCTACTGCTCACTCTACTCTAACCTGCTCCTACTACTCTAACCTGCTCCTACTGCTCACTCTACCACTTCAACCTGTGCCTACTGCTCACTCTACTCTAACCTGCTCCTACTGCTCACTCTACCACTTTAACCTGCTCTTACTGCTCACTCTACCACTTCAACCTGTGCCTACTGCTCACTCTACCACTTCAACCTGTGCCTACTGCTCACTCTACCACTTCAACCTGCTCCTACTGCTCACTCTACCACTTTAACCTGTGCCTACTGCTCACTCTACCACTTCAACCTGCTCCTACTGCTCACTCTACCACTTCAACCTGTGCCTACTGCTCACTCTACCACTTCAACCTGTGCCTACTGCTCACTCTACCACTTCAACCTGCTCCTACTGCTCACTCTACCACTTCAACCTGTGCCTACTGCTCACTCTACCACTTCAACCTGTGCCTACTGCTCACTCTACCACTTCAACCTGCTCCTACTGCTCACTCTACCACTTCAACCTGTGCCTACTGCTCACTCTACCACTTCAACCTGCTCCTACTGCTCACTCTACCACTTCAACCTGTGCCTACTGCTCACTCTACCACTTCAACCTGTGCCTACTGCTCACTCTACCACTTCAACCTGTGCCTACTGCTCCTTCTACTCTAACCTGCTCCTACTGCTCACTCTTTTAAAAAAAATTTTTTTTTAAAAAATTTGTTTCTGATTTTTCCCTTTTTCTCCCAATTTAGTAGCCAATTGAACCCCTATTCTAATTCAATTCCCCCCATGTAGCAACCGCTTGAGAACCACCGCTACACAACCCCGTCAACCGGTAGTAGTAGTAGGAAAGCTCCTGACCGTGACCCCAACTCGCCCTGGGTCGTCCGTGCGCAGCGATTCTCTCCGAGCCCCTCCCCCCACCCGGAAGCGGCCGCCAATTGCCGCTTCCACAGGGCACCGGCCACGCTCGGATATGGCAGGACCGGGGCGCGCCTACTGCTCACTCTACTCTAACCTGCTCCCACTGCTCACTCTTCTTCTCATTATTAGTATAATCTGTTCATGTAATTTCTTATTTCAACCATACATTCAGTGCCCAACTATATGAGTAAATGCTATATTAAATGTGCATTACAATGAAAATACCTGCTTTTCCCAAAACAAATTAACTTTTATGAGTGCAATCAACAATTTGATTTCCCTGCTTGAACAATAACAGTGATGTGAATGTGGCCTCTGCACCACAGACATGCTATCTGCTATAGTCTGGAGAGACATGCTATCTCTGCTATAGTCAGGAGAGACATGCTATCTCTGCTATAGTCTGGAGAGACATGCTATCTCTGCTATAGTCTGGAGAGACATGCTATCTCTGCTATAGTCTGGAGAGACATGCTATCTCTGCTATAGTCTGGAGAGACATGCTATCTCTGCTATAGTCTGGAGAGACATGCTATCTCTGCTATAGTCTGGAGAGACATGCTATCTCTGCTATAGTCTGGAGAGACATGCTATCTCTGCTATAGTCTGGAGAGACATGCTATCTCTGCTATAGTCTGGAGAGACATGCTATCTCTGCTATAGTCAGGAGAGACATGCTATCTCTGCTATAGTCTGGAGAGACATGCTATCTGCTATAGTCTGGAGAGACATGCTATCTCTGCTATAGCCTGGAGAGACATGCTATCTGCTATAGTCTGGAGAGACATGCTATCTCTGCTATAGTCTGGAGAGACATGCTATCTCTGCTATAGTCTGGAGAGACATGCTATCTCTGCTATAGTCTGGAGAGACATGCTATCTGCTATAGTCTGGAGAGACATGCTATCTGCTATAGTCTGGAGAGACATGCTATCTCTGCTATAGTCTGGAGAGACATGCTATCTCTGCTATAGTCTGGAGAGACATGCTATCTCTGCTATAGTCTGGAGAGACATGCTATCTGCTATAGTCAGGAGAGACATGCTATCTCTGCTATAGTCTGGAGAGACATGCTATCTCTGCTATAGTCTGGAGAGACATGCTATCTGCTATAGTCTGGAGAGACATGCTATCTCTGCTATAGTCTGGAGAGACATGCTATCTCTGCTATAGTCTGGAGAGACATGCTATCTCTGCTATAGTCTGGAGAGACATGCTATCTCTGCTATAGTCTGGAGAGACATGCTATCTCTGCTATAGTCTGGAGAGACATGCTATCTCTGCTATAGTCTGGAGAGACATGCTATCTCTGCTATAGTCAGGAGAGACATGCTATCTCTGCTATAGTCAGGAGAGACATGCTATCTCTGCTATAGTCTGGAGAGACATGCTATCTCTGCTATAGTCAGGAGAGACATGCTATCTCTGCTATAGTCAGGAGAGACATGCTATCTCTGCTATAGTCAGGAGAGACATGCTATCTCTGCTATAGTCTGGAGAGACATGCTATCTCTGCTATAGTCTGGAGAGACATGCTATCTCTGCTATAGTCTGGAGAGACATGCTATCTCTGCTATAGTCTGGAGAGACATGCTATCTCTGCTATAGTCAGGAGAGACATGCTATCTCTGCTATAGTCTGGAGAGACATGCTATCTCTGCTATAGTCTGGAGAGACATGCTATCTCTGCTATAGTCAGGAGAGACATGCTATCTCTGCTATAGTCTGGAGAGACATGCTATCTCTGCTATAGTCTGGAGAGACATGGTATCTCTGCTATAGTCTGGAGAGACATGCTATCTCTGCTATAGTCTGGAGAGACATGCTATCTCTGCTATAGTCTGGAGAGACATGCTATCTCTGCTATAGTCTGGAGAGACATGCTATCTCTGCTATAGTCTGGAGAGACATGCTATCTCTGCTATAGTCAGGAGAGACATGCTATCTCTGCTATAGTCAGGAGAGACATGCTATCTCTGCTATAGTCAGGAGAGACATGCTATCTCTGCTATAGTCAGGAGAGACATGCTATCTCTGCTATAGTCAGGAGAGACATGCTATCTCTGCTATAGTCAGGAGAGACATGCTATCTCTGCTATAGTCAGGAGAGACATGCTATCTCTGCTATAGTCTGGAGAGACATGCTATCTCTGCTATAGTCAGGAGAGACATGCTATCTCTGCTATAGTCTGGAGAGAAATGCTATCTGCTATAGTCTGGAGAGACATGCTATCTGCTATAGTCTGGAGAGACATGCTATCTGCTATAGTCTGGAGAGACATGCTATCTCTGCTATAGTCTGGAGAGACATGCTATCTCTGCTATAGTCTGGAGAGACATGCTATCTCTGCTATAGTCTGGAGAGACATGCTATCTCTGCTATAGTCTGGAGAGACATGCTATCTGCTATAGTCTGGAGAGACATGCTATCTCTGCTATAGTCTGGAGAGAAATGCTATCTCTGCTATAGTCTGGAGAGAAATGCTATCTGCTATAGTCTGGAGAGACATGCTATCTGCTATAGTCTGGAGAGACATGCTATCTGCTATAGTCTGGAGAGACATGCTATCTCTGCTATAGTCTGGAGAGACATGCTATCTCTGCTATAGTCTGGAGAGACATGCTATCTCTGCTATAGTCTGGAGAGACATGCTATCTCTGCTATAGTCTGGAGAGACATGCTATCTGCTATAGTCTGGAGAGACATGCTATCTCTGCTATAGTCTGGAGAGAAATGCTATCTCTGCTATAGTCTGGAGAGAAATGCTATCTGCTATAGTCTGGAGAGACATGCTATCTCTGCTATAGTCTGGAGAGACATGCTATCTCAGGAGTAAGAAGTTAGGAATTATGAAGGCTGTTGCCTTTTTGGAGTCATGAACTGAAGTGGAAATATAACCTATAAATAAATCTCCCATGGGTTTGTGTTCCATATCAATCAGCATATTAATCTGGTAACCTGCATAACATTTTTCTCTCTGTACAAACTATCAAAATCCTGACAGAGTGCTTCGGTTTCATTCTTCAGATTACTATCCATAGATATAGTTCTATATCTATGTTACTGTCTATATGGTGGAAAGTAGAGTCGAGTAAAGATGACATCATTCAATTAAAGGAGAGTGATTAAACATTACATTACATTACAATTCAGTGATTTTCAACCACTGTGCCGTGGCACACTAGTGTGCTGTGAGAGATCGTCAGGTGTGCCGTGGGAAATTATCTTATCCTATTAACTTCACTTAATTAGTAACACTTTTGGTTGGTGGTGTGACTCAGGATTTTTTTAATGTAAAAAATGTGCCTTGGCTCAAAAAAGGTTGAAAAACACTGCATTACATTACAGGCATTTAGCAGACGCTCTTATCCAGAGCGACTTACATACTTCTTATTACATTTATCCATTCATACAACTGGATATATACTGAAGCAATTCAGGTTAAGTACCTTGCTCAAGGGTACAACGGCAGTGTCCTACCTGGGAATCGAACCTGCAACCTTTCAGTTACAAGTCCAGTTCCTTAACCATTATACCACAGTGCCGCCCAAACCTAAGTGACATGACCGCTACCACAGTTAAAATGCAGCAGCTCTGCTCCCCCATGGAACCAGGTGCCAGGAAGAAGTACTGGGAATAAACATACTGCTCTCCTTTGCTTTTAATTAGTAAAATATCACAAAACAAAGTACATATCATTATACAGTGGGGACGGAAACTATTCGGGCAGTGACACAATTTTTGTTGTTTCGGCTCTGTACTCTAGAACATTGGATTTGAAAAGGAAAAGTGACTGAGGTTAAAGTGCAGACTTTCAGCTTTAATTTGAGGGTTTTTACATCCATATCGGGTGAACCGTGTAGCAATTGTAACCCTTTATACACATTGGATAGCTGCTACTTTATGGGAAGGATGTGCTTTCTTATCTGTTCTGTAGTTACTTCGATGCCGTTTCTGTATGCACTTACTGTATGTCGCTTTGGATAAAAGCGTCTGCTAAATGACTAATGTAATTGTAGCCCTTCCCCCCCACAATTGCTACATGGTTCATCTGCTATGGATGTAAAAACCCTCAAATTAAATCTGAAAGTCTGCACTTTAACCTCATAGTCACTGTTCCATTTCAAATCCAATGTTATGGAATACAGAACCAAAACAACAAAGATTGTGTCACTGCCGGAATAGTTTTCATCCCCACTGTATATTCATTAGTTTCTGGCTTGTTTTGGCCATGTGCTTATAACTGCTTGCCTTGTGTAGTCTTATGGACTTGTTCTCCATTCACTGACTGACGATTAGTGCGCCTCTGTGAAATATATTTATACCCAGGTTTCCCTGTAATTCTATGGAGGGGGGGGCGGGGGTGCTATCTGTGAGCTGAACAGTTGGATTAAAAATGCAACCTGTTTAAGATATGGAATTTTGAAGTTGACCTCTACTACACTAATACTTTTCAATGATCTGCCGATATAAGAATATGAGTTAAAAGCAGTGTTCTGGATAAGTACTTGTATTATTATTAGTATTATTGATGATGGAGATAATAATAATAATAATAATTTCTTACCAGCCGATGGCGCTAGTACACAAACAGCGAAAAGTTGCACTGATTCCAGTGTTTGTTTTACGCAGGCGCAAAGCATGCTGTTTGTCCAGTTACTCTGGTTGACTTACCTGTGAGGTGCATCAGTTTCGGTTGAGACCGAGGAAAAGAAAATACGAACCAGCACACGAATGTATGTATGACTGAAACAGGCAGGCTCCATGATCGCAGGACCTTATTTCTGGGTGAATTACGACTGGGGAAATATATCGCTCGAATCACTGCACGGAGATTATCAATCAGTGTCACACCAGCCAGCCGCAGGTGCGGACAATTTGTCAACTTGCAAAGGAATTCTCACCACATACTTTTTGCGAATGGCTGTTGAATATTAGGGAAAACTTGGATGTCGGAGACGAGTCGTTGAATATTCGTCTATTGTTTCTTGACTGTGTCTTGGCGAACACGCCACAGTATTACTGATTTTCGGTGTCACGGTGAAGTGTCACCGTAACAACTGTGTTACTTCCTCTTAAGGTGTTGCCATTGAGGATTTAACATATCTTCTGGTTTGCTTTGGTTAAGTATTTCGGACTCTCGTATTGTGAGAAGACGATATAAAAAAACAATATACAAAAAAATGATGGGTTTTCTGCGACGGACATTCAGCAGACGGTCAATGAGACGGTTTCACTCGTCGGACGAGCGAGACGGGAGAGGGAGAGGCGGAGGGGGTTTCTCCGCACTGCAAGCACACCAACAGCAGGTCATTCATACCCCCGCTGTGGTGACTGGGGGAGCCGTGGTTCATATCCCAGCTGCGGGAAACGCCAAGTCCACAATAACCTGCAGAGTTCTGCTTCTGGACGGATCGGATGTGAACGTAGATCTCCCGGTGAGTTTATGAGGTTTTCTTTGTGTCCAGTGTTGATTAAAAAAAAACGGTTGTCTGACAAAGGTTTGATGTCGCCAACATAGCTGTCTATGCTCGATGTAAATTAATTGCGTGTATGCATTTTATAATGTGCGGGTACAGTGGGCTACAGATGGTTGCAAACTTTGGATGGCTTCGAGTATCTCCATCAGTTGATTTAACAGCTTCCCGTTGACGGATGTTACAACTTTATCTATATTACACGTCTCCCTTGCATTCAGTGTGAGCCATAGTGGCGAGAACAGTTTATAACTTGTTGATTGGAGATTTTTGGTGTAGCCGATATACATCTCGCACTGGTAGTATAGCAGAAATGCACGTCGCTGTTAACATTACTTGACTGTTGCTTAAGGTAAAATTGACGCTGGCATATGAACTATTCTCATAGCCGGGTACATAAATGCGTAAAATCGATAGGAAGACGTTTGCTATTTTAATATAATGGTTTTGTATGGACCGGGCTTAGTTAATATCCACATGATTAAATGGTACTATATTTACTTTGCTGGTGCTGTGGAAATCATAAGATTTAATGGATCCAAACTTGGGAAATTTAAGGCATTGAAACTGATTTCTAGCCCCCCCAAATTCTCATCTTCTTACCCCGGCTAACTGCCGAAATGTAATTTAATCGCCAACATTTTCATTTGTTTATAGGCCTACGTTTCTTTAAACATTGTTTTCGATCGGTAAGACCGACCCTTTTACCCGGTTAGTTAAGCAAGGCCCTGAAGCGTCAGCACCGACCTTTGACTTCCTGATTAGAAGCTGAAGTGAAAGGGTTTCCGCGGGCACTGTCCACAGGGCTGTCCATGTGCAATTTCATCGCCAACGCGAATATGACACCACTATTTTAGAAACAACTTATTTTAGTGGTTCGTGACGTTGACACGGTTATATTGTTGAAATTTTGTAACAAATAATAATTATAAATAAATGAATCATAGGGAAATGTTTTAGGGAAACGTTTAAGGTAGCCAACACGCCAATGAGCATACCTTACTAACACAATGAGCCTGCCAAATGCTGTCTCTTAGTTTCAAATACAGTGGCTTCAGTGCCTTTAATGTGTGCCTGGTTTATTTAATCACAGAATGAGATGTCACGTGAGTGTTGCTTATTCCCACTCGGGTCAGTTTTTATAGCCTTGGTTCAAAGGGGCATTGACGTAAATACAACCAGTGCTGATAGGAGAGGACAGTTTGATCAAACCAGAAATGGGTGGAGCTACTGTGTGCTGCCAGTGAGTCACTGCTTTGAATCAATCATTGAGTGTTGCTGTGGGGGGCATATGCATTTTCATTTGTTAAAAAAACAGGAATTGACAGCACAATTGTAGCTCCTCCTATTATGTAGGTCCAGGAAACCTCACTGTCATTAAACCCTTCCAGCACAGTAGTGGTGTGCGGTTGGGGGGGGGTGTTTAACTGTCCTGCCACGCCCTTGCTGGAACATTTTCTTGTTCGTTAGACAGGTTCAAGCTGGTTTCCTTATAGAATAGGTACCATGCATACCTGACTGACTGCACGTTGTGGCTCTAATAGTACTAATAGCGTGCATACCCCCAGCTGAGCTCCTACAGGTGGGACAGGTGGGAGATGCTGGATCCAGACTGAACAGCTCCAGGCCTTCAGGGTCCGTGCTGCTTTTTGTTCCAATCAGTCAGTCTGGCTTAATACATACTGCTTACACACATACTGCTTACTGCTTACACACATACTGCTTACTGCATACACACATACTGCATACACACATACTGCTTACACACATACTGCTTACTGCTTACACACATACTGCTTACACACATACTGCTTACTGCTTACACACATACTGCTTTCACACATACTGCTTACACACATACTGCTTACTGCTTACACACATACTGCTTACTGCTTACACACATACTGCTTACACGCATACATTTTTAGGCATTTAGCTGACGCTCTTATCCAGAGCGACTTACAATTGGCGCACAAAGAAAAGGGCCTAGATTCATGCATCACCAACATTCCAAGTAGCAATTAATGAGCGTGTAATGGTTGGGCTATAACACACCCGTGATAGGTAATCCTTTGTCATAAGAATCAACATGTGGAAGGGAAAGTAAAGTTTTTTAATACGATAGATAGGAGAAGATGTGGAAGAGGACAATGGGAATCAGGGTGGAGAAGAGGAGGAGAGGTATTTCCTCAATAGATGGGTCTTCAGGTTGCGCTGAGGGACCCTGCTATCCTGACTGAGGCCAGCAGGGAGAAGATTTGAGGCCGGGAGGAGCGATGCCCAGGTCATCGCAGGGAGGGGAGAGCTTGTGCCCGGTGGCAGCAGAGTGTAGAGCACGGGTTGGGGTGTAGGGCTGGAGCGTAGGGCGCGGGTTGGGGTGTAGGGCTGGAGCGTAGGGCGCGGGTTGGGGTGTAGGGGTGGAGCGTAGGGCACGGGTTGGGGTGTAGGGCTGGAGCGTAGGGCGCGGGTTGGGGTGTAGGGCTGGAGCGTAGGGCACGGGTTGGGGTGTAGGGCTGGAGTGTAGGGCACGGGTTGGGGTGTAGGGCTGGAGCGTAGGGCACGGGTTGGGGTGTAGGGCTGGAGCGTAGGGCACGGGTTGGTGTGTAGGGCTGGAGCGTAGGGCACGGGTTGGGGTGTAGGGCTGGAGCGTAGGGCGAGGGTTGGGGTGTAGGGCTGGAGCGTAGGGCACGGGTTGGGGTGTAGGGCTGGAGTGTAGGGCACGGGTTGGGGTGTAGGGCTGGAGCGTAGGGCACGGGTTGGGGTGTAGGGCTGGAGCGTAGGGCACGGGTTGGGGTGTAGGGCTGGAGCGTAGGGCATGGGTTGGGGTGTAGGGCTGGAGCGTAGGGCGCGGGTTGGGGTGTAGGGCTGGAGCATAGGGCACGGGTTGGGGTGTAGTATGGGTATTGGGGTGCAGCTGAAGGGGCTGTAGAGAGTGCTGCGGAAGCCTGGCCTAGGGCCTGTAACACAAAGCAGGATTACTGAGTTAGCTGGATAACTGCACTGACTAAAACCCAGAACTGCTCTTTTTGCTTCAGTCCATGTTCCAGATTTGAGAGGGTTCTGGGTTTTACTCTGCAGTTATCCAGCTAACTCAGTAATCGAGCTTCTTGGTAAAGGTCCCGGGAGGGAGTTGCAGTAATTTTACTGCAAAGTAAAATGCAGTCAGATGATGATGAGAGCTTGAACCAGAAGCATCCTTCGTGAGGAAGTCTGATTCTGCGGATGTTTCAAACCTGCAGGATCACGTTAAAGTAGCAATGTGGGCTGTGTAAGACCGTTGACTAATAGTCAAAGAGTACAATGTGCTATTTTCATGGTATTTTGGTTTGATTGCAGCTTCATCCAGCATCAGATCCCTAGGCATGTTCGCTTTTATGATCTTTGTGAATTATCATCCCCCCATGAGGACTAGCAAGTGTTTCTCCAAGGATATGCATTTACGCTTTTTACAAAGGGGTTATATAAATCTAGTCATCACACAGGCTCTCAATAGCTTATTGGGTTCTGATGGTTGGCTAGAAAAACAAGAGGGTAGACCCTTTTTTATTTCTCAATACAGTGATTTTTTTTCCACCTGAAATCAAAAATGTCATTTTAAGACCTTGGAACTCTCTCCACCTAGGTTCTGTTTTAAAAAAAGCTAGAAGCCTGAAGTTTGTCTCTATATTGAAGAAACATGGAGTGCACTGGGCTGTTTTTCTGTTAAAATGGCCCCCACCCTGAAATTATCGCTCAGAAAACAAATTACTACTTTTAAGCATTATTCTGTGAATAATTAATGTAAGATTTGTCAGTCGTTCATAAACTAGTAAAAAATAAATAAAAAATCAAGCCAGAAAGTCTGCACACCCCTTTCACCTTCTCCATGTTTTATTACGTTACAGACTTATACTACAATAGATTGAGTTCATTTTTTGCCTCAAACATCTCCACACAATAGCCAATAATGACGAAGTGAAAACAGGTTTTTGGAAAATATGCAATTTTATTTTACTGACAAAAATAGGTTATTTAGGGGTTACATATCTGTACACACCTTTAGCCTAATACTTGGTTGCTGCACCTTTGGCAGTGATTACAGCTTCAAGGCGTCTTGGGAAAGAAGCTACGAGCTTGGCACACTTGTTTCTGGACTTTTTTGCCCATTCCTCTTGGCATATCTTTGCAAGCTCCGTCAGGTTGGATGGGGAGCGTCGGTACACAGCCATTTTCAGCTCTTTCCACAGATATTCAATTGGATTCAGGTCTGGGCTCTGGCTGGGCCACTCAAGGACATGCACAGACTTTCTCCGAAGCCACTCCTTTGTTCTCTTGGCTGTGTGCTTCGGGTCGTTGTCATGTTGGAAGGTAAACCTTCGCCCCAGTCTGAGGTCCAGAGCACTCCGGAGCAGGTTTTCTTCAAGGATCTCTGTGAACTTAGCTGCATTCATCTTTCCCTCTATCAGGACTAGTCGCCCCATTCCCGCTGCTGAAAAACATCCCCACATCATGATGCTGCCACCGCCATGCTTCACTGTAGGGAGGGTATTAGCCAGGTGATGAGCGGTGCCTGGTTTCCTCCAGATGTGCCGCTTGGTATTCAGGCCAAAAAGTTCAATTTTGGTTTCATCAGACCAGAGAATCTTGATTCCCATGGTTTGAGAGTCCTCTAGGTGCCTTTTGGCAATCTCCAAGCGGGCTGTGATGTGCCTTTTACTAAGGAGGGGCTTCCGTCTGGCAACTCTACCATAAAGGCTTGATTGGTGGAGTGCTGCCTGGATGGTTGATCTTCTGAAAGGTTCTCCCATCTCCACAAGGATACGCTGGAGCTCTGTCAGAGTGACCCTCGGGTTCCTGCTCACCTTCCTGGCCAAGGCCCGTCTTCCTCCATTGCTCAGTTTGGCTGGGCGGCTAGGTCTAAGAAGATTCTTGGTGGTTCCAAACTTCTTCCATTTACGAATGATGGTGGCCACTGTGCTCTGTGGGACCTGTAAAGCTGCAGAGATTTTTCTGTACCCTTCTCCAGATCTATGCCTTCACACAATCCTGTTTCTGAGGTCTGCAGATAATTCATTTGACCCCATGGCTTGGAGTTTGCTCTGACATGCACTGTCAACTGTGGGACCTTATATAGGCAGGTGTTGGCAATCCCCAATCATGTCCAATCATTTGAATTTATCACAGGTGGACTCCAATTAAGTTGTAGAAACATCTCAAGCAGTATCAGTGGAAACAAAATGCACCTCAGCTCACTTTTGGGTGTCTTATCAAAGGGTGTGCACACTTGTGTACATATGATGTTTTACATTTAGATTTTTAATAAATTAGCACAAATGTCTGAACCTGTTTTCACTTTGTCATTATGGGCTATTTTGTGTAGAATTTTGAGACAAAAAATGAACTCAATCTATTGCAGAATATGTCTGTAACGTAATAAAATGTGGAGAAGGTGAAAGTGGTGTGCAGACTTTCCAACTTGACTGTATATCATTGGAAAGCCTGTTCATTTCCCTTAACAATGATGTCCCATTTGTAAGGATCATGCATTTGTGGGATGAGCAGCACAGCTGATTATGTGGGTGGGGTCCCAAGTGAAATGTGCCAAACTTACCTGCCAAGGTCAAACAGCGTATTCTCCTGTTGGTATTGACTCTATTGTTTTGAGTTGTTTGGGGGATTGAACCCCACCCCACAGCAACACGTGACCAGGCTGGTGATCAGCATGAGGAGGAGGTGCCAGGCTGTTGTGGCTGCGTATGGTTCCTCCACCCACTACTGAGGCTCCTTACTGTTTGTTCAATGAATAAAGCGTAAAATTACCAATGTGCCTTGTTTGTTCCTTGTTACTGATAGAGTTCAATCATCCAATCCCCCAAACAACTCAAAACAATAGAGTCAATACCAACAGGAGAATACGCTGTTTGACCTTGGCAGGGAAATTTGGCACATTTCACTTGGGACCCCACCCACATAATCAGCTGTGCTGCTCATCCCACAAATGCATGATCCTTACAAATGGGACATCATTGTTAAGGGAAATGAACAGGCTTTCCAATGATCTAACATACAATGCTAATAACACAGTGACAACAGCGATATGATCGACCAAACACAAATTTCCAAACTTTTTTTGAGGAGTTTATATTACATACAGTCATCATCAATGGCAGAAAAATGTATTTAATTTTAAATTTGTAGTTCGGGAACGTTTTCCACCGCTCACCTAGTGCTTGTTGGTGCTTGTGGACATGGTTGGACAAGTCTTTTCCATGGGAAATTCCTTTCTACTTCCCACAGTAGAGTTCCCTTTAGTCCTGTCAGATAAGTTCATGATCAGAGTTTTATAAAACCAGTAATCATCATGTAGGTAAACATTTTATCTTAAAGCCATAAATCACTCCATTAGCCTCCCAAGCTAAAATGGTTTTCATCAGCAGTCACAAGCCCATTTTCACACATCTTAACCTGCAAATGTTCTGGAAATGTTCTGTGTGGGCCTCCTGTGTGAATAAAGATCAGGACCGAGTAAAGCCCCTTTCACACACGTAACCCGTAACATTGCCGGGTTCAGTTATCCGGTTTTCCTCATTCACACAGATCTCCTATATGGAAGTCTGTTCACACATGACATTATTGTTCCGGATAGATTGGGCAAGGCAGGATGTCTACCCAAAGCAATGCAGGACAATTAAAGGACAATTCTGTTTTATTTAATTTTTTTCGACTTGGACCTATTTTTATGAACTATTCCCATAAATAAAATTATTATTACCGAGCAGCATGGTGGAAATAGTTCATAAAAATGGGTCCAATTTATTTTATTTTTTTTCATTTTTATGTTACGTTAATTTGTCTTTAAAATAGCCAGATATTTTGTTGAATAATAGTTTTGGCAGTCATGTAACTCCTACCAACACAGCACAGTTGAAGTGATAGTAATTCAAAACGCGTCCCTGGCGTGGCCAATCGCTGCTCATCCCAGATGGTAAAACCAGAGTGTCTCAGAAGCCCTGTCTGTGTTACCCAACCAGACTGACAGCTTAATTTATGACGACAGGTCCAGCCCACGTTTAAAAATTACAGGTAGCTATGACTAGGGCCAATGAGTTTCTCAGCCTCGTTCCTCCAGAGCAGAGACCCTAACCCTAACCCTAACCCTAACCCTGCTCCAGAGGTATTGTTCTATTTGTCCACGAGGTGTCTCCATAGCCCTCTCATTTGCATTAACTAATTAGGTTCTACACAATGGATTTAATGAATGGATTAATAATGAGATTGATATAGATTTTGATTGTTTGTATAAATTCTGATTGTTAGATAAACCATGAGCACACTCACAAAACAACAATGGACCTCTCAAAATGTCTAAATAAATTTATGATCATGATCAAATGATATTTGTGCTGTCCCTGTACCCTGTGTGTGAGCGGTGTGTGTGTGTGTGTGAGCGGGTTGTGTGTGAGCGGTGTGTGTGTGTGTGTGTGTGTGGTGTGTGTGTGTGTGTGTGTGTGTGTGTGTGTGTGTGTGTGTGTGTGTGTGTGTGTGTGTGTGTGTGTGTGAGCTGTGTGTTTGTGTGTGTGAGCGGTGTGTGTGTGTGTGTGTGAGCGGTGTGTGAGTGGTGTATGTGTGTGTGTGAGCGGTGTGTTTGTGTGTGTGAGCGGTGTGTGTGTGTGTGAGCGGTGTATGTGTGTGTGTGAGCGGTGTGTTTGTGTGTGTGAGCGGTGTGTGTGTGTGTGTGTGTGTGTAGTGGTGTGTGTGTGTGTGTGTGAGCGGTGTATGTGTGTGTGTGAGCGGTGTGTTTGTGTGTGTGAGCGGTGTGTGTGTGTGAGTGGTGTGTGTGAGCGGTGTGTGTTTGAGCGGTGTGTGTTTGAGCGGTGTGTGTTTGAGCGGTGTGTGTGTGAGCGGTGTGTGTGTGTGTGAGCGGTGTGTGTGTGTGTGTGTGTGTGTGTGTGTGTGTGTGTGTGTGTGTGTGTGTGTGTGTGTGTGTGAGCGGTGTGTGCAGATTGAATTTAAGCCCAGACTTCTCGTTACGGGTGTAGAATTTCACCTCTGTCTTTGTAACTTGATGTTGTTAATTATAGAGAATGACTCCCTTCACCATTCAGCTATTCAAAATATAAACTTGTCTTTTTAAAAATGATTTATTCTGTTACATTTCCTCTTCAGTCAAACCTATTCACGATACAGTTTGCCCTAATGTATGCTGTGCGACTGTGCTATGCTTTACCAGGCTCTAGCTGTAGGCGGGGTTATCTTAGCTATGTTAAATGCATTTACTGTCAATCACTTTGGTTTAGTAGTGTCTGCTGAATGCATTATAAGTAAGTGCAGTATGTTAAAGTGAATGATACACAGTGATCCTGAGGTAAACACACACTGGAGCCCCCATCTTAGTGTGCAGAACACACCTCACAACGCCCCGCCTCTCCTGCTTCTGACCATCTGGACCTGGCCTACAGGATCATGGGCAGATGGAGCGGTGCCCGTGTACACACCTTCTGTTCCCCCGCCCACCTCACGTTTGTACTGTTAAAGCTTAAACGGAGCTCCTGGTACGTTAATCAGAGCTCCTGATACGTTAAACAGAGCTCCTGATACGTTAAACTGAGCTCCTGGTACGTTAAACAGAGCTCCTGGTACGTTAAACTGAGCTCCTGGTACGTTAAACTGAGCTCCTGGTACATTAATCAGAGCTCCTGATACGTTAAACAGAGCTCCTGGTACGTTAAACTGAGCTCCTGGTACGTTAAACAGAGCTCCTGGTACATTGGTACGTGGCAGATATGTTTTTGAGGACTGGCAGATGGCAGTATGTTTGAGCGCAGAGACACGCCCCGTGGATGGGTATCCGCCCCTGTGTGCCAGTGCTGATTGTGCCCAATCGTCCCGTGGGGCCAGGCCTAATTGTGTCTCTGCGAAAAGGGGGGGGTTTCCCCACTTCCTCACTCATTGGTGCTGACTGACCAATCAGGTGCCCTCAGAGTGACTGCGCAGCTCGTCTGGGCGGCTGCGAAGCCTTCTGTCACAAATAACACATAAGTTTGACATTTTTTAGTTCCGTTCTAGTTTGTCCATTTATGAATAGATAACTAAGTATAAAGAAAGTGTAGATGTGTTAGATGTATAAAGTAAGTATAGATGTGTTAGAAGTGTAAAGAAAGGGTAGATATGTTATAAGGTAGATTAGTCAGGACTGAAATACCGACACGCTCCTGGACAAACGGTGCTGTTATCGATATTTGAACGTAATTCACTTTAATTCATTCTAACATAGCTGGCAGGCATTTTCAAAATACCTACCGTAAAATATGTGTTTCTACTCTGATCTTAATGATGATGAGTTGCAGGGTCAGACGATTACGTTCGACGTTGTCTGTTTACGTTCGACGTTGTCTGTTTACGTTCTGTGCACTCCAGTCACGGCACTGATGGCAGACAGGTTAAAACGTTCAAAAATGTTGGCCCACTTTACCAAAGCGAACGTAAACACAGCAAAATGCAATTTATGTAAAAAAGCTTTTGCGTGTAAGGGGAGTAATACTAGCAATCAAACTTGCAAACACAACATGCCATAAATCTGAAACAGTGCAGTGTAGCCGAGCTGCTCCACCCCCCTCTGTGCTGCCCTCGATCCGGCTCCACCGCTGCTCCACCCCCCTCAGTGCTGCCCTCGATCCGGCTCCACCGCTGCTCCACCCCCCTCTGTGCTGCCCTCGATCCGGCTCCACCGCTGCTCCGTTCCCCTCAGTGCTGCCCTCGATCCGGCTCCACCGCTGCTCCATCCCCTCAGTGCTGCCCTCGATCCGGCTCCACCGCTGCTCCATCCCCTCTGTGCTGCCCTCGATCCGGCTCCACCGCTGCTCCACCCCCCTCAGTGCTGCCCTCGATCCGGCTCCACCGCTGCTCCATCCCCTCAGTGCTGCCCTCGATCCGGCTCCACCGCTGCTCCATCCCCCTCTGTGTTGCCCTCGATCCGGCTCCACCGCTGCTCCATCCCCTCAGTGCTGCCCTCGATCCGGCTCCACCGCTGCTCCGTTCCCCTCAGTGCTGCCCTCGATCCGGCTCCACCGCTGCTCCATCCCCTCAGTGCTGCCCTCGATCCGGCTCCACCGCTGCTCCATCCCCCTCAGTGCTGCCCTCGATCCGGCTCCACCGCTGCTCCATCCCCTCAGTGCTGCCCTCGATCCGGCTCCACCGCTGCTCCATCCCCCTCTGTGTTGCCCTCGATCCGGCTCCACCGCTGCTCCATCCCCCTCTGTGTTGCCCTCGATCCGGCTCCACCGCTGCTCCAACCCCTCAGTGCTGCCATCGATCCGGCTCCACCGCTGCTCCATCCCCTCAGTGCTGCCCTCGATCCGGCTCCACCGCTGCTCCATCCCCCTCAGTGCTGCCCTCGATCCGGCTCCACCGCTGCTCCACCCCCTCAGTGCTGCCCTCGATCCGGCTCCACCGCTGCTCCGTTCCCCAAAATAACGTGACTGTCAGGACCTCATGAAGTCAAGGAAACATTTGTTATAAGATAAAGTTATTAACCTCAGAAAATAACACCATCAGCATGTACTAGGCCAGCCACATAGTAACAGGACTGGATGTATTGTATGTTAAATGACTAGGCCAGCCACATAGTAACAGCACTGGATGTATTGTATGTTAAATGACTAGGCCAGCCACATAGTAACAGCACTGGACTGGATGTATTGCATGTTAAATGACTAGGCCAGCCACATAGTAACAGCACTGGACTGGATGGATTGCATGTTAAATGACTAGGCCAGCCACATAGTAACAGCACTGGACTGGATGTATTGCATGTTAAATGACTAGGCCAGCCACATAGTAACAGCACTGGACTGGATGGATTGCATGTTAAATGACTAGGCCAGCCACATAGTAACAGCACTGGACTGGATGGATTGCATGTTAAATGACTAGGCCAGCCACATAGTAACAGCACTGGACTGGATGTATTGCATGTTAAATGACTAGGCCAGCCACATAGTAACAGCACTGGACTGGATGGATTGTATGTTAAATGACCTGGAACGATGACAGTATTAGTTTTGTTGCTTCAAAGCATTCTCTGTTATCTGTTCATAATCTACATGGAATATCTTTCCCAAAAAGTAGTTTAAATGGTGAATCTTCGGTCTAATGTTACGCTGGTAATCTAGCAATGTCAGCATTAGTTTTAAAAGCTTTTGAAACACGTTCCTCATCCTATAGCTAATGTCAGTCAAGCGGCAGCCCCCGCTCCTTCAGGCGATAGCAGTTGAAGACAAACACCCAAGCCCAACCCATTCACCACCGCTGTATTATTTATTATTTATAACTATTATTGTTAGCTTCTGAGAAGCTTTAGAACTAGTTCTTTGGTAAACTATAATCTTGTTAATTTAAGTGTATTGTATTTGTAGTGAAGCAGCAACAAAACACACTACCAGACATTCATTTATAGCAATTGGTCCCCTCATTATATACTCTCAGGAAAATATGAGGAAACAATTTCATTTGATCAAAAAAACTGTTGTTATTTCTGCTAAAAGTAATAATAAAATAATAAATATGAATTATTTTTTTAAACAAAATTATGGAGAGTAGTATCGATAAGAGTTGGTTTCGATAAGCAGTACTGGTATCGGAATTGATAAAATCCTAACCTAACGATACCCATCCCTAGTTATGTGTAAAGAAAGTGTAGATGTGTGAAAGATCAGTGAATGCCCTTAAATGGCACTTTAAGTCCCATCACTGTATTACATAGAATTTAATGTTTGTTAAATTTCTTAATTTTTTGTGCGATTGGGAGTAGATTCTCTGAAGGTCTGCATGGATGTTTAAATACAAAAGAATAAAATATGAGGATATAGTGGTTAAAGTGTAAAAGGAGGATATAGTGGTTAAAGTGTAAAAGGAGGATTTAGTGGTTAAAGTGTAAAAGGAGGATTTAGTGGTTAAAGTGTAAAAGGAGGATTTAGTGGTTAAAGTGTAAAAGGAGGATTTAGTGGTTAAAGTGTAAAAGGAGGATTTAGTGGTTAAAGTGTAAAAGGAGGATTTAGTGGTTAAAGTGTAAAAGGAGGATTTAGTGGTTAAAGTGTAAAATTAGGATTTAGTGGTTAAAGTGTAAAATGAGGATTTAGTGGTTAAAGTGTAAAATGAGGATTTAGTGGTTAAAGTGTAAAATGAGGATTTAGTGGTTAAAGTGTAAAAGGAGGATTTAGTGGTTAAAGTGTAAAATGAGGATTTAGTGGTTAAAGTGTAAAATGAGGATTTAGTGGTTAAAGTGTAAAATGAGGATTTAGTGGTTAAAGTGTAAAATGAGGATTTAGTGGTTAAAGTGTAAAATTAGGATATAGTGGTTAAAGTGTAAAAGGAGGATTTAGTGGTTAAAGTGTAAAAGGAGGATTTAGTGGTTAAAGTGTAAAAGGAGGATTTAGTGGTTAAAGTGTAAAAGGAGGATTTAGTGGTTAAAGTGTAAAAGGAGGATTTAGTGGTTAAAGTGTAAAAGGAGGATTTAGTGGTTAAAGTGTAAAATGAGGATTTAGTGGTTAAAGTGTGAAATGAGGATTTAGTGGTTAAAGTGTAAAATTAGGATTTAGTGGTTAAAGTGTAAAATTAGGATTTAGTGGTTAAAGTGTAAAAGGAGGATTTAGTGGTTAAAGTGTGAAATGAGGATTTAGTGGTTAAAGTGTAAAATTAGGATTTAGTGGTTAAAGTGTAAAATGAGGATTTAGTGGTTAAAGTGTAAAATGAGGATTTAGTGGTTAAAGTGTAAAATTAGGATATAGTGGTTAAAGTGTAAAAGGAGGATTTAGTGGTTAAAGTGTAAAAGGAGGATTTAGTGGTTAAAGTGTAAAAGGAGGATTTAGTGGTTAAAGTGTAAAAGGAGGATTTAGTGGTTAAAGTGTAAAAGGAGGATTTAGTGGTTAAAGTGTAAAAGGAGGATTTAGTGGTTAAAGTGTAAAAGGAGGATTTAGTGGTTAAAGTGTGAAAGGAGGATTTAGTGGTTAAAGTGTAAAATGAGGATTTAGTGGTTAAAGTGTAAAATGAGGATTTAGTGGTTAAAGTGTAAAATGAGGATTTAGTGGTTAAAGTGTAAAATTAGGATATAGTGGTTAAAGTGTAAAAGGAGGATTTAGTGGTTAAAGTGTAAAAGGAGGATTTAGTGGTTAAAGTGTAAAATGAGGATTTAGTGGTTAAAGTGTAAAATGAGGATTTAGTGGTTAAAGTGTAAAATGAGGATTTAGTGGTTAAAGTGTAAAATTAGGATATAGTGGTTAAAGTGTAAAAGGAGGATTTAGTGGTTAAAGTGTAAAAGGAGGATTTAGTGGTTAAAGTGTAAAAGGAGGATTTAGTGGTTAAAGTGTAAAAGGAGGATTTAGTGGTTAAAGTGTAAAAGGAGGATTTAGTGGTTAAAGTGTAAAAGGAGGATTTAGTGGTTAAAGTGTAAAATGAGGATTTAGTGGTTAAAGTGTGAAATGAGGATTTAGTGGTTAAAGTGTAAAATTAGGATTTAGTGGTTAAAGTGTAAAATTAGGATTTAGTGGTTAAAGTGTAAAAGGAGGATTTAGTGGTTAAAGTGTGAAATGAGGATTTAGTGGTTAAAGTGTAAAATTAGGATTTAGTGGTTAAAGTGTAAAATTAGGATATAGTGGTTAAAGTGTAAAAGGAGGATTTAGTGGTTAAAGTGTAAAATGAGGATTTAGTGGTTAAAGTGTAAAATTAGGATATAGTGGTTAAAGTGTAAAAGGAGGATTTAGTGGTTAAAGTGTAAAAGGAGGATTTAGTGGTTAAAGTGTAAAAGGAGGATTTAGTGGTTAAAGTGTAAAAGGAGGATTTAGTGGTTAAAGTGTAAAAGGAGGATTTAGTGGTTAAAGTGTGAAAGGAGGATTTAGTGGTTAAAGTGTAAAATGAGGATTTAGTGGTTAAAGTGTAAAATGAGGATTTAGTGGTTAAAGTGTAAAATGAGGATTTAGTGGTTAAAGTGTAAAATTAGGATATAGTGGTTAAAGTGTAAAAGGAGGATTTAGTGGTTAAAGTGTAAAAGGAGGATTTAGTGGTTAAAGTGTAAAAGGAGGATTTAGTGGTTAAAGTGTAAAAGGAGGATTTAGTGGTTAAAGTGTAAAAGGAGGATTTAGTGGTTAAAGTGTAAAAGGAGGATTTAGTGGTTAAAGTGTAAAAGGAGGATTTAGTGGTTAAAGTGTAAAAGGAGGATTTAGTGGTTAAAGTGTAAAAGGAGGATTTAGTGGTTAAAGTGTAAAAGGAGGATTTAGTGGTTAAAGTGTAAAAGGAGGATTTAGTGGTTAAAGTGTAAAATGAGGATTTAGTGGTTAAAGTGTAAAAGGAGGATTTAGTGGTTAAAGTGTAAAATGAGGATTTAGTGGTTAAAGTGTAAAAGGAGGATATAGTGGTTAAAGTGTAAAAGGAGGATATAGTGGTTAAAGTGTAAAAGGAGGATTTAGTGGTTAAAGTGTAAAAGGAGGATATAGTGGTTAAAGTGTAAAAGGAGGATATAGTGGTTAAAGTGTAAAAGGAGGATTTAGTGGTTAAAGTGTAAAATGAGGATTTAGTGGTTAAAGTGTAAAATGAGGATATAGTGGTTAAAGTGTAAAAGGAGGATATAGTGGTTAAAGTGTAAAAGGAGGATATAGTGGTTAAAGTGTAAAATGAGGATTTAGTGGTTAAAGTGTGAAATGAGGATTTAGTGGTTAAAGTGTAAAATGAGGATTTAGTGGTTAAAGTGTAAAATGAGGATTTAGTGGTTAAAGTGTAAAATGAGGATTTAGTGGTTAAAGTGTAAAATGAGGATTTAGTGGTTAAAGTGTAAAATGAGGATTTAGTGGTTAAAGTGTAAAAGGAGGATTTAGTGGTTAAAGTGTAAAAGGAGGATTTAGTGGTTAAAGTGTAAAAGGAGGATTTAGTGGTTAAAGTGTGAAATGAGGATTTAGTGGTTAAAGTGTAAAAGGAGGATTTAGTGGTTAAAGTGTAAAATGAGGATTTAGTGGTTAAAGTGTAAAATGAGGATTTAGTGGTTAAAGTGTAAAAGGAGGATATAGTGGTTAAAGTGTAAAAGGAGGATTTAGTGGTTAGTGTAAAATGAGGATTTAGTGGTTAAAGTGTAAAATGAGGATTTAGTGGTTAAAGTGTGAAATGAGGATTTAGTGGT
This sequence comes from Ilyophis sp. 1 JC-2022, assembly GCA_022702515.1. Classification (NCBI taxonomy): domain Eukaryota; kingdom Metazoa; phylum Chordata; class Actinopteri; order Anguilliformes; family Synaphobranchidae; genus Ilyophis; species Ilyophis sp. 1 JC-2022. Next base: position 58,273,767 of record CM040406.1, read on the forward strand.
TAAAGTGTAAAAGGAGGATATAGTGGTTAAAGTGTAAAATGAGGATTTAGTGGTTAAAGTGTAAAATGAGGATTTAGTGGTTAAAGTGTAAAATGAGGATATAGTGCTTAAAGTGTAAAAGGAGGTTTTAGTGGTTAAAGTGTAAAATTAGGATATAGTGGTTAAAAGTGTAAAATGTGAATAAAAACTTGTTGAATGAGTTCCAGCTTAGTGAGTCCAAAAGGCCTCAGGTGTTTCCTGTCATTAGACATTGTTTCCTGTCCACTGTCAGATATTTTGGAATTTCGTAGTACAAAGCTTCAGGCAGATGGCCATTCCTGTGCAACACACTGGCCTTAATTAGCTAGTCTTCATATAGCACAGTCACTGTAGCTTTAACCTAATAACCCATTTTTACTTTAAAAAAATGCTCAAAACCCCACATGGCAGCCAGCGCCCTGTGGCATGCCTACACTGAGGGTTTCTGAAGTACTGAATCGCTCTCTCAGCACACAGATGTTTTGGCTGTTAGTGTGGCAAAGTAACACATGTGCACAGTTTACCACGACTTCAAAGGTCACATCTACTGCATTTCCCTTGAAGGAAGATTTATATCCTGCTTCAGGGATCTAGTGTAGTTCTGACTCCTGACACATGTCAATCTGATCAAAAACAGATGTATATTTACAGAAGGGCAAACTCACATATAAGGACAAACCCACTTACCTCCATTGAAGGACATTTCTGGATTCTCAGATTCATATACAAAATTCAGCATGACAGGTCCTGGAAAAAATGATAAACCTGAGGCCATCCTGTCTGAACTGATGTGGATTGCACATGATTACCCTTACAACCGTCAGTCTGTCCGTCTCCACACTGGTGCACATGATTACCCTTACAACCGTCAGTCTGTCCGTCTCCACACTGGTGCACATGATTACCCTTACAACCGTCAGTCTGTCTGTCCGTCTCATGACTGGTGCACATGATTACCCTGACAACCGTCAGTCTGTCCGTCTCCACACTGGTGCACATGATTACCCTTACAACCGTCAGTCTGTCCGTCTCCACACTGGTGCACATGATTACCCTTACAACCGTCAGTCTGTCCGTCTCCACACTGGTGCACATGATTACCCTTACAACCGTCAGTCTGTCCGTCTCCACACTGGTGCACATGATTACCCTTACAACCGTCAGTCTGTCCGTCTCCACACTGGTGCACATGATTACCCTTACAACCGTCAGTCTGTCCGTCTCCACACTGGTGCACATGATTACCCTTACAACCGTCAGTCTGTCCGTCTCCACACTGGTGCACATGATACATGATTACCCTTACAGCCGTCAGTCTGTCCGTCTCCACACTGGCTGAGGAATTGATATGACGGCTTTGCTTGTGTTCATACACCGACATTGTGCATTTTAGTGCATTAAAGAATAACTCCCTGTCATGGCAACCAGGCTGAGATCTATGAGCACTGAAGGCCCGTGCCAGCATGCTGCCCTACATACCCTCTTTAGCCCATATATCTGAGTTCTGGGACATTAGCTTAACTCTTACAGGCCAACAGCTGGGTGCTTTCTGCACGCAAAGTATCAACTGAGCTCTAATTTTGTCAACGTAATAAAATTAGTTTTACACAATGAAGATGAGATATGCGTGCGTGCGTGTTTGGGGTCCCCTTAATCACCATAAGGATATGAACCTCTAATCACCATTAGAGCCAAATTATTCACATGAAAATTAATCGGTGCTCAGTTCTTACTGAATTCATCTGATTATTCCAGCAGCATGGAATAAAATCAATAAAATCATTCACAAAGAAATATGTACATGTGGCAGAACCCTGTTTTACACTACAGTCACACTTCCCTAACTAATGTTTTATACAGCTACAGAGCCAGGTGTCAAACTGACCACACACATCACCATTCTATTCAACTCGTCCCGGGGATCTCTAGGTGATCCCAGCCCTCCGAATCTTTGGTCTGCCCCGGGGGCTCTTCCCAGATGGACGTGCCCGGTACACCTCCACAGGGAGACGCCTATGGGACATCCCAACACCTCAACTGGCTCCTCTCTATGTGGAGGAGCTGCGGCTCTACTCTGAGGTCCTCCTGGATGGACCACCACCCCAATACTGTAGCCGCTGCATCGATACAGCGGTCAATCTCCTGCTTTCTTTTACCCCACATGTTTACCCCACATGTTTACCCCATAAGACCCTGAGGTACTTGAACTCCTCCACTTGGGGCAGTTGTTTCCCCCTCACTTAAAGAAATGAAGCCACCTTTTCCCGGGAGAGAACAAAGGCCACAGACTTAGAGGCGCTGATCCTCATCCCAACAACATCACAGTCGGCTGCAAACCGCTCTCATGAGCATCGGAGGTCAGTGCGATGAGGCCAAAAAGCCCTGCTCGGGCAGGAGAAACTAACTCTTGGCATGTGGAACATAACAGGACTGAAAAAAAGTATTTCTACTTGAAAACAGTATTATGTTCATTGCATGTATACTATGTAGGAAATGTCATACAAGAGGAAAGAATAAGGTTAACTCAAACACTGAAAGGGATCACATTGACCCCAAACATAATAATAGGAGGGTTAATCTATGCATTTATATTTTTTATCACGCTTAGTTTTAGCATGAAAATTTTAAAGATTATTCCTCCCCCCCTTTTAGAATTGCCTATGGACCATTGACTCCTGTACGTTTATTCCTCTGATCCTTTGTGGATAAAAAAACATTACATTACAGTCATTTAGCAGACGCTTTTATCCAAAGCGACAAAAAACAAAACAAAATAAAACTACATTTGGGGGGATATTATCCAGTGACATAAAGTTCTATATGTGAATGTAGCAGTGCTGGAAACCCTAACCCAGGGATACTCACATCTGTCCCTAGGGGGCAGTAGTGCTGCTGGTTTTCCTTTATGTCTGATAGTCCAATAATGTCACTGATTGGCCAGATATTACACTCGCCTGGTGTGTCAGGTTTAATTCAGCCCCTGAATAGAGGGGAGGAATGAACCAGCAGCACTACTGCCCCCGAGGGACTGATGTGAGTATCCCTGTCCTGACCTTACCTGCATGCACAGATGTGCAGTACCCTGGACGTCCACCTGAGGGTGTTGGCAAGGTACCTCCATGTCGAGTGTAAAATGTCATAAATCTACATAAATGTATTTGCCATTTAGAATTTTATTTGAAATCCGGAGAAAATGGAAGTGAAAAAAATGTAAGTAGTTCTTCTACTTTTACATTTAAATTGTGTGTAAAATAATGGGGGTGAAGTGGTTTTACTGTTTGGAATGAGGAGTGGTTTTACACCCTGAGGACACATTGTATTGTACCTGTGTGCATTGCAGAAGAAGGCGACAGGCCAGGACCTGTTTGACCAGATCATGTTCCACCTGGACCTCGTGGAAGCAGACTATTTCGGCCTGCAGTTCATGGATCTGGAGCAGGTTTCTGTAAGTTACTATAATTACATTATTACATTTGGGATATTATTTAAAGAGTAACTGCACTCACTGTCTCAGCCTACTACACAATTTTGAAAAGTACTTTGTGGGGTGAGTGTGGTGGGGGGGCTGAGCTGTGTCCATCCTCATTTGCATAATTGAATGATCCTCATTTTACACTTTAACCACTATATCCTCATAATTGAATACAAATGATTTCGTACAACTCAGATCAAACTGTCAAACTAGACGTTGCAGATCAAATATGAATCAAGATTCAACAACTGCATCGCCTATTTTTCACCTCAAATATTTTCAGAAAATTATTTAGTGGACTGGTTTAGGTGGAATAAGAGAGTTTATGTCCTGGACACCATGTTCTGGTTTAAAAACATGGAGCCAAAAACCAAGGACTGTAGTGCGTCTAACCAATCAGGTGCTGGCTATTTCTGTTGTGGGCAGCAACAATTATCCATATGATGTAGAGGTACCTCCAAAGAGGTACTCTGACATCATGATTGGGGCGGGGCCAGAGTGGAGAGCTGAAAGAAAGATTTTAACCATTAGAGGGCAGCACCAAGACGGTTCAGGGTAGTACTCCAGGTTAGTGCTTTGTTCAGGGTTCAGGCTAGTGCTTTGTGCAGGGTTCAGGGTAGTACTCCAGGTTAGTGCTTTGTGCAGGGTTCAGGGTAGCACTCCAGGTTAGTGCTTTGTGCAGGGTTCAGGGTAGCACTCCAGGTTAGTGCTTTGTGCAGGGTTCAGGGTAGCACTCCAGGTTAGTGCTTTGTGCAGGGTTCAGGGTAGTACTCCAGGTTAGTGCTTTGTGCAGGGTTCAGGCTAGTGCTTTGTGCAGGGTTCAGGGTAGTACTCCAGGTTAGTGCTTTGTGCAGGGTTCAGGGTAGTACTCCAGGTTAGTGCTTTGTGCAGGGTTCAGGGTAGTACTCCAGGTTAGTGCTTTGTTCAGGGTAGTACTCCAGGTTAGTGCTTTGTGCCGGGTAGAGGGTACAGTGTTTTTGATCGTGATTATTATACTTCATTATGAATATAAAAGTTCTGGACGCAGAAGAACCTCATAAGCATAGTGATGACAAGAACAAGCCATTCAGCCCAACTTGGCTTGTCATTTTTAATTTTTTAATTTTTTTTTTTTAAATTCAAGTAGCAAGTCTGAGATCTCTGGATAATTTACACTGCTGCTTGTCAACATGATTTAAAGTACTGGTCGATTGGAAAAATAAACTGTGCTGTTCTGTGGGCTGCCTGCAGGATTGTGGGAGTTCTGTTCTGTGGGCTGCCTGCAGGATTGTGGGAGTTGTTGTTCTGTTCTGTGGGCTGCCTGCAGGATTGTGGGAGTTGTTGTTCTGTTCTGTGGGCTGTCTGTATGTGATAGCTTTATGCTGCGTTCACGTCATATGGGAATTCGTTTTAACTACTTGCTTCGTCGTAGCCACAACATGGAAGCATTCAGGCGTTTGACTAGGATGAACCCGCATAATGTGAAGATCACCGAACAGATGGAGGTTTGCCGGAAACTTCTGATTTTGTTAACGCTATCGCCATTTTGGCTCATGTTGCCAAACTTTCATGATGAACATTCAATTCGACGATTGCTAGCCTACTGGGTTTTGACATCTGGGCCCAGAACATTACACGGGCTCAAAACTAGCCTACTGGCTTTTGACATTGGTCCCAGTACATGACACAGGCTCAAAACTAGCCTACTGGCTTTTGACATTGGGCCCAGTACATGACACAGGCTCAAAACTAGCCTACTGGCTTTTGACATTGGGCCCAGTCGCTCAAAACTTTAAATTCCAATCGAATCGGATCAGATTTATTAGCTCCATATTTTGTGATCCAGGATCAGAGACTGGGCCACATTGTGTCCCCGTATTTCAAAGCAATTCAGGATAGGATCACTCTGATCCCGATTCAGACTTTTTAAAGGGTAACCGGGGCGGCAGTGTGGTATAATGGTTAAGGAACTGGGTTTGTAACCGAAAGGTTGCAGGTTCGATTCCCAGGTCAGACACTGCCGTTGTACCCTTGAGCAAGGTACTTCACCTGCATTGCACTTCACCTGCATTGCTTCAGTATATATCCAGCTGTATCAATGGATACTATGTATAAATGCAAAATAAATGCTGTGTAAGTCGCTCTGGATAAGAGCGTCTGCTAAATGCCTATAATGTAATGTAATGTAATGTAACTAACCCCACTGTTTCAGCATGTCTCCACCCATGAAACAGTTTTGAAAAATACTTTGTGGGGTGAGCGAGGGAGAGAGATAGGGGGGCGGATGAGCTGCGTCCATCGTCATTTGCATAAATTAACGTACATTGTACAAGTGATTACGTATAACTAGGATCAAACTGTCAAACTAGACGTTGCACATCAAATATGAATCTAGATTCAGCAACCGCTGCCAGCCGATCCTGCCGCCATCGGCACCCGTTTTCCCATCATCATTGCCGCCACATCTGGACTGCCATCTAGCTGCTGCAATCTCCACTATCATGGATATTGCCAGTCAGTTTTGACCATGCTGGTCATTAAGATCTAGACCCTGAGCCGACCTGAGGAGAATGGGTTTCCCCCTTGAGTCTGGTTCCTCCCAAGGTTTCTTCCTAATTACACCAGGGAGTTTTTCCTTGCCACTGTTGCCTCTGGCTTGCTCTTGTGGGGGTTTAGGCTGGGTTTTTTCTGTGAAGCGCATTGTGACAACTTGTTGTGAAATACGCTATATAAATAAATATTGATTTGATTTGATTTGATTTGAACTGCATGGCCTATTTCTCACCTCCAATATTTTCAGAAACATATTTTAGTGGACTATTTAGGTGGAATAAGAGTTTATGAACAGGACGCCACGTTGTTCCGGTTTAAAAACGTGGAGCCGAAATGAAAGTAACGTAGTGGGTCTAACCAATCAGGTGCCGGCTGTTTGCGTTGTCGGCGACAACAATTATCCATATGACGTAGAGGTACCTCCAAAGAGGTACTCTGATATCACGATTGGGGCAGGGGCAGTGTGGGGAGAAATGGTACAAACTTTACCATTTAATTTATATTGAAACATATTTTAAATTAATTGTATAGGACATTTTTCTCTGGTAATCCACCCCTCCAGTTGGATCAAGGTAATCCAGAAAACTGATCCCAATCCTATGTTTTTATTTTGAACTACCCGTTTTGAAGATTTGAACCAGTTATAAGCTTGGATTTGATTTCCTGATCCAATCGGATATCAAAGTGATCTCAATCCTGTTTTTTGGTTTTGAACTACTCAAAATACAAATCTGATCCAATCGGATAGGGATTCAAAGTTTTGAACTACTGGGCCCTGGAGGCTCACTGGTAATCTGATAAACGAGAGTCGATTATGAGTTTATTGTTGTATATCGTCACCTTCTTAAAATAATCGCCTAAGTCATTTTTTGAGGAACATGAGATTTTTGCTTAAATCAGCTCTTCATGATGCTGGCCACCTCTGGTAAAGTTGCCTAGATCCTTAATTGAAAGGATCATGCTGTTTTACCCCGGTAATGTAATCGCCTAAGTCAAGAGTGCTCTTAGGCTGTTTGTATGTTTGCCTAAGTCACAATAAATTTTGACTTAGGCATTTTTACAAGTTATTAATATGGCGGCTGCTTCAAGATGCACAAAGAAAATCAACATAAATTAAGTCATTTCCATGATTCTGGACTCGTCCCCGAATGGTAAGTGATAATGTTTACTACAATATTTGGCTAGGCTATAAATGTTGTGTAGTTATTTAGTCTTTAATCCTCTTATGTTACATAATTGACAGACAGCGTTATTTGTAAGTCAATAGTCATCTATTGATATACCCTTTTTGTGTGAAATGATTAACAAATATCATATATTCTGTATTTGGTTCAGTTTATTCTGTTTTCTGAAAAACTTGAAAATATGACTTAGGCGATTATTTTAAGAAGGTGACGATATGCTTCTTTCTTAGGTTTGACTGCTGAATTTGCCACTATGCTTTGTAGGCTGCTGTAGGCCATTTCCGCATTGGTGACCTCAGTTGGGAGAAATCGGAGTACAAAGTAAAACTCAAAGTTCACAAGTAGTGAATAATTATGACTTGAAAGCTGTTTTTACCATCTCTCCCATATGGCCTGAATGCAGCATTTTCCCTCTTCTCTGGGGTGTCAGTAGGTTTGTGTGAGTTGTAGTCCTGTTCTGTGGGATTGTGGGAGCTGTAGTCTTATTCTGTGGGATTGTGGGAGCTGTAGTCTTATTCTGTGGGATTGTGGGAGTTGTAGTCCTGTTCTGTGGGTTGTCGGTGAGAAGCAGAGGAGCAGCAGTGAATGTTAGAGAGGCAGGGAAGTGCTGCAGGATGTTGGCATGGCGATGCTTAACAATGTGCTTCGTGATACTAATGGGTTATAGTCTCTCAGCTGTAGAGGGGTTGCAGTCTGAGGGTTACTGCAGGGCAGTTCAGCTACACACTTTTATGAACGTAAGTCCCCAGGTAAGATCTTTGGGCCTTTGAGCCTACAATCAGATTTGATCGTGGAATAAATAATGGCATTCATCTATTTTTCTGATATGAATTTGTTCTTTGGTAGAATCCAAATCTGTGTGTGTTAGGAAATGGGTGTAAACGCCTATACGCAGAAGCGGTTTATATTTAGAATACAGTAGTATTTTGCAAAGTCAATTTAAAAGTAGTTACAGACCTGATATTAACAACAAAATGTCTATCAATACTAGGGATGTTAACAGTTAACAGAATTTTTTTGTTTTATTAGTCCTGTCAGAGTAATTCAATAAATAGCCCAACTTGGCGTTTTGATTTCAGTTGTTTCTATCTAGGTTGTGAAAAATCAGATGTATGAAATCCAACCACAGAACTGTAATGTGCTGTATTTATATTTGCATGCGTAAAAGGAGGTATTTTACATTATTTAAAATGTTACGCTATAGCGGTCAGGCTTTTCAGACCTATAGCTCAGCCCCTGTCTTGTCGTTTTTAAAGCCTCAAATAAAAAAAAGTTAATTTAAAGGTCTCATATTATACTATTTTTTGTCAATTTTATATTATTCTACAAGGTCTACCAAACATGTTGATAAGGTTTTTTAAGGGAAAAAGTTTTGCAATATATTTCAAAAATATCTAAATCCAGTGAGTTTTTTTACTCTTGCAGCTGAACAGCCCGTTTTGAGTGGGCGGTTCAGGTTTTTTTTCACATGCTCTGCGTTGATTGGCTAACTGACCCGGAATCACAATCACACTCGCCTACACTACACTTTAGCACCGAAGAAACAAATTAAAAAGAGCAAACGAAGACATTAAAGAACGTTTTTTTTTTTACAAAGGCAAATACGTGTAACATATGTACAATATCGCAATTACCTCTTAACTGTTTAAATTATACTTATTATGTTACTTTTCAAGCAGTCGAAGATGCATCCCTGCATGCTTTCAAGTGTATCCTATTGGTCAACAAATGCGACATTATTGACGTGTTCCCCCCTCTGCAAGCTATTGTTTTTAAGCATTCGTCTGAATAATTTTGGGTAAAATACAGCCACACTTTATTATACAGTTTCGCTTTTAGAAAATTGACTGAGTTTAAGGTTAGCTGGCTTTCTAACAGTAGGCTACCTGCGGTCACTGACTGAGCCGTCGTTAAATAGCGTTAGCAATCGGAAGCTCGTGCATTGTATTTTACATTGGCACTGAAATCTGCGTTAGATTCTGTTCAGTAGGTAATGAATGGTATCGGTCGTATGGGTCAATGTTACAGGACTCAACCAGGCAGCTTGGCTACGGAGCTGTAAACGTCGAAGCGCTTACTATTGTAGCCGGAAATATTAAAAGTGCCCTGACACAGCACATTTAACATGGCCAGTTTTGCTAGTTATGAACTCTCCACTTGCTCGTAATTATACTATGTGGTGATAGAGGCTAAGTAAAGAACGGAAAGGCTGCCGTCACCACATAACTGTATACCTACCCTATTCTTTAGAGGCCGAAGGAGGGTGCACCACAGCTAAACAGTTTTCAAGCTTTGGGTGGAGATACTCAGATGGGGGGCGGTATTATTGTAATGACCCGGTTTATGACGCGTTAATCCGCGTGAAATTTGAACGTCTTGTAGAATCACATGTTTACAGAAATAGACAGCCCACAATAAACTGACTGGGCTGTTTTAGTTAACAGTTTGTGTTTTAATAGGCCCATCAGAGACCCAAATGTATGTGCACAAGCACTGGAAAAGTGAGTTTTGCATAATAGGTCCCCTTTAATTATTTCATTTTCATTTGTTTATTCCTTTGAAAAATAAGTCTTTATAACTGACTTATGTCCTCAATGTGAGAATTAATTTTTGATATTCACAGAAGTATCAACAGTATAACACAGGACTCACTCAAGTCGAAGGCCAATTGTTTTCTAGCTCTTAGGAAAGGGAGCAGTCTATTGAGCTGACTCATTTGACAGAAAGCACAAATGAGCAGGGCAATTACAACTTACAATGCATCGTACTTTGGATAAACTCCTCAGTAATCAAAATAATTGACTAAAATACTGACCAAAGTGCCCTGCATACTTTGAAATGCTGAGCGCTGGTTTTGTGCTTCTCGGTTAATGACGGTCAATTAACGGTTAGGAAAAAAGCCAAAATGTGCATCCCTAATCAATACAATTATACAGTAGGCCTAAATATGCATTGGTTTTACCAACATTAACTAACCTGAAAAATATTGAAATTGTCCCTAATTTTTATTTTCATTTAGTTTTCATTTTTATTTAAATTTCAAGAAATACATTTTCTAGTTCACTTGTCAAGGAACGTGTCATCAAACGTGAACGATATTGAAGCACAAAGCATTAACCTGGAGTACTACCCTGAACCCTGCACAAAGCACTAACCTGGAGTACTACCCTGAACCCTGCACAAAGCACTAACCTGGAGTACTACCCTGAACCCCGCACAAAGCACTAACCTGGAGTACTACCCTGAACCCTGCACAAAGCACTAGCCTGGAGTACTACCCTGAACCCTGCACAAAGCACTAACCTGGAGTACTACCCTGAACCCTGCACAAAGCACTAACCTGGAGTACTACCCTGAACCCTGAACAAAGCACTAACAATGTAGTTTTATTTTGCTTGTTAAAGCAAAAGTTCGAAAATTTCGGCTTTACCAAACAACCAAAGTTGAAAAATAAAGTTGAGGAACAACTTCTAGCAAAGGCATCTACTGCTGCTAGCCTGGCAGCTAACGATGTGCCACCTTCCAGCACTGCTGACATCTGACTCACTAAGTCCTCACTGAAACCCCCTGCTAATGTGAGCTCCCCCGAATGTGACAGTATAGAAGGCACAGTGTCTACAGAACAACATGGGCTTATTTATGGCTCAGTATTCTTCTGATGGGACTGGTCCCTCTGCCATGAACTCATCAGCAGAAGACCATGTTATCACCATGACAACTTGATATGCCGCAGAGCTACGTAGCATATCCCCGCAATGATGTGCCGCAGATCTACGTAGCATATCCCCGCAGTGATGTGGCACAGAGCTATGTAGCATATCCCCGCAGTGATGTGCCGCAGAGCTATGTAGCATATCCCCGCAGTGATGTAGCACAGAGCTATGTAGCATATCCCCGCAGTGATGTGCCGCAGAGCTATGTAGCATATCCCCACAGTGATGTGCCGCAGAGCTATGTAGCATATCCCCGCAGTGATGTGCCGCAGAGCTACGTAGCATATCCCCGCAGTGATGTGCCGCAGAGCTATGTAGCATATCCCCACAGTGATGTGCCGCAGAGCTACGTAGCATATCCCCGCAGTGATGTGCCGCAGAGCTACGTAGCATATCCCCACAGTGATGTGCCGCAGAGCTATGTAGCATATCCCCACAGTGATGTGCCGCAGAGCTACGTAGCATATCCCCGCAGTGATGTGCCGCAGAGCTATGTAGCATATCCCCGCAGTGATGTGCCGCAGAGCTATGTAGCATATCCCCGCAGTGATGTGCCGCAGAGCTACGTAGCATATCCCCACAGTGATGTGGCACAGAGCTATGTAGCATATCCCCACAGTGATGTGCCGCAGAGCTACATAGCATATCCCCACAGTGATGTGCCGCAGAGCTACATAGCATATCCCCACAGTGATGTGCCGCAGAGCTACGTAGCATATCCCCGCAGTGATGTGCCGCAGAGCTACGTAGCATATCCCCGCAGTGATATGGCGCAGAGCTATGTAGCATATCCCCGCAGTGCTCTCCCCCGGCTGTGCTGCAGGATCAGTGGGGGCTGTGCTGCAGGATCAGTGGGGGCTGTGCTGCAGGATCAGTGGGTGCTGTGCTGCAGGATCAGTGGGTGCTGTGCTGCAGGATCAGTGGGGGCTGTGCTGCAGGATCAGTGGGGGCTGTGCTGCAGGATCAGTGGGTGCTGTGCTGCAGGATCAGTGGGGGCTGTGCTGCAGGATCAGTGGGGGCGGTGCTGCAGGATCGGTGGGGGCTGTGCTGCAGGATCGGTGGGGGCTGTGCTGCAGGATCGGTGGGGGCTGTGCTGCAGGATCAGTGGGGGCTGTGCTGCAGGATCAGTGGGGGCTGTGCTGCAGGATCAGTGGGGGCTGTGCTGCAGGATCAGTGGGGGCTGTGCTGCGGGATCAGTGGGGGCTGTGCTGCAGGATCAGTGGGGGCTGTGCTGCAGGATCAGTGGGGGCTGTGCTGCAGGATCAGTGGGTGCATGGTTCCGCTTATTGTTTCTTCTTGACTACTGGGTGCTCGCGATGCCTCCTTGCATCTCATCTCCGGTTCTCCGTGGCTGATAGCCGGGGGTAGATGAGCCCGCCTCGCTCAGTTGGGTCCGCGTCACGGACGGCCGATGCTTCCTTGTGGAGCGAGGGCTCTTCCCCGGGCGTGCAGGTCGTACAGAGCCGTGAGACGAGACAGTGAAGGCCCTGGTAGCCGAGAGCGAACGGACACAACTGGGAGAACTGATTGAAAGAGTGGCCGTGTTGCCCTTTTTATAAACTTTATTGCCAGTGCCGCATTTCCGCTGCATCGCTACAGTGCGGAAATCACAACCGGGACGTCCCACATCATTCCAACATGGAGGAGGAGCCTCCTGTGGACTATATGGAATTGTAGTTCCTGTTGACCCTACAGCATGTGTAGCAAAGCTTTTTGTGTGTGAAGTGATGTGCTTTGTGTGTGTAGCGATGTGTTGTAGTGATGTGCTTTGTGTGTAGCGATGTGTTGTAGTGATGCGTTTTGTGTGTGTGTAGCGATGTGTTGTAGTGATGTGCTTTGTGTGTAGCGATGTGTGTGTAGCGATGTGTTGTAGTGATGTGCTTTGTGTGTGTGTAGCGATGTGTTGTAGTGATGCGTTTTGTGTGTGTAGCGATGTGTTGTAGTGATGTGCTTTGTGTGTGTGTAGCGATGTGATGCGTTTTGTGTGTGTAGTGATGTGTTGTTGTGATGTGCTTTGTGTGTAGCGATGTGATGTGCTTTGTGTGTGTGTAGCGATGTGTTGTAGTGATGCGTTTTGTGTGTGTAGCGATGTGTTGTAGTGATGTGCTTTGTGTGTGTAGCGATGTGTTGTAGTGATGTGCTTTGTGTGTAGCGATGTGTTGTAGTGATGTGCTTTGTATGTGTAGCGATGTGTTGTAGTGATGTGCTTTGTGTGTGTAGCGATGTGTTGTAGTGATGTGCTTTGTGTGTAGCGATGTGTTGTAGTGATGCGTTTTGTGTGTGTAGCGATGTGTTGTAGTGATGTGCTTTGTGTGTAGCGATGTGTTGTAGTGATGTGCTTTGTGTGTGTAGCGATGTGTTGTAGTGATGTGCTTTGTGTGTAGCGATGTGTTGTAGTGATGTGCGTTTTGTGTGTGTAGCGATGTGTTGTAGTGATGTGCTTTGTGTGTAGCGATGTGTTGTAGTGATGCGCTTTGTGTGTAGCGATGTGTTGTAGTGATGCGTTTTGTGTGTGTAGCGATGTGTTGTAGTGATGTGCTTTGTGTGTAGCGATGTGTTGTAGTGATGTGCTTTGTGTGTGTAGCGATGTGTTGTAGTGATGTGCTTTGTGTGTGTAGCGATGTGTTGTAGTGATGCGTTTTGTGTAGAGCTATATTTGTGTTTTAATGTGAATGATGCAGTCTGTCCATTCAGATTCAAACGGTCATTCAAAATCAGTCATACGGTATTTACATCGGTTATGCGGTATTTACAACAGTCGTGCGGTATTTACATCAGTCATACGGTATTTACATCAGTCGTGCGGTATTTACATCGATCATCCGGTATTTACATCGGTCGTGCGGTATTTACATCGGTCATACGGTATTTACACCGGTCCATGCACCCACTGATCGGTCATACGGTATTTACATCAGTCGTGCGGTATTTACATCGATCATCCGGTATTTACATCAGTCGTGCGGTATTTACATCGGTCATACGGTTTTTACATCAGTCGTGCGGTATTTACATCAGTCGTGCGGTATTTACATCAGTCGTGCGGTATTTACATCGATCATCCGGTATTTACATCGGTCGTGCGGTATTTACATCAGTCGTGCGGTATTTACATCGGTCGTGCGGTATTTACATCGGTCGTGCGGTATTTACATCGGTCGTGCGGTATTTACATTGGTCGTGCGGTATTTACATTGGTCGTGCGGTATTTACATTGGTCGTGCGGTATTTACATCGGTCGTGCGGTATTTACACCGGTCCATGCACCCACTGATCGGTCATACGGTATTTACATCAGTCGTGCGGTATTTACATCGGTCATACGGTATTTACATCGGTCATACGGTATTTACATCAGTCGTGCGGTATTTACATCGATCATCCGGTATTTACATCAGTCGTGCGGTATTTACATCAGTCGTGCGGTATTTACATCAGTCGTGCGGTATTTACATCAGTCGTGCGGTATTTACATCGATCATCCGGTATTTACATCGGTCGTGCGGTATTTACATCAGTCGTGCGGTATTTACATTGGTCGTGCGGTATTTACATTGGTCGTGCGGTATTTACATCGGTCGTGCGGTATTTACACCGGTCCATGCACCCACTGATCGGTCATACGGTATTTACATCAGTCGTGCGGTATTTACATCGATCATCCGGTATTTACATCGGTCGTGCGGTATTTACATCGGTCATACGGTATTTACATCGGAAGTGCGGTATTTACATCGGAAGTGCGGTATTTACATCGGTCATGCGGTATTTACATCGGTCATGGGGTATTTACATAATTCATGCGGTATTTACATCGGTCATGCGGTATTTACATCGGAAGTGCGGTATTTACATCGGTCATGCGGTATTTACATCGGTAGTGCGGTATTTACATCGGTCATGCGGTATTTACATCGGTCGTCCGGTATTTACATCGGAAGTGCGGTATTTACATCGGTCATGCGGTATTTACATCGGTCGTGCGGTATTTACATCGGTAGTGCGGTATTTACATCGGTAGTGCGGTATTTACATCGGTCGTGCGGTATTTACATCGGTAGTGCGGTATTTACATCGGTCGTGCGGTATTTACATCGGTCGTGCGGTATTTTCATCGGTCATCCGGTATTTACATCGGTCATGCGGTATTTACATCGGTCATGGGGTATTTACATCGCCCATGCGGTATTTACATCGGTCATCCGGTATTTACATCGCCCATGCGGTATTTACATCGCCCATGTGGTATTTACATCGCCCATGCGGTATTTACATCGCCCATGCGGTATTTACATCGGTCGTCCGGTATTTACATCGGTCATGCGGTATTTACATCGCCCATGCGGTCCAGCGCACAGGTGGTTGCGCGCGGAGCACATCTGCCTCCAGAGCACATGCCTCCCTCCAGGAGTTGAGGAGGACGACAGGTACGGGGAGGTATGGGGTACGGGGATGAGGGGGTGACTGGAGAGGGTGAGTGTTGACGGATCGTGCGTGGCCACCTTCCCGGTGCGCGTGGAGAAGAGAGGAAGTGGGAGGGGGAGAGGGGGGAAGGGGGGGGGGGGGGACAGCGAGGAGGGGAGAAAGTGGTTCCGGGGATTGGGATTTAACTGCATTAATGGAAAGAATGAAAAAAAAAAAAAAGCCTTAGCCCGATGTAGTGGTAGCAGAAGAGCGCAGCCAGCAGTGGAGGGGGCCAGGGGGATCATCAGGGGATCTGGGGACCCTCCACTTTCTCTCTTCGGGGAGGACAGAGGGGACATGGATTCAGGAGAGGGAGAGAGAGCGCGAGGGGGGGGGGGGATGGTCGAGTTTGTTTTGGAGACAAGAAGAGTGAGTGAGGAGAGAGAAGGAGAGAGGCAGAGGTCTACACATAAGGTGGCAATCAACATCAGGCAAGAGCTGAAAGAGCGAAGTGAGAGAGAGGAGGAAGAGAGGAGAGTAGTGAGGGAGGAAGGAAGAGAGGTGAGAGTGAGTGAGAGACTGAACATGGCAGTGAGTTGAGAGTTAGTAGGAAGGAGGGAGAGAAATAGGGAAAGAAGAAATGGAGTAAAGAAATGGTCAGAAACGTGGAGAGGGGGCGTTGGGGTGAGAGGGAGAGCGTGAGGTCGGGGTCCCAGTGGGGTGTTCTGGTGTGGCGCAGGGGAGTGGGGGGAAGGAGGTGTGTAGTAGGATTTACATCGCCCATGCGGTATTTACATCGGTCATCCGGTATTTACATCGGTCATCCGGTATTTACATCGCCCATGTGGTATTTACATCGGTAGTGCGGTATTTACATCGGTCATCCGGTATATATATATATACATATACGTATACACACACAGGGTATGGACAAAATATTGGAAACACTAGAAATGGAGAACTTTTTCATAAAGCATAAAACAGCTGCTATGTTTGCTCCCATTTCTCTTACCTTTATTTTCTGCTCTTTTATGACTAGAATGCCATGTAAACATTTTAGTTTCTGTCTTTTTAAATTTTGTATTAGCTTGATAATGAATCATAATTAGCCATTAATCATAATATTATCAAATAATACTGCTTTGTCAATTAAATGCTGCTTTTGTGTCAGTAATGAGTAAGAACACTTTAGAGCTAATGTAGGACAAATACTGAACATTTTGGTCCATGACAAGCGGAGATGTGCACCTCTGCTCAAAGTAATGTGAACAGCTGAATAAAATAGAAGATAATTGAATCTGGTCAGAATCCAACACTTGCATGTAACATGAGTCACAAATGGTTAGTTATTCCTTTTCAGTTAAGTTTCTCACAAACCACATTCCACTACTACATAGAGGAGATCAACTCCAGTTGTTGGGGACCAACATGTTTTCGGATTTATTTTCTTATACAAGTAAGATATCAAGAGTCTTTTGATGTTGTGGGTCACAGACATCAGGCAGTCGTGGCATGCAAATGATATTCACCATGGGTGCCAATAATAGTAGAGGGCTGTGTGTGCGCGTGTGTGCGTGCGCGTGTGTGCGTGCGTACATACATAGAAAATAAAAAGCCATTTTCACTGTTTCTTTTCCCTAAGTGTGCTTTTTATATCAAATAGTTTGTTATCTCTGTAAAGCCCCTTGTGCATTATATGCTGAAAGTGATATACAAATAAATATGTATTAAATAAACCCTATGAGATAAACATGGCTGGGTTTTTATTCCATGGTGTAAATTCACCATGGTGTGTAAACTGGCTTCTCTTGTTTGGTTAATAAAAAATTGGGGTTTCTCATAGAGAAATATAGCGCATGCATGACAGTGATACATATAGAAGCAAATAATAAACTGAACTAATTACTGATATAAAATGAGAGCAGTAAAGAAAAGTGCCTACTATTTATATCATAGATTAATCCCTCTCTCTCTCTCTCTTTCTCTCTCTCGATCATTATTTCAGCACTGGCTGGATGGCGCTAAACCAATCAAAAAACAAATAAAAAGTAAGTACATTGTCACTTTTTTACTCTCCCCCATCCTGATAAACTTTCACGTATCCTGAGAAAAACAAACCTTAAATTAATCAACTGAAAATGCAATCCTCTCCTCGATATACATCTGCACTGCTAAACTGACATCTATTACATAGTCACATCCCTACTGATAAATTCACATACGGAGCTAAAAACTGAATAAGAATGCTTAAAAGAATATAAATTTATTTCATTATTTTTTTTAGCTGTATTGTAGTCCTACAAGTACAAGCTGAATTCATATAACATATCTATAATAATCTAATCTGGTAAGAGTACAAATGTAAAAAATCTATGGCCTGTTCACATTTCTGACCGCAGGTCAAAGTGATGACAGTGATGACATTTACCTTGCAGTAATTCAGAGAATTTAAGTTTGTAAAGATGCAGCAACTACAATCTTTACAAACCACAGACAGTTTAAATGCCACAAACCTCACCTAACATAACCAAACATAAAATAAAGATAAAGTGGTAGAGAGAACAAAACAGTGTTCTATATTATATTGGTTATTGGCAAGATAATTGTGTTCACTGATTGCGTGTTGAATGTTTTGTGTTCACTGATTGCGTGTTGAATGTTTTGTGTTCACTGATTGCGTGTTGAATGTTTTGTGTTCACTGATTGCGTGTTGAATGTTTTGTGTTCACTGATTGCGTGTTGAATGTTTTGCCAGCTGTAAATTCAGGGAAGTTCTGTAGTATTTTTAACACGTTGATGCGAATGTTCAAATGTTCAAATAATTTTTTTAAGTAAAATAATTTCCGCCCAACCGGGGGCTGTATATATAAAATGTCCTCCCCAATCAGGAGTCTGTCCGTCCGTCCGTCTGTCTGTGTCCAACTGTCTGCAACCACAGCCATGTTCCATGCTTGAACCAACATGCCAGTTCCGGAGAGCTACCCACGGTTCTCCTCCGATGGCATCCTGCCATCCTACATACAACTGACCTGGAAAGCGCCTTAATATGGCCGTCACAAGCTGTGCTTAATATGGCCGTCACAAGCTGTGCTTGTTTCTATTCATAACCATACTAAAAATGTTGTTTTGCCTGTTTTTATAAGCAGGGGGGTTTCTAATGGACTATGAGACCAGGCAACGCTGCAGTACCATGTGTAACATAGTACTGCAGAGTAATGATTAGATATGTACATGGTAATGGTGTCTATACTGCAGAGTAATGATTAGATATGTACATGGTAATGGTGTCTATACTGCAGAGTAATGATTAGATATGTACATGGTAATGGTGTCTATACTGCAGAGTAATTTTTAGATATGTACATGGTAATGGTGTCTATACTGCAGAGTAATGATTAGATATGTACATGGTAATGGTGTCTATACTGCAGAGTAATGATTAGATATGTACATGGTAATGGTGTCTATACTGCAGAGTAATTATTAGATATGTACATGGTAATGGTGTCTATACTGCAGAGTAATTTTTAGATATGTACATGGTAATGGTGTCTATACTGCATAGTTATTATTAGATATGTACATGGTAATGGTGTCTATACTGCAGAGTAATTATTAGATATGTACATGGTAATGGTGTCTATACTGCAGAGTAATTATTAGATATGTACATGGTAATGGTGTCTATACTGCAGAGTAATTATTAGATATGTACATGGTAATGGTGTCTATACTGCATAGTTATTATTAGATATGTACATGGTAATGGTGTCTATACTGCAGAGTAATTATTAGATATGTACTTGGTAATGGTGTCAATACAAAGGAGCACAGGTTTTTGTGAGAGCTGAGCTGTGTGTTCCTAAAGTGGGTGGGACTGAAAACTCGCCCAACGTGGTAAAGAGACATACTTGGATGTGAGCAGGGAAAACAGTGCCACCTGGTGTTCAAACAGTGATGAGCAAGACCTGCTTTTTAAAAAGACAGCATTTGTTATTTACTGTATAAATAATTATAATTGCAAACACGCAGTTATAAAATATGTGCATAGAATTCAGAAAGTGCTTCCACAGTTGGTTAACGTCAGGATTAGGGGTAGGGTCAGGATTAAGCCCTGGTCTTAGAGTAAATATGCGGTTTTCATCAACAGCTTGGGGAACATCTTTGTTTTGGGACTTAATGAGCTGAAAGGGAGATGGTGAGGTTGATTACTGGGTTTTAAACTCTTACTGATATCCCTTCATGGTGGATAATGAATCCTTAGCACATTAAAAGCAGTCTGCCCCAGAACCAGGCTGGCATGTGTGACATGTTAAAGGGATGAGCCAGGCTGGAATGTGTGGCATGTTAGTCAAGTCAAGTTTATTTGTATAGCACATTTTCTTCTCAAAGTGCTTTACATAAGACAAAGAAAGACATTATATTAAAAGTTAATTAGAATTGAAAACAATCTTAAGTTAGAAACAGTTTAGAAACTGTTTAGAATGTTAATAAAAAGTTAAAACAGTTAAAAAAACAATCGTAATAAGAAGCTGCAAAACTACTGGTTGGGCCAACAAGACAAATACCTCAACAAACACTCCAACAACAATCAGCTTGCTACCTGCTATCTGCTGTGCACAGTACATACAATACAAATATGAGACAAGCATACTATGTGCTCTTTAGCCCCTTAGCCTCTCTGTGGATGCTCTTTAGCCCCTTAGCCTCTCTGTGGGTGGTCTTTAGCCCCTTAACCTCTCTGTGGGTGCTCTTTAGCCTCTTAGCCTCTCTGTAGGTGCTCTTTAGCTTCTTAGCCTCTCTGTGGGTGGTCTTTAGCCCCTTAGCCTCTCTGTAGGTGTTCTTTAGCCCCTTAGCCTCTCTGTAGGTGCTCTTTAGCCCCTTAGCCTCTCTGTAGGTGGTCTTTAGCCCCTTAGCCTCTCTGAGGGTGCTCTTTAGCCCCTTAGCCTCTCTGTGGGTGGTCTTTAGCCCCTTAGCCTCTCTGTGGGTGCTCTTTAGCCCCTTAGCCTCTCTGTAGGTGCTCTTTAGCCCCTTAGCCTCTCTGTAGGTGGTCTTTAGCCCCTTAGCCTCTCTGTGGGTGTTCTTTAGCCCCTTAGCCTCTCTGTAGGTGCTCTTTAGCCCCTTAGCCTCTCTGTAGGTGGTCTTTAGCCCCTTAGCCTCTCTGAGGGTGCTCTTTAGCCCCTTAGCCTCTCTGTGGGTGGTCTTTTTTATACTTTTGCCTGCCAGCAACCGCTTCCTGCCACCAGTATAGAGGTCTTTTGCCCCGTTTTATAGAGGACTTTTCAAGTGCTCAACAGACAACAAGCAACAACTGAACATCAGATAGCTGTTTTTATTTAAGTATATGCGGTGCAGAACATTAATGTTTTAGCTTAGTTTTAAAAGTGGTTAGAGTTTGGGCATTTCTAATGTCTTCTGGGAGTTTGTTCCAGCTGTGAGTAGCATAGTAGCAGAAAGCTGCCTCCATGTTTTGTTTTAATTCTTGGGATGGTTAATAAGCCAGCATCAGATGACCTTAGGGCTCTGGGGGGTTCGTATGGCAAAAGCAGATCAGAGACATATGAAGGCCGGAGCCCATTTAGTGACTTGTACACAAGCAGCAATGCTTAGTTAATTCTCTGCTTGATTGGGAGCCAGTGCAAAAACCTAAGAATTGGCGTGATATGATCAAATTTCCTTGTTTTTGTTAACACTCTAGCAGCAGCATTTTGAATAAGTTGCAGTTGGCAAATCACTTTTTTTGACAGGCCTGTGAATAAGCCATTACAATAATCCAATTTGCTGGAGATAAAGGCATGAATAAGCTTTTCTAGGTCCTGTTTTGGCATAAAGTCCCTGATTCTTGCTATGTTTTTTAGGTGATAGTAAGCTGATTTTGTTATGAATTGATATGGGTATTGAAATTTAATTCTGAGTCACACCAAGATTTCTAACCTGGGTTTTAGTCTGAAGGGACAGGGAATCAAGGTGAGCACTTACTCTCAGTCTTTTATCGAGTTTCGAAAACAATTATCTATTATTTTATAGATTATTATTTTTTTTTTGTAAGATTTGTTGTAGTGGGAGCATGTACAGATTGAATAATAGAGGCCCAAGGAGTGATCAGGCTCGTTTGATACCTTAGACCTTTGATGACTTACAGCCATTTCGCCAGTAATGTGTTCCATACTGTACCAGCGTAATTTACAGCTGAATCTAGTCTCATACTCATAAAGTTTGAATACTTTCAAGCACAACTGAACATAGTTTGTAAAACGGGTAACACTATAGATTTCCTGGATCAGGTGTGTTTGATACTGTGCTGATCAGGTGTGTTTGATAAGGTGCTGATCACATGTGTTTGATACTGTGCTGATCACGTGTGTTTGATACTGTGCTGATCAGGTGTGTTTGATAATGTGCTGATCACATGTGTTTGATAATGTGCTGATCACGTGTGTTTGATACTGTGCTGATCAGGTGTGTTTGATAATGTGCTGATCACGTGTGGTTGATAATGTGCTGATCACGTGTGTTTGATAATGTAGCTGATCACATGTGTTTGATAATGTGCTGATCACGTGTGTTTGATAATGTGCTGATCACGTGTGTTTGATAATGTGCTGATCACGTGTGTTTGATAATGTGCTGATCACGTGTGTTTGATACTGTGCTGATCACGTGTGTTTGATAATGTGCTGATCACGTGTGTTTGATACTGTGCTGATGTGTGTTTGTATTTCAGATGGCCCGCCGTACGCACTGTTCTTCAGAGTGAAGTTTTACTCTTCAGAACCTAATAACCTACATGAGGAGTTCACCAGGTACCCTATCTAGTCTATTTACTACATTTAACATTTTTACCACATTTAACAACTACATACACATTTACCACATTTATCAACAGTGGGGACGGAAAACATTCAGGCAGTGACACAATTTTTGTGCTCTGTACTCCAGAACATTGGATTTGGAACAATCACCTCATCAGGCATTAATCATGCTTACACTCTGAATAATCACCTCATCAGGCATTAATCATGCTTACACTCTGAATAATCACCTCATCAGGCATTAATCATGCTTACACTCTGAATAATCACCTCATCAGGCATTAATCATCACACTCTGAATAATCACCTCATCAGGCATTAATCATGCTTACACTCTGAATAATCACCTCATCAGGCATTAATCATGCTTACACTCTGAATAATCACCTCATCAGGCATTAATCATGCTTACACTGAATAATCACCTCATCAGGCATTAATCATGCTTACACTCTGAATAATCACCTCATCAGGCATTAATCATGCTTACACTGAATAATCACCTCATCAGGCATTAATCATGCTTACACTCTGAATAATCACCTCATCAGGCATTAATCACGCTTACACTCTGAATAATCACCTCATCAGGCATTAATCACACTTACACTGAATAATCACCTCATCAGGCATTAATCATGCTTACACTGAATAATCACCTCATCAGGCATTAATCATGCTTACACTCTGAATAATCACCTCATCAGGCATTAATCATGCTTACACTCTGAATAATCACCTCATCAGGCATTAATCATGCTTACACTCTGAATAATCACATCATCAGGCATTAATCATGCTTACACTCTGAATAATCACCTCATCAGGCATTAATCATGCTTACACTGAATAATCACCTCATCAGGCATTAATCATGCTTACACTCTGAATAATCACCTCATCAGGCATTAATCATGCTTACACTGAATAATCACCTCATCAGGCATTAATCATGCTTACACTCTGAATAATCACCTCATCAGGCATTAATCATGCTTACACTCTGAATAATCACCTCATCAGGCATTAATCATGCTTACACTCTGAATAATCACCTCATCAGGCATTAATCATGCTTACACTGAATAATCACCTCATCAGGCATTAATCATGCTTACACTCTGAATAATCACCTCATCAGGCATTAATCACACTTACACTGAATAATCACCTCATCAGGCATTAATCATGCTTACACTGAATAATCACCTCATCAGGCATTAATCATGCTTACACTCTGAATAATCACCTCATCAGGCATTAATCATGCTTACACTGAATAATCACCTCATCAGGCATTAATCATGCTTACACTCTGAATAATCACCTCATCAGGCATTAATCATGCTTACACTCTGAATAATCACCTCATCAGGCATTAATCATGCTTACACTCTGAATAATCACCTCATCTGGCATTAATCATGCTTACACTGAATAATCACCTCATCAGGCATTAATCATGCTTACATTGAATAATCACCTCATCAGGCATTAATCATGCTTACACTCTGAATAATCACCTCATCAGGCATTAATCATGCTTACACTCTGAATAATCACCTCATCATGCTCACACTCTGTTTTTTTAATGTATACTGATTGTCTTTCAGGTACTTGTTTGTGTTGCAGCTCAGACAGGATATTCTTTCTGGAAAGTGAGTAATAAAGATGTTTATCCATGTGTGCCTGTATATCTGTATGTGTGAGGCTGCCTGTGGCATGTCACATACATTGTTACATACATCTTGAGTTGAAGGTACAGCCACCAACAACTGAACAACTTAAATAAATGCCTTTCAACACATCTATTTTTTTCAAATCAAATTTTAAAAATACTTTAAAATCCCCCACGTATTTTACAGTAATGCATTTGGAGTGGTGTATATGTCTGTATATGGTATAATTCTGGAGTGGTGTATATGTCTGTATGTGGTATAATTCTGGAGTGGTGTATATGTCTGTATGTGGTATAATTCTGGAGTGGTGTATATGTCTGTATGTGGTATAATTCTGGAGTGGTGTATATGTCTGTATGTGGTATAATTCTGGAGTGGTGTATATGTCTGTATGTGGTATAATTCTGGAGTGGTGTATATGTCTGTATGTGGGTGAGTCCATGTAAATTCAACACGCTTTGACTCGGATTTGAATGAGATTTTGCATGCTGATTTGCTTGTATAAGAAACCCCTGGAACCAAAATTACACTTGCCCCAGATTGTTAATCTGGGAGATATGGGCCATGACTTTGACCTGCTCCATCTCAATTATTGTAGGTCATACAGCTCAATTTTTTATTTATATATTATAGTCAGCAAAAAATTAAGGTAAAAGTTAGGATTGCTTAATTTCTTAAAAATTGATCTGCGAAAAAACCTATATTTTAAAATGGCTAAAATTTTCATTAATATTAGGCTATAATCCCGTCCAGAAAATGTGCTTTTGGCTTTTTGAGTGGTTGCTGAGGCTGAGATATCTTTACTTATCTGAAGTGGGATCACATCACAAATTTTTTATAATGTTGTTGAACAGTAGTTCATGATCAGAAATAGTCAGGTATATGCAAAATTGCAATGCAATACCTTTCTGATGGGCCCTTCTTGATGGAAGAAAGTAGACACTGTTTGTATGTTTTTGTTTGGAGGAACTATCTAGAAATGGCCCCTTGGAAAAACAACAAAAATCAAATATGAGAAAGAAAAGCAAAAAGTTTCTAAAAGGTACCACAGAGGATCCCCACTAGGAGCTGCAACCAGGGCCGTTTATAGACTGCTTTGATTGGCGGGGCATGAAGAGATGTTGGTGGGGCACTTAGCAGGGGGTCTGGGTGTCCTCCCCCAGAAAAATTTTAGCCTTTTAAAACTAATGTCCTGCATTTCTACACAACCTCACACAGGGCATTTTTCATTTTTTTTCCCTTCATCATTACATTTTCTGTGCTATTTTCTATTTACATGTGAAACTACGTTACTGTAACTGGCTCATAATTTTCATTTATATACAGTATAGGCCTATATATTATATAATTTTTTATATACAGTATATTTTATGCCTGAGACGCGGGGGGCTTGCCTCTGTTGACGGCTGCCTTTTCGTCGTGAGAGTGATAGAGAACGTAAGAGAGAGAGAGAGAGACGGATATATGATAGTGTATTTTAATATATGTGAAGTATTCCAAAGTTTGAAGAAAGTAGGCAATAGGGCTGACTAGCCAACATGCAGCAGTAGGCTAGCTAACGCACACGCAGTTGAGAAACATCTTGCAGCCAGCAGCATGGTCACTAGCCAGTGTCATAGTCACTAGGCATCTGCGCAAAGGGGTTAATATGATAAAAGAACCATTTATCTATGACCTACAGTAATGGAGGCACTACCCTACAGTAATGGAGGCACTACCCTACAGTAATGGAGGTACTACCCTACAGTAATGGAGGTACTACCCTACAGTAATGGAGGTACTACCCTACAGTAATGGAGGTACTACCCTACAGTAATGGAGGTACTACCCTACAGTAATGGAGGTCATGGGTATGCACTCATTAACCCAAACTTTGTTAGCCCATATCTCCCAGATAATCTGGGGCAAGTGTAATTTCGTCTCCAGGGGTTTCCTATAAGACCTTGCAGCTTTCAGAGTAGCATCATTTAGAGTTAGAATTCTGTATTTTTGTGAAATATTGAAATTTATTGATCACATTAATTTAATATTATCTGCAAGTGACAGATAAATTTAGTTATGTCAATGAAGTTGCATTCTTAGTAATTCCTCTTCCTCTGAAATACAGCCCTGTGCAAAGATAACTTTTTTGGAGACCATTTTAAAAAGGTTTATAGGGCGCTTGTTCTCTTGTGGTATGGTCTGTTCTGTAAGAAATTGAGGACTAAAAATGCTGCTTCTAAATTTAAAGTTCTAGGATAACTCTCTGGCAAACGAAGGCAGTGATGTCCACACAATGTATCAGCGCTTCAATTGTTTTTAACACATGAACGTCAATGTTTTATTTTTTTTCAGGTTAAAATGCCCATATGATGTTTCTGTTGAATTGGGTGCCTATTGCCTACAAAGTAAGTTTGTCTTTTATAAGTGATAGTTATATGGTTAAACTGTCTGTTTGTTTTAAATATGTAATTGAAAAAAAGTTATATTGCAAAGTCTGGATTGCATGTGCGATGTGTGTTCATTAGCATGTCATTAGATGTGTGATATGTGTTGGAGGATTGGTGTGTGTGTGTGTGTGTGTGTGTGTGTGTGTGTGTGTGTGTGTGTGTGTGTGTGTGTGTGTGCATTTTATTGGATGTGTGATGCATGTCTATTAGCATTTTACTGCATGTGATATGTTTTTTTGTTTTCTATAAAAACATCAGTAGCATGCTAGTGTGGAGAGTGATACGTTTACATTATGGGACTGGTTAGAATATTATCCTTGAATACCATAACATTCAGAAATGGGTTCCAGCCTAGCTGTATCAAAAATGATTTTGTATCATTAAAATGTAAAGGAAAATGTAAAATAATTGAAAGCCGAAATGAAGGAGCAGTAAGTGTATGAAGCCAGTGTCCTGTTCCCTGTGGGGTGTCTCAGGTGAGCTGGGGGACTGTGACTCCTCTGAGCACTCCCCAGAGCTGGTGTCTGAGTTCCGCTTCACACCCAAGCAAACCGAATCCATGGAGGCCGCCATCTTCCAGAAGTGGGTGGACTACAGGTATTTAACCCTAAATATGCCAACAAGCTCTGCTTGGTCGTATGATGTTGCTGTTTTGCCTCTATAATTGCAGTCAAGGTACCTTGTCACCCTGCCAATATGACTGTGTCAAATACTGATCCAATATGACTGTGTCAAATACTGATCCAATATGACTGTGCCAAATACTGATCCAATATGACTGATCCAATATGACTGTGCCAAATACTGATCCAATCTGTGCCAAATACTGATCCAATATATTTTATTCCAGTGTTGTTGTAAAGTTGATATCCTGGTTCTCCATGGGGCTTTTGTGGTTTTATGTTTTACTTTTTTTAACTAGCCTCAGATTGCTGATGCTTTGCAGCTTAAACTTAGTTCAGCACTGTTTTAGTTAGTTTTTAACAGTGGTGAAATTGTGTTCTATTTTGGGAGAAATGCGTTTCCTCTGAGAGTGAAGCTGTGGGGCTCTGGGTATGTGGTAAAGGGAAAGCACATTAGCTGTATAATTAAAGTTGTAATGGTCGAGCAGTTTGATGTTCCCTTAAGCACACTGTGGGAATCTGTTAATATTCTCAGACACTTTCAGACTTTGAAATTAAAGTTCTAACTCTTAACACAGTTTGGAAGGCTTCATGGAGGGAATTTTCAGTTTAATTTACTTCAACTCCAAAAAAGTATAAAGAACTACACACACTTTTGTACAGGTGTGTATCTGGAGAAGTGCACAGGTGTGATACAGGTATATCTCTGGAGATGTGGAGTGGCGGATGCTGACCAGAATTTTTGGTGAAGCAATCCCACCATTTTTTTTCTACCTGTGAAAATCGAACCCCTGCTTTACCTGTTGAGCTAGGCTGTTTTTGAGTTGTTTAACACTGACCACGTCAACTGACCAGCTATCGTGATATAAAGTGATATTTCTTTTCCCAGCAAGGATTCCTTGTTTTTCCCCCGCTTTTTTCTTCTTTCCGAGTTGAGATTTAGGGAGGCTGCGGTGGAAATTATTATTGCTAATTCTGACATTTTGGGTGCGATTCTTATACCAAAAGTATTTACGTAAATGTTACTGCTGAATTTAACGGGACTGAATTGTAAGGAATTGTAGCCTACTGGACTCTGTAGCCAACTTCAACACAGCAATTTGCATACGCTATGCAAATGTGCAGAAAAACGGAGAATATGAAAGTAGCCAATAGAAATGTTACGTTTCATTCGTACCCGTTGATAATCTCTGGGATTTCATAAATAAATTTGAGTGAAATACTGACTGTGCCAATGCGCTGCATGAAACTCGGGGGATAATTCCTAAATCACCAGGTAGCCTAATACCCTAGTCCAGTGCGAATAGGGCTTTAATACCCTAGTCCAGTGCGAATAGGGCTTTAATACCCTAGTCCAGTGCGAATAGGGCTTTAATACCCTAGTCAAGTGCGAATAGGGCTTTAATACTCTAGTCCAGTGCGAATAGGGCTTTAATACCCTAGTCCAGTGCGAATAGGGCTTTAATACCCTAGTCCAGTGCGAATAGGGCTTTAATACCCTAGTCCAGTGCGAATAGGGCTTTAATACCCGAGTCCAGTGCGAATAGGGCTTTAATACCCTAGTCCAGTGCGAATAGGGCTTTAATATCCTAGTCCAGTGTGAATAGGGCTTTAATACCCTAGTCCAGTGCGAATAGGGCTTTAATACCCTAGTCCAGTGCGAATAGGGCTTTAATACCCTAGTCCAGTGCGAATAGGGCTTTAATACCCTAGTCCAGTGCGAATAGGGCTTTAATACCCTAGTCCAGTGCGAATATGGCTTTAATACCCTAGTCCAGTGCGAATAGGGCTTTAATACCCTAGTCCAGTGCGTATAGGGCTTTAATACCCTAGTCCAGTGCGAATAGGGCTTTAATACCCTAGTCCAGTGCGAATAGACCATTTGACATCCCGGAGAACACAGAGGGCGACTTTAAGCGTGCAGCCTGAACGTCATCATAGTGGGAAGGAAGCTCAGTCAACTTCCTGCTGTTATCCCAGTTTTCACTCTCGTTATTCCCCTAAATGCCAGCTCACGGCAACCCAAGAATCGCATCGATCAGGAATGTCACGGTTTTCCGCACTAACGTGATTTTGTTATGCGTGCACCTTCATCAATAAAACTATCATTCTCAGACTCAATTTGCACGGTTACACAACTGTCATGTTCCTTCGATTTTGCATGAATTTTAACAGACCTGAATTACGTAGCCTAAACAATGAAAACCATCTCTCACTAACATTGAACATCTCCTGTAGCAGCACACTTGGATAAAAAATAATAGGCTTTTCTTTAAACAACACACGGCCAGCAATACATCCGATTCTGTTAGCAAGCTGCCTGTAACTAATCCATCTTGACGTAGGCTACTACGAGCATTTAATGTTAAAGCTGACTTACCAAGCCCACTCACTGGATAAGTAACACAGTAATGGTCTCCTCGAAATTTGCGGTGAAGATGATTCTATTGCTGGACAGCTGAACTCTGAATGGTTAGACATTATGTCAATCATCAGGACGAGAATGCGCACTAGAACACGCATGATTGGAACTCTATTGAATACATTAGTGAGGCAGAGCTTCATGGGTGGGCACAAAAACACGTCATAATCCACAATTATCCAATCATGTTTTATAAAGTCTCCCATTGATTTCCAATGGACAAGTGAAGCAGTCAGACACTGTGCCTCACTGAAGTTCCTTTAAAAGTCAAAGGGTGGCGCTGTTTTTCAAAATACAAGCACAGAACTATATAAGAAGATACAAGGCATATTTTTGAATCTAAGCACTTTGTTTTTTAGCTTCACAAGAGAAAGTCGAAAGTCGGTGATGATTCAATATTAAAGAAAGCCTGTGTTGTGTGTGTGATTGTGTGATGATTCAGTATTAGAGAAAGCCTGTGTTGTGTGTGTGATTGTGTGATGATTCAGTATTAGAGAAAGCCTGTGTTGTGTGTGTGATTGTGTGATGATTCAGTATTAGAGAAAGCCTGTGTTGTGTGTGTGATTGTGTGATGATTCAGTATTAGAGAAAGCCTATGTTGTGTGTGATTGTGTGATGAAATGCATGTTCTTTTTCATCCATTTTTTGGTGAAACACTGCTTCACCTGCTTCACCTGTTGTCTTACTGAACCCTCTTCTGGTATAAGTGTAACACAGGTGTATGTCTGGAGATAGCCTACTCATTACTGTGAAAAATACTTGAGATTCTCTTGATTTAACCTCCAATTTTGCGCAGTGACATACGCAGCTGAGCAGCATTGTGACGTCTGGCTCCTCAGTGTAGAATCACTGCTTTTCTGCAAATAGTGGTTCTGAAGAAATTCCTAATTCTCACCATCCAGGATTAAATAAAACAGTGACTCATCCTAAAGGATAATCCCATAAATCCTCAGTAGTCGTTTTGATTCAATCCTAGAGGATTCCCTGGGAAAACTGGGGCAGTGACCTGTCCTGCAGAGGAAGGACAGCAAATCACAAAACATTTTTAACTGGGTGGGGTTTGGGTTTAAGTGTTGAAATGTCTTTTGGGGTTGTGTGTGTGTGTGTGTGTGTGTGTGTGTGTGTGTGTGTGTGTGTTTGTTTCGGGTGTGGGTGTTTTGGGGTCTGTGTGTGTGTGTGTGTGTGTGTGTGTGTTTGTTTCGGGTGTGGGTGTTTTGGGGTCTGTGTTTGTTTCGGGTGTGTGGGGGTGTGTGTGTGTGTGTGTGTGTGTGTTTCGGGTGTGTGGGGGTGTGTGTGTGTGTGTGTTTCGGGTGTGTGGGGGTGTGTGTGGGTGTTTTGGGGTGTGTGTGGGGGTGTGTGTGTGTGTGTGTGTGTGTGTTTCGGGTGTGTGGGGTTGTGTGTGTGTGTGTGTGTGTGTGTGTGTGTTTCGGGTGTGTGGGGGTGTGTGTGTGTGTTTCGGGTGTGTGTGTGTGTGTGTGTGTTTCGGGTGTGTGTGGGTGTTTTGGGGTGTGTGTGTGTTTCGGGTGGGTGTGGGTGTTTTGGGGTGTGTGTTTGTTTCGGGTGTGTGTGTGTGTGTGTGTGTGTGTGTGTGTTTCGGGTGTGTGTGGGTGTGGGTGTTTTGGGGTGTGTGTGTGTTTCGGGTGTGGGTGTTTTGGGGTGTCATCATATTGGTTGTGTTTTTCCTTGTTTATATCAGGGGGAAAAGTCCTGCTCAGGCGGAAATTAGCTTTTTGAACAAGTGCAAATGGCTGGAAATGTATGGAGTGGACATGCACTTTGTGAAGGTGAGTAACCTGTTGAAATAATATAATAATAAATCATTTTAACCTTAAGTTGTCATATCATTCACTTTATGAGGCTATATTTTATGTATATTCCAGTAACTGTGTTTGAGACATAGTATTCCTTTTGTCCTATGCATGTTTCATTCATAAATTTAGGATTATTTTAATGTACAAACCACCGTATGTAAAATGCACATAAAAGCAGAAAGCTGTGATTTGTAAATCTTTTTTTTACATATATTTAATTGAACAAAAAACAGTACAAAGAAAAGATATTTAATGTTTTACCTTATCAACTTTATTGATTTTTGTAAATATACGCTAATCGCAAATTTTATGCCTGCAACACGTTCCAAAAACGTTTGGACAGGGGCAAAAAAAAGACTTGGAAGTTTAAAAAAAACATCTGTTTGGAACATTCCACGGATAAACAGGTGATGCTATCATGACTGGGTAAGAAAGGATCAAAAGAGTATTGATATCTTATTTCCAGGTACTCTTACAAGCGATACTATAACCTCTCTGCATTTTAATGGATCTTTATGTGAATAGAGATTTATTTATTTATATTATTTTTTTCATAGATTTCAATAGAAAAATTAGTCGGGAGAAACTAAAGTGATCCATCCATATCTACTGCATATCTACTGCATATCTGGCAGCAGAGTGATGGTTTAAAGGTCCCGTATCATACAATTTTTTGTCAATTTTATATTATTCTGCCAGGTCTACCAAACATAAGGTTGATAAGAGGTTTTTTAAGGGAAAATGTTTTGCAATATATTTTGAAAAAATTTATAAATCCAGTGAGCTTTTTTACTCTTGCAGCTGAACAGCCCGTTTTGAGTGGGCGGTTCAGGTTTTTTTCACATGATCTGCGTTGATTGGCTAACTGACCCAGAATTACAATCACACTCTTGCCTACACTACACTTTCACTGCGAAAAAATGGCAAACAAAGACATTAAAGAACGTATTTTTTACAAAGGCAAATACATGTAACATATATACAGTATACCGATTACGTCTTAACTGTTTAAATTATACTTAGCCTGTAGGCTAACATTACTTTTCAAGCAGTCGAAGATGCATCCCTGCATGCTTTCAAATGTATCCTATTGGTCAACAAATGCGACATTATTGACGTGTTCCCCTTTGCAAGCTATTTTTTTTAAGCATTCATCTCAATAATTTTGGGTAAAATACAGCCACACTTTAGACAGTTTCGCTTTTAGAAAATTGACCGAGCTTAACGTTAGCTGGCTTGCTAACAGTGGCGGCCGGCCTATAGAGGGCGCTGGGGCGCCGCCCCCCCTCCCCCACATACAAATTTTAAAAAAAGTTTAAAAAAAATTATTATTTTTTATTATTATTTAATTTTTTTAGTAGCTTAAAATTATTATTTTTTATTATTATTTTTTATTATTATTTAATTTTTTAGTAGCTTAAACATGTTATATGTTGGCCTTGCGTTGTCTAAAGTTTAATACATTACATATGCATGTTCCGGGGACTGCGGGGCGCCGGTAACGTTATGGTGAATCAGAGCACTCATTCATTTTCAGGCGAGCCCCCTGATACTGCTGCCTGATTCGCCGCCAAAAAAGGAAGTCCCCGGGCGCAGGCCTGTGCGCCCCGGACTATCCTACCCTTTTCTGATTAGTCCTCATGGTTTATGATATTATTTGATTGGATTTAAGGCATGTTTATCACGCCCAGCCGGCATCTAGCAGGATATCACTGCGAGTGCGCAAGTACTACGGATAGGTTCAGTCGGCTGCTACTCATTCATTCAAGTAGACCTGTCCTAGACCAAGCGAGAGAGATAATTCGAAATGGCTTCTTCAAGTGGAACAGAAAGCAAAGAAAATTCGGTTATTTCTTTGCAAAAAGAACCTTTCTCAAGGCGTTCATTGGGAGAAACGGGTCGGGCTCGGTCACGGCGGCCGAACAACTAGCGAACATTTTACTTTTGAACTACAGTAAAACCTTGACATACGAGTGCACTAACTTACGAGTATTCCGAGCAATTTCTTGTTTCGCCTTACGAGCCTAGACCCGAGTTACGAGCCGAGCAAGCAGAGCATTGCGAAAATTGCATTCGCATTTCCGAAAAATTCTGAAGGGAAGGAAGAAACAAACCACCATGGATAGGTTTTTATCGAAACGCCCTGCAGATCAGTCAGAAAAGCGTGACGAAAAAGCCAAAAATCTATGAAAAAGATGCAAACGTCACTGATGAAGATTAAGTGTAAGTGAAGAATAATAATGTAGCAATTAAGTTTAGAACCAGTTTATTTCTTTATATTCTATTTTATTATCTTTGTATTATATTTTGTATTAATTATTTATAATTTATAAATACATTTCTCATTTTTATAACAACGTAACAAAGAAATTAGGGTGTTTTTTGGGGGGCTGGATCGGATTAATGGTATTTAAATTAATTTCAATGGGGAAAATTGATTTGATATACGAGTAAACCGAGTAACGAGCTCGGTCACGGAACGAATTAAACTTGTATGTCAAGGTATTACTGTACTAATTGGGATGGGTTAGCTTACTGCACATGGTGCTTCAAGTTGTTTTTGGTGAAAATATAGTGTGAAATAAATAAAAATGATACCGAATATTGTGTGTGTCTGTTATCTACCAATAAAACAATGCCTTTTGACGGTCATTTAGGTGCCCAGTGACCACTAAACAGAGAAGCTGTAACCATGGTAACAACAACTGCGTGACAGGGAAACACAATGTCAGCGCTTCAGTGCCTTAACTGCGTCGGGCTCGGGTCGGGTTCGGACATAAAAAGCAGAATTCCTGTCGGGTTCGGGTCGGGCTCGGTCGGGTTCGGACAGAAATATGCGGCCCGATCCGCACTCTAGTTCAGTGATGTCTTACTTGAAAAACTGTCCTCCACTGTTGCCAATCAAACTGTCTTATGCAACTGAGACACACGGTAGCTTGTTTTTTCTGTTTAAAGTCAAAGTCAGATGTATTTTTTTTTTTTTAGAAATGCTAGCGCCCCAACCTATATTTAGATCACCAGCCGCCACTGCTTGCTAACAGTAGGCTACCTGCGGTCACTGACTGAGCCGTCGTTAAATAGCGTTAGCAATCGGAAGCTCGTGCATTGTATTTTACAGTGGCACCTAAATCTGTGTTAGATTCTGTTCGGTAGGTAAAGAATGGTATCAGTCGTATGGGTTAACGTTACGCAACCAGGCAGCTTGGCTAGAGAGCTGTAGACTAACGTTAAGTTATGTCCAGTAATGACGTCAGAGCTGGAGCCAATTCTGAAAAGACTTTTAAGCAGAGTGATTTTTTTATAATGCAACAACAAAAAAAGGCAGGTAGTACTGATTTAATATTTTACCAGCACATCAGTATCATGCTACATATAAATGCTAAAAGTAGCTCAACTCCAATTTCCATGATATAGGACTTTTAAGGCTTGTTTGATACATCAGACCCTTGATGACTTACAGCCATTTCGCCAACCATGGGTTCCATACTATTCCCAAACAATTTACAGCTTAATCTAGTCCCACCCCCCAATTCCCACAGAGATCCATTCAAATGCTCAGAGGTTATAGCATAGTTTTTTTCCCGTGTCCCAACTTTTTCGGAACGTGTTGCAGGCATCAAATTCGGAATGAGCATATACACTGCTCAAAGAAATTAAGGGAACACTTAATCAACACAGTATAACACCAAGTCAATTAAACTTCTGGGATATCGATCTGTCCAGTTAGGAAGCGTAAACGACTGTGAATCAATTTCACCTGCTTTGGTGCAAATGAAAGTGGCAACAGCAAGACAACCAGACCCCCAAAAAGTAAATGGTTTTGCAGGTGGTGGCCACAGACCATTTCTCTCTCCTTATCCTTCCTGACTGATTTTTTTCTAGTTTTGCATTTTGCGTTTTGCATTTTGCTAGTGCCCTTGTCACTACTGGTAGCATGAGGCAGTACCTGCAGCCCATTCAGGTTGCACAGGTAGTCCAGCTCCTCCAGGATGGCACATCCATATGTGCCGTCACAAGAAGGTTTGCTGTGTCTCCCAGCACAGTCTCAAGAGCGTGGAGGAGATACCGGGAGACGGGCCATTACACAAGGAGAACTGGACAGGGCCGTAGAAGGGCAACAACCCACCGGCAGGTATCGGTTGTTGCTTCTTTGTGGTATCTGCTTCTTTGTGCGGGCTACTCGTGTGCATGTTTCTGACCAAACTGTTAGAAACAGACTCCGTGAGGGTGGCATGAGGGCCCGACGTCCTGTAGTGGGACCTGTGCTCACAGCCCAGCATCGTGCAGCTCGATTGGCATTTGCCAGATAACGCCAGAATTGCCAGGTTCGCCATTGGTGCCCCGTTCTTTTCACAGATGAGAGCAGGTTCGCACTGAGCACATGTGACAGACGTGATAGAGTCTGGAGACACCATGGCGAATGTTATGCTACCTGCAACATCATCCAGTATGACCGGTTTGGTTTAATTGACTTGGTGTTATACTGTGATGAATAAGTGTTCCCTTAATCTTTTTGAGCAGTGTACTTTTAAAAATTAATAAAGTTGATCAGGTAAAACATTAAATATATTTTCTTTGTACTGTTTTCAATTAAATATATGTAAAACATTATTTTACAAATCACTGCTTTCTGCTTTTATGTGCATTTTACATACTGTCCCAACTTTTTTGGAATTGGGGTTTGTATATTGATATTGTCATATATACTGTATATCCCAGCCTACCAGCAAACACACTGAATGAACCCTGCACTCAGTACATCAGGGCTGTTTTGGTACTTATGGGGTACGGCTGTGTTACTTATGAGGACAGACTCTGATACTTTTAGGGTGCGGCTGTCATACTCATGGGGTACAGTACCATGTCAGTGTGGTACAGCTGTGGTACTTATGGGATTGACTTTCTGCTACTTCCTATGTCCAGTATTTCTGTGTTCCTCCGAGTATAAACGCTAAACGCCCCTTCTCTCCGCGCAGGGCAGGGACGGGTGTGAGTATGCTTTGGGCCTCACCCCAACTGGAATCCTGGTGTTTGAAGGTTCTAATAAAATTGGCCTCTTCTTCTGGTATGAGGACAATGAACAGGATTATATAAAACATTAATAATCAGTGATGTGGATCATGTTTGAAGATCAGTCATTTTGTCCTTATATATTTTCATTTTTACGACTTGTTGGCTTTTGTGTTCAGACTGTAGCCTCAGCTAGGTAACAAATATTGTGATTATTAATTAGGTTATTACTCAACATGACCATGATCATCACCATGGCTACGCAGTTATTTAAATGGCATATCAGCAGAGATGAACTAGCTAGCTAGCCAGTTAATTCAGGAAGCTATAGCTTTCTGTTGACACAGTGATATAGCTGAATAGAATTTGTATTTGTTAACCAAATAGCATGTAGCCTATGAATAGGTTAGCCTACTACACCCTGACTTTTAATGATTAAGCAATGCATACTATAGGTAGCAAAACAGAAAATAATATTATATATACTTTTTACCTTTAAATCACCGGGTGCTTAGACACTGGTGCTTGATACAGCGACTGCCTGCAAATCTATTGATGCATATACTACAAAGGCCGCTATCAGATGTGGAGGTCGTACGAAGTGTGAAGGCGGCTTTAGAGTTCCTTACAGACCTGTTGTAGCCTTAGAGTCTCTTGTTTAGTTGCGTCTTAAAGGATCTGAGACCCCCCCGCAACCCTGACCAGGAATAAGCAGGTTAGATAATGGATGGATTTATGTGAGATGAACTGTTGGACATTATCCAGTGTTAAGAACTACTTAAATACTTAATAAATTTAAATAATTTTGTAATATTAACTGTTGTCTATCTCATTTCTATAGGCCCAAAATCACTAGGATGGATTTTAAAAAAAGCAGACTGACTCTGGTTGTTCTTGAGGATGATGATCAGGTAATTGCACTCTGGGTGGGTCTTTAATATCATACCCCAAATAATCTTTATTCAATAAGAATGCATCCCTGCGCATGCATGCATAATGCAGCCCTATGCATGCAAGCATAATGCAGCTGTGTGCATGCGGGCATAATGCAGCCATGTGCATGCAAGCATAATGCAGCCCTGTGCATGCAGGTATAATGCAGCCCTGTGCATGCGGGCATAATGCAGCCATGTGCATGCAAGCATAATGCAGCCCTGTGCATGCAGGTATAATGCAGCCGTGTGCATGCGAGCATAATGCAGCCCTGTGCATGCAAGTATAATGCAGCCGTGTACATGCAGGCATAATGCAGCCGTGTGCATGCGGGCATAATGCAGCCATGTGCATGCGGGCATAATGCAGCCGTGTGCATGCAGGCATAATGCAGCTGTGTACATGCAGGCATAATGCAGCCGTGTGCATGCAAGCATAATGCAGCCGTGTGCATGCGGGCATAATGCAGCCATGTGCATGCAAGCATAATGCAGCCCTGTGCATGCAGGTATAATGCAGCTGAGTACATGCAGGCATAATGCAGCCGTGTGCATGCGGGCATAGTGCAGCTGTGTGCATGCAAGCATAATGCAGCCGTGTGCATGCAGGTATAATGCAGCTGTGTGCATGCAGGTATAATGCAGCTGTGTACATGCAGGCATAATGCAGCCGTGTGCATGCAGGTATAATGCAGCCGTGTGCATGCAGGCATAATGCAGCCGTGTGCATGCAGGTATAATGCAGCCGTGTGCATGCAAGCATAATGGAGCTGTGTATATGCGGGCATAGTGCAGCCATGTGCATGCAAGCATAATGCAGCCGTGTGCATGCGGGCATAGTGCAGCCATGTGCATGCAAGCATAATGCAGCCGTGTGCATGCGGGCATAGTGCAGCCATGTGCATGCAAGCATAATGCAGCCGTGTGCATGCGGGCGTAATGCTTCAAGGCAAAGAACAGCTGTGAATATAATGTATATTACTGTTATTTATTTCAGGATGTATATATAAATGTTCACCATGATGTGTGAGTGTATTGTTTTTCGGTAGGGCCGTGAACAGGAACACACATTTGTTTTTCGACTGGACAGCGCAAAGACCTGCAAGCACTTGTGGAAATCTGCAGTTGAGAGCCATGCCTTCTTCCGTCTGCGCCAGCCCACGCAGGTTAAGGCCAGACGCAACGACCTCGCCCATTTAGGCTCGCGCTTCCGTTTTAGGTAAGCACTCTTCACCTGCTGCCCTAACCGACCTGTTTACAATGATATCACTGTCTTATCAGGGTGTGCCCGAGTCTGAAGCCGAAATCCCGAAGTGCAAGGATAGTGGGCTGGAAACGGATATGTTCCTATCCGTAGTTGCGAGTTCATATTCGGATGCGGGAAATAATTAAATTGCAGCAGGGCAATCTTTGATTCAGTGCCCACCTGTCTGTATGCCTCTTCTGAACTTTGCAGAATTAAGCAATGGATTGTTTATTTGTTTATTAAAACATTAAAATATATAATTTGGGATGGAGCTGTTAGATATCAGCCATGTGACTCAATCGGCAGTCTTTGAAATTACGGATAGCCTACTCAACCTATATCTTTAACGTGCTCGTTATAATCAAATACTGTGCCTTGTTTATATAGGCCTATACATCAATCTTGTGAGAGCAAAAGAAAAAGAAAAAAACAAATCAACATCTTGCATGCAAATGTGATACTATGCCTTTAATGCGGCTCGCTCTAATTTAGCTGCGCTTAATCTCGCCCCTTTTTCAGAATCTAAAAACACCTTTTAAAAGAACGCAAAGGAACAGCTAGAATCATTAGCCTATGTCCCGTTTTGAAATGTCACTTACTATCAAAATCATTATTGTATTTATGCTAGTTGTGCTGCTTGTATTTTTAAACCGTATAGATGGATCGTCTGAGATCGTCTTTTCTGCCTCCTCATTGCTGCGTAAACAATTCTGTCAATCTCGCCAAATTTGCAACGCAAACGTGACGTTTTACACTGCAGGAAAAAATTTTTTTTAACAAGGCTTGTCACAGTGATCGATTTAACCAACGGCATACATATTAAAAGCTGTTGAAATGCAGCCACATCCAAACTTTTTGAGTTTTATTGAATTAAAAGTTTTTCAGGTGTTCTAGAACTTTGTTGTTACTGCTAGCTCAGAAATGCATCTTGTTGGACTGTTCATTTAACTTTTTTAATTTAGAGTGGTTTTCTCAATGAATCATTAGGCTATAATCCTTAAGTCTTATCCTTGCATTTTATGAAGCATAATACACAAATAATAATAGTAATGATAATAATATTACTGTACATAATAATAATAATAATAATGGTAAAATGTATTTATAATAAAATAAATTGGGATCTGTATCGGTCGATCTTTAAAAAGAAAATCCAAGTTCATAAAGTAAAATAAAAAACAAAATGAAACCACAACAGACAGAAAGGCTTGTTATTGTGGAAATAGTTTCCATTCAAATGTATAATGGAATGGTTTGATGTTTTTAAAAAACTGCTTTTCATCTGAGTTGATTATATGTTCAGTTCTTATCCAAAATTATTGTTCAGTGTCCCCCTGTTAGGGGGTGTGGGGGTTCAAATAAGTAAACAAAAACAACCTTTGTTTAGTGTAATTTTACACTAGAAAATATGACATTTCCTATATGTAACACTACTTCCGGGTTGAAGCCCCGGTTTCTAAACCGAATACAGATAATGTTGATGGTCGAACAGATACAGATACAGATAGTGGCATTGCTGCACACCCCTACTGTCTTACCTGT
Organism: Ilyophis sp. 1 JC-2022; assembly: GCA_022702515.1. Lineage (NCBI taxonomy): Eukaryota > Metazoa > Chordata > Actinopteri > Anguilliformes > Synaphobranchidae > Ilyophis > Ilyophis sp. 1 JC-2022. The sequence continues at coordinate 58,313,596 of CM040406.1, forward strand.
TTACACTGATATCACTGTCTTACCTGTTTACACTGATATCACTGTCTTACCTGTTTACACTGATATCACTGCCTTACCTGTTTACACTGATATCACTGCCTTACCTGTTTACACTGATATCACTGCCTTACCTGTTTACACTGATATCACTGCCGTACCCGTTTACACTGATATCACTGTCTTACCCGTTTACACTGATATCACTGCCTTACCTGTTTACACTGATATCACTGTCTTACCTGTTTACACTGATATCACTGTCTTACCTGTTTACACTGATATCACTGCCGTACCCGTTTACACTGATATCACTGTCTTACCTGTTTACGCTGATATCACTGCCTTACCCGTTTACACTTATATCACTGCCTTACCTGTTTACACTGATATCACTGCCTTACCCGTTTACACTGATATCACTGCCTTACCCGTTTACACTGATATCACTGTCTTAGTTTAGGTCACCTCTCCCCCTCAGGGCAATTATCCTGGGCTATCTTAGGTCCCCACTCCCCCCCAGGGCAATTATGCTGGGCTAGCTTAGGTCCCCACTCCTACCCAGGGCAATTATGCTGGGCTATCTTAGGTCCCCACTCCTACCCAGGGCAATTATGCTGTGCTAGCTTAGGTCCCAGATGCAGTAAATGTGTCTAGTGTTGGCAATATTATATACAGGGGAAGGCAACCATCGTCCTGGATTGCGAGTGACATTTCTGGGGTTTTTTCCAGTTTCATCTGAGCTTGATCAAGACAAGAGCTTGATGAACGATTAAAAGTCTAAGCCTGAATATTCTTAATGGTGAAATGCCTCCAGTACATGATCACCTGCATTCGTTAAACCTGATTAATTAAAAGTAATCCAGTTATGTGGTTATAGGTTTGGATGGAGCAAAAACACGGACCATCTTTGGCACTCCAGGAGTAGGGTTGCCTACTTCTGTTCTAATATGTGACCCACCATCACAATATCATGCTGTCCAACTCAGTAGAGATATGTGACCCACCATCACAATATCATGCTGTCCAACTCAGTAGAGCCAAAATACACTGAAAATAAGCTTGTATATCAAAATCAGTTTTTAACATAATCACAATATTTGAGATATGAACTACAATTCACTAAAATGTTGAACTCAAATGTAATCCGTAAACATAAGGCACTTTGAGTCCTCCGAGACTAAAGAGAGCCCGTGTGGATGCTTGATAGCAGACGGCCAAGTCTTGTCATAATCCATGAATGACATCAAGATGCAATTTGAGATATCCCTAAGAAAGCCAAAGTTGGTGTTGAGCAACAAAACGCTCCCATGTGTGAAAAGTTGTAAATAAAGCACATAACACGTTAGTTTATCTTCTTCGTGTACTTTGTAAAACACCATGATTGGCTCATTGGTTCTCTGGTGATGCAGCCCTATTGGTTATCCTCACGCTGATCCCACTATATAGGAGTTACTACCCGAAACATAAACACTCTCTGATCATACTCCTGAAATGTAAATAATCACATTGTATTTGACCATGGCCAAAGCCAACAATGTGCTTAATGCTTTCAATCAACTATCTGCACATAACTCAGTTGGTGCGGCTAACAGCAGTCAGTGGAGAGCTTGATTCTGGATTATTTCACGGAAGATGCAAACCACCCCCCCGCATGTGTTTATGGTGCAGCTATTGTTATCGGCACCTATGTGAACATCCATCATCAATCGGTGCAAACACAACAAACGCATCGACAGTCTATTGTTGTTCTATTGTTGTTTTATTGTTGTTCTATTGTTGTTTTCATTGTAATTCATTTCTGGAAATAATGTTATCTTGCCTTACTTGCATAATTTCACCTTTATTATATATTATATATCCATAGAAATAGGTTTTACAGTCTGAAGTTTATTTGTATTGTTTTATTTTATTACTATTTTATCAAAGTAAAATATAATTACGGCGACCCCACATGGATTTAGATGGAAAGTCGAGTTGAAATAATTTTGGATCATGTGCTTTAGATACTCAGCTGTCCCTATAAGTATAAGGCATATATATAAGGCCTATATATTTCTAGCAGCACTGTATATAAGGTGCAAGTTTCTTTGTATAAAGTACACTTTGATGATAGTGGTAAAACATACAGCATCATGGGTATCGTAGTTTGCTCAGAGTAGCTCTGATGACTTCAGCTGAGAAACTGCCGAATTAGAATTATATCTCGTGTAGAATCTTCAGTAACGGCTTCAGTCGTCTTTAGGGTTAGTCGTTTTTGATGATGAGGATGATGATGATGATTCTGTGCTGATATGACAGTATTTATGATGATGATGATGGACTGTTCCGCACAGTGGAAGAACAGAGTATCAGACTACACATGGTGGCCGGCTGAGAAGGGCGAGTGCGTTTGAGCGGAGGCCAAGTAAGCGGTACCCGTCCCGGACACATTCTGTGGGGAAAGGTGAGCACCTGTCCCGCTGCGCCGCGTTTAACCAAATAAGACACACAGATCTGTCCCGCTACGCCACGTTTAACCAAATAATACACACAGACCTGTCCCGCTACGCCACGTCTAACCAAATAATACACACAGACCTGTCCCGCTACGCCACGTTTAACCAAATAATACACACAGACCTGTCCCGCTACGCCACGTCTAACCAAATAATACACACAGACCTGGCAAAGCACCGTCTAACCAAATAATACACACAGACCTGGCAAAGCACCGTCTAACCAAATAATACACACAGACCTGGCAAAGCACCGTCTAACCAAATAATACACACAGACACGGCAAAGCACCGTCTAACCAAATAATACACACAGACACGGCAAAGCACTGTTCTATATTCGAACCAAATAATACATGATAAATAATAATCAGTTTGTGTGGATTATATTCTCTATATACTATAACAGTCTGATATATTATACTGTTGAAAGAATTTCATGCCATATTTCATTGATCGCTGTATGGATATCATTTTGTACTCATTTGACATACACGTGCAAACTTAAATGCAACTTAAATGTCGTCCAACTAACTGATTTTACTTCTGTTTGTCATTAGCATTTCCCCTCTCCTCAACTGTACATCCTGCAAAAACCGCCCTTCTAAGGTAAGCCTGTGTATTATCCCCCAAACCCTAAACCAGGGCTACATTATCCCCCAAACCCTAAACCAGGGCTACATTATCCCCCAAACCCTAAACCAGGGCTACATTATCCCCCAAACCCTAAACCAGGGCTACATTATCCCCCAAACCCTAAACCAGGGCTACATTATCCCCCAAACCCTAAACCAGGGCTACATTATCCCCCAAACCCTAAACCAGGGCTACATTATCCCCCAAACCCTAAACCAGGGCTACATTATCCCCCAAACCCTAAACCAGGGCTACATTATCCCCCAAACCCTAAACCAGGGCTACATTATCCCCCAAACCCTAAACCAGGGCTACATTATCCCCCAAACCCTAAACCAGGGCTACATTATCCCCCAAACCCTAAACCAGGGCTACATTATCCCCCAAACCCTAAACCAGGGCTACATTATCCCCCAAACCCTAAACCAGGGCTACATTATCCCCCAAACCCTAAACCAGGGCTACGTTATCCCCTAAACCCTAAACCAGGGCTACATTATCCCCCAAACCCTAAACCAGGGCTACATTATCCCCCAAACCCTAAACCAGGGCTACATTATCCCCTAAACCCTAAACCAGGGCTACATTATCCCCCAAACCCTAAACCAGGGCTACATTATCCCCCAAACCCTAAACCAGGGCTACATTATCCCCCAAACCCTAAACCAGGGCTACATTATCCCCCAAACCCTAAACCAGGGCTACATTATCCCCCAAACCCTAAACCAGGGCTACATTATCCCCCAAACCCTAAACCAGGGCTACATTATCCCCCAAACCCTAAACCAGGGCTACATTATCCCCCAAACCCTAAACCAGGGCTACATTATCCCCCAAACCCTAAACCAGGGCTACATTATCCCCCAAACCCTAAACCAGGGCTACATTATCCCCCAAACCCTAAACCAGGGCTACATTATCCCCCAAACCCTAAACCAGGGCTACATTATCCCCCAAACCCTAAACCAGGGCTACATTATCCCCCAAACCCTAAACCAGGGCTACATTATCCCCCAAACCCTAAACCAGGGCTACATTATCCCCCAAACCCGAAACCAGGGCTACGTTATCCCCCAAACCCTAAACCAGGGCTACATTATCCCCCAAACCCTAAACCAGGGCTACGTTATGGCTACATTATCCCCCAAACCCTAAACCAGGGCTACATTATCCCCAAAACCCTAAACCAGGGCTACATTATCCCCCAAACCCTAAACCAGGGCTACATTATCCCCCAAACCCTATACCATGGCTACTTTATCCCCCAAACCCTAAACCAGGGCTACGTTATCCCCCAAACCCTAAACCAGGGCTACATTATCCCCCAAACCCTAAACCAGGGCTACATTATCCCCCAAACCCTAAACCAGGGCTACATTATCCCCCAAACCCTAAACCAGGGCTACGTTATCCCCCAAACCCTAAACCAGGGCTACGTTATCCCCTAAACCCTAAACCAGGGCTACGTTATCCCCCAAACCCTAAACCAGGGCTACGTTATCCCCCAAACCCTAAACCAGGGCTACGTTATCCCCCAAACCCTAAACCAGGGCTACGTTATCCCCCAAACCCTAAACCAGGGCTACATTATCCCCCAAACCAGGGCTACATTATCCCCCAAACCCTAAACCAGGGCTACATTATCCCCCAAACCCTAAACCAGGGCTACGTTATCCCCCAAACCCTAAACCAGGGCTACATTATCCCCCAAACCCTAAACCAGGGCTACATTATCTGGGTTCTTAAGTCTGCTTGCATCGTGTTGGTTGCTGTTCAGATATGGAGGTCTATTTATATGGAAATTTTGGTTATAATTTTAATTTGGAGGGAAACGTGCACTATATGTGAGTGCACTGTGCATTGTAAACAGGACTTATAGGGTATAAACAGGGTATAAGAATAGTGCTGTAGTAAGATTTGGTCACTTTTATTCAGAATGAATAGTTCAACACTCAATTAGAATTCTATACTTCAGTACAGCCCAACTTATTGAAATAACGTAGACATGACAATGGGTCGTACAACTATGAATATGTGAATAATAGAAACAATAATTGATATAACATTCTATGACTTAATCTTAATCAGAGGAAATGATAATTATGTGACGGCTAAATAGCTAACAGTCCTACCATTAACAAAGGTTAGTTTGTGTTATGGGTTAATGACACGCTAAACTACATTTTTTGTTTAGCTCATTTTATCAGTCTCATAAATATTTAGTTTTAACAGTGTAAATTGGCTATTCCCGACCGAAATGCGCATAGCAAAACAAAATACAAACAACAGTCGGAACCAGCAGTAAAATTACCTCAACTGGGTATTACAGGTTTTATGCAAGCCTATCAATTGATATCAGTGCTAAATAAAATGCGTTTCAATACTTAACGCTAACAAAGGGAGGCCAGTCCCGATTCCATAAATCAGCTGGGCCAAGGGGTCCTGGCAGGTGTGTGGACTCCTGGAGACTTTTTCACTGAAGTCGGGTCGCGACGGGTTTCCAGTCAGGTCGACGTGGACGTGCACAGAGCTCCACTTGGGTCTGGGGGAGACAGTAGAGGAACAGTTTGAAGAAACGTGTCCTCAAAACAGCTGTTGAAAATGAACCAGCTTGGTTTATTCTGTGGACGGCAGGCCAACTCTGTCTCTGTGATCAGGCGAGATGCAGGTTGGGAAACGAAGTCCGTCAGGGTTTCAGTGGTGCGTCTGGTAGGCTTAAGACAGCGTCTTTACAATCAGAGCACAGTTGGTAAAGTTACATGGGTTTTTATGCTGAAAAGTCACTGACAAGACCGTACCCATTCCTTTGATCCCAATTGGTTGATGGCTTTCGGGCACCCATGCAATTGATTGGCTCATTTCCTTGGAACCATAAATAAACACAGATGGATCAGTCATTTACAATCACCTCGGTGTCACCTCATTGGTATAAATGGTCTGCATCGTAGTGTGAACATTTTATAATATTGCCTGCAAACAAACAATAGTTTCTGTTAGTAGTCAGCAATACTGAAATGGTAATAATAATAATGATAAACTTATATAATTACAATACTTGTGTATTTCTTTACTTATTATTGCATTATAACCCTGGTAAGACCTCTATTTCTCGTGCCATTTGTCATGTTTTTCTCTCTTTTCTGAACAGCGCTCAGACTAGTCCTGACCCCAGCCTTTACCCGGTAAGAAAAGCTGAATCCTCAGCTGAGGTATGACTGTGTTATCACTGTGTGAGGTATGACTGTGTTATCACTGTGTGAGGTATGACTGTGTTATCACTGTGTGAGTTATGACTGTGTTATCACTGTGTGAGTTATGACTGTGTTATCACTGTGTGAGTTATGACTGACGTGAGTTACGACTGATGTACGTTATGACTGACGTGATTTATGACTGATGTACATTATGACTGATGTGATTTATGACTGATGTGAGTTATGACTGACGTGCGTTACGACTGATGTGAGTTACGACTGACGTGAGTTATGACTGACGTGAGGTAGGACTGACGTGGTATGACTGACGTGAGTTATGACTGACGTGTGTTATGACTGACGTGAGTTATGACTGACGTGAGTTATGACTAATATAGGACTGATGTGAGTTATGACTGATGTGTAGTGTAGTATAATGGTTAAGGAACCAGCCTTGTAACCGAAAGGTTGCAGGTTCGATTCCCAGGTAGGACACTGCCGTTGTACCCTTGAGCAAGTTACTTAATGAATCGCTTCAGTATATATCCAGTTGTATAAATGTAAAAAAAATTAAATAATTTAAGTTGTGTAAGTCTCTCTGGATAAGAGCGTCTGCTAAATGCCTGTAATGTAATGATGTGAGGTATGACTGTGAGTTTAAAAAAATTGCATGTTTGTAGTTTTCTGCCCAAATATAACATTTTTATTCTCTGACTGAATGGGAATGCAAGGTACAGCAGGTATGTGGTGTATAGATGTTTGAAGGCTGGATGCTTTGGGTTTTATGTCACTAATGTAGATACATTTTTTATGAAAAGTTTTAACAGAATGCAAGGAAAATATGAATGGGGCTCTTACTGAAATATCACATGTCCCCTGTGTAGTACAAGCAGAACATCCCAATTGCCCACGAGCCATGGTACCCCCCTCACGCCAGCTTTGCACTCCCTAAATACCCTCCCCATCCAGCACACACCCCTCCCCTCAGGTGAGACTCAACCAGGTAACCAGCTTAAAGGTCCAGTCAGTCATTTCGGTTGCTAACTGACAAAAATTCTCGTTTTCATTTTTATTTATTTTTCTTTTTTACTGTAACCAGACACAATACAACATAAAAGAATAATTTCCAAAGCATGGTTTATTTGGCTAAATGTTAGATAACAATTCTTCTCGATATATTATCTGACAAGTGAGCACCATGACAAGTGAGTGACGAGTTAATTCCCATGATGATGAGCTATGCTATACCTCCATGAGCGATGCTATACCTCCATGAGCTATGCTATACCTCCATGAGCGATGCTATACCTCCATGAGCGATGCTATACCTCCATGAGCGATGCTATACCTCCATGAGCTATGCTATACCTCCATGAGCGATGCTATACCTCCATGAGCGATGCTATACCTCCATGAGCGATGCTATACCTCCATGAGCAACTACAAAAACTCTGAATCTAAAAACAAAGAAGAAGAGCAGGAGATGAGCACGGAAGTGGAAGGAGGAAGGCGTGTCACTGACACTTATTTTAAAATCTTATTTTTCCTTTTGAAGTGCTTTTCATGAGGATCTTTAGTTTTATAGTAAAGCACCACTGAAATCTCCTCCTGATCTCAACCATGACATAAAAAGACACATATACGAATATAGGATGAAGAAAAGTGTTTTATTAAATTATAGCAACGAATAAACCTATAGCGAAGAAAATATCGTTAACGCGGTACAAAGACAAACTAAACAAACAGACATTACTGTGAGGAACCGCCTGATTTAAAGGCCTCCTAACAGGTGCGCTCACTCCACCTCCATATCTATGTCTTTTTGCTTGTTTTAAGTAATTAGCATTTTTTAGGAACCAAAATTACTGAGTGGGCCTTTGGGTGACCGATTTTTATTTATTTATTTTTCTCTGAAAACAGCCATTATATAATTGATTACAGTGCTTGTAATGTCATGTTTATCTTGGCTTTAGAATGCAGTCTGGAATGCTGGTTTCTCTCCTGTAGTTTTTCGGTGAGCGGTGTGGCACTGGCTGTGGGTGTCGGTATCTAACAGCAGTCTGGTGGTGGGTCTTTTTTGCAGCTTATGCAATCACCCCCCCCCCCTTCTTCCCCACCACACACACACACCAACACGCACACACACACACACACCAACACACGCACACACACTCGGTTACACACACACCAACACACGCACACACACTCGGTTACACACACATGGTTATACCTGTTTATTGGTAGTATGGACACGTTGCCCAGGGGCAGTTCTTTCCGGAGAGCTGCTTGACCATGAGCCAGTACCCTTGAACTGCCATTTTCCTGGGTGGTGAAAGTGTGCATAAGATGTTTGAAGACTGCGTGGAAGCTTATTTTCGAGTAGAAACTTAAGCAATAGTGTCAGTCTGTCTGCATTCTGTGGTGATGAAGGGCAATGAGCCAGACTATACCTACACCCCCCCGCTCACCTATACCTAAACCCCCCCGCTCACCTATACCTACACCCCCTCGTGCTCGCCTACAGTCAAGCCAGAAAGTCTGAATACCCCTTTTACCTTCTCCATGTTTTATTACGTTACAGACATATTCTACAATAGATTGAGTTCATTTTTTGTCTCAAAATTCTACACAAAATAGCCCAAAATGGCAAAGTGAAAACAGGTGTTTAGACATTTGTGCTAATTTTTAAAAAATCTAAATGTCAAATATTATATGTACACAAGTGTGCACACTCTTTGATATGACACCCAAAAGTGAGCTGAGGTACATTTTGTTTCCACTGATACTGCTTGAGATGTTTCTACAACTTAATTGGAGTCCATCTGTGATAAATTCAATTGATTGGACATGATTGGGGATTGCTAACAACTGCCTATATAAGGTCCCACAGTTGACAGGGCATGTCAGAGCAAACTCCAAGCCATGGGGTCAAAGGAATTATCTGCAGACTTCAGAAACAGGATTGTGTCAAGGCATAGATCTGGAGAAGGGTACGGAAAAATCTCTGCAGCTTTACAGGTCCCAAAGAGCACAGTGGCCACCATCATTCGTAAATGGAAGAAGTTCGGAACCACCAGGAATCTTACTAGACCTGGCCGCCCGGCCAAACTGAGCAATCGGAGAAGACGGGCCTTGGCCAGGAAGGTGAGCAGGAACCCGAGGGTCACTCTGACAGAGCTCCAGCGTATCCTTGTGGATTTGGAAGAACCTTTCAGAATATCAACCATCCAGGCAGCACTCCACCAATCAGGCCTTTATGGTAGAGTGGCCAGATGGAAGCCCCTCCTTAGTAAAAGGCACATCACAGCCCGCTTGGAGTTTGCCAAAAGGCACCTAGAGGACTCTCAAACCATGAGAATCAAGATTTTCTGGTCTGATGAAACCAAAATTTAACTTTTTGGCCTGAATACCAAGCGGCACATCTGGAGGAAACCAGGCACCGCTCATCACCTGGCTAATACCCTCCCTACAGTGAAGCATGGCGGTGGCAGCATCATGATGTGGGGATGTTTTTCAGCAGCGGGAATGGGGCGACTAGTCCTGATAGAGGGAAAGATGAATGCAGCTAAGTACACCGAGATCCTTGAAAAAAACCTGCTCCAGAGCGCTCTGGACCTCAGACTGGGGCGAAGGTTTACCATCCAACATGACAACGACCCGAAGCACACAGCCAAGAGAACAAAGGAGTGGCTTCAGAGAAAGTCTGTGTATGTCCTTGAGTGGCCCAGCCAGAGTCCAGACCTGAATCCAATTGAACATCTGTGGAAAGAGCTGAAAATGGCTGTGTACCGACGCCCCCCATCCAACCTGACGGAGCTTGCAAGGATATGCCAAGAGGAATGGGCAGAAATGTCCAGAAACAAGTGTGCCAAGCTCGTAGCTTCTTTCCCAAGACGCCTTGAAGCTGTAATCACTGCCAAAGGTGCAGCAACCAAGTATTAGGCTAAGGGTGTGTACAGATATGTAACCCCTAAATAACCTATTTTTGTCAGTAAAATAAAATTGCATATTTTCTAAAAACCTGTTTTCACTTCGTCATTATTGGCTATTGTGTGGAGATGTTTGAGACAAAAAATGAACTCAATCTATTGTAGTATAAGTCTGTAACGTAATAAAACATGGAGAAGGTGAAAGGGGTATGCAGACCCCCCCGCCTACCTATACCTACACGCCCCCACCCACCTATACCTAAACCCCACGCCCACCTATACCTATACCCCCTCTCCAGCTCACCTATACCTACACCCTCCCCCTCCCCACCTATACCTCATTCTGGAAACCTTTCTCAGGCTTCATATGACTCGTGTATGACTCTCCATATGCTTCATTTTATTGCCCTCCTCTTCCCTGTTTCTGTTGCCGGGTAACCTGCCTCTGTGTTCAGACCCCTCCCTGTAAATTGAACACACCTGTACCTCTGACATGGACCCTGTCCTCTAAATCTAACACACCTGTGCCTATGGTCCAGCTTTCCATCAGAGACTCCAGTTCCCATCAGCACTTGGGAGCACAGCCACAAACCGACTCCAGAGCTGAGCGACAGGACCGCCCTACCAGCGGTCAGCATTGTTTATCAGGACCGGGTCATGACTGCTCTGTGAGCCAGGCATCAGGGAGTGACCACATCCATTGCATGCTCTTCCCACTTTAACACTACTGAGCATATGCACCAATCCTCTCTGCTCCTCAGCACCCAAAACTAAATCCCCAACCGTCCAACATCCCCCCCCCCAAATCCCCCCACCATCCCAGCCTCGACCCCCACCCCCCAACTGTCCCCCAACTGTCTTGTCCCATCCCAGCACCAAAGCCTTACCCCCCCCCCCAACTGTCCCCGAAATGTCTTTTCCTGTCCCAGCACCGAAGCCTTACCCCCCAACTGTCCCCGAAATGTCTTCTCCCATCCCAGCACCGAAGCCTTACTCCCCCAGCATTGCCTGTTCTCTCTGGGGAGGGAGGCATCAACACGGACAGGAGACTGATTGTCCAATACATTATGTACATGTTTTTTTTGTACTCTCTTGTCAGTATTTTTATTGTGATTTTGAAAATGTTATATTTTAATATTTTATAGAATTTATTGTTTTGTTTTACACTTGTATAAATCCACATTTATAACTGTTAAAGGCCATGTTCTAGGAGATTACTTGGGATTGTTCGCTTATTATTTAATTGAATGTGGTTTTCCATTCATTAGATAAGTGCAGTCAGTGATGAGATAAGCGCAGTCATTCATAACATAAGCGCAGTCATTCATAACATAAGCGCAGTCATTCGTAACATAAGCGCAGTCATTCATAACATAAGCGCAGTCATTCATAACATAAGTGCAGTCATTCATAACATAAGCGCAGTCATTCATAACATAATCACAGTCATAACATAAGCGCAGTCATTCATGACAAGCGCAGTCATTCATGACAAGCGCAGTCATTCATAACATAAGCGCAGTCATTCATAACATAAGCGCAGTCATTCATAACATAAGCGCAGTCATTCATAACATAAGCGCAGTCATTCATAACATAAGCGCAGTCATTCATAACATAAGAGCTGTCAGTGATTATTGGTTGTGCTTGTGTTGGGCTGGAATTAAAATAACTCGTCTTTACTGTCTTTCCACTTGTTTACAGTTTAAAACGGAACAGTATGTTTTGTTTTAAATGCATGGAACTCTTTGAAGAAAGTGTGAAACTTAACATTAAAATAATGCTAGACATCACATTTAAGGTAAATTGAAATAGAGCTACCATACTTGGAAATGATGTTTAATTGTAGGTTGTATACAACAGCTAAGGGGTAAGGATACCACAGCCAACATGGATGACCGTACAACACACGTAATACAAAAACTAAAGACGTTATTCACATTCCTGAAACTATAGACATTATTCACATTACTGTTGAAGATGAGCAAATAAGACTATAAAATAAACAGTGCTGGTTGTGAGCTATATTGTAAAATAATATAAGTTTATACTATACGTAAAAAAATGTATGAAAGGAGATTTGGAGACTTTGTCCCCAGGAGGCAAACTAAAAACCTCTTTTGGGAGCAATCAGGAAATATGCATCTGGAGCAAAACACCATTGCGCCTTCTGTTTTTATTGTAAATTAACTTTTGTAAATAACCTCAACCTCATTACGCATTGATATTATGCTAAGAACTTTCCATTAATCAAGCATTCAATCGTCATGTGTGAATAAAAGAGTCAGAAATACAAGTTCATCCGTCTGTCCATGCTTGCCAAGGGTGTATGTCTTTATTCATAAGCACCATCCATGCTTAAAATATTACATTTAAATATTGTAACAGTAAGAGTATTGTATATTATATAACAGGATTTATACATTAATTAAATGGTTTTTCACTGGCAAATGTTTTTTTACGGTACAGAATATTGTTATTATGATGAGAAAAAATCCCTCAAGAAATAATTATTTTTAACAAAACCATGTGTGCCACAATTATATCCACTCCTGCATTTATATATAGAATAAAGAAACAAATCTTTTTAAATATTTGGTCACAGATCCTTTGCATGCCATGACTTCCTGATGTCTGTGACCCAACAATATCAAAATACTCGATATCTTATTTTCTGGTACTCTTACAAGCGATACTATAACGTCTCTCCATTTGAATGGATCTCTATGGGAATTCGGGGGTGGGACTAGATTTAGCTGTACATTATGCTGGAACAGTATGGAATACATGGTTGGTAAAATATCTAAGTCATCAAGGGTCTGAGGTATCAAACGAGCCTCAAACCATCACTCTGCTGCCAGAAATGCAGTAGATATGGATTGATCACTTTAAGGGTTGCTTCTCCTGACAAATTTTCCCTATTGAACTCTGGGGGGAAAAAAGTCAGGAGAAGCAACCCTTCAAGTTATCCACAAAGTTGTCACACAAACTGTAAAGTAGTAAGATAGAAAAACAAATCGATTGAGATTCAATTTTATGCAAAGAAAGGCATAGCAGCGCTTCATTTTGTCATTTTGTTTGCGGTCTGTGAGTTGTGGTTTGAAATCTGATAATCACCTTATTTTAGAATCTCTGATAATCACCTTATTTTAGAATCTCTGATAATCACCTTATTTTAGAATCTCTGATAATCACCTTATTTTAGAATCTCTGATAATCACCTTATTTTAGAATCTCTGATAATCACCTTATTTTAGAATCTCTGATAATCACCTTATTTTAGAATCTCTGATAATCACCTTATTTTTGAATCTCTGATTATCACCTTATTTTAGAATATGATTATCACCTTATTTTAGAATCTCTGATAATCACCTTATTTTAGAATCTCTGATAATCACCTTATTTTAGAATCTCTGATAATCACCTTATTTTTGAATCTCTGATTATCACCTTATTTTTGAATCTGATTATCACCTTATTTTAGAATCTCTGATAATCACCTTATTTTAGAATCTCTGATAATCACCTTATTTTAGAATCTCTGATAATCACCTTATTTTAGAATCTCTGATAATCACCTTATTTTTGAATCTCTGATTATCACCTTATTTTAGAATCTGATTATCACCTTATTTTCTAATCTCTGATAATCACCTTATTTTAGAATCTGATTATTACCTTATTTTCTAATCTCTGATAATCACCTTATTTTAGAATCTGATAATCACCTTATTTTAGAATCTCTGATAATCACCTTATTTTAGAATCTCTGATAATCATCTTATTTTAGAATCTCTGATAATCACCTTATTTTAGAATCTCTGATTATCACCTTATTTTAGAATCTCTGATAATCATCTTAGAATCTCTGATAATCACCTTATTTTAGAATCTCTGATTATCACTTTATTTTAGAATCTCTGATTATCACCTTATTTTAGAATCTCTGATTATCACCTTATTTTAGAATCTCTGATAATCACCTTATTTTAGAATCTCTGATAATCATCTTATTTTAGAATCTCTGATAATCACCTTATTTTAGAATCTCAGCTAATCACATAGCTTATTTTAGAATCTATCACATACCTTATTTTAGAATCTATCGCACACCTTATTTTAGAATCTATCACACACCTTATTTTAGAATCTATCACATACCTTATTTTAGAATAAAGTAGTAAGATAGAAAAACAAATCGATTGAGATTAAATTTTATGCAAAGAAAGGCATAGCAGCGCTTCATTTTGTCATTTTGTTTGCGGTCTGTGAGTTGTGGTTTGAAATCTGATAATCACCTTATTTTAGAATCTCTGATAATCACCTTATTTTAGAATCTCTGATAATCACCTTATTTTAGAATCTCTGATAATCACCTTATTTTAGAATCTCTGATAATCACCTTATTTTAGAATCTCTGATAATCACCTTATTTTTGAATCTCTGATTATCACCTTATTTTAGAATCTGATTATCACCTTATTTTCTAATCTCTGATAATCACCTTATTTTAGAATCTGATAATCACCTTATTTTAGAATCTCTGATAATCACCTTATTTTAGAATCTCTGATAATCATCTTATTTTAGAATCTCTGATAATCATCTTAGAATCTCTGATAATCACCTTATTTTAGAATCTCTGATTATCACCTTATTTTAGAATCTCTGATTATCACCTTATTTTAGAATCTCTGATAATCACCTTATTTTAGAATCTGATTATCACCTTATTTTAGAATCTCTGATAATCATCTTATTTTAGAATCTCTGATAATCACCTTATTTTAGAATCTGATAATCGCATACCTTATTTTAGAATCTCTGATAATCACCTTATTTTAGAATCTCAGCTAATCACATAGCTTATTTTAGAATCTATCACATACCTTATTTTAGAATCTATCGCACACCTTATTTTAGAATCTATCACACACCTTATTTTAGAATCTATCGCATACCTTATTTTAGAATCTATCGCATACCTTGTTTTAGAATCTATCACATACCTTATTTTAGAATCGCTGATAGTCGCATACCTTATTTTAGAATCTCTGATAATCACCTTATTTTAGAATCTCTGATAATCACATACCTTATTTTAGAATCTCTGATAATCGCATACCTTATTTTAGAATCTCTGATAATCGCTAGGGGTGGGGCGATTCAATCCCATAACGATTTGATTCGATTACGATTCTTTAGGCAAAGGTTCGATGCATCATAACATCTTACATTTGACCACGATTTGATTCGATAAGATTCGATTCAATTCATTTTGATACTTTAAAATTTTTTTATAGCTATGCTAATGTGATTTGATACCGATACAGTCAGCAGTAATTAAATATTCAGTTAGAACCTTACGCCAAGTTCACAGAATTATGTTTATTGTTAAGGCATGCCATACATTTTGCAGCTGTCTGCAGCAAATAATGCAGCAATAAACATGACTAACAGTGTATTTTCTAAAGTTGCCCTATTTAGGTTATTGTTTTTCAAATAGTGTCAGACATGGTTTCCTTTATTTACAAAATGAAAATGGCAAAATGTATAACAATTACTAAACTGGGCCAATAAAAATGAAATAGCCTATAGGTTAGTGTCATGCATAGTACTTTCCTAAATCTTAGTACGATCTAGACCTTCGGTGGAGCAAGATGCCCATCCATCCGTAGTTAAAGCTACTCTCGTAGCGTTTTGCAAGGAGTCAAAAAGTTTTCTTCACCTCTTCATACAGAGCAGGTATAAATTTTTCACTAAAATGTTTTCTGCATGGTATGGTGTATCTAGGTTCCACGACATTCATTAAGTGAATCGGACAGTTAACGTAGTAATAATTAATTAAACGTAAGACATTGGAAATAGTCTTACTATTTTTGTTTTTTGTCTCTAACGTCTACTTGATTTTGAATAGAAAATGGTTTAAATTTAAATATCAGAAAGCACTTAACTTAACTTATTTTAGAATCTATCACATACCTTATTTTAGAAGCTCTGAATTGCTGGCGTGTTCTAATTGTGGTCATATTGTCAAGTTTGAGTGGTGGTCCATCTGTAGCCTACGTGTGTGCAGTCTACGGCACCGATAACATTGGACAGGAAAGATCATCCACAACGCTGGCTACAGACTTCTAAGACAATTTATAGCAAATTTCGTTCATTGGTCAAATGTGTGTTTTAAATATAGCATATTTAATGAGGGAGCAATCCTTATGTTATGAGTCTAATTAAACAAGTTCATAGCCTACAATTGATTAATAGGCATCATCTAAAGTGTTTGCTTTTTACAAGCGTAATTTATTAGCTATGTTTGCATTGTGCATTTCAGAGGCTACATTTTGTCGTGAATTTAACAAAACAAAAGAAAATTCATGTTTGAATTGATATTGAGAAACTACTTCATTGCATTGTGGCATTTTGAATTTACGTATGGTGTACGCATGGCCCTGAGCAGGTGTAAAGTTTGTACGTACATCCGAACAAATCTCAGATAAAAAAACATTGATGAATGAGGGCAAAATTGCTGATGCAAAGGATTTACTTGCAAATTTGTTCTGCTCACATTTCATGAATGAGGCCCAATGAACAACAAATGCGAAGTTCTTCTGCTTGGAGGGGAAGCCCACTCCCCACACAGCGGCTCTCCTCCCACTCCCCACACAGCGGCTCTCCTCCCACTCCCCACACAGCGGCTCTCCTCCCACTCCCCACACAGCGGCTCTCCTCCCACTCCCCACACAGCGGCTCTCCTCCCACTTCAACGCACGGCAAGTCAAACGGGTTCAGGTGCATGAATATCCATGACAAAATTGCCACTTCGCCAGTGTGACAGCTCGCCAAACGTGCTTGCAGGAAAATAGAGCCCACAATGTTGAATGCTGAACTAAAGAAACCAACCAAAAAAACTGCCAAAAATATTTAACTTTGTAACGGAAACATGTATTATATGCATCAGTAAGAGAGCATCATTTGTATATCAATATTTTACAAACCTACAATTAATACTCATCAAAAATCAGCAATATGAAAAGTATACCAAATAACACATTAAAATAAACGTGATGGCATTAGAATCTAACCTCCTTTGATTTACACTCAGGATTTTTTTTGTTGAATCCCAATATCATTTAAGAGGAAGACCACTAACATTTTAGACCCGAAAACAGATCTTCCAAACATGATTTGTCATAACAGACATATTATTTTATGCGTGACCCACACTCAAAAATATCTTAGGAAGGCTGATTGCCAAAACTTCTTGTTTTGCAACACAAAATGAGACATTATTGTAATTGTGAACTGAGCAAGTATTTGCGTGTGGTTTCATGGTTCCTTGTTATGTTGAAATGAGAAAATTCAGAGATTTAAGCCCAGATCAGCTTTATAAATACTCACGTTTAAGCCCAGATCACAGATTTATAAATAGGCTGTTAGAGGTCATTTGAGATGTCTTTGGTTATTTACAGCCAGCTCGTATTCTGTTGAACTGAGAGCGCTTGGTGTTTTTAAAAAATGTATTTATTTAATTTAATAATTAAAAAAATAAAATAATAACATTGTTTGCTCATGTCGCCATACTGCACATATGCAACAATTTGTAGTTTTGCTTGAACCTTTACTCAAGGTTTTCTGTGGAATAGAAATTACCTTGTCGATTAACCTTTATTTCATTGTATATTGTTCTCTATCATAAGCATTTACTGGTAAATATTTTCTTTGTTAGTGTAACATGGAAAATGGTGGTTGAATAAATAATAATAATTTAGTTTTGCTATAATGGATTAAATATGATGTTACTGTGGTAATATCTGGATGCCTTTCAAACATATTCCACAAATCTTAAGAACTCTATTGCTTGGTTACCTCTGTGGTATGACCTGGCTTCTGGCGACCGCATTTTCAAACCTTTTAAATCTGTTAAAATACCACTGCCACCACCCCGGTCCCCCCAAAATACCACTGCTGGGCATTTACACCCGTCCACACCACCAAAATACTACTGCCGTGTGTTTACACCCGTTTCACACCACCAAAATACTACTGCAGTGTGTTTACACCCGTCCACACCACCAAAATACTACTGCCGTGTGTTTACACCAGTCCACACCACCAAAATACTACTGCCGTGTGTTTACACCCGTCCCCACCACCAAAATACTACTGCCGTGTGTTTACACCAGTCCACACCACCAAAATAGTACTGCCGTGTGTTTACACCCGTCCCCACCACCAAAATACTACTGCAGTGTGTTTACACCCGTCTCACACCTCCAAATACTACTGCCGTGTGTTTAGATCAATTCACACCTCCAAAATACTACTGCCGTGCGTTTAGATCAATCCACACCTCCAAAATACTACTGCCGTGCGTTTAGATCAATCCACACCTCCAAAATACTACTGCAGTGTGTTTAGATCAATCCACACCTCCAAAATACTACTGCCGTGCGTTTAGATCAATCCACACCTCCAAAATACTACTGCCGTGCGTTTACATCAATCCACACCTCCAAAATACTACTGCCGTGCATTTAGATCAATCCACACCTCCAAAACACTACTGCAGTGCGTTTACATCAATCCACACCTCCAAAATACTACTGCAGTGCGTTTAGATCAATCCACACCTCCAAAATACTACTGCCGTGCGTTTACATCAATCCACACCTCCAAAATACTACTGCCGTGCGTTTAGATCAATCAACACTTCCAAAATACTACTGCAGTGCGTTTAGATCAATCCACACCTCCAAAACACTACTGCAGTGCGTTTACATCAATCCACACCTCCAAAATACTACTGCAGTGCGTTTAGATCAATCCACACCTCCAAAACACTACTGCAGTGCGTTTACATCAATCCACACCTCCAAAATACTACTGCCGTGTGTTTACACCCGTTTCACACCACCAAAATACTACTGCAGTGTGTTTACACCCGTCCACACCACCAAAATACTACTGCCGTGTGTTTACACCAGTCCACACCACCAAAATACTACTGCCGTGTGTTTACACCAGTCCACACCACCAAAATACTACTGCCGTGTGTTTACACCCGTCTCACACCACCAAAATACTACTGCAGTGTGTTTACACCCGTCTCACACCTCCAAATACTACTGCCGTGTGTTTAGATCAATTCACACCTCCAAAATACTACTGCCGTGCGTTTAGATCAATCCACACCTCCAAAATACTACTGCCGTGCGTTTAGATCAATCCACACCTCCAAAATACTACTGCCGTGCGTTTAGATCAATCCACACCTCCAAAATACTACTGCAGTGTGTTTAGATCAATCCACACCTCCAAAATACTACTGCCGTGCGTTTAGATCAATCCACACCTCCAAAACACTACTGCAGTGCGTTTACATCAATCCACACCTCCAAAATACTACTGCCGTGCATTTAGATCAATCCACACCTCCAAAATACTACTGCCGTGCGTTTAGATCAATCCACACCTCCAAAATACTACTGCCGTGCGTTTAGATAAATCCACACCTCCAAAATACTACTGCAGTGTGTTTAGATCAATCCACACCTCCAAAATACTACTGCCGTGCGTTTAGATCAATCCACACCTCCAAAACACTACTGCAGTGCGTTTACATCAATCCACACCTCCAAAATACTACTGCCGTGCATTTAGATCAATCCACACCTCCAAAATACTACTGCCGTGCGTTTAGATCAATCCACACCTCCAAAATACTACTGCCGTGCGTTTAGATCAATCCACACCTCCAAAATACTACTGCCGTGCGTTTAGATCAATTCACACCTCCAAAATACTACTGCCGTGCGTTTAGATCAATCCACACCTCCAAAATACTACTGCCGTGCGTTTAGATCAATCCACACCTCCAAAATACTACTGCAGTGCGTTTAGATCAATCCACACCTCCAAAATACTACTGCCGTGCGTTTAGATCAATCCACACCTCCAAAATACTACTGCCGTGCGTTTACATCAATCCACACCTCCAAAATACTACTGCCGTGCATTTAGATCAATCCACACCTCCAAAACACTACTGCAGTGCGTTTACATCAATCCACACCTCCAAAATACTACTGCCGTGCGTTTAGATCAATCCACACCTCCAAAATACTACTGCCGTGCGTTTACATCAATCCACACCTCCAAAATACTACTGCCGTGCGTTTAGATCAATCAACACTTCCAAAATACTACTGCAGTGCGTTTAGATCAATCCACACCTCCAAAACACTACTGCAGTGCGTTTACATCAATCCACACCTCCAAAACACTACTGCAGTGCGTTTACATCAATCCACACCTCCAAAATACTACTGCCGTGTGTTTACACCCGTTTCACACCACCAAAATACTACTGCAGTGTGTTTACACCCGTCCACACCACCAAAATACTACTGCCGTGTGTTTACACCAGTCCACACCACCAAAATACTACTGCCGTGTGTTTACACCAGTCCACACCACCAAAATACTACTGCCGTGTGTTTACACCCGTCTCACACCACCAAAATACTACTGCAGTGTGTTTACACCCGTCTCACACCTCCAAATACTACTGCCGTGTGTTTAGATCAATTCACACCTCCAAAATACTACTGCCGTGCGTTTAGATCAATCCACACCTCCAAAATACTACTGCCGTGCGTTTAGATCAATCCACACCTCCAAAATACTACTGCCGTGCGTTTACATCAATCCACACCTCCAAAATACTACTGCCGTGCATTTAGATCAATCCACACCTCCAAAACACTACTGCAGTGCGTTTACATCAATCCACACCTCCAAAATACTACTGCCGTGCGTTTAGATCAATCCACACCTCCAAAATACTACTGCCGTGCGTTTACATCAATCCACACCTCCAAAATACTACTGCCGTGCGTTTAGATCAATTCACACCTCCAAAATACTACTGCCGTGCGTTTAGATCAATCCACACCTCCAAAATACTACTGCCGTGCGTTTAGATCAATCCACACCTCCAAAATACTACTGCAGTGTGTTTAGATCAATCCACACCTCCAAAATACTACTGCCGTGCGTTTAGATCAATCCACACCTCCAAAATACTACTGCCGTGCGTTTACATCAATCCACACCTCCAAAATACTACTGCCGTGCATTTAGATCAATCCACACCTCCAAAACACTACTGCAGTGCGTTTACATCAATCCACACCTCCAAAATACTACTGCAGTGCGTTTAGATCAATCCACACCTCCAAAATACTACTGCCGTGCGTTTTCATCAATCCACACCTCCAAAATACTACTGCCGTGCGTTTAGATCAATCAACACTTCCAAAATACTACTGCAGTGCGTTTAGATCAATCCACACCTCCAAAACTCTACTGCAGTGCGTTTACATCAATCCACACCTCCAAAATACTACTGCAGTGCGTTTAGATCAATCCACACCTCCAAAACACTACTGCAGTGCGTTTACATCAATCCACACCTCCAAAATACTACTGCCGTGTGTTTACACCCGTTTCACACCACCAAAATACTACTGCAGTGTGTTTACACCCGTCCACACCACCAAAATACTACTGCCGTGTGTTTACACCAGTCCACACCACCAAAATACTACTGCCGTGTGTTTACACCAGTCCACACCACCAAAATACTACTGCCGTGTGTTTACACCCGTCTCACACCACCAAAATACTACTGCAGTGTGTTTACACCCGTCTCACACCTCCAAATACTACTGCCGTGTGTTTAGATCAATTCACACCTCCAAAATACTACTGCCGTGTGTTTACACCCGTTTCACACCACCAAAATACTACTGCAGTGTGTTTACACCCGTCCACACCACCAAAATACTACTGCCGTGTGTTTACACCAGTCCACACCACCAAAATACTACTGCCGTGTGTTTACACCCGTCTCACACCACCAAAATACTACTGCAGTGTGTTTACACACGTCTCACACCTCCAAATACTACTGCCGTGTGTTTAGATCAATTCACACCTCCAAAATACTACTGCCGTGCGTTTAGATCAATCCACACCTCCAAAATACTACTGCCGTGCGTTTAGATCAATCCACACCTCCAAAATACTACTGCCGTGCGTTTACATCAATCCACACCTCCAAAATACTACTGCCGTGCGTTTAGATCAATCAACACTTCCAAAATACTACTGCAGTGCGTTTAGATCAATCCACACCTCCAAAACACTACTGCAGTGCGTTTACATCAATCCACACCTCCAAAATACTACTGCCGTGTGTTTACACCCGTTTCACACCACCAAAATACTACTGCAGTGTGTTTACACCCGTCCACACCACCAAAATACTACTGCCGTGTGTTTACACCAGTCCACACCACCAAAATACTACTGCCGTGTGTTTACACCAGTCCACACCACCAAAATACTACTGCCGTGTGTTTACACCCGTCTCACACCACCAAAATACTACTGCAGTGTGTTTACACCCGTCTCACACCTCCAAATACTACTGCCGTGTGTTTAGATCAATTCACACCTCCAAAATACTACTGCCGTGCGTTTAGATCAATCCACACCTCCAAAATACTACTGCCGTGCGTTTAGATCAATCCACACCTCCAAAATACTACTGCCGTGCGTTTAGATCAATCCACACCTCCAAAATACTACTGCAGTGTGTTCAGATCAATCCACACCTCCAAAATACTACTGCCGTGCGTTTAGATCAATCCACACCTCCAAAATACTACTGCAGTGTGTTTAGATCAATCCACACCTCCAAAATACTACTGCCGTGCGTTTAGATCAATCCACACCTCCAAAATACTACTGCCGTGCGTTTACATCAATCCACACCTCCAAAATACTACTGCCGTGCATTTAGATCAATCCACACCTCCAAAACACTACTGCAGTGCGTTTACATCAATCCACACCTCCAAAATACTACTGCAGTGCGTTTAGATCAATCCACACCTCCAAAATACTACTGCCGTGCGTTTACATCAATCCACACCTCCAAAATACTACTGCCATGCGTTTACATCAATCCACACCTCCAAAATACTACTGCCGTGCGTTTAGATCAATCAACACTTCCAAAACTCTACTGCAGTGCGTTTACATCAATCCACACCTCCAAAATACTACTGCAGTGTGTTTAGATCAATCCACACCTCCAAAACACTACTGCAGTGCGTTTACATCAATCCACACCTCCAAAATACTACTGCCGTGTGTTTACACCCGTTTCACACCACCAAAATACTACTGCAGTGTGTTTACACCCGTCCACACCACCAAAATACTACTGCCGTGTGTTTACACCAGTCCACACCACCAAAATACTACTGCCGTGTGTTTACACCAGTCCACACCACCAAAATACTACTGCCGTGTGTTTACACCCGTCTCACACCACCAAAATACTACTGCAGTGTGTTTACACCCGTCTCACACCTCCAAATACTACTGCCGTGTGTTTAGATCAATTCACACCTCCAAAATACTACTGCCGTGCGTTTAGATCAATCCACACCTCCAAAATACTACTGCCGTGTGTTTACACCCGTTTCACACCACCAAAATACTACTGCAGTGTGTTTACACCCGTCCACACCACCAAAATACTACTGCCGTGTGTTTACACCAGTCCACACCACCAAAATACTACTGCCGTGTGTTTACACCAGTCCACACCACCAAAATACTACTGCCGTGTGTTTACACCAGTCCACACCACCAAAATACTACTGCCGTGTGTTTACACCCGTCTCACACCACCAAAATACTACTGCAGTGTGTTTACACCCGTCTCACACCTCCAAATACTACTGCCGTGCGTTTAGATCAATCCACACCTCCAAAATACTACTGCCGTGCGTTTAGATCAATCCACACCTCCAAAATACTACTGCCGTGCGTTTAGATCAATCCACACCTCCAAAATACTACTGCCGTGCGTTTAGATCAATCCACACCTCCAAAATACTACTGCAGTGTGTTTAGATCAATCCACACCTCCAAAATACTACTGCCGTGCGTTTAGATCAATCCACACCTCCAAAACACTACTGCAGTGCGTTTACATCAATCCACACCTCCAAAATACTACTGCCGTGCATTTAGATCAATCCACACCTCCAAAATACTACTGCCGTGCGTTTAGATCAATCCACACCTCCAAAATACTACTGCCGTGCGTTTAGATCAATCCACACCTCCAAAACACTACTGCAGTGCGTTTACATCAATCCACACCTCCAAAATACTACTGCAGTGCGTTTAGATCAATCCACACCTCCAAAATACTACTGCAGTGTGTTTAGATCAATTCACACCTCCAAAATACTACTGCCGTGCGTTTACATCAATCCACACCTCCAAAATACTACTGCCGTGCGTTTACATCAATCCACACCTCCAAAATACTACTGCCGTGCGTTTAGATCAATCCACACCTCCAAAATACTACTGCCGTGCGTTTACATCAATCCACACCTCCAAAATACTACTGCCGTGCATTTAGATCAATCCACACCTCCAAAACACTACTGCAGTGCGTTTAGATCAATTCACACCTCCAAAATACTACTGCCGTGCGTTTACATCAATCCACACCTCCAAAATACTACTGCCGTGCGTTTAGATCAATCAACACCTCCAAAATACTACTGCAGTGCGTTTAGATCAATCCACACCTCCAAAATACTACTGCCGTGCATTTAGATCAATCCACACCTCCAAAATACTACTGCAGTGTGTTTAGATCAATTCACACCTCCAAAATACTACTGCCGTGCGTTTACATCAATCCACACCTCCAAAATACTACTGCCGTGCGTTTAGATCAATCCACACCTCCAAAATACTACTGCCGTGCGTTTAGATCAATCAACACCTCCAAAATACTACTGCAGTGCGTTTAGATCAATCCACACCTCCAAAATACTACTGCAGTGCGTTTAGATCAATCCACACCTCCAAAATACTACTGCAGTGTGCTTAGATCAATCCACACCCCTAATTATCCACCCAACCGCCCACCCACCCATGGCCAAGCCCTTAAAAAAATGGGGATTAAAATAGCACTTCAGGCACAAACAACCCTGCAACTTTTTGAAATGCTTCCGAATATCAACCAGCTGTGTTTGCATTAGAGAAGGGCTGTTTGTATGCAGATCATGGAGCTGAGCGCGAACGTGTCTGAATGTGCATCCTTCGCTCTGCCTGTGGAGCTGAGTGTTGGGGAATGCAGAATGAACAGCGCACTGCAACACACCGCTAAACTGCAGTCATAATGTGTGGTACATCGAGGAGATAAACCAGGTAAAGATATTCAGATTATTTGGGAACAACAGACTTCTGAAAAACATAAATTCCAATTTGTATCGAAGAGGCTCTCTCTCTCAAAAGAAAATATTGTGTGATCACTTGTCTGCCTCTTATGTTCAACATTCATGTGCCATAACATATGAATGTCATGCATCACAACATTCATGTGCCATAACATATGAATGTCATGCATAACAACATTCATGTCATACGCAAATCTGCCCAATTTTTCGATTGACGCCCATGATGCGAAAAGGTTTACAAAAACTACCAAATTAGGCAAAGGCGACAAAACTAACTGGAGACGTCAAATATTGTACATAGTACAGATATGGTACTTAGTATTTTATGAAAGTTAATTACAAATTATCTGAAATTTGAAAACTGTCTGAAAATTACTAAATAGATTAACTTCACTGACTGAAAAACATGAACTATTGTTGAACCTGACTGACTGAGAAACGTGAACTATTGTTCAACCATCAACTGTTGTTCTTTAATGGAATTATTTCTTCTGCCTTAAAGCATAAGCACCGGAACAATTAAAGTATTTTATAACTAGATGAAATGCATTGAATTATAAATTCAGTGCAAGATTGAAGACCTCTGAAAAGCTTGAGACTATCAGAAGCATACTGTGTAATGGTGATGAGTTCAGACTGGAAAGTTAAATCACTTACAGATTCAGATTCAATTGCTCACTTTCAGATTCAATAGCTCACTGACAGATTCAGATTCAATAGCTCACTTACAGATTCAGATTCAATAGCTCACTTACAGATTCAATAGCTCACTTACAGATTCAGATTCAATAGCTCACTTACAGATTCAATAGCTCACTTACAGATTCAATAGCTCACTTACAGATTCAGATTCAATAGCTCACTTACAGATTCTTACCACCAGATGGTGCCAATGGGATAAAAGCTTCTCCAGTGTTATTTAAAAAACGAATTACTTTATTTTACCAAATGCAGAATGCGACTGCAGAATGACTGGGTTTTACAGCTAATGTAGCATGTTACTGCAAAATGACTGGGTTTTACAGAGCTAATGTAGCATGTTACTGCAAAATGACTGGGTTTTACAGAGCTAATGTAGCATGTTACTGCAGAATGACTGGGTTTTACAGAGCTAATGTAGCATGTTGCTGCAGAATGACTGGGTTTTACAGAGCTAATGTAGCATGTTACTGCAGAATGACTGGGTTTTACAGAGCTAATGTAGCATGTTACTGCAGAATGACTGGGTTTTACAGAGCTAATGTAGCATGTTACTGCAGAATGACTGGGTTCTACAGAGCTAATGTAGCATGTTACTGCAAAATGACTGGGTTTTACAGAGCTAATGTAGCATGTTACTGCAGAATGACTGGGCTTTACAGAGCTAATGTAGCATGTTACTGCAGAATGACTGGGTTTTACAGAGCTAATGTAGCATGTTGCTGCAAAATGACTGGGTTTTACAGAGCTAATGTAGCATGTTACTGCAGAATGACTGGGTTTTACAGAGCTAATGTAGCATGTTACTGCAGAATGACTGGGTTTTACAGAGCTAATGTAGCATGTTGCTGCAGAATGACTGGGTTTTACAGAGCTAATGTAGCATGTTACTGCAGAATGACTGGGTTTTACAGAGCTAATGTAGCATGTTACTGCAGAATGACTGGGTTTTACAGAGCTAATGTAGCATGTTACTGCAGAATGACTGGGTTCTACAGAGCTAATGTAGCATGTTACTGCAAAATGACTGGGTTTTACAGAGCTAATGTAGCATGTTACTGCAGAATGACTGGGCTTTACAGAGCTAATGTAGCATGTTACTGCAGAATGACTGGGTTTTACAGAGCTAATGTAGCATGTTGCTGCAAAATGACTGGGTTTTACAGAGCTAATGTAGCATGTTGCTGCAGAATGACTGGGGTTTACAGAGCTAATGTAGCATGTTGCTGCAGAATGACGGGTTTACAGAGCTAATGTAGCATGTTACTGCAGAATGACTGGGGTTTACAGAGCTAATGTAGCATGTTACTGCAGAATGACTGGGGTTTACAGAGCTAATGTAGCATGTTACTGCAGAATGACTGGGGTTTACAGAGCTAATGTAGCATGTTACTGCAGAATGACTGGGTTCTACAGCGCTAATGTAGCATGTTGCTGCAGAATGACTGGGGTTTACAGAGCTAATGTAGCATGCTACTGCAGAATGACTGGGGTTTACAGAGCTAATGTAGCATGTTGCTGCAGAATGACTGGGGTTTACAGAGCTAATGTAGCATGTTACTGCAGAATGACTGGGGTTTACAGAGCTAATGTAGCATGTTACTGCAGAATGACTGGGTTTTACAGAGCTAATGTAGCATGTTACTGCAGAATGACTGGGTTTTACAGAGCTAATGTAGCATGCTACTGCAGAATGACTGGGGTTTACAGAGCTAATGTAGCATGTTGCTGCAGAATGACTGGGGTTTACAGAGCTAATGTAGCATGTTACTGCAGAATGACTGGGGTTTACAGAGCTAATGTAGCATGTTACTGCAGAATGACTGGGGTTTACAGAGCTAATGTAGCATGTTACTGCAGAATGACTGGGGTTTACAGAGCTAATGTAGCATGTTACTGCAGAATGACTGGGGTTTACAGAGCTAATGTAGCATGTTACTGCAGAATGACTGGGGTTTACAGAGCTAATGTAGCATGTTACTGCAGAATGACTGGGGTTTACAGAGCTAATGTAGCATGTTACTGCAGAATGACTGGGGTTTACAGAGCTAATGTAGCATGTTGGTATTTGCAGCTGCTCTTTAAGCACAGGAGCTGTGCAGCTGGAGCAGTTCAGTCTGGAGGAGAACAAGGTTGTGCCCTTTTCTGGCAGACGATGCCCTCACCATCACAGCGGATACAACAGCCCTGTTCACCTGTGCAGTATGCAGAACACACACAGTGAGTATGGATACAACAGCCCTGTTCACCTGTGCAGTATGCAGAACACACACAGCGAGTATGGATACAGCAGCCTTGTTCACCTGTGCAGTATGCAGAGTACTCAGTGAGTATGGATACAACAGCCCTGTTCACCTGTGCAGTATGCAGAACACACACAGCGAGTATGGATACAGCAGCCTTGTTCACCTGTGCAGTATGCAGAACACACACAGCGAGTATGGATACAGCAGCCTTGTTCACCTGTGCAGTATGCAGAACACACACAGCGAGTATGGATACAGCAGCCTTGTTCACCTGTGCAGTATGCAGAGTACTCAGTGAGTATGGATACAACAGCCCGGTTCACCTGTGCAGTATGCAGAACACACACAGCGAGTATGGATACAGCAGCCCTGTTCACCTGTGCAGTATGCAGAGCACACACAGCGAGTATGGATACAACAGCCCTGTTCACTTGTGCAGTATGCAGAACACACACAGTGAGCATGGATACAGCAGCCCTGTTCACCTGTGCAGTATGCAGAGTACTCAGTGAGTATGGATACAACAGCCCTGTTCACCTGTGCAGTATGCAGAACACACACAGCGAGTATGGATACAGCAGCCTTGTTCACCTGTGCAGTATGCAGAACACACACAGCGAGTATGGATACAGCAGCCTTGTTCACCTGTGCAGTATGCAGAACACACACAGCGAGTATGGATACAGCAGCCTTGTTCACCTGTGCAGTATGCAGAGTACTCAGTGAGTATGGATACAACAGCCCGGTTCACCTGTGCAGTATGCAGAACACACACAGCGAGTATGGATACAGCAGCCCTGTTCACCTGTGCAGTATGCAGAGCACACACAGCGAGTATGGATACAACAGCCCTGTTCACCTGTGCAGTATGCAGAACACACACAGTGAGCATGGATACAGCAGCCCTGTTCACCTGTGCAGTATGCAGAGTACTCAGTGAGTATGGATACAACAGCCCTGTTCACCTGTGCAGTATGCAGAACACACACAGCGAGTATGGATACAACAGCCCTGTTCACCTGTGCAGTATGCAGAGTACTCAGTGAGTATGGATACAACAGCCCTGTTCACCTGTGCAGTATGCAGAGTACTCAGTGAGTATGGATACAACAGCCCTGTTCACCTGTGCAGTATGCAGAACACACACAGTGAGTATGGATACAACAGCCCTGTTCACCTGTGCAGTATGCAGAACACACACAGTGAGCATGGATACAGCAGCCCTGTTCACCTGTGCAGTATGCAGAGTACTCAGTGAGTATGGATACAACAGCCCGGTTCACCTGTGCAGTATGCAGAACACACACAGCGAGCATGGATACAGCAGCCCTGTTCACCTGTGCAGTATGCAGAGTACTCAGTGAGTATGGATACAACAGCCCTGTTCACCTGTGCAGTATGCAGAACACACACAGCGAGTATGGATACAGCAGCCCTGTTCACCTGTGCAGTATGCAGAACACACTCAGCGAGTATGGATACAACAGCCCTGTTCACCTGTGCAGTATGCAGAGTACTCAGTGAGTATGGATACAACAGCCCTGTTCACCTGTGCAGTATGCAGAACACACACAGCGAGTATGGATACAGCAGCCTTGTTCACCTGTGCAGTATGCAGAACACACACAGTGAGTATGGATACAACAGCCCTGTTCACCTGTGCAGTATGCAGAACACACACAGTGAGTATGGATACAACAGCCCTGTTCACCTGTGCAGTATGCAGAGTACTCAGTGAGTATGGATACAACAGCCCTGTTCACCTGTGCAGTATGCAGAACACACACAGCGAGTATGGATACAGCAGCCTTGTTCACCTGTGCAGTATGCAGAGTACTCAGTGAGTATGGATACAACAGCCCTGTTCACCTGTGCAGTATGCAGAACACACACAGCGAGTATGGATACAACAGCCCTGTTCACCTGTGCAGTATGCAGAACACACACAGCGAGTATGGATACAACAGCCCTGTTCACCTGTGCAGTATGCAGAACACACACAGCGAGTATGGATACAACAGCCCTGTTCACCTGTGCAGTATGCAGAGCACACTCAGTGAGTATGGATACAGCAGCCTTGTTCACCTGTGCAGTATGCAGAACACACACAGCGAGTATGGATACAGCAGCCTTGTTCACCTGTGCAGTATGCAGAACACACACAGCGAGTATGGATACAGCAGCCTTGTTCACCTGTGCAGTATGCAGAACACACACAGTGAGTATGGATACAACAGCCCTGTTCACCTGTGCAGTATGCCGAACACACTCAGTGAGTATGGATACAACAGCCCTGTTCACCTGTGCAGTATGCAGAACACACACAGTGAGTATGGATACAACAGCCCTGTTCACCTGTGCAGTATGCAGAACACACACAGTGAGTATGGATACAGCAGCCTTGTTCACCTGTGCAGTATGCAGAACACACACAGTGAGTATGGATACAACAGCCCTGTTCACCTGTGCAGTATGCAGAACACACACAGCGAGTATGGATACAGCAGCCTTGTTCACCTGTGCAGTATGCCGAACACACACAGTGAGTATGGATACAGCAGCCTTGTTCACCTGTGCAGTATGCAGAACACACACAGTGAGTATGGATACAACAGCCCTGTTCACCTGTGCAGTATGCAGAGCACACACAGCGAGTATGGATACAGCAGCCTTGTTCACCTGTGCAGTATGCAGAGTACTCAGTGAGTATGGATACAACAGCCCTGTTCACCTGTGTAGTATGCAGAACACACTCAGTGAGTATGGATACAACAGCCCTGTTCACCTGTGTAGTATGCAGAACACACTCAGTGAGTATGGATACAACAGCCCTGTTCACCTGTGTAGTATGCAGAACACACTCAGTTCAGAGTTCAGACAGGAAAGTTACAAAAATCACTTACAGATTCTTGCCACCAGATCGTGCCAATGGGATAAAAGCTTCTGCAGTGTTATTTAAAAAAACTAATTACATTCTTTTACGAAATGCAATATGTTGCTGCAGATTGTCTGGGCTTGAATTGATAAATTATGATTAATCATGACCACCTCCATGATCAATAGGGCTCCAGCTGAACAAACCATTCAAAATCTAAGGAAACTATTCATTAAATTAATGTTATTCTTTCCATTTTCTTGTCATAAATGCATTATAAATTCACATTTTGTCAAACAAACAAAGTGAATTGAGTTTGAGCTTGGCCTGCTGCTCGTTCCAGGACCAAGGACCACTATAGGACGAACTTGTTTTCCCAGCCTCTGTGCGAAAAGAGGGTACTTTAAACTGAAGCCATTTGTGCGATCTCAAATGATGACAGCTTTGCACACATAAAAACTTTAGATTTAAGTACATAGGAAATTTGCCTAAAATAGTCTCTAAATTAAAGTGTACCAATGTTGTAACCTACACAAAATGAGAGATAACCAACCAACCAACCATGCTGTAGCCACAGCAGAGGGGCAGTTATCATACAAAGTGCCCTTGTGCATGATGGAGATAACGGCAGAGGGGCAGTTATCATACAAAGTGCCCTTGTGCATGATGGAGATAACGGCAGAGGGGCAGTTATCATACAAAGTGCCCTTGTGCATGATGGAGATAACGGCAGAGGGGCAGTTATAAAATGCCCTTGTGCATGATGGAGATAACGGCAGAGGGGCAGTTATAAAATGCCCTTGTGCATGATGGAGATAACGGCAGAGGGGCAGTTATAAAATGCCCTTGTGCATGATGGAGATAACGGCAGAGGGGCAGTTATCATACAAAGTGCCCTTGTGCATGATGGAGATAACGGCAGAGGGGCAGTTATCATACAAAGTGCCCTTGTGCATGATGGAGATAACGGCAGAGGGGCAGTTATCATATAAAGTGCCCTTGTGCATGATGGAGATAACAGCAGAGGGGCAGTTATCATATAAAGTGCCCTTGTGCATGATGGAGATAACGGCAGAGGGGCAGTTATCATATAAAGTGCCCTTGTGCATGATGGCGATAACGGCAGAGGGGCAGTTATCATATAAAGTGCCCTTGTGCATGATGGAGATAACGGCAGAGGGGCAGTTATCATATAAAGTGCCCTTGTGCATGATGGAGATAACGGCAGAGGGGCAGTTATCATATAAAGTGCCCTTGTGCATGATGGAGATAACAGCAGAGGGGCAGTTATCATATAAAGTGCCCTTGTGCATGATGGAGATAACGGCAGAGGGGCAGTTATCATATAAAGTGCCCTTGTGCATGATGGAGATAACGGCAGAGGGGCAGTTATCATACAAAGGGTTTTCTAAATTTTGAATTTGTTGATCTACTTATAATAACTAATAATAACAGTGTGCATAGTTTAGTGATGCAATGTTATGTCCAGTGTGGAGATGAACCTAACCTACAAATTCTGCATTTGTAAATCTTGCTTTTGCATTTTAAGTGTTTTAATATTTTTGTATTTCTGTATTTTTTGTATATTGTGTTTTTATCTTGTATTGTTGTACGGCGACCTTGAGTGCCTTGAAAGGCGCCTTATAAATAAAATGCATTATTATTATTATTATTATTATGCCAGTGGTGATATTGTCCAGCAGTACCACAGTATAGAGCGCTCAAGTGACTCCGTCACGCTGGTTTCGGACGTATAGAGTGTGGACATTAACTAAAGCTTTACTTTTAAACCATTTCTGGGTCAATCATGTGACGTGTCCATTTCGGTGTCCAAAACATATTTATAATATAAAAAAATATATACTTTTAAATTAAAACTACATAATATGACTCAATTCTCTTTTCTTTATTGACTAATAGTAGTATTTATTATGAGTAATGGAAATTTAAGGAGCCATTGAGCGTGCCAAAACGTAATTTGGGATAACTGTCCGCACCTAAAATCAAAGTGCAAAAATGCTCCAAAAACGTTTAAAAAAATAAATAAAATAAAACCTTAAATCTACCCATTGGGCATAATTGTGTGAGTGTTTGCATGGCTACATAAACATATTGTGAGGATTCTGAACATTTCATTTTTATGCGTAGAAATTTAAAGAAATCGTCGGTAGTCTCTGAAGCCCATTCTATCTTCCATCGGGAATTTACTTCCAAAACCAGACTCCGCCCACGACCGACGTACACACTTGAGTACTCTATGGGGTAGGGGGAAGAGGGAAGGGGGCCGTCCTGTCTGTGGGTACATCCCTCAGGATCCCTACATCCCTCAGTTGCTGCTGCATGATCAGACATGCGCAGTCTAGCTGCATCAGCTGTGCAGTCAGTAGCTACAAAAGCTCCACTGGCAGGACGCAGGAGGGACACAGTTGGCCCACTGCACATATTGTCTAAAACATTCTTGTTCATTCCAGGGTAAAAGAGGTTTGCTGTTGGCTGGACCTACAACTGAAATTGGACATTCCAATTTTGGGATAAAAAATTTGAGAAACATTTGAAATTAGTAAATATTTTTTTATAATGCCAGTCAAGTTAAGTACGTAGGCAGCTCTTGTACTATTACATTTAAAAGAATCAATAAAGGAACACAACCAAGGAAATCAGAATCAATAAAGGAACACAACCAAGGAAATCAGAATCAATAAAGGAACACAACCAAGGAAATCAGAATCAATAAAGGAACACAACCAAGGAAATCAGAATCAATAAAGGAACACAACCAAGGAAATCAGAATCAATAAAGGAACACAACCAAGGAAATGAGTGTTTATTGTGAGATATAACCAGCTGACACTTTTCCATTGTTTTCATGCATGATGTCATCATGATGTCATCTGTTTCAGAGCTCAGAGCTGTGGCAGCCCTACAGGCTGAGGGGGACAGATTTGAGCTGGAGTTCAACAGAATGGCTGTTCCCTGGCCTTCACTACACATCAACATCGACAGCAAAGTGAGTATACTACACAACCACACACCAGGGGTTAGGTCGGCAATTGCCGGTTTTGACTGTTTTTTTATGACAAAGGCCGGAAAATGTAATTCCCTCCGTACATTCCGGCCGGTAAAAAACCAAAAATATATTTAACTTTGCAGTATACACTGCTCAAAAAAATTAAGGGAACACTTAATCATCACAGTATAACACCAAATCAATTAAACCAAACCGGTCATACTGGATGATGTTGCAGGCAGCATAACATTCGCCACGGCGTCTCCAGACTTTTTCACGTCTGTCACGTGCTCAGCGTGAACCTGCTCTCATCTGTGAAGAGAATGGGGCGCCAATGGCGAACCTGCCAATTCTGGTGTTCTCTGGCAAATGCCACCTGTCCATCTGTTGTCACTCATTTGCACCAAAGCAGGTGAAATTGATTCACAATCGTTTACGCTTCCTAACTGGACAGATCGATATTCCAGAATATACTGTGTTGATTAAGTGTTCCCTTAATTTCTTTGAGCAGTGTAGTAATTTAACAAATTTAGTCTCAAAACCACGGCAATTTATCATTACTCTCACAAAATCCGCTATTTCAAATAGTCAGCCTGAGAATTTCCCGACATTAATCTCGACTGGGCGAAGGTGGAAAAGATAGCCTGTGTCATTCCCGTGTCAAGTGCCAGCAGAGCGGGGATTCTCGCTCCGAAACCGGATCAAAACCGTACTCAGAAGCCGCCTGCAGGAGCAGAAGGTTAAGCGTATCTCAAGCTGCGCTAAAACATTCGATTTCAAATCAGCTGCTGCTCACGTCCATGAAAGGAAGCATCGTCGCAAATGAAAGGAACCGATATGGATTGCTCGTTTTTTTTTTGTGCCAGTTATAAAAAGGCCATTTTTAACTGTCAGTAGGCATAGGCTACTTGAACTTAATAGGCTATAAGCTTGATATAATCAGCATTGTTTTACCTTGTTAAATCAATAAACTATACTGTTTTGGTCTGACTTTCCTGAAAGCGCTGTTCGTTAATGTTAGATCGGATCCCAATTGTCACGTGTCGTTGCTGGATCTTTTCTTTAAAGCATCTTAGGGAAACTCTGCAATTTGCCTTTGAGTAGAGAAATATTAAAATCGTTATTCAAAATGTGGTTATTGCTCGTTATTCTGAAGAAAAATGTATTCTAATAAACTAATGATGCAAAATCAAGACAGCTTCCTTTGTTGAGAAAACATTACGCACGCAGTCACGCCAAATGCGTGATTTTAATGTGATTCATCCGCTTGTGCAAGGCATAATATTTAATTTATTTTTTATTTTTATATTATTCCTTTATTTTCAATCCAAAATATAATACTGTGCTGTAACATATGTTGTTAGGCTACATCATTAAATGCACCTGCCTGTTGTTCATGCATTGAAAATAGATATGGCCGTTTTTTAAAATCATATGTCCGACAAACTGTAATCATTCCGGACATTCTGGCTGAAGCAGTGAAACATTAACGTTATGATATCTCAGTAGAAGCAGTGAAACATTAACGTTATGATATCTCAGTAGAAGCAGTGAAACAGTAAGGTTACGATATCTCAGTAGAAACAGTAACGTTACGATATCTCAGTCGAAGTAGTGAAACATTAATGTTACGATATCTCAGTAGAAACAGTGAAACATTAATGTTACGATATCTCAGTAGAAACAGTGAAACATTAATGTTACGATATCTCAGTAGAAACAGTGAAACATTAATGTTACGATATCTCAGTATAAGCAGTGAAACATTAATGTTACGATATCTCAGTAGAAACAGTGAAACATTAATGTTACGATATCTCAGTAGAAGCAGTGAAACATTAATGTTACGATATCTCAGTAGAAACAGTGAAACATTAATGTTACGATATCTCAGTAGAAACAGTGAAACATTAATGTTACGATATCTCAGTAGAAGCAGTGAAACAGTAAGGTTACGATATCTCAGTCGAAGTAGTGAAACATTAATGTTACGATATCTCAGTAGAAGCAGTGAAACAGTAAGGTTACGATATCTCAGTAGAAGCAGTGAAACAGTAAGGTTACGATATCTCAGTAGAAGCAGTGAAACAGTAATGTTACGATATCTCAGTAGAAACAGTAACGTTACGATATCTCAGTCGAAGTAGTGAAACATTAATGTTACGATATCTCAGTAGAAACAGTGAAACATTAATGTTACGATATCTCAGTAGAAACAGTGAAACATTAATGTTACGATATCTCAGTAGAAACAGTAACGTTACGATATCTCAGTCGAAGTAGTGAAACATT
This sequence comes from Ilyophis sp. 1 JC-2022, assembly GCA_022702515.1. Classification (NCBI taxonomy): domain Eukaryota; kingdom Metazoa; phylum Chordata; class Actinopteri; order Anguilliformes; family Synaphobranchidae; genus Ilyophis; species Ilyophis sp. 1 JC-2022. The sequence goes on from CM040406.1 coordinate 58,350,313, forward strand.
AATGTTACGATATCTCAGTAGAAACAGTGAAACATTAATGTTACGATATCTCAGTAGAAACAGTGAAACATTAATGTTACGATATCTCAGTCGAAGTAGTGAAACATTAATGTTACGATATCTCAGTAGAAACAGTGAAACATTAATGTTACGATATCTCAGTAGAAACAGTGAAACATTAATGTTACGATATCTCAGTAGAAACAGTGAAACATTAATGTTACGATATCTCAGTATAAGCAGTGAAACATTAATGTTACGATATCTCAGTAGAAACAGTGAAACATTAATGTTACGATATCTCAGTAGAAGCAGTGAAACATTAATGTTACGATATCTCAGTAGAAACAGTGAAACATTAATGTTACGATATCTCAGTAGAAACAGTGAAACATTAACGTTATGATATCTCAGTAGAAACAGTGAAACATTAACGTTATGATATCTCAGTCGAAGCAGTGAAACAGTAACGATATCTCAGTAGAAACAGTGAAACATTAATGTTACGATATCTCAGTAGAAACAGTGAAACAGTAACGTTACGATATCTCAGTAGATGCAGTGAAACAGTAACGATATCTCAGTAGAAGCAGTGTATTTTTTTCTTATCATCTTAGCATTGTTTTTGATGTTCAGATTCCTGTTTTTCTAAAACCTAGCAAGCACATGTTTGTCTCCCGCATCATTAACTCACAAACTGCCTTAAAGTTTTCATCCATCTATGCCAGTCACAAAGTACATTTAGGAGTAACCCCATGAACTGATGACATGTTAAATCATTTCAACAGTGTATGTCAGAGTATTCTAGATGACGTCGCTCCCTTTAAAGTTAGGTCAAAAGCAAATGGCAAAACTCAACCCTGGATAGATGAGAACATAAGGATATTAATGAGAACATAAGGATATTAAAGCGATCTTGCAGGAAAGCTGAACGTAACTGGAAGAACTCTAGACTAGAGGTCCACTATGCTTTTATGAAGGACTTGTTTATGTTCTAATAAGGCTGTTAAGGATGCAAAAGCTAAATATTTCTCCTCCCTTATTAATACAAATAAGCACAACTCCAGATTCTTATTCAGAAATATAGATCACCTTGTGAATCAAGCTCCTGCAAGTGCCTTTGCCTCATCTGATGAGGATTGGGAAAAGTTTCTTCATTGGAAAGATTGCCAATATAAGATCCAAAATTCATCAGACTGTGCCTTACGATGAATTACCCTGCCCTGGTCATAATCTAAATCTAAATCTATAAAATTCTTTTAATGTAATTTTTTCCCAAGAACTTATGGACACTATCTAGGTTAAAACCCTCCTCCAGTTCTCTAGATATTTTACCTACCAGTCTGCTTAAAGACGTCATGGCAGAAATTGCCCCAGATTTAGCTTTTATTATAAATAGTTCTGTCTGCACAAGGATGGTCCCAGAATATTTTAAGTCTGCTTGCGTCCAGCCTCTTCTTAACCTAACCTTGATACCTCAGTTTTGAATAACTACAGACCTATTTCTAAGTTACCATTCATTTCTAAAATACTGGAGAAAGTAGTTTCAAAGCAACGCGTAGAAGTGTTGGAAAGATTTAATATTTATGAAAAATTCCAATCTGGCTTCCGGCAGCATCACAGGACTGAAACCGCTCTTCTTAAAGTCACTAATGACTTACTGATGAATGCAGACGCTGGTTTTGGTTCTGTCTTGTTGTTGCTTGACCTGAGCGCTGCATTTGATACGGTCGATCACGCTATCCTTCTTGAAAGATTTAGATACTGGGGTGGGATCTCTGGGACTGCGTTAGAATGGTTTAAGTCCTACTTGTCAGATAGAACCTTCTTCATCTCCATTGGACATTATAGATCCTCATGGGCTTTGGTCTGTTGTGGTGTTCCACAGGGCTCTATTCTCGGTCCGATCTTGTTCTCCTTATACATGCTTCCCCATATTATCAGTCGTCATAATTTGTCTTTTCATTGTTATGCTGATGACGTGCAGCTCTACCTGTCTCTCAAACCTCATGCCTTGAATAAAGGATCTGTTCTTCATGACTACATAGGGGATGTTCAAAGCTGGATGTCCCAAAATTTCCTTCAGCTAAACCCAGATAAAACTGAGGTACTAATTATTGGGCCTCAGTCTTTCTATGAGCAAGCTCAGTTGGCTATTGGACCACTAGCGGACAATATAAAGCCAGTTGTTAGAAACCTTGGAGTGTTTTTTTTATCCTTTTTTATGCTTTGATCACCACACAAAAAAACTAGTGCAGTCAAGTTTTTATTAGTTAAGAAACATTGCCAAAGTTAGACAGGTTTTATCCTTTGAGGACACAGAGAAACTTAAACATGCTTTTATTTCTTCAGCCTTGTCATCACTGTATTACCAGACTTCAGGTTGTCCAGAATTCTGCTGCTAGACTCTTGACTAGAACAAAAAACAGTCACACATTACTCCAGTACTAGCGTCCCTCCATTGGCTACCAGTTAATTTTAGAATCAATTCAAAAATTTTACTTGTCACTTACAAGGCATTACATGGTCTGGCACCCAGTTATATTTTAGAATTATTAGCTCCGTATGAGACTCAAAGACCTCTTAGATCCTCTAGCAAGGGCTTTCCAGCTGTTCCACAGTCCAAACTAAGAACTAAGGGTGATCATGCCTTTGCTGTAGAAGCCCAGAGACTCTGGAACAGCCTCCTCTTGAGCATCAGAGCTGCTGAGTCAGTGCCCTCTTTTAAATCACTTCTTAAGACCCGCTTTTATCAAACTGCCTTTTACAATGTATGACCTGTATTTTCACTTCTGTTTGACCCATTTTAACCACTTTTTACTCTAGATTCGCAGTCTCTCTGTTTTATGTTGTAATACCCTGTTTCCATAATTTATTTTAAATATATTTATAGCTGTTTTATTCTATTTTTATTATTGTGCTTCCTGTGTTTTTAATTTGTATTGTAACCTTATTGTGCTATTTGTTCTACTGCTCTAAAGCACTTTGTGCTAAATGCTCGAAAGGTGCTTCTCCACTCTAGCTCCCCAGTGGTGGAATGAACTCCCCACTCCGTTGCGCAGCTGAAACACTGTCTGTTTTCCGTCGTGGTCTGAAAACGCACTTTTTCAGACTCCACCTTGACTAACTACCTATATAGGGCCAATTATATAGTACGTTCTTTCTGTTTATTTTTTTATTTTCTATTTGGTTTTTTGTTATGTTATAGCTTAGAAGGTATAGCCGACTGTATTCTATGTTCATTACTAGGGATAGCTCCTATGTTGTGAGAAAGTTGTGCTTTGTTGGATTTGCTTTGTAGTTGTGTCAATGACCTTCAATATGCACTTATTGTACGTCACTTTGGATAAAAGCGTCTGCCAAATAACTGTAATGTAATGTAATAATCACAACTACACACATAATCACGCAGCCATACACAGTATCACACACAATCCCAACTACACACGTAATCACACACAATCACAACTACACACGTAATCACACACAATCACAACTACACACGGTTTCACACACAATCAACTACACACGTAATCACACACGTATACACGTAATCACACACAATCACAACTACACACGGTTTCACACACAATCAACTACACACGTAATCACACACGTATACACGGTATCACACACAATCACAACTACACATGTAATGACGCTACTACACACGGTATCATGCACAATCCCAACTACACACAATCACGCAACGAATTCCAGCTTACTGAAAAAGTCTGCCATCAATAAATTAAAGCGAACTCAGACATTGCTGCCCCATTGTGGTGTGTGTAGGCTAGGAGAACTAGTTGGCAAGCTACTAGCAGAAGTGGTGTCGCTGGTGGTAGCATTAGCAGATAGCAGCAGCTACTCAAATAAATAAATACAGAATATACAGGGTTACATTACCTTCTGCAGAATTGCTGCAGAGTCAAACCTCCCCTTTCTTAAATTTAGCCGAGGCCTACGCTTTGCAGATCCACTTGATGATACATCGTGTCTAGCAAACCAGAAAGTTAATCTTGCCAAATCAAACTGACGTAAGCATTTGTGAAATGAAAAAAAACCTGTTATGGACGGTTACCTAAATTTTCACTAAGTTTTTGCTCATGAACAGCAATATTGATTTTGTTTCCGTTTTTGTTCCTGCAAAAATGTCTTTCGTTTCTGTTTCCGTTTTCAAGCCCTGGGTGTGGGGGGCAGTGTTGCATGCTGGGTAAAAACATTTTTTCTGCCAGACAGAGGAGAAGCAGTTGAGTGAGAAGGGCCTTCGGTCTCCAGTCTCTCCTGCTAGCCTGCCTGACCATCTCAAGTGCAACATACTCAAGGCCCAGATGGATGCAGCCTTCAGAGTGAGTCTCCTGGGCCTGAGGAACTGACCAATAATGCACAAGCTTCTTAGGAACTGACCAAAAATGCACAAGCTTCTTAGGAACTGACCAATAATGCACAAGCTTCTTAGGAACTGACCAATAATGCACAAGCTTCTTAGAAACTGACCAATAATGCACAAGCTTCTTAGAAACTGACCAATAATGCACAAGCTTCTTAGGAACTGACCAATAATGCACAAGCTTCTTAGAAACTGACCAATAATGCACAAGCTTCTTAGGAACTGACCAATAATGCACAAGCTTCTTAGGAACTGACCAATAATGCACAAGCTTCTTAGAAACTGACCAATAATGCACAAGCTTCTTAGAAACTGACCAATAATGCACAAGCTTCTTAGAAACTGACCAATAATGCACAAGCTTCTTAGGAACTGACCAATAATGCACAAGCTTCTTAGGAACTGACCAATAATGCACAAGCTTCTTAGGAACTGACCAATAATGCACAAGCTTCTTAGGAACTGACCAATAATGCACAAGCTTCTTAGAAACTGACCAATAATGCACAAGCTTCTTAGGAACTGACCAATAATGCACAAGCTTCTTAGAAACTGACCAATAATGCACAAGCTTCTTAGGAACTGACCAATAATGCGCAAGCTTCATCTGTTTTAGTTTGTGTTTGATTGTACAAACGCTAATTCTGGGACAGGATGCAAAATGCTAATAAAAGCAGAATTATCTTTTACATATATTTAACTTAAAACGGTACAAAGAAAGGTTATTTAATGTTTTAACTTTATTGATCTTTGTATATATACGTAAATTCCGAATTTAATGCCTGCAACATATTCCAAAAAGCCCACCTCTACTACACCCCTGACTCTACTACACCCCACCTCTACTACACCCCTGACTCTACTACACCCCACCTCTACTACACCCCACCTCTACTACACCTCTGACTAGGAAGGTTGTGGAATGTTGAGAAATCTTGTAAAGGTCAAAATTATTGAGTGTTGTAATACAGTGGTAAACATTTCCCTGTCCCAAATTTTTTGGGATGTGTTGCAGGCATTTGCAAATCATTGCTTTCTGTTTTTATTTACATCTTATACACTGTCCCAATCTTATTTCAATGTGTCCTCTTTTGGTAGTACTGTGGTTGTATCTGCTTCTTATTGAATAAAAATATGGAAAATGAATAAATTAGAATACATATAATTGTGAATTTAGCTGCCTGTACAGAATTTTGAGACAATTATTACCAGTGGCATAATACCTAATTTAACTTGATGCTCTGTGACATAAATATATATATACCTTCTTTGGAGGTAAACTTTATTTTTAATCACAATTATATTTTTAACAAAACATCAGAAATCTTTGAGGGAGGTATAAAACAAAAACAAAATTAATAAAACAAAATATAGTAAGAGAAGACAAAATACATACAATAGGTCGGAGAAAGTGTGTGAGTGTGTGAGTGTGTGAGTGTGTGAGTGTGTGAGTGTGTGAGTGTGTGAGTGTGTGAGTGAGTGAGTGAGTGAGTGAGTGAGAGTGAGAGAGTGAGAGAGTGTGCATGTCTCTGCATATGGGTGCATTCTGTGTTGTAGGTAGCATGCAAGTAGTTATGTGATGATGGATGTGGGTTGGTGTGTTTTACAGTCAAGCCGGAAAGTCTGAACACCCCTTTCACCTTCGGCACGTTTTATTACACTACAGACATATTCTACAATAGATTGAGTTCATTTTTTGTCTCAATTCTACACAAAATAGCCCATAATGGCAAAGTGAAAACATGTTTTTAGAGATTTTTGCAAATGTATTAAAAATCGAAAACTGAAATCTTTCATTTACATAAGTATTCATACCCTTTGCTTTAACATATTTTTAAAGTATCATATTTAATATTTGGTCGCATATCCTTTGCATGCTGTTACTTCCTGAAGTCTGTGACCAATCAACATCAAAAGACTCTCGATATCTTATTTTCAGGTACTGTTACAAGCGATACTATAACCTCTCTGCATTTGAATGGATCTCTATGGGAATTGGGGGGTGAGGCTAGATTCAGCTGTAAATTACACTGGTACAGTATGGAACACATGGCTGGCTAAATGGCTGTAAGTCATCAAGGGTCTGAGCTATCGAACGAGCCCCAAACCATCACTCTGTTGCCAGATATGGAGTAGATGTGGATGGATCACTGCAAGGGTTATTTCTCCTGACTCATTTTCCTATAGAACTCTATGGGGAAAAAAGTCAGGAGAAACAACCCTTAAAGGGATCCATCCACATCTACTCCATATCTGGCCGCAGAGTGATGGTTTGGGGCTCGTTTGATACATTAGACTCTTGATGACGTACAGCCATTTCGCCAGTCGTGTGTTCCATACTGTACCAGCGTAATTTACAGCTGAATCTAGAAAACAATCTAGTTCAATTTTCGATTTTTAATACAATACAAAATTTCTAAAAACATGTTTTCACTTTGTCATTATGGGCTATTTTGTGTAGAATTTTGAGACAAAAAAATTAACTCAATCTATTGTAGAATATGTCTGTAATGTAATAAAACGTGGAGAAGGTGAAAGGGGTGGGCAGACTTTCCGGCTTGACTGTATGTGGATAGACATGCATTAGTCCTGAGTAAAACTTTGTTTTAAGGAAGTTAGAAATGGGGTCCAAATTTCCTTGAAGAGTGATTTACTGTTTTATAGAGAGGCAGTAATTTTTTCCATGGATATGTATTCTATGAGAAGGTTGAGCCAGTGGGTGATATTTAAAGAATTCTTGGATTTCCAGTTCAGAAGAACTGTTTTCTTGGCGATAGAGCAATGAGTATAGGTGCACTGTATTTTGTTGGTGGATCAATTTGTGTAAGATCTCCAAGCAAACAGAGTGACGGGCATTGTGAGATTCTGCAACCCAAGATATAGGATAGTTTGTGTGTCACTGTTATCAAAAAGGAATTAACTGGTTGACAAGCCCAAGTGGCATGAGGATAATTATCTGGGGGACCCAGAGTGCATTGTGAACAAATATCTATGTTGACTCATCTCATTTTAAACATTTATATATATTTATATTCAGTAGCGTGTGTTCTGTGGAGGATTTTGTATTGCATGAGTTGTAAGTTTGTGTTATTGGTCATTGAAAAGGTGTTATTGCAGATTTGTGTCCAGAAGTTGGAGCTGGGAGAGAGAGAAATCATTTTCCCATTTTGTGGTTGGAAGTGTTATTGAATCGTTTATGTTATTGAATCGTCTATGCTGAGTTATTGAATCCTCTATGCTGAGTTATTGAATCCTCTATGCTGAGTTATTGAATCCTCTATGCTGAGTTATTGAATCCTCTATGCTGAGTTATTGAATCCTCTATGCTGAGTTATTGAATCGTCTATGCTGAGTTATTGAATACTCTATGCTGAGTTATTGAATCGTCTATGCTGAGTTATTGAATCGTCTATGCTGAGTTATTGAATCCTTTATGCTGAGTTATTGAATCGTCTATGCTGAGTTATTGAATCCTCTATGCTGAGTTATTGAATCGTCTATGCTGAGTAAAAGTTTATAAAGTTTAGAGATTTGTTTATTTAGGTCTGTGAGTTTAATGATCTCATCAATTAACTTGGGGGGCTGGAGTGAATTATGATTTATATTAATTTTGGATTTGATTATGGATTTAATTTGTAGGTACTGTAGGAATTAGTGTCTCCCAACTCCATACTTCTGGGTTAAGTCCTTGAATGTTATGAATTGATTATTTTGGAGGAGGTGATATAAATATTGATGTTGTGGTTGGACTGTGTGAATGGATCTTGTGTGGATTTGGACACAAGCTGTTTGTCCAGCATCTCTCTTATCCCCACAGGGGAGGGAGGAGGAGGGTTTGGACTGCAGGCACTCTCCAGCATCTCTCTTATCCCCACAGGGGAGGAAGGAGGAGGGTTTGGACTGCAGGCAGTCTTCCAGCAGCCAGGACCACAATGGAAGGTCAGTACATTTAGGATTGTACACTGCAGCCAAATGTGCTTCCCCAGGCCCAGCACCAATAATAATAATAACAATAATTAAAGCTGCAAGCAGCCTCGATAGGTATTCACAGGGCGCGACCACCAAATATAGTGACCGCCCTCATCTTCTCAAAAGCACTTAGGACTTGTGTGAGAAGTGTCCACAAGCAATTTTGGAGTGAATATGTGTCATGGTTTATGAGTATATGCTGTTTAAGTGTGATTTATGTGTGATTTCTAGCATTAGCGGTTAGCATAGCATAAATTTAAATTTATCGTTTGTCGTTGTTTTTATAAGCTATCAACACCAACCCTTGATGTGCCTGCTAAGTTTCTAGGCCACAGGGAAACTCACTTGTAATGGATTAATTAACATAATTTGATTGCCTTATAACTCGGCCATTCCTTACCCAATCTTTACACAATAAGTATTCTTTGTTCAGGCATGTCCATGGAACATGCACATCAACTTTGGTGTCATTTGGACTTATGATTCATGAGGAGAAGATTTTCAAAGATTTTGTAAAATTTATTTCCCTTTGCACAAATTTACCGAATCCGCGCTACGCTGCCTATATTTATTATTACAAGATGTTTCTGGGTGTGGTGCTCTTTTCTGTGTGGGGAGGGTTGGGTGTGGCTCCAGAGCCTGTGGGGTGAGATCAGAAGCAGAGTCAACCTAGGATGTGCTTTTTTTCAATGGAGTTTAGCAAGGGCATGAAACTCGATGCAGAGTTGGACATGTTTTATGTTTTATGTTGGACCTGTGAGGAATGTTACTTCTAGCTATCCAGCTAGCTATGGCCACAGCAAGTCTAAAAATCCTGCATAGTGCACCTTTAAGATAAGTCTGTGCTCCAGTATAGTTAATGTGCAATGAATGTTAATAAGATAAGTCTGTGCTCCAGTATAGTTCATGTGCAATGGATGTTAATAAGATAAGTCTGTGCTCCAGTGTAGTTAATGTGCAGTGAATGTTAATAAGATAAGTCTGTGCTCCAGTATAGTTAATGTGCAATGGATGTTAATAAGATAAGTCTGTGCTCCAGTATAGTTCATGTGCAGTGAATGTTAATAAGATAAGTCTGTGCTCCAGTATAGTTAATGTGCAGTGAATGTTAATAAGATAAGTCTGTGCTCCAGTATAGTTAATGTGCAGTGAATGTTAATAAGATAAGTCTGTGCTCCAGTATAGTTAATGTGCAGTGAATGTTAATAAGATAAGTCTGTGCTCCAGTATAGTTAATGTGCAGTGAATGTTAATAAGATAAGTCTGTGCTCCAGTATAGTTAATGTGCAGTGAATGTTAATAAGATAAGTCTGTGCTCCAGTATAGTTAATGTGCAGTGAATGTTAATAAGATAAGTCTGTGCTCCAGTATAGTTAATGTGCAGTGAATGTTAATAAGATAAGTCTGTGCTCCAGTATAGTTAATGTGCAGTGAATGTTAATAAGATAAGTCTGTGCTCCAGTATAGTTAATGTGCAGTGAATGTTAATAAGATAAGTCTGTGCTCCAGTATAGTTCATGTGCAATGAATGTTAATAAGATAAGTCTGTGCTCCAGTATAGTTAATGTGCAGTGAATGTTAATAAGATAAGTCTGTGCTCCAGTATAGTTAATGTGCAATGAATGTTAATAAGATAAGTCTGTGCTCCAGTATAGTTAATGTGCAGTGAATGTTAATAAGATAAGTCTGTGCTCCAGTATAGTTAATGTGCAATGAATGTTAATAAGATAAGTCTGTGCTCCAGTATAGTTAATGTGCAACGAATGTTAATAAGATAAGTCTGTGCTCCAGTATAGTTAATGTGCAACGAATGTTAATAAGATAAGTCTGTGCTCCAGTATAGTTAATGTGCAACGAATGTTAATAAGATAAGTCTGTGCTCCAGTATAGTTAATGTGCAGTGAATGTTAATAAGATAAGTCTGTGCTCCAGTATAGTTAATGTGCAGTGAATGTTAATAAGATAAGTCTGTGCTCCAGTATAGTTAATGTGCAGTGAATGTTAATAAGATAAGTCTGTGCTCCAGTATAGTTCATGTGCAGTGAATGTTAATAAGATAAGTCTGTGCTCCAGTATAGTTAATGTGCAGTGAATGTTAATAAGATAAGTCTGTGCTCCAGTATAGTTAATGTGCAATGGATGTTAATAAGATAAGTCTGTGCTCCAGTATAGTTAATGTGCAGTGAATGTTAATAAGATAAGTCTGTGCTCCAGTATAGTTAATGTGCAATGAATGTTAATAAGATAAGTCTGTGCTCCAGTATAGTTAATGTGCAATGGATGTTAATAAGATAAGTCTGTGCTCCAGTATAGTTAATGTGCAGTGAATGTTAATAAGATAAGTCTGTGCTCCAGTATAGTTAATGTGCAGTGAATGTTAATAAGATAAGTCTGTGCTCCAGTATAGTTAATGTGCAATGAATGTTAATAAGATAAGTCTGTGCTCCAGTATAGTTAATGTGCAACGAATGTTAATAAGATAAGTCTGTGCTCCAGTATAGTTCATGTGCAATGAATGTTAATAAGATAAGTCTGTGCTCCAGTATAGTTAATGTGCAACGAATGTTAATAAGATAAGTCTGTGCTCCAGTATAGTTAATGTGCAGTGAATGTTAATAAGATAAGTCTGTGCTCCAGTATAGTTAATGTGCAACGAATGTTAATAAGATAAGTCTGTGCTCCAGTATAGTTCATGTGCAATGAATGTTAATAAGATAAGTCTGTGCTCCAGTATAGTTAATGTGCAATGAATGTTAATAAGATAAGTCTGTGCTCCAGTATAGTTAATGTGCAATGGATGTTAATAAGATAAGTCTGTGCTCCAGTATAGTTAATGTGCAGTGAATGTTAATAAGATAAGTCTGTGCTCCAGTATAGTTAATGTGCAGTGAATGTTAATAAGATAAGTCTGTGCTCCAGTATAGTTAATGTGCAGTGAATGTTAATAAGATAAGTCTGTGCTCCAGTATAGTTAATGTGCAGTGAATGTTAATAAGATAAGTCTGTGCTCCAGTATAGTTAATGTGCAATGGATGTTAATAAGATAAGTCTGTGCTCCAGTATAGTTAATGTGCAATGGATGTTAATAAGATAAGTCTGTGCTCCAGTATAGTTAATGTGCAGTGAATGTTAATAAGATAAGTCTGTGCTCCAGTATAGTTAATGTGCAATGAATGTTAATAAGATAAGTCTGTGCTCCAGTATAGTTCATGTGCAGTGAATGTTAATAAGATAAGTCTGTGCTCCAGTATAGTTCATGTGCAATGAATGTTAATAAGATAAGTCTGTGCTCCAGTATAGTTCATGTGCAGTGAATGTTAATAAGATAAGTCTGTGCTCCAGTATAGTTAATGTGCAATGGATGTTAATAAGATAAGTCTGTGCTCCAGTATAGTTAATGTGGATGAATGTTAAAATGCCTGTTTTTCATGTTTTTATCCAGGTTTCCTGCTTCATCCCAGGATTCAGTTTCTTCCAGTTTGACAACAGAGAAGCCATCAGTCCGGCCAGAGCGTAAAAAAAGACTGGTCAGGCAATTCAGCTTGTGAGTTACATGTTATTTTAGATCAAAAACTTATACTTAAATAGTAGCACTCATGCGTTCAAGACCACCCTGCTGCTGATGTAGTGCTCACTGATGGCTGTTGTGCTCACTGATGGCTGTAGTGCTCACTGATGGCTGTAGTGCTCACTGATGGCACTGTTCCTAAGGGCTTTTGTTTTTCTCACTTATATATGCGTTTCATGTGTATACATCCTCATTTGTTGTATTTGAGAGTTTTATATGTATAACTCCTCACTTCTTGTGTGGGAGAGTTTCATGTGTATAAATACTAATTTTTCTGTTTTTATTTGCGGTAACTATAGTGATGAGGACAACCTTCCTGCAGCACTTGCAGCCATATCGTCCCAAAGCAGCACCGGCCGGACTGCCTCTGAGAGCTCCTTAGACAAGCAGATCCAGCCACCCATATACCCCAAGGTAATGTACTGAATATACCCATATACCCCAAGGTAATGTACTGAATATACCCCATATACCCCAAGGTAATGTACTGAATATACCCCATATACCCCAAGGTAATGTACTGAATATACCCATATACCCCAAGGTAATGTACTGAATATACCCATATACCCCAAGGTAATGTACTGAATATACCCCATATACCCCAAGGTAATGTACTGAATATACCCCATATACCCCAAGGTAATGTACTGAATATACCCATATACCCCAAGGTAATGTACTGAATATACCCATATACCCCAAGGTAATGTACTGAATATACCCATATACCCCAAGGTAATGTACTGAATATACCCATATACCCCAAGGTAATGTACTGAATATACCCATATACCCCAAGGTAATGTACTGAATATACCCATATACCCCAAGGTAATGTACTGAATATACCCCATATACCCCAAGGTAATGTACTGAATATACCCCATATACCCCAAGGTAATGTACTGAATATACCCCATATACCCCAAGGTAATGTACTGAATATACCCCATATACCCCAAGGTAATGTACTGAATATACCCATATACCCCAAGGTAATGTACTGAATATACCCATATACCCCAAGGTAATGTACTGAATATATACCTCCATACTCAAGAGTATAATACCCTAATTTATTAAATATACTCATTAGTAATATACCCTAGTATGCTTCATACATCCCAAAGTATTATACTGCAATATGCTGCATATACCACAAGGTAGTATTCTCAAATATACCACCTATTCCCCAAGGTAATATATCTGAATATACCACATATTTCTCAAGGTAATATACCCTAATATACCACATATTCCTCAATGTAATATACCCTAATATAACTCATATACCCCATGGTAATACCGTGCCTTCCAGAATTATTGGCACCCTTGGTTAAGATGAGCAAAAAGGGCCCTTATTTTTAATTGAGGTAAAACAAATCTATAAAAATGTTTTTTCTCAAAAACCTGTGTCTCAATTATTGGCATCCCTCGGAATTCTTACGAACAAAATCTGATTGATGTACAGTTAAATACAAAAGTACTGGGACAGTGTCACAATATTTTGTTGTTTTGGCTCCAGCACATTGGATTTGAATATGAGGTTAAAATGCATACGGTCAGCTGCAATTTGAGGGTATTTACATCCATATCAGATGGTGCCATTCATATTTTACTTTTTTAAACGCATCTGAGTTTTTATGAACTTTTGAGTGGTCATACATGACCTGCGGCTTCACATATACATATACACGATACATATCAGGTGACAAACTCCCTTACTTTATTTGGGGAAGATCATAGAATATACAATTGAAATGAGACAAGAGGTTGTTGATCAATCAGGCAATGGCTAATGTCTGAAAATACCTCCACTATTAGGCAAATAATTAAGAAGTTTCAATCAGTTGGAGCTGTGATGAGCCTACTTGGAAGAGGAGGATGTGAGTGTATTCTGCCCCCACGCACAGTAAGGAGGATGTGAGTGTATTCTGCCCCCACGCACAGTAAGTAGGATGCGAGTGTATTCTGCCCCCACGCACAGTGAGGAGGATGTGAGTGTATTCTGCCCCCACGCACAGTAAGGAGGATGTGAGTGTATTCTGCCCCCACGCACAGTAAGGAGGATGCGAGTGTATTCTGCCCCCACGCACAGTAAGGAGGATGCGAGTGTATTCTGCCCCCACGCACAGTAAGGAGGATGCGAGTGTATTCTGCCCCCACGCACAGTGAGGAGGATGCGAGTGTATTCTGCCCCCACGCACAGTGAGGAGGATGCGAGTGTATTCTGCCCCCACGCACAGTGAGGAGGATGTGAGTGTATTCTGCCCCCACGCACAGTGAGGAGGATGGTTTGAGAGGCAAAATTTTTCCAAGGATCACAGCTGGAGAATTACAGAAGTTGGTTGCATCCTGGGGTCATGAAGTCTCCAAAACTACAATTAGATGCCACCCCTATGCTAAAAAGCGATTTAGAAGTCTTTCCAGAAGAAAGCCTCTGCTGTCATCATACCACAAATATAACCACCTGGACTTGGCTTAATATTACCGGAATTTCCAAAGGTGAATTTGACGTAATAAGAGGCATAGTTATGCAGAAAAGAGCCTTATCCCCACTGTGAAGTATGGTGGTGGGTCTGTGATGTTGAGGGGCTGAAGTATGCTGAAGTATGCTGAAGTATGGTGAAGTATGGTGAAGTATGGTGAAGTATGGTGAAGTATGGTGGTGGATCTGTGATGTTGAGGGGCTGAAGTATGGTGAAGTATGGTAAAGTATGGTGAAGTATGGTGAAGTATGGTGGTGGGTCTGTGATGTTGAAGGCTGGTAAAGTATGGTAAAGTATGGTAAAGTATGGTGAAGTATGGTGAAGTATGGTGAAGTATGGTGAAGTATTGTGGTGGGTCTGTGATGTTGAGGGGCTGAAGTATGGTGAAGTATGGTGGTGGGTCAGGGATTTTTCAAATTATTTTGCATGAATTATTTTGCATGAAAGATTTTTGTTTCCTCTCAAATGGTATCACAGTTAAATTATAATATGTTCTCATGATATAGTTTATATAGATCATTCTGAGCATATAAAGACATTTGATGAACAATAAACTGAAGTTAATCCTGCACTTTTTGCTCATTTTAATTGAGGTTGCCATATACCCCAAGATAATGTATCCTAATACACCTCATATAACCCATGGTAATATACTCTAATATACAGCCCAAGGTAATATACTCTAATATAATAATAATATGAATATACTATGACATCCCTGATATATCCCAGAGACTCCAGTTAAAGCAAAGAGCAAGAAAAAGTTATTCTTGTTGGATGAGAGCATCTGTTCAGTTAATGTACTCTAGTGCAATGTAAGGGCTCACAAGCTCACATCCCAAACCCTACCTCACTGGCCCATCCCAAACCCTACCTCACAAGCCCATCCCAAACCCTAACCTCACAAGCCCATCCTTAACGCTACCTCACAAGCCCATCCCAAACCCTACCTCACAAGCCCATCCCAAACCCTACCTCACAAGCCCATCCCAAACCCTACCTCACAAGCCCATCCCAAACCCTACCTCACAAGCCCATCCCAAACCCTACCTCACAAGACCATCACAAAACCCTACCTCACAAGCCAATCCCTACCCTACCTCACAAGCCAACATTCCAAACCCTACCTCACAAGCCCATCCCAAACCCTACCTCACAAGCCC
Source organism: Ilyophis sp. 1 JC-2022 (assembly GCA_022702515.1). Lineage (NCBI taxonomy): Eukaryota > Metazoa > Chordata > Actinopteri > Anguilliformes > Synaphobranchidae > Ilyophis > Ilyophis sp. 1 JC-2022. Next base: position 58,365,895 of record CM040406.1, read on the forward strand.
ATCCCAAACCCTACCTCACAAGCCCATCCCAAACCCTACCTCACAAGCCCATCCCAAACCCTACCTCACAAGCCCATCCCAAACCCTACCACACAAGTCACATAGCCCATCCAAACCCTACCTCACAAGTCCTCCAAACCCTCATCACAAGTCCATCCCAAACCCTACCTCACAAGCCCATCCCAAACCCTCCCTATCAATGAGTCCTTCAGAGGACTGCTTATGGAGTGTGTGCTTTCTGAAGAATTGATCAAAGACGGCTCCTCCTGACTTCACCAGAGTTTTTGCTGTCTTGTCAGGCGAAGAAATGTGATGCATCGTAAGACTGAACTGTCTGACCGCATGGACAGTAAGGACCTTCTCCTTCCCTTTTTTAAAACAGTTTTCATAAAATAAGTCACCGTTCTTTACCAATGGGTACACAGCTGTGTGGTAGCACACTGACCTAGAATACAGACTCCGTGTGTACATGAACCTTAACAAAATAGTCTGTTTTAGGATTGTGTGTTCATAATTCATATTGTGGCTGCAAGTGCTGCATAGATTTCTATATACAGTAAAATCGACACCTCTCTTTACACTAAGCATTTTACTTTTACTGTCATCTCCTTTTTAACTTAATTCATTTTTTTCTTTAGTATGTCCTGCTCTGATTGTTTGTTTTTTTGTCATTTGTAAATGTACTGTATGTGAGCAACTGTAGTTTTCTGGCTTTCTGTTAGATTTACCATATCTTGCGGTTGTAAGGTGTGAATAAATAATAGCTTGTTATTGATGCTATATTGTATTGTAGCTGAAATTATTAAATGCATAAATTCGTCCTACAAAGCAGTGTAGAGTGCTTCTCTTTAGAAATTGTTGCATGTTTATAGTTAATAATAGTTGTAATTACGTATTTTAATTCTGTTTATTTCACTGTTTTCTGTGTGTCATTCCTTTCATTTTATGCTGTATAAATAAACATTTCAGTAAATATTTTTGGCAATGTTTGTCATCAGGTTATTGGGTTTCATTTTGAATTGTTAAAAAGAATCTATCTTGAATGTGGGGTATATAAGGCAGACTGTTAAACTGAGACATCTGACCAGCTAAAGAAACATGCCTTAAACACACAAACAAAGTCATCATTTTTGCTAATATGGCTATATTTCCTTTTGACAAACAGGTAAGCCCTGTCTTATGCTGGCTATGACCTGTCTTACGCTGGCTATGACCTGTCTTACGCTGGCTATGACTTGTCTTACGCTGGCTATGATGTGCCAATCATCACTGCATCTCTTCTAATGCTGGAATATTCTGCCCTGCCTATCACATTCTGCTGCCCCTAACCCTGACCTCTGACCCTGTTGCCCTGAACCCTGAACCCTGACCCCTGACTCTGCTGCCCCTGACCCCTGTGCAAAAGGAACACATCTCTTTCTTTCAAACTTAGTGGAGCAAGGAGGCTGACACCAGAATCAGCACGGCTTCCTTCAACAGTATCAATGAGCTGCGGCTTGCAGTGGCCATGCAATCTCATAAAATGCATGTATGCCTCAGCCTAACCTTGAGAACAAGCTCTCTCAGGTCTTCACCATCTTTGTTCAGCCACTTCTTATGTGGAGCTGTATGCTTGTTTATTATGGACTAAGAGGCTACTGTTAAATGAGGAAACCCCAGTTCTTCACACTGTGCTGAATGGCACAGCCCCGGAGGTGCACTCTGGACTAATGTTGGAGCCAGGTCATAGCATTCACTGCGTATTCACTGGCCCTGAGATGAAAATATCGCATAGTCTGGTGCTTCATTGTTATATTACAGACATGTCCAGAGCTATTCCTGATAACTCTAATGACCAACTGCCCTGGCTTCTGTTTTTAGGCTGGCCTTCCAATGTTAGAGGTGGAAGTGAAGTGCTGTGACCACACCCTGTCTCCATCTAAACTCATTGCTTTCTCTGAACCACCTGTAACCCAACTGCTTTCCTGCCAAACACCTCACAAAAACAGGTAAACATTTTCTTATCTTCTAACAGGTAAACATTCCGCTCTCTGCTGCAATATTTTGCTTTATGTTTTGTAAATAGTAAATGTGTACATAGTTATTTCAAATAAGCATTTATGAGATCTTAATTGTATAGCTAGCCAACTGTGCCTTCATGCCTTCAATGTGTGGTCCAAAGAAACGTGATTGAATGGACAAGCTGAACTGAGTGAGTTCAGTAGCTCGTCTGAATTTAGAGTTAAATTTGGAACCCCCAATTTGTGATTACTGCTTTGCTCATGAACTTGGTTCAACATCCATAATGTGTTTCCTGGAGCACAGTGTCCCCATCATTGCACAACAATATTTGGTTTTCGGTATAGTCTGTTCGTTAGTCCTACAGATCTCGAAACGTGCCTCAGCGGTACTATGCCAGTTAGCAATTCATGTAGATTAATTCATCCTGAAGACAGCCATGAAAACATGACATACACTGCACGGACTATGTCTAAAATATTATATTTACCTGTAGCTGTTTGTGTTACAGCCACAGTGGACTGTCCCTAATCCTAGACCAGTGACATAATAGGCAATCCCTCTTTCCCACTTTTCTAGCTCTCCTGCCAACCAACTAAAAATAGTTTGCCAGTCATTTGTACTGTTTTTGAAAGGAAATGTACATTTAAGTGTGAATCTATTCAATGCTGGTGGTGTGTCAGTGCTGAGGCTCTGAGTGTGGTGTTTCTGGATCATAACCCTAACCCTGTTGTATTTCTGGATCATAACCCTAACCCTGTTGTGTTTCCGGATCATGACCCTAACCCTGTTGTGTTTCCGGATCATGACCCTAACCCTGTTGTGTTTCCGGATCATGACCCTAACCCTGTTGTGTTTCCGGATCATGACCCTAACCCTGTTGTGTTTCCGGATCATGACCCTAACCCTGTTGTGTTTCCGGATCATGACCCTAACCTTGTTGTGTTTCCGGATCATGACCCTAACCCTGTTGTGTTTCCGGATCATGACCCTAACCCTGTTGTGTTTCCGGATCATGACCCTAACCCTGTTGTGTTTCCGGATCATGACCCTAACCCTGTTGTGTTTCCGGATCATGACCCTAACCCTGTTGTGTTTCCGGATCATGACCCTAACCCTGTTGTGTTTCCGGATCATGACCCTAACCCTGTTGTGTTTCCGGATCATGACCCTAACCCTGTTGTGTTTCCGGATCATGACCCTAACCCTGTTGTGTTTCCGGATCATGACCCTAACCCTGTTGTGTTTCCGGATCATGACCCTAACCCTGTTGTGTTTCCGGATCATGACCCTAACCCTGTTGTGTTTCCGGATCATGACCCTAACCCTGTTGTGTTTCCGGATCATGACCCTAACCCTGTTGTGTTTCCGGATCATGACCCTAACCTTGTTGTGTTTCCGGATCATGACCCTAACCCTGTTGTGTTTCCGGATCATGACCCTAACCCTGTTGTGTTTCCGGATCATGACCCTAACCCTGTTGTGTTTCCGGATCATGACCCTAACCCTGTTGTGTTTCCGGATCATGACCCTAACCCTGTTGTGTTTCCGGATCATGACCCTAACCCTGTTGTGTTTCCGGATCATGACCCTAACCCTGTTGTGTTTCCGGATCATGACCCTAACCCTGTTGTGCTTCTGGATCATGACCCTAACCCTGTTGTGTTTCCGGATCATGACCCTAACCCTGTTGTGTTTCTGGATCATAACCCTAACCCTGTTGTATTTCTGGATCATAGCAGGGAGAAGATAATGAGAAGACTCCTAATGACTGAGCTGTGATCTAGACTACCGGAGCTGGTCTTCGTGTGCCTTTCATATTCTGCCTGTATACCCTGGCCTCACATGCTCACAGATACACGGTGCTCCTGGCAACAGTAGCTTTTCGACTGCACCATAACAAAAAGACTTTTGATATTTACAACATACATAATTTTAACAACTTCTATAATGCTGCCCTAAATCTCTCTAACAAATTACAACATTTCAGAATTCCATACAATATATTTGCAGAAGGCTTCAATGTGAATCAAGGTATTGTCTATGTTTTCAATATTCTGTTGAGAAATGTTAAATAAATTTTAACATGCTAAAAATTTGTCTTGATCATTTCTGCTATACAGGTGTTTGGATAGATTCTATTTTTAGAGGAATGGCCCGAGTCACAGCCACACAGACAGACTCAAAGCCACACAGACAGACTCAAAGCCACACAGACAGTGTCAGCAGGCTGTATTTATACCACTTGGGTGCTTTGGTAATTGTTTTAATAAAATAAAATTCAATATTCAAAAATACCCATACTTCTAAAAACATTGTAAAAATTCTAATTTCTCTTGTTCAGATTTCAGAAATAAACCCATGAATGTAAGTGTTCTACAATTTTACCTGGGGGTAGGGCTATGGTTTGGAAAACGACTACTGGTGTTAGGACTGCAGACACATTTGGGTTGTGTTTAGGAGCTTCAGAATAGGTTATAACAACCCAGCAAACATGCCTCTGCAAGACTACATAAGTCTTTCTGTGGGCAGTGTGGGCAGTGTGGGCAGTGGGGGCAGTGTGGGCAGTGGGGGCAGTGTGGGCAGTGGGGACAGTGGGGGCAGTGTGGGCAGTGGGGACAGTGTGGGCAGTGTGGGCAGTGGGGGCAGTGTGGGCAGTGTGGGCAGTGGGGACAGTGTGGGCAGTGTGGGCAGTGTGGACAGTGGGGGCAGTGTGGACAGTGTGGGCAGTGTGGGCAGTGGGGACAGTGTGGGCAGTGGGGGCAGTGTGGACAGTGTGGGCAGTGGGGACAGTGTTGGCAGTGGGGGCGAAGGGTGAAGTATGGTAAAGTATGGTGAAGTATGTTGGTGGGTCTGTGATGTTGAGGGGCTGAAGTATGGTGAAGTATGGTAAAGTATGGTAAAGTATGGTGAAGTATGGTGAAGTATGGTGGTGGGTCTGTGATGTTGAGGGGCTGAAGTATGGTGAAGTATGGTGGTGGGTCAGGGATGCCGAGGATTTTTCAAATTATTTTGCATGAAAGATTTTTGTTTCCTCTGATCAATGGTATCACAGTTAAATTATAATATGTTCTCATGATATAGTTTATATAGATCATTCTGAGCATATAAGACATTTGATGAACAATAAACTGAAGTTAATCCTGCACTTTTTGCTCATTTTAATTGAGGTTGCCATATACCCCAAGATAATGTATCCTAATACACCTCATATAACCCATGGTAATATACTCTAATATACAGCCCAAGGTAATATACTCTAATATAATAATAATATGAATATACTATGACATCCCTGATATATCCCAGAGACTCCAGTTAAAGCAAAGAGCAAGAAAAAGTTATTCTTGTTGGATGAGAGCATCTGTTCAGTTAATGTACTCTAGTGCAATGTAAGGGCTCACAAGCTCACATCCCAAACCCTACCTCACTGGCCCATCCCAAACCCTACCTCACAAGCCCATCCCAAACCCTACCTCACAAGCCCATCCCAAACCCTACCTCACAAGCCAACATCCCAAACCCTACCTCACAAGCCCATCCCAAACCCTACCTCACAAGCCCATCCCAAACCCTACCTCACAAGCCCATCCCAAACCCTACCTCACAAGCCCATCCCAAACCCTACCTCACAAGCCCATCCCAAACCCTACCTCACAAGCCCATCCCAAACCCTACCTCACAAGCCCATCCCAAACCCTACCTCACAAGTCCATCCCAAACCCTACCTCACAAGCCCATCCCAAACCCTCCCTATCAATGAGTCCTTCAGAGGACTGCTTATGGAGTGTGTGCTTTCTGAAGAATTGATCAAAGACGGCCCCTGACTTCACCAGAGTTTTTGCTGTCTTGTCAGGCGAAGAAATGTGATGCATCGTAAGACTGAACTGTCTGACCGCATGGACAGTAAGGACCTTCTCCTTCCCTTTTTTAAAACAGTTTTCATAAAATAAGTCACCGTTCTTTACCAATGGGTACACAGCTGTGTGGTAGCACACTGACCTAGAATACAGACTCCGTGTGTACATGAACCTTAACAAAATAGTCTGTTTTAGGATTGTGTGTTCATAATTCATATTGTGGCTGCAAGTGCTGCATAGATTTCTATATACAGTAAAATCGACACCTCTCTTTACACTAAGCATTTTACTTTTACTGTCATCTCCTTTTTAACTTAATTCATTTTTTTCTTTAGTATGTCCTGCTCTGATTGGTTTTTTTTTTGTCATTTGTAAATGTACTGTATGTGAGCAACTGTAGTTTTCTGGCTTTCTGTTAGATTTACCATATCTTGCGGTTGTAAGGTGTGAATAAATAATAGCTTGTTATTGATGCTATATTGTATTGTAGCTGAAATTATTAAATGCATAAATTCGTCCTACAAAGCAGTGTAGAGTGCTTCTCTTTAGAAATTGTTGCATGTTTATAGTTAATAATAGTTGTAATTACGTATTTTAATTCTGTTTATTTCACTGTTTTCTGTGTGTCATTCCTTTCATTTTATGCTGTATAAATAAACATTTCAGTAAATATTTTTGGCAATGTTTGTCATCAGGTTATTGGGTTTCATTTTGAATTGTTAAAAAGAATCTATCTTGAATGTGGGGTATATAAGGCAGACTGTTAAACTGAGACATCTGACCAGCTAAAGAAACATGCCTTAAACACACAAACAAAGTCATCATTTTTGCTAATATGGCTATATTTCCTTTTGACAAACAGGTAAGCCCTGTCTTATGCTGGCTATGACCTGTCTTACGCTGGCTATGACCTGTCTTACGCTGGCTATGACTTGTCTTACGCTGGCTATGATGTGCCAATCATCACTGCATCTCTTCTAATGCTGGAATATTCTGCCCTGCCTATCACATTCTGCTGCCCCTAACCCTGACCTCTGACCCTGTTGCCCTGAACCCTGAACCCTGACCCCTGACTCTGCTGCCCCTGACCCCTGTGCAAAAGGAACACATCTCTTTCTTTCAAACTTAGTGGAGCAAGGAGGCTGACACCAGAATCAGCACGGCTTCCTTCAACAGTATCAATGAGCTGCGGCTTGCAGTGGCCATGCAATCTCATAAAATGCATGTATGCCTCAGCCTAACCTTGAGAACAAGCTCTCTCAGGTCTTCACCATCTTTGTTCAGCCACTTCTTATGTGGAGCTGTATGCTTGTTTATTATGGACTAAGAGGCTACTGTTAAATGAGGAAACCCCAGTTCTTCACACTGTGCTGAATGGCACAGCCCCGGAGGTGCACTCTGGACTAATGTTGGAGCCAGGTCATAGCATTCACTGCGTATTCACTGGCCCTGAGATGAAAATATCGCATAGTCTGGTGCTTCATTGTTATATTACAGACATGTCCAGAGCTATTCCTGATAACTCTAATGACCAACTGCCCTGGCTTCTGTTTTTAGGCTGGCCTTCCAATGTTAGAGGTGGAAGTGAAGTGCTGTGACCACACCCTGTCTCCATCTAAACTCATTGCTTTCTCTGAACCACCTGTAACCCAACTGCTTTCCTGCCAAACACCTCACAAAAACAGGTAAACATTTTCTTATCTTCTAACAGGTAAACATTCCGCTCTCTGCTGCAATGTTTTGCTTTATGTTTTGTAAATAGTAAATGTGTACATAGTTATTTCAAATAAGCATTTATGAGATCTTAATTGTATAGCTAGCCAACTGTGCCTTCATGCCTTCAATGTGTGGTCCAAAGAAACGTGATTGAATGGACAAGCTGAACTGAGTGAGTTCAGTAGCTCGTCTGAATTTAGAGTTAAATTTGGAACCCCCAATTTGTGATTACTGCTTTGCTCATGAACTTGGTTTAACATCCATAATGTGTTTCCTGGAGCACAGTGTCCCCATCATTGCACAACAATATTTGGTTTTCGGTATAGTCTGTTCGTTAGTCCTACAGATCTCGAAACGTGCCTCAGCGGTACTATGCCAGTTAGCAATTCATGTAGATTAATTCATCCTGAAGACAGCCATGAAAACATGACATACACTGCACGGACTATGTCTAAAATATTATATTTACCTGTAGCTGTTTGTGTTACAGCCACAGTGGACTGTCCCTAATCCTAGACCAGTGACATAATAGGCAATCCCTCTTTCCCACTTTTCTAGCTCTCCTGCCAACCAACTAAAAATAGTTTGCCAGTCATTTGTACTGTTTTTGAAAGGAAATGTACATTTAAGTGTGAATCTATTCAATGCTGGTGGTGTGTCAGTGCTGAGGCTCTGAGTGTGGTGTTTCTGGATCATAACCCTAACCCTGTTGTATTTCTGGATCATAACCCTAACCTTATTGTGTTTCTGGATCATAACCCTAACCCTGTTGTGTTTCCGGATCATGACCCTAACCCTGTTGTGTTTCCGGATCATGACCCTAACCCTGTTGTGTTTCCGGATCATGACCCTAACCCTGTTGTGTTTCCGGATCATGACCCTAACCCTGTTGTGTTTCCGGATCATGACCCTAACCCTGTTGTGTTTCCGGATCATGACCCTAACCCTGTTGTGTTTCCGGATCATGACCCTAACCCTGTTGTGTTTCCGGATCATGACCCTAACCCTGTTGTGTTTCCGGATCATGACCCTAACCCTGTTGTGTTTCCGGATCATGACCCTAACCCTGTTGTGTTTCCGGATCATGACCCTAACCCTGTTGTGTTTCCGGATCATGACCCTAACCCTGTTGTGTTTCCGGATCATGACCCTAACCCTGTTGTGTTTCCGGATCATGACCCTAACCCTGTTGTGTTTCCGGATCATGACCCTAACCCTGTTGTGTTTCCGGATCATGACCCTAACCCTGTTGTGTTTCCGGATCATGACCCTAACCCTGTTGTGTTTCCGGATCATGACCCTAACCCTGTTGTGTTTCCGGATCATGACCCTAACCCTGTTGTGTTTCCGGATCATGACCCTAACCCTGTTGTGTTTCCGGATCATGACCCTAACCCTGTTGTGTTTCCGGATCATGACCCTAACCCTGTTGTGTTTCCGGATCATGACCCTAACCCTGTTGTGTTTCCGGATCATGACCCTAACCCTGTTGTGTTTCCGGATCATGACCCTAACCCTGTTGTGTTTCCGGATCATGACCCTAACCCTGTTGTGTTTCCGGATCATGACCCTAACCCTGTTGTGTTTCCGGATCATGACCCTAACCTTGTTGTGTTTCCGGATCATGACCCTAACCCTGTTGTGTTTCCGGATCATGACCCTAACCCTGTTGTGTTTCCGGATCATGACCCTAACCCTGTTGTGTTTCCGGATCATGACCCTAACCCTGTTGTGTTTCCGGATCATGACCCTAACCCTGTTGTGTTTCCGGATCATGACCCTAACCCTGTTGTGTTTCCGGATCATGACCCTAACCCTGTTGTGTTTCCGGATCATGACCCTAACCCTGTTGTGTTTCCGGATCATGACCCTAACCCTGTTGTGTTTCCGGATCATGACCCTAACCCTGTTGTGTTTCCGGATCATGACCCTAACCCTGTTGTGTTTCCGGATCATGACCCTAACCCTGTTGTGTTTCTGGATCATAACCCTAACCCTGTTGTATTTCTGGATCATAGCAGGGAGAAGATAATGAGAAGACTCCTAATGACTGAGCTGTGATCTAGACTACCGGAGCTGGTCTTCGTGTGCCTTTCATATTCTGCCTGTATACCCTGGCCTCACATGCTCACAGATACACGGTGCTCCTGGCAACAGTAGCTTTTCGACTGCACCATAACAAAAAGACTTTTGATATTTACAACATACATAATTTTAACAACTTCTATAATGCTGCCCTAAATCTCTCTAACAAATTACAACATTTCAGAATTCCATACAATATATTTGCAGAAGGCTTCAATGTGAATCAAGGTATTGTCTATGTTTTCAATATTCTGTTGAGAAATGTTAAATAAATTTTAACATGCTAAAAATTTGTCTTGATCATTTCTGCTATACAGGTGTTTGGATAGATTCTATTTTTAGAGGAATGGCCCGAGTCACAGCCACACAGACAGACTCAAAGCCACACAGACAGACTCAAAGCCACACAGACAGTGTCAGCAGGCTGTATTTATACCACTTGGGTGCTTTGGTAATTGTTTTAATAAAATAAAATTCAATATTCAAAAATACCCATACTTCTAAAAACATTGTAAAAATTCTAATTTCTCTTGTTCAGATTTCAGAAATAAACCCATGAATGTAAGTGTTCTACAATTTTACCTGGGGGTAGGGCTATGGTTTGGAAAACGACTACTGGTGTTAGGACTGCAGACACATTTGGGTTGTGTTTAGGAGCTTCAGAATAGGTTATAACAACCCAGCAAACATGCCTCTGCAAGACTACATAAGTCTTTCTGTGGGCAGTGTGGGCAGTGTGGGCAGTGGGGGCAGTGTGGGCAGTGTGGGCAGTGGGGACAGTGGGGGCAGTGTGGGCAGTGGGGGCAGTGTGGACAGTGGGGGCAGTGGGGGCAGTGTGGGCAGTGGGGACAGTGTGGGCAGTGTGGGCAGTGTGGGCAGTGGGGGCAGTGGGGGCAGTGTGGGCAGTGTGGGCAGTGTGGGCAGTGGGGACAGTGTGGGCAGTGTGGACAGTGGGGACAGTGTGGGCAGTGGGGACAGTGTGGGCAGTGGGGGCAGTGTGGGCAGTGGGGACAGTGTTGGCAGTGGGGGCGAAGGGTGAAGTATGGTAAAGTATGGTGAAGTATGGTGAAGTATGGTGGTGGGTCTGTGATGTTGAGGGGCTGAAGTATGGTGAAGTATGGTAAAGTATGGTAAAGTATGGTGAAGTATGGTGGTGGGTCTGTGATGTTGAGGGGCTGAAGTATGGTGAAGTATGGTGGTGGGTCAGGGATGCCGAGGATTTTTCAAATTATTTTGCATGAAAGATTTTTGTTTCCTCTGATCAATGGTATCACAGTTAAATTATAATATGTTCTCATGATATAGTTTATATAGATCATTCTGAGCATATAAGACATTTGATGAACAATAAACTGAAGTTAATCCTGCACTTTTTGCTCATTTTAATTGAGGTTGCCATATACCCCAAGATAATGTATCCTAATACACCTCATATAACCCATGGTAATATACTCTAATATACAGCCCAAGGTAATATACTCTAATATAATAATAATATGAATATACTATGACATCCCTGATATATCCCAGAGACTCCAGTTAAAGCAAAGAGCAAGAAAAAGTTATTCTTGTTGGATGAGAGCATCTGTTCAGTTAATGTACTCTAGTGCAATGTAAGGGCTCACAAGCTCACATCCCAAACCCTACCTCACTGGCCCATCCCAAACCCTACCTCACAAGCCCATCCCAAACCCTACCTCACAAGCCCATCCCAAACCCTACCTCACAAGCCAACATCCCAAACCCTACCTCACAAGCCCATCCTAAACCCTACCTCACAAGCCCATCCCAAACCCTACCTCACAAGCCCATCCCAAACCCTACCTCACAAGCCCATCCCAAACCCTACCTCACAAGCCCATCCCAAACCCTACCTCACAAGCCCATCCCAAACCCTACCTCACAAGCCCATCCCAAACCCTACCTCACAAGCCAACATTCCAAACCCTACCTCACAAGCCCATCCCAAACCCTACCTCACAAGCCCATCCCAAACCCTACCTCACAAGCCCATCCCAAACCCTACCTCACAAGCCCATCCCAAACCCTACCTCACAAGCCCATCCCAAACCCTACCTCACAAGTCCATACCAAACCCTACCTCACAAGACCATCCCAAACCCTACCTCACAAGCCCATCCCAAACCCTCCCTATCAATGAGTCCTTCAGAGGACTGCTTATGGAGTGTGTGCTTTCTGAAGAATTGATCAAAGACGGCCCCTGACTTCACCAGAGTTTTTGCTGTCTTGTCAGGCGAAGAAATGTGATGCATCGTAAGACTGAACTGTCTGACCGCATGGACAGTAAGGACCTTCTCCTTCCCTTTTTTAAAACAGTTTTCATAAAATAAGTCACCGTTCTTTACCAGTGGGTACACAGCTGTGTGGTAGCACACTGACCTAGAATACAGACTCCGTGTGTACATGAACCTTAACAAAATAGTCTGTTTTAGGATTGTGTGTTCATAATTCATATTGTGGCTGCAAGTGCTGCATAGATTTCTATATACAGTAAAATCGACACCTCTCTTTACACTAAGCATTTTACTTTTACTGTCATCTCCTTTTTAACTTAATTCATTTTTTTCTTTAGTATGTCCTGCTCTGATTGTTTGTTTTTTTGTCATTTGTAAATGTACTGTATGTGAGCAACTGTAGTTTTCTGGCTTTCTGTTAGATTTACCATATCTTGCGGTTGTAAGGTGTGAATAAATAATAGCTTGTTATTGATGCTATATTGTATTGTAGCTGAAATTATTAAATGCATAAATTCGTCCTACAAAGCAGTGTAGAGTGCTTCTCTTTAGAAATTGTTGCATGTTTATAGTTAATAATAGTTGTAATTACGTATTTTAATTCTGTTTATTTCACTGTTTTCTGTGTGTCATTCCTTTCATTTTATGCTGTATAAATAAACATTTCAGTAAATATTTTTGGCAATGTTTGTCATCAGGTTATTGGGTTTCATTTTGAATTGTTAAAAAGAATCTATCTTGAATGTGGGGTATATAAGGCAGACTGTTAAACTGAGACATCTGACCAGCTAAAGAAACATGCCTTAAACACACAAACAAAGTCATCATTTTTGCTAATATGGCTATATTTCCTTTTGACAAACAGGTAAGCCCTGTCTTATGCTGGCTATGACCTGTCTTACGCTGGCTATGACCTGTCTTACGCTGGCTATGACTTGTCTTACGCTGGCTATGATGTGCCAATCATCACTGCATCTCTTCTAATGCTGGAATATTCTGCCCTGCCTATCACATTCTGCTGCCCCTAACCCTGACCTCTGACCCTGTTGCCCTGAACCCTGAACCCTGACCCCTGACTCTGCTGCCCCTGACCCCTGTGCAAAAGGAACACATCTCTTTCTTTCAAACTTAGTGGAGCAAGGAGGCTGACACCAGAATCAGCACGGCTTCCTTCAACAGTATCAATGAGCTGCGGCTTGCAGTGGCCATGCAATCTCATAAAATGCATGTATGCCTCAGCCTAACCTTGAGAACAAGCTCTCTCAGGTCTTCACCATCTTTGTTCAGCCACTTCTTATGTGGAGCTGTATGCTTGTTTATTATGGACTAAGAGGCTACTGTTAAATGAGGAAACCCCAGTTCTTCACACTGTGCTGAATGGCACAGCCCCGGAGGTGCACTCTGGACTAATGTTGGAGCCAGGTCATAGCATTCACTGCGTATTCACTGGCCCTGAGATGAAAATATCGCATAGTCTGGTGCTTCATTGTTATATTACAGACATGTCCAGAGCTATTCCTGATAACTCTAATGACCAACTGCCCTGGCTTCTGTTTTTAGGCTGGCCTTCCAATGTTAGAGGTGGAAGTGAAGTGCTGTGACCACACCCTGTCTCCATCTAAACTCATTGCTTTCTCTGAACCACCTGTAACCCAACTGCTTTCCTGCCAAACACCTCACAAAAACAGGTAAACATTTTCTTATCTTCTAACAGGTAAACATTCTGCTCTCTGCTGCAATGTTTTGCTTTATGTTTTGTAAATAGTAAATGTGTACATAGTTATTTCAAATAAGCATTTATGAGATCTTAATTGTATAGCTAGCCAACTGTGCCTTCATGCCTTCAATGTGTGGTCCAAAGAAACGTGATTGAATGGACAAGCTGAACTGAGTGAGTTCAGTAGCTCGTCTGAATTTAGAGTTAAATTTGGAACCCCCAATTTGTGATTACTGCTTTGCTCATGAACTTGGTTCAACATCCATAATGTGTTTCCTGGAGCACAGTGTCCCCATCATTGCACAACAATATTTGGTTTTCGGTATAGTCTGTTCGTTAGTCCTCCAGATCTCGAAACGTGCCTCAGCGGTACTATGCCAGTTAGCAATTCATGTAGATTAATTCATCCTGAAGACAGCCATGAAAACATGACATACACTGCACGGACTATGTCTAAAATATTATATTTACCTGTAGCTGTTTGTGTTACAGCCACAGTGGACTGTCCCTAATCCTAGACCAGTGACATAATAGGCAATCCCTCTTTCCCACTTTTCTAGCTCTCCTGCCAACCAACTAAAAATAGTTTGCCAGTCATTTGTACTGTTTTTGAAAGGAAATGTACATTTAAGTGTGAATCTATTCAATGCTGGTGGTGTGTCAGTGCTGAGGCTCTGAGTGTGGTGTTTCTGGATCATAACCCTAACCCTGTTGTATTTCTGGATCATAACCCTAACCTTATTGTGTTTCTGGATCATAACCCTAACCCTGTTGTGTTTCCGGATCATGACCCTAACCCTGTTGTGTTTCCGGATCATGACCCTAACCCTGTTGTGTTTCCGGATCATGACCCTAACCCTGTTGTGTTTCCGGATCATGACCCTAACCCTGTTGTGTTTCCGGATCATAACCCTAACCCTGTTGTGTTTCCGGATCATGACCCTAACCCTGTTGTGTTTCCGGATCATGACCCTAACCCTGTTGTGTTTCCGGATCATGACCCTAACCTTGTTGTGTTTCCGGATCATGACCCTAACCTTGTTGTGTTTCCGGATCAAGACCCTAACCCTGTTGTGTTTCCGGATCATGACCCTAACCCTGTTGTGTTTCCGGATCATGACCCTAACCCTGTTGTGTTTCCGGATCATGACCCTAACCCTGTTGTGTTTCCGGATCATGACCCTAACCCTGTTGTGTTTCCGGATCATGACCCTAACCCTGTTGTGTTTCCGGATCATGACCCTAACCCTGTTGTGTTTCCGGATCATGACCCTAACCCTGTTGTGTTTCTGGATCATAACCCTAACCCTGTTGTATTTCTGGATCATAGCAGGGAGAAGATAATGAGAAGACTCCTAATGACTGAGCTGTGATCTAGACTACCGGAGCTGGTCTTCGTGTGCCTTTCATATTCTGCCTGTATACCCTGGCCTCACATGCTCACAGATACACGGTGCTCCTGGCAACAGTAGCTTTTCGACTGCACCATAACAAAAAGACTTTTGATATTTACAACATACATAATTTTAACAACTTCTATAATGCTGCCCTAAATCTCTCTAACAAATTACAACATTTCAGAATTCCATACAATATATTTGCAGAAGGCTTCAATGTGAATCAAGGTATTGTCTATGTTTTCAATATTCTGTTGAGAAATGTTAAATAAATTTTAACATGCTAAAAATTTGTCTTGATCATTTCTGCTACACAGGTGTTTGAATAGATTCTATTTTTAGAGGAATGGCCCGAGTCACAGCCACACAGACAGACTCAAAGCCACACAGACAGACTCAAAGCCACACAGACAGTGTCAGCAGGCTGTATTTATACCACTTGGGTGCTTTGGTAATTGTTTTAATAAAATAAAATTCAATATTCAAAAATACCCATACTTCTAAAAACATTGTAAAAATTCTAATTTCTCTTGTTCAGATTTCAGAAATAAACCCATGAATGTAAGTGTTCTACAATTTTACCTGGGGGTAGGGCTATGGTTTGGAAAACGACTACTGGTGTTAGGACTGCAGACACATTTGGGTTGTGTTTAGGAGCTTCAGAATAGGTTATAACAACCCAGCAAACATGCCTCTGCAAGACTACATAAGTCTTTCTGTGGGCAGTGTGGGCAGTGTGGGCAGTGGGGGCAGTGTGGGCAGTGGGGGCAGTGTGGGCAGTGTGGGCAGTGGGGACAGTGGGGGCAGTGTGGGCAGTGGGGGCAGTGTGGGCAGTGTGGGCAGTGGGGACAGTGTGGGCAGTGTGGGCAGTGGGGACAGTGTGGGCAGTGTGGGCAGTGTGGGCAGTGTGGGCAGTGTGGGCAGTGTGGGCAGTGGGGACAGTGGGGGCAGTGTGGACAGTGTGGGCAGTGTGGGCAGTGGGGACAGTGTGGGCAGTGGGGGCAGTGTGGACATTGTGGGCAGTGGGGACAGTGTGGGCAGTGGGGGCAGTGGGGGCAGTGGGGGCAGTGTGGGCAGTGGGGGCAGTGTGGGCAGTGGGGACAGTGTGGGCAGTGGGGGCAGTGGGGACAGTGTGGGCAGTGGGGGCAGTGTGGGCAGTGTGGGCAGTGGGGGCAGTGTGGGCAGTGTGGGCAGTGTGGGCTAGGGCAAGCCCACAGACAAACCTGCAGTGGCCCACTGTGGGTTAGTCCATAATGGTTCCCATCAAACATGCCACAGTGGGCCCCCTGCGGGCTTTCTTTGGGCAGTACGGGCTTTGGCTAGCCCACACAAAACCCACACAAAACCCACACTGGCTCATGGTGGGTTAACCAGTGCTGGCCCCTATCAAATATGTCACCATGGGCCCAATAGGGGAAATTTGTGGGTACCCAGATAGCAAGGTGTTTGCGGTCCACCTGCTTTTTTGAGTGGCATGCCGCTGGAATATCTCTATCGGACCTCCTGTTGGGAACCCGGCGACAGCCGATAAACGGCAGGTGTAGTGGCGGACCACTGGCTGACAGCGACTTAAACGCGCGCATGTGCTTTGAGATGTTTCATCCATGCAAGCTGTAAATAAAAGTGATTCATAACATTATTTATATATTTTGTGCTAACATTACTCTAAACAGCGACGGTTACCTAAGCGTAACTTTATTGATGCAAATTTTCAAAGGGAGTGATGTAGCAACGGGATCCATTTTCACGGCAGTGTGATCTGCCCACAGTAGCCTACAAGTAGTCACATTCATGAAGAAAAAAATGGTATAGCTGCATTCAGTGGTAGATTTATTAACAGTTGTATTGGCTATCCACTATAAGTTTTGTGTAAGAATGTGTGTAGGGAACCATGGATGTTACAATACGTTTCTTATAGGCTGATTTACCTAAATAAATGTAATGTTGGGGAGTGATGTGTACCCGCTAATGATCAATTTCATGACAGTGGTGCATCCCATAGTCACACAGATTTAAAAAATATTTAATTGACAGCTGTCATTTGGTGGTAAATTTCTACCGCTGGAAGATCATGAGGATAATTTAACTGAAACAAACAACTGAACTCCACGAGAAGAGGGTCTCAGTCTTTCTGAGGTAAAGAAGATGAGCAGTTGGGTGAGTAGTAAGTAGTTATTGGCTAAGTTAAGTTTCTTATACAGTGGGGATGGAAAGCATTTGGGCAGTGACACAATCTTTGTTGTTTTGGCTCTGTACTCCAGAACATTGAATTTGAAATGGAACAGTGACTATGCCTTTGAGCTGCAGACCTAGATTTGTTTTCTACTATGTTATATTATAAAATAATATATGTAATAATATATTCAGTTTGAAAATGAAAAAAACAAGATTAATATAAAGGGGGACAACATTTTGGTGGGGTTCAATTGGGACTGGGAGTGTTTCTGAACTGGGAACTGGAAGTGTTTCTGGAACTGGGGACTGGGAGTGTTTCTGAACTGGGACTGGCAGTGGGAGTGCTTCTATAACTGGGGACTGGAAGTGCTTCTATAACTGGGGACTGGGAGTGGGAGTGCTTCTATAACTGGGGACTGGAAGTGCTTCTATAACTGGGGACTGGGAGTGGGAGTGCTTCTATAACTGGGGACTGGAAGTGCTTCTATAACTGGGGACTGGAAGTGCTTCTATAACTGGGGACTGGGAGTGGGAGTGCTTCTATAACTGGGGACTGGAAGTGCTTCTATAACTGGGGACTGGGAGTGGGAGTGCTTCTATAACTGGGGACTGGAAGTGCTTCTATAACTGGGGACTGGAAGTGCTTCTATAACTGGGGACTGGGAGTGGGAGTGCTTCTATAACTGGGGACTGGAAGTGCTTCTATAACTGGGGACTGGGAGTGGGAGTGCTTCTATAACTGGGGACTGGAAGTGCTTCTATAACTGGGGACTGGAAGTGCTTCTATAACTGGGGACTGGAAGTGCTTCTATAACTGGGGACTGGAAGTACTTCTATAACTGGGGACTGGAAGTGCTTCTATAACTGGGGACTGGGAGTACTTCTGTAACCAGGCAGTGAAAGGGAAGGTGCTTTTGTGTCTGAGAAGGGAGGTTTTTATTGATTTTTATTAAAACATATTAGCTGTTTCACATTGTTTGGGCTGAGACGGGTTATCTTCTTAGAAACAATTAATGATTATGATAAAGCAACCATAACTGCAATTAAAAAGTAAAATAAATAAATGAATAACCTCCGCTGGCCCGATAATGCCTCTGTAAAGGGTTTCTTAACCTTTTTGTGCAGAAGCAAAATTGGATGTTTTGCACTGTTCTGTTTAAAGTCTTTTAACCCCAGATGTGCACATCACACACACATGTGTAATGGCTTAAATTGAAGAAGACCCCTGTACCAAAATGATTTGTTGACATAATATTTATATACATTATGGGCTGTAAATGCACAAAATACTTGCAGAAAATATAAAACGGAAGTTGTAATTCTTACTTTACAGTGCAGGTCTGAAAGGCAAAGATATAAAATAGGTCATACTTTACATTCCCTGGTCCACAATTTGTAAAGAGTGTATCCTGGCATCTCTTAGTATCTCCAAATGTATCCAAAATGAATAAAATGGGCATTACAGTAAATCAGGAGGTAATCAGTTTCTATCAACACATAAAGTATTCTGACTCACAGAAAACATGTTTGCATTCAGTGCATGATGGAATTTCCATCTTTTTCAAAAGAATGGGGTGATAGATATATAGGGGTCCAGAAACCTATCCAACCCTATCCAAAAATGAATACAATGCTTTGTCTGTCCATATTATGGCCCATTGATGCTGGTGTGCTCTAAATACTAATGCTACAATACATGATATGACTTATCCTACCATTCAGCCACAACAAATGAGATGGTAAAATAAGAACAACATAATGTACTATGTTGCAAATCAAAAATAAATATGGTAGGTCTTTCACAATAATAATAATAATAATAATAATAATAATAATAATAATAATAATAATAATAAATACAATATTTTACATGGATTGTGACCACAATTTACCCTGGTCACACTTTAGTTACTTTAGTCTTATAAATATTACAAAATATTGTGTCACTGGATTACCATTGACAGCCAGCAAAAATGTCATAGGTTAGTTTATAGCCCATTGATTCTGGTGTGCTCAACATAGCATAATGCACATGTACCAAATACTAATGATACAATACATGATATGACCTATGCTTCTATTTAGCCACAAAAAAAATTATAATAAATGCTATATTTTACATGGCTACTGTGACTAAAATTCAACCTATGCACAAATAAAGTTATTACTTGAAAAAATATACTTGAATCTCTATAATAACGATGAGGCATTGTGCATCTGAAACTGGTAGAAATCGGATCCAAAATGGCTTCCGAATGGATGCAACCTAGTCCTGTGTTACGCATAGATATTGGTCAGCTGGTTAAATGTACCTATGGGAATGCCATACCATTTCAGAAAGCTTAGGATGCGCTCTATTGGATGATATAAGTGTCAATTATGTTTGTGTGAAGGATTTACAAGTGCTTCATTTGAATGTGATCATTTACGCACGGCCTTTTTAGAGCATGGACACATGTTGTAACAAGGATTAAATATTAAAAATGGGTCAACTAAGACAAAAAATAACCTCAGATTCTTGCAGGGGACATCTTAATCTTCTTAACCAAAGGTAAGGTTACGACTTTATTTCATATTTTACCAGAGCTTTTTATAGCAAAAGAAACTTATGTGGTAACAAACAAATTCCACTCGTTTTTTTTCCTGCGGAGTGAGTAGGCATGTTGACAGTTTTACTTGTATGTATTCAGGTCTGCTATCTTACATGTGGTCGGTTCATTGTAGATATCAGTGTAGCAGCATAGCATGTTACTTTCATGAATTACAGGCTAATGGTGGCAGATATAAAAGTGATATTTTGCACGCTGATAGGATATTAAGTACTGATTATGATGATATGTGAGATATATTCTCATAGAACTAGCAACGTATTTGTGATGTTTTTCAAATTTGGGACACAGGCGTCTATACCACTAGGGGTCAGCACAAACAAGTTAAAGGTTCGGAGATTCAAACGCAAAGGTGGGGGAATCAGAACAAGTCAGCTCACAACTGTGAGGACCAATAACTGGGAGAGAAAATAATAAAGGAAGAAAAAAAAGGCATTCCTTAAGGCTAAACAGCCAAAAACGAAAATCAACCCACAAAAATGGGCAAACTAGTAAACTAGTGAATTACCAACTAAATCTCCCGAGCTCAAGTAATGAGCCAGAACGGGAAACTTAGCAAACAGAAAAACACTTTCGGCTACTTTAGCTCAGAGCCCGAAGAGTATAAAACCAAAACAAAGATACAAAAAAAAACTGTCTCCTAGAGAACAGCAATGTACAAAATAAATGGCGCTGAACGCTACCAGAAGGAAAACAATCCTATAACTGACTAAGTAGCTAATAGCAAGTCCCCCCTGAACATAAACAAAGTTTAATATCAGGAGGTCGCTAGTACCTGGCTATACCTGGCTCGAATGCAATGTCGAAAGACAAACAAGCACCAGAGAAGCGGAAGTGAGGAACTTAAATACCCTGCAGGTAGAAGCACAGGACTGCAAACCACAAAACGGAACATGGAAAAAATCGGATTAATTCACAATCGTGAAACTAGAACAACAACCGCAAAAGAAAAGGAAACAGCCACAAACCACTACAGCCTCGGTATGGAGCGAGGTATTATTGCTGTAAGCCAGCTCCTTTAGCCTCGGTATGGAGCGAGGTATTATTGCTGTAAGCCAGCTCCTTTAGTCTCGGTATGGAGCGAGGTATTATTGCTGTAAGCCAGCTCCATTAGCCTCGGTATGGAGCGAGGTATTATTGCTGTAAGCCAGCTCCTTTAGCCTCGGCATGGAGCGAGGTATTATTGCTGTAAGCCAGCTCCTTTAGCCTCGGTATGGAGCGAGGTATTATTGCTGTAAGCCAGCTCCTTTAGCCTCGGCATGGAGCGAGGTATTATTGCTGTAAGCCAGCTCCTTTAGCCTCGGTATGGAGCGAGGTATTATTGCTGTAAGCCAGCTCCTTTAGCCTCGGTATGGAGCGAGGTATTATTGCTGTAAGCCAGCTCCTTTAGCCTCGGTATGGAGCGAGGTATTATTGCTGTAAGCCAGCTCCTTTAGCCTCGGTATGGAGCGAGGTATTATTGCTGTAAGCCAGCTCCTTTAGCCTCGGAATGGAGCGAGGTATTATTGCTGTAAGCCAGCTCCTTTAGCCTCGGTATGGAGCGAGGTATTATTGCTGTAAGCCAGCTCCTTTAGGCACCGCAAGCACTTCACCTTCAAAATGAAATACTACATTACATTACATTACAGTCATTTAGCAGATGCTTTTATCCAAAGCGACATACAGTAAGCCTGTAATACTATGCCATTTGAGAAGGAATGCAGATGATAATGATAATAAGAAAGAATAAAAATTAACAATCAAATCATAATAATATTAAACAAATCGTAATAATCTGCTTTAGTAACGTTAAAATAAAAACCAACGAACAGTCGATTGCTACTGTGTTCGAATCCCTAGCGTTCCAGTGTGTTTTTATATCTTAAGCCACTTAGATCTACCTTATTGGAAGATATCAGGTCAAAATAATCCCAAGCAGGAGAAGATTTTCACTTCCGTGCAGGTTCCATTAAGATATTTTTGTACAAAAACGACAAAACTGTACAAAAGCTGTACAAAACAAAATCAACAATAAGAAAAAACTCTCAATAGCAATAATAGCAATAATAGCAATAATAACAAACTCTCCGCAACAACGAACCAACGACAACAACCCTCAAAATAAGGGGGGGGGTATAGCTCTTTTACATCAACAATTCAAAACCCCAAATTCCCCCCGAAACTCAAAACAGACCGATCACATGGTTCTACAGCCACCGAGGCCTCGTTTGTCATCGATCACGTGCTTCTCTGAAAGTGATACAAGCTTTGGTGCGAGGCTTCAGTAGAAACTGCCCTACGTACTCGACACACGCCTCTGCGTTTCGGTATCATTCATAACATCACTACTACAAATGCTTCAGTTCATCTGGTTTGCTGCCATGAAATAAAACGACACCACTCTACGAACTCTCCCTGTGCTCCTTTTCGTTCACGTGGCCCTCATATAAAATAAAAACAACAGCACAATGCAGACTTTACGATCCGGGTTGTTGTGGAAGGGACAATAGAGTTTAAAAGAAAGAAGGGTTACACTTACAACAGTTAATTTTTGGCATAACTTTCATTTTATAAACACTGCAGTTACACAAAATGGTCACAAGGTGGGAGTGTAAAATCAAAAATTTAATTAATTCCATTACAAGACCAGTGTTTGTCAATATGTGAAAATGAAGTTGAAATTCATTCTGTACAAATTTAAGACGATTCAGGGCTGAGCCAGTACAACCAGACAATCAGGCATTACAGTAATCTAGTCGAGAGGTTACAAAAGCATGAACCATTTTTTCAGCATCCTCCAGAGATCTGCCTTAATTTACATATACTTCTATATTAAGTTGAAGAAGGCCGTTCTTGTGATATTGTTAATATGTAGCTAAAAGGAGAGGTCTGAATCAAGAGTTACACCAAGGTTTTTAACAACCTTGTTAGCGGAGACAGAGAAGCAATCTAAATTTTTAAGAAAAACTGTAAGAATTTATCTCGAAGGGATTTGGGACCCAATACTAATATCTCAGTCTTATTCGAGTTCAATAAGAGGACATTTTGAGTCATCCAGGCCTTTACATCTTTAAGACGGGTCTCTAGTTTAGACAACTGGACAACTTCACCTGGCTTAACTGATATATAAAGTTGTGTGTCATCTGCGTAGCAGTGGTAGTTAACACCATGTCTGCTTATAATGTTCCCAAGAGGGCGCATGTACAGAAAAAAGCAAAGGACCCAAAACCGATCTTTGTGGTACTCCAAAGTTCACCCTAGAAAAATCAGAGGACTGATTGTTTACCCTAACAAACTGGGATCTATCATAGAGATAAGATTTAAACCACATAAAAGCATGCCCGGTGAGACCAACTCAATTTTCTAGCCTCCGGAGGAGAATATGATCAAAGGCAGTGCTCAGTTCAAGTAAAACAAGAATTGAAATGCAGGCACAATCCAGAGAGAGGAACAAGTCCTTCATTACTAGGGCAAGGGCGGTCTCAGTGTTATGGTGTTTTCTGAACCCAGATTGAAACTGCTCATACACGCTATTAGTATGTAAAAATGAAGAAAGCTGTTGCACTACACATTTCTCATGAATCTTTGATAAAAATGGGAGGTTTGAAATGGGTCTATAATTAACCCGGACAGTGGGATCCAAATTTGGTTTCTTAAGTAGTGGCTTGATTTCTGCCAATTTAAAGGATGTAGGAACATGGCCTGATAGCAATGATGAGTTCAATAGGTGAAGAATTGGTTTGACGAGCATAGGCAATAGCTCCTTCAATAACTTTGTGGGTACGGGGTCTAGAAGGCACTAACTTAATTAGTTCGCTCTCAAGTATGAGAGTAAACGATTCAAGACATTCAGTGTGTCTAGGAAGCAGTTCTATATCATCAAAATCATGACCACTAACTTGTGAAATCTTTTTCTTAATTCCAATTATTTTATCACTAAACAAATTCAAAAAATTATTACTGCTACATGAAACTGGAATTTGAGGGTTAGTTGCTGCATGATTATTAGTTAGTTCAGCAACTGTTCTGAATAGAAATCAGGGATTGGTCTTTTTTTGTTGTATAAATTTAGAAAAATAAGAGGACCCAGCATTGGAGAGAGAGGTACAGGCCAAGTGGAATACCTGCAGTTTAGTGGAATGCCATTTGCGTTCAAGCTGACGAGACTTTTGTTTAAGAGCCCACGTGTGGTCGGTGTACCAGGGGGCAAGCCTTTTCTCAATTACTTTTGTTCTTTTTAACAGAGCAACTACATCAAGGGTTTTGCGTAGAGCAGTATCTACCTCTGCCAGATAATCGGTTGACAGGGAGCTGGCTGAAGTGTCTAAATCAAAGTAATCCGGAAGCACATGAATAAAGTTTCTAGTAGTGGAGGTAGTGATAGTGCGACCTGTATACGTTCTAAATTCAGATGCTACAGGGTGGGCTACTTTTACATGCAGAGTAATGAGGAAATGGTCAGACAGAATAGAATTATGTGAGTGAATTTTTACATTAACAATATCAATAC